>JAVIWC010000736.1:0-1200000 GCA_031894815.1 Creontiades dilutus | reverse complement strand
GATAGTTTATAGCTATAATTATGAATTGATAATTCTTGAGTCTGTTATACTATTGTATAGGAGTCAAAATATGCAGAGTAATGTAGTATTTTAGGATAATTCTAGATGAAATAGTTACGTCCTCCTAAACTCACCCCACTTTTGCCAATGTAATAATTGTATATACACCCACGTTTAGGGGGCCAGCAGTGGCAAGGGGAGGGATTGGGACTAACTTTATTACGATTTTATTCTCTGTCTATCATCAGTAGGCACTTAGGGGAATCAATGTACTGAGAGAGGATTTTGCACACAAACGGAACACCAACACCGAGTACCATGTGCTTGCTGCTTATGAACTTTAGTCTTGTGCCACTAATGGAACATCTTAACAGGGTTAGAGCTGTGGAACAACTAGGCAAGGAGAGGTTGTATCGTGCTGCGCTTTCCTTGGTGGAGAAAGACCTTTGTGTTATACTGTTAGTTTCTGTAGGAACTTAAATGTAATCAAATTTATCGCTCTCCTCTAGCGTTCTTGATGTCAAATTTTCGTCTTACAATCCGTTATAACTGCCAATCGATGCTCCCTACCTGTATTCAATTTGAAAACCACGGAACTTACTCTGAGGTATCCCTCAGAGATTGGGTCATTCCGATGTAACCACCAATATTTTAGTCGAGATTGTGCCAATAGGGCAATCTCTAGGCTACGAAGGGCAGAAAATATTATTCAACACTATCGATTTATTTGTTATTAATTATAATAATACTTCATAATACATTGAGAAAAGTATATATTTTTGTAAAAATCCTACACATGTTTGATTGTAGATAACGCCATACCCATCAAATCCTGGTTTTCGGATCCTATGGATACTGCCCTCCTCAACCTTCTACCCGTCCTAGATGCTCTGAGGTTCGTTCAGGATGTACGATCTGTACTGAGCAGAAATCTTCATCTCCACAAAATATGGTAGCAGCCTCACGTACGTTTTCAGTTCACTTATCTTCCGATAAATTATTATGACTGCTATTCATGAAACGAGTTTTCTTATATTTCTATAGTATTGTGTCCTACAAAAATGTAAATATTCACAATAAATAATAATTGAGATTTCATTGGACATCATGAAGGTCCCATTCATACTGTTGGATGTACATTTTTGGGGGTTATCGCACTGTCATAGCCGCTGTCCTATTCCCTTTGTTCAAGCCAATTATAGTGGATGCCTAAGATTATGTGGAGGATGTGATCACCAACCTACCACTACAGTCATCTTCACTTTTAGGCCAGTCATTTAAAACATCAAACATTGCTACTGTAAACTTCCTTTTTGAATATGTTGTTAGGGTTCACCCAGATAGTACGAATCTGATTTGCAGGCCTGGAAACCGCGAGCGACGGGAGTTACAGCCGAAAAACCACGAAATTTTCGCACTGTTTTCGTTTTTCGTTAGTCACCAAAGGAGCCTTTTGATGAGAAAAGACTCTTATCAACTAGATAAAATTTGCTACAATTTGAGACGTAATTGGGCTCTGTAGCTCCATTAGGTCCAGAGATACAGCTCTGCACATATTGACATATTTTTCCAAAAAGTGAAAATTTTAACTTTTGGTCTATTTTCGACCGATATATTGGAGTAAATAGTCATTCTACAGTAACCTTGTGAGGAATGAAGTTGTAGGACATTTAATTAACTTCATTTTAAGACCATCGGGGGACCTGTATCTATCATAGATTTTTTTTAACTTACAGAAAACCAAAATAAGTAGAAACGCGGTTCAAGGAAAAGTTGAATGAATGTTAAGTTATTTGAGTAAAACTATGTAAGTAGGTAGGGACTGAACATTTCGCATACATTAAACATATCTAACTTAACATTTAAATTGACAGTAGGTCATAAAATGAAATAAATTATAAATAGTTAAGACAAAAAGTGGTTTATGAGTAGGTATGGTTATAATACATGAAAACATTTACACTCACACTAAAAAGTATTGAAGTTCGTTATATTCTGGGGATCTTTGGGGGGGGGGGGGGGGGGGGCTTCACGGACAGCTCACTTCCGCAATTAGGAGGGGGAGAGATGTCTGGGAGGTCTTCAGGGGTTAGAAATTCCTCATCCACGTCCTCCTCATCTAGCTCCTCGATGGGAGGCACTCTCTGCCTTCACAATGCTTGCATAGAGCGGAGCACTTGAGTCCTGCCCTCCTGCATGAGTAGGAACCGAAGCAACCCTTCCTGTACTTGCAGGATAAGCTTTTGAGGAGGAGCTGGAGACTGCATCATGGGGATGGGAAGCCGACCCTGATCTGAGGCTGCCCATCCCCACTCTGTAGGATTTTTTTTACTCCCACCCACTTCTGTACCTAGTTAGCACTTGATACTGAAGGAGTGGAACTTGGTACGAATGGAACGAAATTTGTTGTGCTCAAAAAGGTTTTAAAAACAAATCTCGTGAGTCATTCTCTGCCGACTGTCTCAAGAAGAGAAAAATATTTGTGAACTTCCGAGATTTTTTATTTTTGGTTTGTTGGGATAAATAATTAGTGTAAACCCCACCGAATTTTCCGTTGAACTATTAGTTTACTGTATCAAAATGATTTGTTTAAATAATTGTAAGGGTATACATTTATTTGTAAAGGCAACTCATGCTCTCGTCTTTCCACAGATTCGAAATTACTCATTAAACACAAACAACGGAAGTAAAAGGCAATAACAAGATGGTAGTTCATATCACTCTCCTTTTGCAAGACTACGAAGGAAGGAAACTGCAACTGCCAACGGCCTTCCTCTCCTGATCGGACTCAACGGATTTTTCAATTACGTTTTCTGCAAGATTTCATCTCGAGAAAATGAGGAGAATTTTCACGGTCGAAGGAGATGCACTAGAAAAGCACTCAGCTTATACAACCGCTCGGTGTCTTTGTTTTCAGCTACTTTGGCTATTTGTAAAATATACCAGTCATGCCGTTGTTACACCATTCATTGTTTAAGATGCTCTAATACGCTCAACCTCTTTTAAATTTTTAATCTATTTGAACAAGTCGAAAGAGAGCGCATTCGTTATCAAGAGATAATGAACCCCAATTGACAATTTAATTTCAGGTCCGTCTGAAGTTTCACGGTTTCGTCGGTATTAACAACCAACTACTCCGTTATCATTTGTTTGTTTTTTCTTCATTTGTGTATTTCAGAAAATCTATCTTCCTCTAAATACACTTAGTGTTATTCAACGTGATTATATTCTCAGACCAACGTCAATTGTTCATTTTACCTTGGTGCCTCAATTTATTCTAGATTATTATGGCAGTTGGTTGAAGTTGGTATCTGTAAAAGGTATATCGTCAAAATATTGAATATTCTTGATTTTTTTTCTAATTAACAGAAGTATTTCTAGAAGTATTACTGTATGGTTCACTAAATTCCGATGTTTTCTTATTGCATAAGTGCTCCGGTGCTCAATTGTAGTATCCTGCCATGTGATTGGGAGTTTTATCATCTGCCCATGAGACATCACTTATTGGAAAACACATGGGTTGGCAATGAATTGCAATAAGTGGCAGAATACGTCTTTGTGTACTTCTGTGTGTAAATTTCGTTGTATTATATTAGTAGGTATTATACGAGAAACAGTTTGTTGGTAGTAATTGCTTGTTATCTCAGCCACATCCTCATTCTCGATGATGTTATCCTCTTTCCTGTAGAATTCAAGTTGAAAGCCACGAGTCTATCATCCCAAATGGCCCTTTTTCTGTCAATCGAATATATACTTCGCAGCTTTGCATCACTGATCATTTTATATATGTTCTCTGGTTATAGGTTCTCTCATTTTCTCAAGGTTAAACTTCATGCTCTACCGCAAAAGTGTTATTTAGTTATAATTGTATGGACTCCCAAGAAATGCCGCCGTTTTTAATAGGAGAAAACTATAATTGGAAGGTAGATCGGTTACCCACGCTCCACTACTTGGAATTTCCAGTCGAATGACACGGTTCCTAATTCGATCCTTTTTCAAATGTCCGGTTCCCAAAATTCGACCATTCTCAAACACACATTTTACCGTGCACTGTGTTTTTTTCAAACTTGAAATTACAAGAAAACTAAAGAATAAGTTGATAGTTGATATTAATGAAGTTTGATAGGATGAACTGGATTGTTGGTTGAAAGTTTTGAAATCCTAAATTCAGTGATGCTGATGAGGCGAAAACACTTCTTTTTTTAGTTCCTATTTTATCAGATTCCGTACAATGAGACGATGTTTATTCGGTGGCTTCCATTGCTTAACCCCAGGTGGTTTTAGAATAATTTTTTTCTGTTAAAAAAAAGTATTGTGATTCCTAATTATTTCGAATATGACTTAAATGTATGCTGTGGACAATAAGTGTAATTCATACTACAGGTAATGTAGTAGTGACTCAATTTTTTTGTCGATGAGTGTAAAATCTTCTACTTTGGGCAACCGTGTTTTTTTGCTGTTAATCAGAGATTTTGATAGATTGGTAAAACTTACTGAAATCTATCTTGATCATCTAATTCAACTTTTAAAAAGCTGTAAATGAGATTTGCAAAACTGGGTTTTTTTAACTCCAATCTGAGCAACCAAAAAATCGGGAGTCGATGGTTTTTGAAGACACGTAACCCTAATTCCCTTAGGAATTATTATCTTCAAAATTATGGAATGGGCTGTTTTTGGGACGACGTATATAGTGAAGCTAGTCAATCTAGAAATAAATAGCATTCATTTCATACATCGACTGATCGTTTTAGGGTATCTGTTTAATAACCAGATAATATGTGAAATAATTAATTTCAAGCAGTACCTACTATAACTCTTTTAAATCATGGGTTAATAAAATAAAGTCAGGAATTCAGCTGTCAGGTTGAGTTTAAAGACGTGAGGTTTTGGTCACGAAAATACTAAAAACTTCACGAAAATCACATTGCACACAAAAAATAAAGCTGTAATTAATGTTTTGTTACAATTTTTTTAATAAAATAATTTGGAATACCGTCAAGTGTTCGAGATCACTATCTAAAGCTGCGATTGTGATGTACTGTTTGGGATTTTCCTCTCAACTCGTATCGTACCTAACTAATTTTTTCCTGGTCTCCTTGGTTTTTCGTCATGGTAATAATTTATTTATACAAAAAATTGCTATAGAGGTGTGTTGAACTGTGGGAACCGGAAAAC
The DNA here is from genome assembly GCA_031894815.1 of Creontiades dilutus. Lineage (NCBI taxonomy): Eukaryota > Metazoa > Arthropoda > Insecta > Hemiptera > Miridae > Creontiades > Creontiades dilutus. The sequence continues at coordinate 1,194,825 of JAVIWC010000736.1, read as the reverse complement.
TTAGGATTGATGTATATTATTCCTCCCCCCATAATTCCCTATCCCCATAATTCTGGCTACATCACGAAATGTCGCTATAGCGTTCCTGTTTTTTGTTTTCATTGTGAATCATTAATTCGCCGAAAATGTATTTCCCTTGACCATTGATCCTGATCCGAATGAACGGCTGCTGCAGCTACAGGTGATTCTAATGAATACCGGTCTCTGAATCTTTGAATATTAGGTAAATGAAACTGAACTTACATCCAAAACTTATCCCCTTTTCACTGTTTTTTTGAATTTTTATTTCAACTCAGCTTCAATTGACTGTATTCTGTGCTGTGATTTTCTCTTACCATTTTGTCCCTTTCTGTAAATAAATTATTGAAGTGGATACCTGTGAACAAGCTTACCACATAAGTATCAATTCAAGTTTTCAAGTAGCTTCAAGACAGATTAAGAGAAAGAGCTACTTTAATTAACCTATGGCTGTTGTAGGGGTACTCTGAAACTTTGAGTTATAAATTATTCAGACAGCAATACTTTTCTGTTACTAGAATCAATGAATGTTCCCTGTCCTAGAGTTTCACATTTAGTTTACTTGGAGCCCCCCCCCCCCCCCCCCCCCGTCTAAAAGTATTTTTGGATTTTGTCATCTTTTCATTCTCAGATGTTTGTTGAATTCATCTGTGAATCCCGTTTGCATTTTTTCCTGATTTGGATTCACCAATTGTAAAGGTTTGCTGGAGTTCCTTTATAATCTACTGAATAGTTGAGGAATAAATTTATCGATCTTTCACTGCGCAAAAGTATCGGTAGAACCATAATTACCATAGATACATTTGGTTTCCAATTGATAGAATGAATCTGATTTTATCACGTCTCTAGTTCCCTCTTTTTACACTGTTGTCATCATAGAAAACTAATATTTCGGATTCGAGCCCTCCAAACTGTCAACACCTTCATGATGTAGATTATGAAACTCTAGTTTGTGTGCGGACAATATGGAAAAAATTGCAACAAATTCATAGAAATTGGGGTTTTCCATAAAATTAGTTTTTGAAAAGAATTATTAAATGAAATATCCAGAAATTAAAAACTCCGTATAAGTTCCTAAATTGGAAATATGTCTTGGAAAAATCACCCCACAATTTTCTTGGTAACATTTAGCCATTCCACTGGGCACCCATAAGCAGCAAGAAATTAACCACTGATTGTCGACTAGAAGAACCAACGAAATCCAGCTCATTTCTCAGTTTTATGTTTCCTAAGTGACTAAGGGGAAATAGTGATGAAAATTCAGTTTTTACAAAGTAGATCTGGGCCACTCTTCATTAAAAAAAGAAGAAGAACGTGAAATCCGTATCCTTTTTTTGTTCCAAAATAGAAGTTCGTCGGATCGGCACAATTTTTTTTTTTTTTTTTTCACCATGTTATTTTGGTGTATATTTAATGAAGTGATGACGAATCGTAGCTTATTGAAATTAATTTCCTTTAATAAATAAAAACTGCGGAATACTGTAGAAGTTTCATGTCAAAGGTCGTTAATGGTAGAGGAGACTGAGTTGGCATAGTTTTTGGTTTTCAAATTTTCCAATTTTTTAAAAATACATAGAGAGATTCTGATTAATGATGATGGAAGTACAACAGCTTGGCCGAGAGATCGCCTATTAGTCATTAATTAAAGTTGATCCTGGGAGGGGCACAGAGCTGAAAGCTCGAAGGCTTCTTAGTATACCAACTTACCCCATCCATGGGGTTAGTTGGCATAACCAATGGGGCGAGTTGGTGAAAACGCAAAAACAAGATTAAGAAAATAAATTTTAATGTAATTTAATTGAACGTGATTAGAAAAAGACGAATTCATGAGGAATAAATGTATATATGTAATGGTTTCATGTCCATGACCAGTCAGGGATTGAGGTAACTTGAGCCGGGGGTTGTAATTTTCTTATAATTTTTGTATTGAATCACATCTTCCTTTGCCCACCACCAGATGACTTCTACAAGCCTTCTGCATTACTACTGCGCAATCATAATTAAGCGCTCTATCGAAATCCATCTCAAAAAGCTGCTCTAATTCAATGCCAACGTATGTTGAATCTTAAATACTTCAGGTTGAAAAATTTACTCACCAGTTCAAAAAACATAATTCCGCACACTGACGCCTTATGGATGGAAGAAAGACACAAAAACTTTTTTGGGAGATGAGGCAGGACGACCTTTCCCCTCCACTGGGATAACAGTGCTCTCGTCAGCCACAATCAGAAGCTGAGTACCAACACATCCTGGTCTCCCCTATTTATTAAAACCAGCTTATAGATTTTTTTGACATCTTCATTTATTTCTCCCTTTTTGTCCAGCTGACTTGAAGAGTGTCTAAAGTTGACTACTTGGTGAATTGTTGTCCGATTTTGGAATTTCAAATGTCAACTGTTGACTCAATACACATTGCCACTACACTAGGGACATCCAAACGATCACCTGATGTTCTTTGGTTTTTGATGAATACAGTGCGCCTTCAAACAACGTGCTGAAGGCAAGTGTCTCCGAATGGTGGCAATGAAAAAAATGTAAAGTAATAAAGGAAATTCCAGGGAGAAACAGTACTAGTAGTAGTACATACTGAAAAACAGTGGCGAAGCCTGTGGTCATCTCTGGATTCAGTGATTATCAAACGATTTAATAAATATAAAGAATTAGTTAATACTAATGTTGAATATACAATTTCCTCTATATAAAAAAGAAATGCTAATGCTCACAGTTGGTGCAATTATCGAGCAGCCATTGGCGACAGCGCTAGTGTAGAATGTCTCATACAACCCCCTCCCCCTCGCAGAGGACCTCCAAAACATCGACCAATCAAATTGCTTTAAGGCTCCTGCTCAAACTCGCAACTTCGAGCAAGTCTGGCAACCTTTGGGAGCTCCGTGGAATTTCGGTTCAAAGCCACAACAACAGGGTTACCGTAGCAAGCGATTTTCTACCTTGAGGCGGGGTTTGTAGACGTCAAAGTGGTTTGTGGTGCGTTTGTTGTGATTACAGTTTGTGAGGCATTTTACTATCTCCTGTGTGAACTGAGGTAATACAAATATTCAAATTAGCATTAGTAAACCATGGCGGAAGACACCAAAATAATACTAAAACTGAAGGAAAGACCTTTTAGCTCTCTGTTTTGAGGAAAAACTGTTGACTCTACAAAATGGCAGACCTAGCCTCGCGTTGCCAAATTTATCAATTAACTTTACAGACAGGAACAGGTTTTATAAGAGAAATTTTAATGTTTCTAATTACAATATCTATGAATGGCTATGTGGAAGTAAAACATTGTCAAAACTGTTGTGTTGGCCCTGCCTTTTGTTGTCAAAATCGCGTTTTTGACAGGTTATTTTTCAACATTTCCCGGTAGTGGGCCCCCGGACCCCCCTTCTTCTGGTTACCAATCACCGCCACTGGCGATGACATAGCCAAAATTTCACGCCTCGTCACTGACTGTAAAGTATGTACACTGAACTATGCTGTAATTGAAAAACAAAACAGTTATGCTATAAAAGTACAGTGTTTAGAAGAGCGTAAACATAATAGACATTTGTCTATTATTAAATGTTGTCCATAAGTAAAGTGATTGCGAAGATCTAGTATAAATAACATTCAAAGACGTATCAAACAACGAGCAAACTTAATGGACATGCGATTTCACGGGTTTTTTCACGAATGGCCGTACATTTCTTAACTGTACTGGACAATTGTTCGTTCATCGTATCAACAACCGTTACAATTTACAGTTCTTTTTTAGAAACCACAATGACTTCCTTCCGCGGCCATTCCAACTTCACCGCCTATGACCAAGCTCCTTAAACCAAGGATTTTATTTACGAATTATTCAGTGCTAATGAGTGGACATGCCATTTTCTGATTGCATTACTAGAAGAAGCATCCTAAATTGCCACTATGTTCAGAGGTATCGATAGTTGTACATCCTCAATTTGAGATTCACTGTAAATACTGGAAGTTTATACATTTTGTGCCATGAAGTCTAGGCATCACATCTCATCAGTACTTAAACGTTGTTGGTGAATTTTTGTTCCATTGATCTGGTAGTGGAGTACATATCTACCCATTTTGGGCTTGCCGCCTACCTGAATTGGCAACAAGGAGGGAAACAATTTCATGAAGGTGTGAGATATCTTATCTGCAATTAATTATAGTTGTTGATATTTATTAAGTATGTAAATTAGTTGTTAATTGAAATAAGAAATGTCGGTTTTTTAAAACTGTGAACCTGTAAGAGACATTTTCCTAATATTTAAAAAAGCTGTTGAATTTATTATGTACAAAACCCAATTGTTATTTATTTGTACTTCAGGGAATGTTGTAAGATATAAAATTTGAAAAACAAAAAATACACTCATAAAAATTATCATGTCTATTTGGCTTCCTTGTAGATTCTAATCGTTTCAAAATTCAATGCACAAAATTTAGTTGAGTGCAAGTACCCGGAAGGTGGGGGATGACAGAATGAGCTTCCCATAGCCCCCTCTACTCATCCTTGCCCTTTCTTCACAGTACACACAACTCTACTACTGGTACAACTTAATTAGCATTTTATTATGTACTGCTAGTGTTCCTCGAGTGAGGGTAGTGATTTTAAATCAAACCAATGTGCCTAGTTCTGGAAGCGTTTGGATCGATGCTCGGAGCAGCCTGATTGGTGAAGATGGGACAGGGATATTAGAGAGTTCCTAGGAGATCCGCCATCACCGATACGAATCCGTATCGCGATACAAACGCGTGACTGCGCATGCGCCGCCAATACGATTGGTCGTACTGCAATACGATGGTGGTATCTTTACGGAAGTTACAATGCCACCAATGTGATCCGAACGAACGTATTTTTCGTCCTTATCACAAAGTAACCCGCCATTGGGGTAACCTAGTTGTAAACCGCTCCACATCAACATTTCTACCTGAAAATTGATTTCTGAAATTGCTAAATTCAAATTTCACGCCAAGAGAGAGCAGGATTTTCATTTTGATTCAACATCATTTTATTAGGTACTTTACAGTTTAAGAAAACACTAAGATTTCGATATTTAGTACCTACCTACGAACTAACAACTTGGTTTGAGTGAGCCTCTCGCCAACTGTGCGAGTTTTTAAAGAGCCTAACACCTTCATTTAGGAATTCGCTATTATAAAAACTGTCGAACTGCAACCCCAGAATCCCTGCTGTACATTCCCTTTCTGGAGTATGTACTTCCCAAGTCGCTAAGAAGTTACAAACAAATCAATTTTGATTCCAAGCGTACTTATCTGTCGTAACTTCTGCGGGAATTTGAAGGAGCCTCTGGAGTAAATGAACATGTTCTCTATTAAATTGGAACGGAAATAGTACATCATCCTCGCTCATGTCATCCAGGGAAAATCTCCCATAGAGCAGGCTTAATCGTCGAGGTGCTTCCCTTACACTCTCCCGCTTCAAATACGTTCGAAAAATCAACAGCAACTCCTCAGTTGAAATCATTCCGTTAACATAATATTGAAAAAAGTCTTCCACCCCCTGCATTTTTATTAAAAAACGAAAGAACGAGAGATCCCAGTGATCTTGTAAAGCATCAAAAAGACTGCTCGTTTTCTTATAGTGACGTGAAAGCAAAACTTACGTGAGTCTTGAATCGGATCAGAGATACCACTAGTTCAGCTGTGTTGGTGGTAACGCCACCATTTTTGCTAACCAGAGCTGTGCTCGCCCTAGATACCACCACCGACTAGATACGATACCACGGTGTCCGAATCTCCTAGGAACTCTCTATTGTAGGGGACCGCGGGAGCCCCATGAGATCATTCCGAGCCCGTTCAAATTCCAAGTCCACTACAACCTCTACCATCAACTACAATATAGGTACGCAGCAAACGGTCCAATAAATAGAAAACTATGGATAACACTGCTTTATTTGTCGAACATTTAAAACAGTATCAATTTTATTCAATATACATGAACAGTAGAAATGTATAAATGTATCTTCAACATTGTTCATTAAGTTCAGTTCCTTAAAGAAAAATATTCAATATAATCATTCAAAAAGCGCTTTAAAATTGCGTTCTACGTTAACAAACAGAAGCTCTATGGACGGGATTTTGATCCATCATGTACATTATTTACATTTCTATCAGAAAATAGACACTACTTGATTTTCAGGAAAATATTTAAGCACAATAAAACAAGATATTACTGCAATCAACATTTTAACGCATCCTGTTATTGAAATGGTACGTACCTACCTCAAGTAGTGAAGAAATCCGTTCAATTCATTTTTTTAAGATTTTGTAATCAGTTTCTAAGAAATTACATTCAGACAATTTACTGTTACTCCAAATCAATTTCCAGTATCTGATATCAAAAACTTTGTAGGAAACAAAACACTGTCTCCCCAAATCATTAATAGTAAATTATTATTAGTACTTAATACATATTATAGATTAGTATTTATGAAAACAGTTCACTTTTGAAACATTAACAATTTGGCTCCATTAAATTCTAATTATTACTCAACAGAAACATATTGATTTTCCTCCCGAATGAGAGTCAGGAGACACTCCGTAGTGTATTTTTAATCCGAAAACAAGTAAACCTAACTTTTAACAGAAGGTACCTAATGTAAAAGTTCCAGTAAATGTGAATAGAACGGACCTATCTATACAGAGTGCCTGCCTGTTTCACAGAATCAACAAAATTATGGTAACAGTGTTCACTAGTACTCCTTAGTAGTATCATTTCAATATATAATATGGAGAGTAGCAATATTCTATATTAATCTGGAGGGGAGATTTTCGTGTAAGGTTTTAAACAAATACCAAAGAAAATAATCGGTAACCAAGCAGGAGGCGACACTTTAAAAATAAGATATTTCTCATCGAATCACATAAACTTAAGTGGCTTGAGATTGATAATTATTTAGGTAGGTACTAAATCATTAAAAACGACCTAAATCATATGTATCATGTTTCTGTCTTCCTTGAGAAGTAGGTACACATATAAGAGTGAGGAGCATGAGGGTGTGGAGCCACCCTTTTCCTTACACACAAATAGAAAACAGAACAATTAATAGAAATTTGGGAAATGTCGCAGACAACAACAAAATAGAAAACTTGGATAAATTAGAAAATTGGGGCCACGTTAGACTAGAATAACACAGGAGTTAAATTTGACCCATTTCAAAATCTAATGCAATTTAGAATAAAGGATTTATTTTTAAGGGTTTATTGTTAACATTCGATGACAAAAGCGGCAGGATGTTTGAACACGCTTTAGGTAACTTTAAAGCCTAAAATGAAGGGCAAATTCAATTGCATAGCGAAAAGTTCCATAAGTAACATTAAAAAAATTGTATAGCCGCCCTATCTATCGATAAATCTTGAAGAAAGATACATGATAAGCATTAATTATGATATAATTTATTACCCACCCATGGTATGTAATTGAGGATAAAGTTATACTACGCTTGGGCGAAGAATTTTCAAGAAGCTCATAAAATCACCTACCTTTTAAAAATTTGGATAACGTAAAAGGTTAGCTTTCAAAATAGTCTTCGAACTCGTTGATTTGTGAATTTCTATGAAGTCTTTAGCACACTTGAATGCTGACATTGAAGCTAACAATAATGTTATTAAAACATAACAGTTGCTTTTGAAGACATAGCGATGATAAAAGATAAATCTACTGAATAAGAGAAAAAAAAACCTTCAGGGATAGAAAAAGAGGACGTTTGGGAGGCTCGAGTTTCCTAGAAATAGAAGAACTGTGTTTTGACGTTATGAACAAAAAAATTAATTCTCGTAGTCCAACAAAATAATTTGCGAATCGACGATGGTTTCTCAGAGAACTGAATCCAATGACAATGAAGGACTTAGAGTGGACAATTTATAACATTAAAAAATATTGCCATCCAGCTACTTATATGTCTTCGAGAGCACTGAAATTAATACGACAAAACTGTTTGCTCTTTACCAGCTCCTGAGATAGGGAGAATATGAAGAATTCCTTCTGGTCAGTCTTTAGATATTTCAAGGAACTGCTCTTTTAGCACCGAACCGCTATAAAAAATGCATGACTTTTGAAAGACTTAGGCATTGCTTATCACCAATATGCGACGGATTTATTTTATCTGCTCTTGTTTTTTAAATTCTCTTAATGGGGTTTGTGAAAAAACCATAGGAACCTTCATACACGTTTAATATTTTTAATTGCAAGTGACACTTCTGTGCATAATATATTATCCCTGGCATATATGCCAGAGAAAAAAGAAATACGAAACTTTTTTTCCCTTCTTTTGTTTTCATTTGCTACTCCGTTACCATCTATTAATGAGCAGATAGAATTTACAAAAATTACTGTTTTGTTTCAAATAGAGCTCTTGAAGGCAAGAGTTATTAATTAAGGCAAATTACGATATGAGCAAATCATATTGGTCGATGTTTTTAAAGGACAATATTCCATTCTAAGTGAAAACTTGACCTTCGAGGTTGGCTGTTGACCATAAGCAGACCATAGACTAAACAGTGGACTGAAGGCGTATTTGAAGTAATAATTTCGGAGACAACTAAGTACAAAACCTTTTCACGAACCTATTCAGGACGTTACTACTCGTAATATCTAGGCCAGACTACTTTCATAATATTATGTTATAATATATTAATTAGCGAGCTTTATTTCTAAGGATTATCCGGTAAAGCGATCATTCATGGACAGTCAGGGGCGAATTTACATAAAATGAAGGGAGAGGGGGCGGTTCCTCTCGCTATCCTCAATTTGTTTTGTTTGGAAACTAATCTATACAATTCAATTCTACAAAACTCTTGTGATTGTTGTTAACACTTAAGCGCTAATCTACGACTAAGAATGAGTTTGGAGGCCTGAATAATAGCACTTCCAAAGCCAACAAACGAGTGACTTTTTGAAATTGATCGAACGCAAGGTTATCACACAGGCCTTATCACGAATCTCCATCTTAAAAGTTGAGGAAATGTAACAGAAACCAAAGGAGAAGCTCAAACAAGAGAGGTACCGATACCACACATACCATTATATATATAGTAATGATAGTAAATTAAAAAAATAAAACAAAATAATAACACTTGGCTCAAAGTAGCATCTATACTAAGATGCATGGAAAAAAGTAGATTGTATTCCCAAAATTTTCCTATTCTGGGAATGCAATCCTTTATGAATCCGCCCCTTTATATAGACTTATACCTTATTAAAGGTATTAACAAATCTAATATTGAACATGGATGTTAATAAAATGCTAAGCGAATACCACGACTTGATCATCTCCGAGATCTTGGACCAATACCTACAGGATTACTAGGGAAGGTGAACAAGTAATGTTGTGCGAACAATATTAAACAAAAATATCCAATATAAATAATCATAACCTACTTCACATTAGTCGATATAGGTTTGGGAATGGTCAGACGAGACGCATATAAGGCTCGTTAGGAAACTTTTCGAGGTACTCCTCCGAATGACCAGTAACTGGTCATTGCGCTTTGAGTGCATAATTAGGTGGGAGCACGTATATAATACCATTGTTGGAATTATCCTTTCGGAATGATGCAAGGTTTGTTTCTTGGCTTACTTCGACGCGAAGTGTTTTGCTCTTGTTGCCAAGCATGCAAGGGAACCGACTGGCCACGGTTACTTGGAGGTCGCTAGCCCTTAATCTGCAAAATAACGAATGACATTACATTATCAATGAGTCAAAGGTACAGGCAGATAACCATTTTCTAGTCGATTTACCAAAGCTAACAACTCGCGTGAAGTGACAGAAGGTTCTGGCAAGGAGGGAATTCATTCATGCACATATCTCCTGATGCCAAGGATGTGCCTTCTTGATCTCAGTTGTATGGACCCCTTATTACAAATCCCAAATTGCTCATAGAGTGCTCATTCCTTCTATTGAAGTAGAATAGTAGAAACCTACTATTGCTCGAGGACCTATGGAAATGGTTGGACGTCCCTTTCATCTACAAGCTGGTTAATGGGCCTACTCATTGCCCACCACTCCTCACACAGAGTAATTTGTCAATCCCCCAATTACATTCCCGTTCAGCCAAACTATTCAACATTCCATCCAATCCTACCAATTATTTTTACAATAGGCCCCTTTCTAGAGTCCCCCGAAATGTTAATTGGTTCCTTGAAAATCATTCAAACTTAGACTGCTAGTCTGTTAGCCCATTTCAAAAATTAAATTTGAATAGGTTATTGATTTTTAGGGTGTACAATTTGGTCCTTATACTGATATGTATAAATTTGTTTGCTAATATATTAATATCATGCAATTACTAAAGTATAGTTTCCGTTATTTTTACAATTTGTAAAGGGGATTGCCCATGGCATCAATAATCGAATAGCCTTAATGTTGAGAGACCAATGAATTGAGATTTATCAAGCTTTTTCCTAACGATACGCATCAATAAACCCAACTTACTGAAAATAACGGGTACACAGAGCTCCAACGAGCTCTCCAACACGATCCTCTTCTGTCCTCAAAGTTACGACCAGATCGTTGCCTTTGTTTGTGTGAATGACCACCAATTGATCTCTTCCTGGGCTAAGACTTAGGCCGGTGATCTGTGGATAGAGTGCACAAGTCAATATAGATACATAGGAGATCTTTTTACTGTTTCTCATTATTTAGAAAGGACAGAGAATCAAGAACGAAGGGGAATCCTACAAAATTTGTGAATGTCGGTTATTTATGTGGAAGGTTAAAGTCTATTCATGCCTAGAGTCGGATAAATAATTCATAGAATAGAGAGTTATTACAGATCTTCCGAGAATGAGTCGTAAAACGAGATGGAGACACTAGAGTAGGAATAACGAACATGCTAACAGAGGGATAGTTCATGGTAAGATACAAGTGGTAATCGGACAAAAAATCCCCTAGGGCGGACAAAATATCCCCAACTTCGGAAAACTAGGGTTGAATCACAGAATAGGGAACGCATCTATTTTTCCAACTGATCTATACTTTACTAAAAGGATTGATATTGGATATTTTTTTGATTTTGAGATGCGAGGGCAGCGAGCATCCAGACCAGCAAACTATATAGGTAACGCATCTATTTTTCCAACTGATCTATACTTTACTAAAAGGATTGATATAGGATATTTTTTGTTTTTGAGATGCGAGCGTAGCGAGCATCCAGACCAGCAAACTAGACGATAGGATATTTCTGTCATTTTTCACACGGGGATTTTTTGTCCGGGGTGGGCTAAACGCGAGGATTTTTTGTCCGTGATTCGATACAATGAATATCCAATGTTTACCTACCTCTTGAATAGGTATTCCACTTCTCATTGGCTTGAATTTGGTCACATCCAATTTGTAGATAGAGTGCTCCGTAATGAGTAGGCCTCTAACTGCGCACTTGTTGAACCTATTCGTTTTCACGATGAAATTTGAGAACAATATCTAAAACAAATAAAAACCAGAAAGATGATAGTCATAAACATTGGCGAGTGTAATAAACAACAGCGAATCGAGCAACAAGTTGTAATTGTGTGGTAGCGTACCTAGCCAAGATGATTATCAATGAGCTGACATGTTGATGACAGCGGAAGTGAAAAATCAGTAACGAGGGGAACACCTCATGCTCATTTTTTATTGATTGTGTTCTAACTATTGCGGATATAATTGCTTTGTGATTTTTGTCAAATTGATCCGTCTTTTATTAAATGTTTTTAATTACTATGTGATTAATGACAGTTTTTACGTTAGTGTAAACAATCTATCATAGAAAGTTATTCTACAGTATTGACGTGAAAAACTAAAAGATACTTCTGATTGGGACTTTAAAGTTCTGTTAGGGCAATTATAATTTAATAGGTGTCGGAAAATGATATTAAGAAAGGGTAGGTACCTACTTTTTTTATAGTACTTAATTTGGATGAATCCAATAGTTTTAAATGACTAATTGTGTGACGAACATTTCAAACCACCCTGAAGAATATAGGAAGCTACATACATACAAACAGATATTCAACACAACGCATGTTATATTCTTAAACCAATTAAAAAAATAAACTACTCACTCGATTGAAATGATCGGTATTTTTAAGATTTTTGATGCTTGTGTTATATATGGCTACATCGGGATTTTCCGAAGCGATTCCCAAGTAATTCCCTTCCCATTTGCGTTCTTGACCCCACGAAGATCTCTTTCCCCTAAGGACACAAGCAGCTGATATCTGAAAAAATACAAATAGTATACTGAATAATTCAGTAGTTTTGCAAGTTGTCACTGAGTTTACAACTCAACAGCAAAAATATCCATAACATGACTGTAGAGATCATTGAAAATTATTATTGACTAAAGAACTTCGTTCAATTAGGCGAAGTAAATATTGAATTAGGGTAAATTTATTGTTATGCAGGAGCATAACTTGAGAAAATAAAGGTAAGCATGTTCAACTATTGAACGAACTATAAAATGCAACAAATCAGAACAATCCCTGAAAATGTCATCGAAATCAGTCATGAACTCCCGGAGTTATGCGTGTAACAAGGATTTCACGTTTGCGGATGCGCAGAGGCTACTATTGATCCGGGGGTCATGAAACTTATAGGGGATCATCTACATATCAAACCGAACAATCCCTGAAAATTTCATCGAAATGGGTCAAGAACTCCCGGAGTTATGCTTGTGGCAAGGATTTCACGTTTGCGCATACGCAGAGGCTACTATTGATCCGGGGGTCATGAAACTCAGAGGGGACCATCTACACATCAAACCGAACAATCCCTGAAAATTTCATCGAAATTGCTCAAGAACTCCCGGAGTTAACGCGTAACAAGGATTTCACGTTTGCGGATGCGCAGAGGCTACTATTGATCCGGGGGTCATGAAACCTATAGGGGACCATCTACACCCCAACCCGCACAATCCCTGAAAATTTCATCAAAATCGGACTATAACTTCCTGTAGTTTTGCCCGTAACAAGAATTTGCTGACAGACAGACAGACACACAGGAACCAAAATTGTTCAGAAAGGTCTAAAACGCAAAATGCGAGTGGAATTTTTGATTCTGGAGACAAAAAAATTTGCACATTCCGAAAGTGAAAACAATGCTTCCGCTACCTAGGTAGACTCGGAAGCAATTGTTGTTTTTGCCTACTCCACTATGCAAGGTTAGTAGCGACTATCCTCAATTTTTTTCACTATGAAGTTGAATAGTATCGTTTTATTATTTGGCCATAGGTCCAGACAACTAATTGTCAAGTGATCAATTTTGCTTCAGGATTAGGGAACATGGAGACCGTAGGATTTATTATGTTGTTAGATCTGGATATTTATGAAGCTTCCTACTCACGAGGGAACAGGGTACTAAACCGACAATCATTACGGTCTCAACAGAAAATGTTTGAGGACTCAAGCACAACTTTCTTTACAAACAGCTTTAACAATCATTCTCAATGACTTTCAAGATATGATTTTATCGGAAGCAAATGTTTGGATTATACGGTTTCCCCATGAATTTCATTCCGTTTAGATTAACACAACTGGGCACACGCAAACATAAATGAAACTAATTAGGGAAGTATGATGAAATTCTCAGGGATTGAGTAGCTTTTTAGATTGTGTAGTGATTTTACTAATATTTGACATGAATTTAAGAGTTATAATGGTCCAAACCCACTCAAAATTGAGTAGTTGCCGAAGGGCAATTAACTTCATTACGATTGGCCATAAACATTACAAATAAACATAAAAAGGTGTAATCCAATAAAAAGGTGTAAACCAATATGTGTATATATGTATGTAATTGTAACTAACATTTAATGACATTAAATGATAACTGATGTTAATGCCAATAAAAAAAACTCCATTAAGATTGGATCAACTAGGGTTGAAGAGCATTGCGAGAGTGCATCTCAGATGAAGTTATTCATATTGGCTAGCAGGTACTTTAACAATTTCATTTGTGGCATGTGCATAGGAGTAATCACAGGTTTTGAAAAATTTACTTCTCAAGAGATGAAATGGTCGATGGTCTCAAAATCTATTATCACCATCAAAATTGATCGATTGATACTAGAAAATTTTCACTAGAGAGTCAAATAATTTGGTCCAAAAGTGGTAATAAACCAGAGCCCCTTCTAGTAGAAACCTATGTATGCAGGTAGTTAGGTTGTTAACCCCTAAAAATCTCGGAGTTGAAACGGCAACTAAGTTAGAGTTATCACTAAACTAAACACGAGTTAACCGTGAAGCCAACTTCATTGAAGCCATTATTTTTTGAAAATTCGTTTATGTTGTTATTGTGTGTTTCAAATTTTTGAGATTGGGCAAAGAAGTTGTATAATCCCCACACCTGAGCACAGTGGTGGGCACAATATGTAAATATGATATTTCTGTTTGTTGCCTGTAATATGTTAATAAGTTATACCGTAAACGGGTTACTTTGCACCACTTTTTCGGGGTTTTCTGATATTCCTCAGGCTGAGCATCTTCAATCGAGCTGTGATTTTAGTTTGACCTAGCTGATCTATTCACTGTTATCAACCCACTTCAAAATTCAACAAAACTGCAATAGTTTTTAACAAATTACCCTGTGCGGGAGCAACTTTGCACCACGCGATGTTTTTCCCTTGAACAAGCTAGAAATGAAGCGCCGGTGCCATGTTACCCCCTACTCTTGCCTCATGACGACTCCCAGAACCTGCCTTTATCACAAACAAACAAAAAAATTCAGTGAAACGTAACAAGAGATTACATTGTGTAACTATCAATCGGCGGACACAGGTCTATAAGATAGGACCAGAATGAGCTTCCTATCCTTACTTTTGTGGGTAGGACACTAATTTGAGATTGAAATCCAACTGAGGTGCAAAGTTGCACCTTGAGTGCAAAGTTACCCCGGTTTACGGTAATCTTCTTTGTACGAACAAGTTTTTCTATTTTATTCGGATTGAGTCCCTTATTAACTTTCTCAGTTCCATTGGATTCGCTTACTTTCATTCTCAACTGCTGCCAGTCATGCCTCGGGTAAGGTTTCAGAATCATATATGCTCGCCAACGGTCATACATCCTGCGCAGAACAGGCTCTACGGGTCGAGCAGCTGGAGGAGGAGATGGCCATCTTAAAGATTTACCCCAGTCTCTTGTCATCTTTGCCCCCCTAAATACCACAATGAAAATTCTTGATTGGAAGAATCATTAAGTTTCCTACGTTTTTATAAACAAATACATAAGAAAATAAAAATGTATATAAATTGTTTTCTCTTCTTAAATTAAATCTTTGACATTAGAATTAGCAAGACAAATGAAATCAATTGAATCGACAACATTATAGTAGAACCCACCTGAATGTGTATGCCAGCTGATTGATGTAGGACCTGATCTTAAATCTCCTATAACTCCTCATGATTGTCAGAGCTGCTTTCATCTTCCTGTATCGCATTCGACAAAGTGCTCCTCTCCATTGTTTCTGAAGGAGTATGACGATATTCGGAATCAACTCAGCTCTCATCTGGAGTCAGAAAAATGAATATGAATAGTGTGTAAATAATTTGGCCAACTAAGTCACAAACCCATTTCAAATAAAAACGGAGTAAGATGGAACGTTGTCTATATTTCCACGAAAGTAAAGACTCGAAAAAGTCGAAATTGTTAAGAGTGATAGGTCAGGAAAATGTTTAAATGATGTCATTCCTCAAAATATTTCACCATTATTGGGTTCTTTCTTGCAATAAGTTTGGCTCCGCCTCTCCATAATGATACTGTTTGTGCCCCTTTCACTTTGTAAGCCTTGAGTGGCATTGGTTGGTCCTCCCCGCCCCTTTCACTTCCTTGAGCCAATAGGATTCAATCTCCACTCACTCGATCCTATATAAGATATGCTTTCTGTGATGTACTTTCAGTTCGTGTTTGTTACTGATGATGACCTCACCGTCGAAATCGATTTAACAGAGTAACTCTTTACTTTCGTGGAAATATAGACAACGTTCCATCTTACTCCATTTTTATTTAATTTGGCCAAGTTAGTTAAGTTCGCAAAGAAGCTTGAGTCGCCACACTTTGGGCAACAAATTCAATTATAACTGGGAGAAACGTATTTTTGAGAATAAATTAATGCACTTACAATTTTCATTCCGTTTAGCAGTACTGTATAAGCCGATCATGTTAATTTAATTTATTTTGCATTAAAAATATGTCTACAAAAACATTTTTCGTCACAATAAGTTCTTAAGGAGAACAATAAGGTAGCCTTGACAAAAAGGGGATGACTACAACTGGTCCTCGCCTACATGGCAATTAATACTTTAGGCTTGGAGCAGTATGAATCAATCATGATTTTATATCATTGGAAAATTTGTTTCAAATCAAATTAAATAAAACCTTACCTGTTCAAGTTTGAAAAGCGTTCCTGGAGACTTGATGAAAATCTTGGTTTTACCATACTTCACATCATGCGAAAACCCTTTTTCATCAATGAGGACTTTTGTGCCGTCACGATCGCTTCCTCGGAAATTGGGCCAAGTGTATTGAGAAATCATTTTGTATCTGTCAGAACATTCAACATTATAGATTTACATTTTTATTGTTACGTCAGAATTGGGATACACGTTACATTGGTACTAACGGTACTTTTAAGTACTGAAAAAATCGACTAACATTCGCAGCAGTCGAGGAAACCAGAAATAAAAATTACGAATTACAGCTGCACAAAACCAGAAGTCTTTGCCAGGGACAACTGCAATTACCCACTGGAAAGTGTTCACTGCGTAATAAAGATGATTTGATGTGATGCGATGGTTTAATTTGTTGGTTTGATACTATGGTTTCAGTTGATGCCATAATTACAATTACGATTCACCTGATCCAAAGGCTTCTGGGTTTTGAACCAACTTATATCGTAGGCTCTACATTGAACTACGATTATCTGGGGCTCGGTACCCAATCCCTTCTATCTTAACAAATGGATTAGCATTAAGGCTGATTCATCTGACGGGTTTATTTGATGGAAACCTCCAGTATTTTTATTGCAACTCAGCAATCCTGAGAACGTAAAACTCTATTTCGGGATGAGTGAATTCCATTCTTAATGTGTATAACTATTTTTACCGTCGAGGTTCTGAAGAAAACGCTGCAAATTCTTTCACTGGGGTTTATTATTCAATAATTCATGATTTGCATTTCTACTAAGCTTTGGAGTGTGCCTGTTTCACAGGTGATAGAGCGATTATTGAATTTCAGGAGATATGTATAGAGCACTTGAATCGGTTCTCAACCAAAATACCTATTTGGATTGATCAGTTGATCATATTTGCGTGCCTCCTGAAATTCAATAACTGTGAAACACTCACACTCCAAAGCTTAGTAGAAATTCAAATCATGAATCATTGAATAATAAACCCCAGTGAAAGAATTCGCAGCGTTTTTTTCAAGAGCGATTACAATGGAAAAATATTTTATTTGAAAATTTTAAATTTCGTAAGACGGAGCATGCATATCAGAATGCTTCAACCCGTGTATAGGCTATAAACCCTTTTAAGAGTTCACTCCAGTATCCACATTCACTACATCACTAGGTTACTGCGATCAAAAAACAAAAAAACAAAACAAAACCCTGTTGTTTTTGTTTTGATGGCAGTAACCTAGTGATGTAGTGAATGTGGATGCAAATGTTGGCACCATAAATCGGGCCATACATCGGGAATGGTTTGTGCTACGGACCTGGGGAGGGGCTCATTCGATTCCTAAAGGAAAGTTCTTAGAAAAAAAGTCCAAATTTAGGCTGCCTTGACTTTTTTTGAGGTTTCCAGGGATTTTACAAAACTTTGACAACTCTTAAAGGGCACTTTAAATTAAGATGAGAGTGCTGGCTAAAGAATTGGGGCGTTGTCGGACAAATATTGATTTTTCCTGAAAATTTCAGATTTTTTGCTCCAGCCGTTAGGGAGAAATCGTACGTACGGCGTACGGCGGACGAACGAAAATTTTTTATTGCAGATTTGGATTCTACACCCTTTGAAACGTAAACCATGAAATTTTCAGGGGGGTTAACATTTTTTTTTCAAGAGCGATTACAATGGTTTATTATTGAATAATAAACCAAAAAGACCTGCTTATTCAACTAATTTTTCCTTCATAATCACTATCAATGTTTCCTCTCACCATCTCTTATATTAGACCTCGAAACTTGTGGTATAACAGAAAGGCGAAGGACTGACAAAATGTGATATTGATAATTAAGCACAGCAGACGAATAAGTGAACCAAACAAAAAGGAGAAGGAGCTTAAGATCTCGATTTAAAAATATACCGTACCTTTTCAGAAATAAATCGTATCGGTGTCGGTGAGCGAACCCAGCTCTCCTCACTCGCACGTTTTCCAGAAGACCTAAATATCTGACCTGGTGCTCCACTCTTTCGTCGTCGATTCCCGTAGGGGTTTTGTGTTCGTTGGGTTTGATGCAGCGCACATAGAACGGCTCTTTGCTGGCCAAAGTCTTCACCAGAGATACCATCGAATTTTTAAACAATGTACCAGCCGTAAGAGGACGTTTCGTTGTCTGCAATAGTGAATCACACAATCACAGTGATAAATGTACAGAAGAATTTTTTTTTTTTAATATAAGTAATTGTTTATTTCCAAGTTAAAGCATGGCTAGTTCAAAACATACTAAGTACCTGCCAAAATACAAAAGTAATAAGTATCATAACTTATATCTAATAAATATGAGGATGGAAATTAATCTCCAATATGGGCAAACAGCCCGTGTTAGGAGATGAGTTATTTAATTGATACACAATTTACCAGCTAACAACTTTGCTATATATGACTATACTTAGTTACTATTTTCCGCTAATGTTGACTATAAACCTTACAAAATTTAAGAATCTAAAATTGTAAAAATAATCACGTCTTGGCAGTCTGAGCCTCATCATAGACCCTCTAGCACATGGGTAACCAACAATTTATAAATATTCTTAGTTTCTGTTTTTATTAGTTCTTTTTTCACAGTCACAGGAAGTTGATTATAAACGCCTACTGCTCGATAGAGGTAACTGTTTTGTGCAAAAGTCGTTTTAAAGCGCGGTAGAGTTAAGGCCATGTCGTCTACAGCTCTAGTATAGACATTATGTGTTGGGAACGAAAACGCTTTTTCTTTAAATAATTGCTTTACACAACTAATGTCGACAACTTGAGGGAAAGGCAAAATGGATAAATAAAAATCGGAAAGGATGGGGCATTATAAGGGCCATTTGTCATCACTCGTAGAATTGTTAAATTCTTGCTTTTATAAATACTTATGTATCAAAAAAATTTGTTTAAACTTTTTTTTACCATCATTTACATCAGGTTTTCTTATTACACGATAATACATTCGAGTCCTGGAGCCCTGTGCACCACAAGGTATAGCCTTACCAAAAAACGCATCGTTACCGAACTTCAGGAAACCATTAAAACGCTGCAAATTCTTTCACTGGGGTTTATTATTCAATTGGCTTGCGTTCATGATTTGAATTTCTACTAAGCTTTGGAGTGTGCGTGTTTCACAGGTGATAGAGCGATTATTGAATTTCAGGAGATATGCATAGAGCACGTAAATCTGTTCTCAACCAAAATACCTATTTGGATTGTTCAGTTGATCATATTTGTGTGCCTCCTGAAATTCAATAATCGCTCTATCACCTGTGAAACACGCACACTCCAAAGCTTAGTAGAAATTCAAATCATGAACGCAAGCCAATTGAATAATAAACTCCAGTGAAATAATTTGCAGCGTTTTTTTATGGTTATCAGAATGCTTCAACCCGTGTATCGGCTACAAAGCCTTTTAGGAGTTCACTCCAGCATCCACATTACTACATCACTACGTCACTAGGTTACTGATATCAACACAAAAACAATAATAAACCAAAATAACGCGATGTTGGCACCATAAATCGGGCCATAGATCGGGAATGGTTTGACCTACGGACCTGGGAGGGGCTCATTCGATTCCTCGTGGAAATTTCTTCAAAAAGAGTTCAAATTTAGGTCGCCTTGACTTTTTTTGAGGTTTTTAGGGATTTTACAAAACTTTGACAACCCTTAAAGGGCACTTTAAATTAAGTGAGAGAGCTGGCTCAAGAATTTGGGCGTCGTCGGACCAAGATGGATTTTTCCTGAAAATTTCAGCTTTTTTGCTCCAGCCGTTTGGGAGAAATCGTGCGTACGGCGGACGGCGGACGGACGGAAAAATTGTTATTGCAGATTCGGATTCTACACCCTTTGAAACGTAAACCATGAAATTTTCAGGGGGGGTTAGAATTTTTTTTTCCAAGAGCGGTTACAATGGTTTATTATTGAATAATAAACTAATAACCAAGCAAGAAGCATGATTGTGATGGCAGATTCTTTTTTCTTAATCCACGTACTTAATTTCACATCGAGCTTCTTCAGGAACTTGTTTACCAGCGGAATGACGTTAGGGAATTCCGACCTGACTACAAGGAGAAGCTTCGGAGGAGTTTAATGAAAATGGCAAAAGTAGTCAGGTAATGTTTTACCTGGTTTGCCTCAATGTTGATCCCGAACTTACCAATAATTTTGCGAAAATCATCATCGAAAATGGACACGCCGTTTGGGCTTGAATCGACCTTACACAGACAGACAGTCTAAATTCTCCCTTTCATACAGGCGGACATCCCTCATCTCCAGAAATGATTTTAAAAACTGTTAGGTTAAAAAAGAGGGTTACTAAAATGTTTTTTTTTCTACGATGGAGCTTCGAAACTCAGATTTCAACTCACAATATTACCATCCGTAATATGTTGCGTGACATTTCGCTACAGATACCTGAATTTTCTATTTGATGTTTTCCAGAATGAAATATTCAACACAAAGAGACTGTCAGGAGAATGAAAGTAAAGATCAGTACTCTAAACCCCTTCTCCACCTTGAAAATTCGGTGACAGGCATACATCTTAAATTACCAAATTACTATTATGTGAATTGTATACGAATGTCAATAAACTTACTTTGGTAATATCCATAGCACCTTCCGGCCACATAGCGGAAATCGAAGGATTCGAAGAACTAAACAACAGACGTTTTAAATCTTGAAAGAGAGTATCTTTATTCTTATCGAGGAACCCAACAATATGGTAGACCACGTCCCCCGCATAATGCCTGAAACGAAACAACGCAATGCATGAGAACTATTTTAATACAAGCAGGAAGGTTGCACCTACGTAAGAGTAGGGTAAGAGTAGTATGAAAGATGATGCTGTCAAGGGTCACTTAGTTTACAGCTTCCATAATATAAAACTCATTCTTTTATCCTTCAGTTACCAAGAAAACAACGTCATTATTGTGAAAACGAATGAAAAAGAGTAAGTTTGATAAAATCTCAGGAGGGTTCCTGATTACCTAAAGAAAGATCTGTCCTGTGAAAGAAAGTACCTGCCTGTACAGGGGTTCTATGGTTTATTAAGAGGTTCGGACTAGAAATGTTAATCTAAGATTTTCCCCGAAGTGACTTTCATTCATACTCCGGAGGTATAGACAAGTTAGAAGAGTGGTACGTTCACAGGAAAAACGCTGCAAATTCTTTCACTGGGGTTTATTATTCAATTTTATTCATTTGGCTTGCATTCATGATTTGAATTTCTACTAAGCTTTGGAGTGTGCGTGTTTCACAGGTGATAGAGCGATTATTGAATTTCAGGAGGCACACAAATATGATCAACTGATGAATCCAAATAGGTAGTTTGGTTGAGAACCGATTTACGTGCTCTATGCATATCTCCTGAAATTCAATAATCGCTCTATCACCTGTGAAACACGCACACTCCAAAGCTTAGTAGAAATTCAAATAATGAATGCAAGCCAAATGAATAAAATTGAATAATAAACCCGTGAAAGAATTAGCAGCGTTTCATGCATATCAGAATGCTTCAACCCGTGTATCGGCTATAAACCCGTTCAGGCGTTCACTCCAGTATCCACATTCACTACATCACTAGGTTACTGCGAAAAAAAAAAAAAAAAAAAACGCTGTTGTTTTTGTTTTGATCGCAGTAATCTAGTGATGTAGTGAATGTGGATGCAAATGTTGGCAGCATAAGATCATGCCATACATCGGGAATGGTTTGAGCTGCAGACCTGGGTAGGGTCCACATTTAGGCCGCCTAGGTTTTTTTGGAGGTTTTTAGGGATTTTACAAAAC
Source organism: Creontiades dilutus (assembly GCA_031894815.1). Taxonomy (NCBI): domain Eukaryota; kingdom Metazoa; phylum Arthropoda; class Insecta; order Hemiptera; family Miridae; genus Creontiades; species Creontiades dilutus. Next base: position 1,172,617 of record JAVIWC010000736.1, on the reverse strand, counting down.
TTTGACAACCTTTAAAGGGCACTTTAAATTAAGTGAGAGAGCTGGCTAAAGAATAGTGGCGTTGTCGGACCAATATTGATTTTTCTGAAAATTTCAGATTTTTTGCTCCAGCCGTTCGGGAGAAAACGTGCTTACGGCGTACGGCGGACGGACGGAAAAAATTTCATTGCAGATTTGGATTCTACACTCTTTGAAACGTAAACCATGACATTTTCAAGGGGGGTTAAACATTTTTTTTTTCCAAGAGCGATTACAATGGTTTATTATTGAATAATATACCAAAACTAACGTAAGAAAGTTATTCAATCCGAAAATCTAATACTCACCTAATCCTAAACTGAGTTTTGTGAGCGAGATACTTGTCGAGTGGATTGATTTGACGGCTCATGTAATGCTGGTGCTTTTCGAGCTTCTTATCCATAGCTTCAAGAAGCATCTACACGAAAAACAAATTTTGATTTTGTGAATTTACAAAAACAATTTCAATGGAGTTATTTAAAGCATTATTATAGTTGCATAATTTAATCGACATTAAATTATAAAAAAATTATAAAATTAAATTATAAATTATAAAAATAAACACAAAAATCTATTCAGTTTTCCCTGTTTTTAAAATACATCGCTATAAGTCACTCAAGTAATTCAACAAATTGAAAATCCTAAATCATAAATGTCTACCAAAATATAAAATCTTATAATAAGTACCTCATCAGTGACTTTGCCAACATTCAGGCAAGCTTCGTCCATAATAGCAAAAATACCCAGATGTGGTCTCTCCACAAGCTCACAAATAACTTGATTATTGAAGTAATCAACATTCTGCCACTCAATGCCCTCTCTGAGATATTCTTCTTGTTCTTGTTTCAATACCAACTCTGGATAACAAAAAATGATCAATTGATGAATTATTCACAGATCATCCTCAAAACAATATACATCAATCATAAAACATGAAATATTCAATCGAGTTACTGAAAAATAGTCAAAAGTTTACATCCAACTGCAAGAAATTTATACAATAAATGTACAAGGCTCCATGGATCACTAAGGCCCCCACTCAATAAAAATTATCATTCCAGGGTTGGAGTTGCTGATATAATTGGGGATTTGATCAGTACTAAAAATAACTAAGATTATCTTAGTAAATTTGTCTGTACAGGGTGTACAGCGTATGATCCGAAAATCTTCGCACACGTGTCCTGCAGCTAATTTCCGACAAAAAGGTCCTCTTAGAGATTTTTTTTTTAGAGGCTTCGTTTTTGAGTTATTTCACTTTCAAGATTTTTTTCGTGTTTTCGAACTTACGTCACTAAAACGGCCGTAACTCCGGCGTTTTTAAAGTATTTGCAAATCTAAGTATGCCGTTGGAAAGAGCATAAAATTATCTATCGTCTCAGTCTTTAATAATAATTGTTTAAAAGGAGCTAAAGGGTAAAAATGAGCCTAAAAAGTAAATTTTATCAAATTTTGAAAAAAATTCTTTTTTAATGGCTCATTAGTCCCCCTTAATTTTAATGATACGTTTGAGCCTGTAAGCTTAAAAAATGCGCAAAAGTCTCAGCTTTCCAATGGTATATTTAATTTTTAGGTTTTAGAGGGAACTTTTTTTCAGGAAATTGAGATTTTATGCAAAAAAAAAAACGTGTATTTTCAAGCACATTTGGTGTGATTAACGGTCGTTACCGTTAATCACATTATCATACTCAACATTTTGCTCGTGACGATGTTTCTATCAACGAAAAGAAGAGGAAATCATAACAAACAACGGGATTAAACCTCACGATTTCAGGAAGAACGGGAGACATTTAACAGTTGATTTACATCAATTCATTCCGCGGATGCTCTCACTCAAACTTAATTTTTTTAGGTAATGCCGTTGACATGATACATTCTACACCCAGAAAAAGAAAAAAAGTTTTAGTTATGTAGGTTTTATTCTGTTTTTAAAAAAACAAAAATCCTCAAATATGCTTGAAAATACACGTTTTTTTTGCATAAAATCTCAATTTCCTCAAAAGAGTTCCCTCTAAAACCTAAAAATTTAATATACCATTGGAAAGCTGAGACTTTTGCGCATTTTTTAAGCTTACAGGCTCAAACGTATCATTAAAATTAAGAGGGACTAATGAGCCATTAAAAAAGAATTTTTTCAAAATTTGACAAAATTTACTTTTTAGGCTCATTTTTACCCCTTAGTTCCTTTTAAAAAATTATTATTAAAGACTGAGACGATAGATAATTTTATGCTCTTTCCAACGGCATACTTAGATTTGCAAATACTTTGAAAACGCCGGAGTTAAGGCTGTTTTAGTGACGTAAGTTCGAAAACACGAAAAAAATCTTAAAAGTGAAATAACTCAAAAACGAAGCCTCTAAAAAAAATCTCTAAGAAGCACTTTTTGTTGGAAACTAGTTGTAGAATACGTGTGCCAAGATTTTCGGATCATAAGCTGTACACCCTGTATAATGTGAAAGCTGTTAGATTGGTGACACGACATTGGAAACCAAATATCCCATAACTGGTTACTGGCGTAGTCATTGTTGACATTTGAACCACAGTCAATAAATTTGAATTACTTAAATTAAGTACAATCCTTTATAGTGGTATCTCAAGTTATCATTACGATGTTATAAATGAATTCTGCCCCAAAATTACGAGACAATTGGGTTTGGTGGAGTTGGTCGATACAATTTGAACGTAGGTCAAACACCATCTGTAGACATCTCTGATATATTTCCCCAAAGTTTAAAAAATCCAAAATTACTTGAAGCATTCAATTCTATTACTCATTGTAGGAAGGATAGGGAGAACACTCCTGATAGTAGCAGGGGCTAAACCTGCCCAGAAATTCAGTTACCTGAGTCCTTCCTGACACCGTGCTGGGACTCGACACTCAACTACCTATTAATCAACAGATTGGCTACGCAAAGGGAGCTAAGGAGCAAAGAGCAGTCACAATATAGCTGCAGTGAAGGTCCACAGTAATTCCGTGATGACACGAGCCAGAAGATCTATGGATTCAAGACAGTCAACGTCAATGCTCAGTCGAAGGGGTTGCAAACAAAGGGAAACTGAGGGATCGTTCAGTAGACCACGTTCAGCAAGGTATAACTGCGTTGTTGGGCCCTTTACTATCTCTGAACAAAAGAAGCATTGGAATGTTCAAAGTGAGGTGCGTATGCAAATGATTAGAACACATACAGGCCAAACCTTGTCTGCAAAACATCCTCAGACAGTTGGATCATCGTTGTCCAAGTTGTGCCTGGGTCTGAAAGGCACCCGCTAATTAGAGTACATCAGCAAAAAACTATGAAGTATAGTACCACAGAGATTTGTTGTGATGTTACTGAGACCATGGGTGTTAAGGCCACATCAGCTTAAGTGGCCGTGGCAAGTATTACATGGATGGGAATCTGATTAAGCAATCTTCCTAAGAATGGAAGAAAGTGGGCTTTCCTGATTTCATTTTGTGTTGGTCAGTATCGTGTATTAAACGACGGTGCGTTCATATGGCCGTCATTCATCCGGGCGGGAGGTTTGATGGCAATTCCGATCTTCTCTTGAGGGGAGTTGTTTCTCCACCCCAAGATATTTGAAATACTGTACATGTTGAAGTATACTGAAGTGCGATTGTAATTTAAAAAAATAAAATCCTGTTGATGACATTTTTAGGGAATTACCGGGTTACGCTAATGATGGTCCCACTGAGCGTTGCGAAGTCTATGTTTGTACTTCGATGGGTGAGTAAAGCTCGTGGAGATCTGCTGAATCTAAATGGGGAGACAGGTTTACGAAGATGGGGCTGTATCACGGCAAAACTGTGCGCTTTGTAACATGGGGGTACGAGAAGACATCATTCATTTCTTGGCACTCTGTCCGGTTCTTGGGGAATTTAGGATGATGCATTTTGGTTTGGCTAGGCTTACACATGACGATGTCATTGCAACACTGAACGGGGTTAATTGGCTGCCTCTTGCAAAGTTTTGTAGTTCGGCATGGGCCTATCGTGCCGAACTTGTGAGCCACTTCAATTGGGAGTAACAAATTGAATGTAGTAATTAATTCTAATCTGAATTTAATTCAATTATTTAATCTATTCACCTAGTTATTCTGTTATTGTTGTCTCTAGTTATTAATTTTCATTCTTCTTCTCGTCTTACTAACTTTATGCAGACTCTGACAGACGGGCATAGCCCACAGTCATATCATATTTGTACTATAAAACTTTGTTTTATTTTCCTGTATCTTTATAATACATGTATTTTCTTCTTCTTCTTCTTGGTTCCACTGAGCCCATGCGCATGCATGAAATCTAACAGCATATATTTGCTCAAGTTCTAGTGGTCAAGGAAATAAACCACGTGTGGTTTGTAGCAGATTTTTTACTGTACTTACCTATGAAAAGTTGTTGAAGTTTTTCGTTGCAATAGTTGATACAAAGCTGTTCGAAGCTATTCGCTTCGAAAACCTCAAACCCGTAGATATCTAGGACTCCTATGACGGTAGCTCTGTAAGTCTTTTCTTCCGTTTCGATGGCTGAGTTGACTTTTTTGACGATCCAAGAGAACAAGCGATCGTATATGGCCTAAAGAAAAGGAGAACCACACAGGAAACTTGATAATCAGAGAGAAACAACTGGTTTAAACATTTTTGGAAAACATTAATGCACGCATTTTGGTATAGAGTAGAATCCCAGTCCTACTTACTTTTGCTAGTGCATCACGTCCATACTCCGCTTCAACGGAAGTGTGCATTTTCTGCATGACCTCCCCTCGAGCGGCGATGACTCGTTCTGTTAATGCCGTGCACAACTCACTTTCCTTCACTGAGAGCAGCCTGCTGACTTTGCTTACGCTCGCTCCACATACCTTCACACCCTCGTTGTTCTCGTTCAATTCGAATGTTACATTTCCCTGAAATTACAATAATTGATCAACTAATGACCGAATTGAGAACATGAAATTGGCAGCAAGGCCACATTAGCCAATCATTCTTCACCCTCTGTTCAAACATGATTCGGCAATCAGCAACTTTTGTTTTGCCTCCCAAACATATTCAACTAAATCGGGATACATTTTTTTTTAAAACTTTAATCTCAGAATTATTCCTCTACTTGAGAACATCTGAACAACATGATGTGATACGAATGCTCTGACAACGATGAACCTGATAGGGGGCTGGTCCGTATAAATTTTAATCAAAAACAAAGAACATTTAATTGAAATTGAAATGTCTTTCAGGATCACAAAAAAAACCGCTGCAAATTCTTTCACTGGGGTTTATTATTCAAGTGGCTTGCATTCATGATTTGAATTTCTACTAAACTAATTGAATTTCAGGAGATATGCATAGAGCACGTTAATCTGTTCTCAACCAAAATACCTATTTGGATTGTTCAGTTGATCATATTTGTGTGCCTCCTGAAATTCAATAATCACTCTATCACCTTGGAACACGCACACTCCAAAGCTTAGTAGAAATTCAAATAATGAACGCAACCAATTGAATAATAAACCCCAGTGGAAGAATTTGCAGCGTTTTTTATGTTGGAACAGTTTGACAACCTTTATATGCACAAGCAGGCTAAAGAATGCTAACCAATATTGATTTTTCCTGAAAATTTCAGACATTTTGCAATTTCGCGCTGCGTACGGTGTACGGCGGGAAACATTTTTATTTTGAAACGTAAACCATGGGGGTTAGACCTTTTCTTTTCAAGAGCGATTACAATGGTTTATAATTGAATAATAAACCAAAATAATAATAATAACAAAGCGAGTAACAAGGAATTGATCACATTCTGAAGAAGATCGGAAACATAATATGTCAGGAAGACGTGAAACGCAAAACACCAACTAAAAATTTTCATTTTGACGGGGGGAATATTTTTAACATCCTGCACGAATACACAACTTCCATACCTTTGAGTGTGACGTGTGTGAGGGAAGCAAAGCCTGTGTTTCGGAACTTGTACCTGAGTAACTTTAGAAAATCCGAAGTTTTGTTCAAGCTGAATGCTAATGCTTTTGGATTAGTCAGAAAAACTTGGCTGTCAACGTCTAATGAGCTTATGTTGCACAAGCAGGTTCTAAAACCTGTGTGGACCTATGGTGTGCACTGCTAATAGCAACATCAAGATTGTACAAACATTCCAGAACCAAGTATTGAGGAACATCGTCGGTGCACCTTGGTACATTCGGAACGGCAACCTTCATAATGATTTGAAGATCGAGAGCGTCGCTGCGACAAGAAAATTCGCTGTTGAACACTGAACGACTAAAGGGACACGTCAATGCAGAGGCCGTCCATCTCCCAGACGTTGACAACCTTTTCCGAAGACTAAAGAGAAAGAAGCCGTTTGAACTGACACTTGACGTATAAAGAACTTATCGCGCGTGAAGTGAGAAGAAACTATTATTATTATTGTTAGAACAAAAGAAACTCCTTTTATGTACAAAAGGACAGCATATTAAATTATGATACTAGAAATAAGTTACTAATAAGTTGTTGAAAGTGACTTGATTAAATTTAAAAAAAAAACCATTATGAAGACGTAGTCTCTAAGATCATATCCTGTAATTGCATTCAAGAAAAATATTTGGGTGCAGCCAGCCATGCGGTATACCTCAGACCTCCCGTTGAACGGGCTCTGCCCCGATATTGATTTCGGCATCTTGATCAATCAACTCCAAGGGATTATATTCAAGGATTAATCTATCAAAAAATCGAAATTTCAAAAATTTTCGGTGTAAGAGGGCAGCTTTAACCAGCAGATTAAGACAGAAATTAGTTCCCTGAAACCAGTAACCACCACTTAAAACCACTTGATGTATGGTCATCTGTACGCTTGCCACTAAAAAAAATCGGTTAGTTAGGCGATCAGGTTGTAGAGTCCTTTCAACGGGAGATGTGAGGTAGATCGTTTGGCTGGCGGCAGCCCAAATATTTTTATCTTGAATGCGACTACACGATATGGAGGAGCGAGGTGCCGAGTTTTGATAATGTACCTCAGACCTCGACTGATATAGATCGACGATTTACGTTGAAAGGTTAACTAATACAGAAATGATAAACCTCCGTGTAATAAATTGAAGCGATTTTTATTCGGTTTTTGAAATCTACATATCTTAAAACGTACGCCAACAATTTTTAATTTATTTTTTATATTTTTTTACAAAGGTTCATTATTGAAAATAATGAACCAAAAAAGACACTTGTGTTACTTGACGGTCTTTGTTGTGTTGCAGACGGAATTGGGTAGTGGTTTCCCGTTTTATTACCGTAACAATGTCGCGGAAACAATCCAATCAGCTCAACAATAGAAACACCAAGAACAATGACTAATCAAGAAGTTGGTGTAAATGAATAGCAAGTGATAGGCAATATGATCCTATCAAATTCTACTGTTTCATTTCCCGCAAGAGCGATTAATATTGACCTTCGTAGGTCCGTACATTACTTACAGATTATTCCACGCTCAATATTGTACAAATTTAGTAATTTATTGTTTATTAGAGAGTTACGTTGGGATTTGGGCGCTCTATTGAATGTACGTCAATAAGGGGTTCAACTCTTTGTCCATTCTCAAATGTTGAATTCTTGCATCATGCATGGCTCAATGAAACTTCACTGAAATGGATTCTTCAAGGTTCATGAGGGTCAGAGGTTCTTTACCAACGCGCGACTCGGTGTTGCATTCACACTATTATATTTCCTGGAAATAAGCGAGTTGGGGAAAGGTTTGTCCCACATCAATTCCATCAATCAAAAAGAAATAGTTTTCACTTTAAACGTCAATTCTATCAAACGTCAGTTTCTCTTGGCCTATTCGTCCGATAGTGTCGTGAAGAAGGACACAACGTTTCAAGGATTACACAGTTATAGCTGTCGATGGTACCCAATGAAATTTAACACTTCCGACCCCGTGGATGCTTTTTTCTAAACCCTGAAAGAGTTTGCCGTATCTAAGCTTCATCTTAAATTACTATTTATATAATTTTTAAAAACATGAGTTACCTAGGAGTGTTGCTTGATATTTAGTCATATTTTAATTCTGTTACTGTTCTGAAGGATAAACCTTCAGTACCTACGTTGCGATGAGCTTTTTGCGATTTATGAGGCAACCTTTTGTAATCGCTCTTGAAGAAAAAAAATTCTAACCCCCCTGAAAATATCATAGTTTACGTTTCAAACGGTGTAGAATCCGAATCTGCAATAAACATTTTTCCGTCGGTCCGCCGTACGCACGATTTCTCCCAAACGGCTGGAGCAAAATATCTGAAATTTTCAGGAAAAATCAATATTGGTCCGACAACGCCTAAATTTGGACTCTTTTTGAAGAACTTTCCATGAGGAATCGAACGAGCCCTTCCCCAGGTTCGTAGGTCAAACCATTCCCGATGTATGGCCCGATTTATGGTGCCAACGTTTGCGTTTTTTTGGTTTATTATTGTTCATGTTTTTATCGCAGTAACCTAGTGATGTAGTAATGTGGATACTGGAGTGAACTCCTAAAAGGCTTTGTAGCCGATACACGGGTTGAAGCGTTCTGATACGCATGAAACGCTGCAAATTCTTTCACTGGGGTTTATTATTCAATTGGCTTGCGTTCATGATTTGAATTTCTACTAAGCTTTGGAGTGTGCGTGTTTCACAGGTGATAGAGTGATTATTGAATTTCAGGAGGCACACAAATATGATCAACTGATCAACTAAATATTTTTTGGTTGAGAACAGATTTACGTGCTCTATGCATATCTCCTGAAATTCAATAATCGCTCTATCACCTGTGAAACACGCACACTCCAAAGCTTAGTAGAAATTCAAATCATGAATGCAAGCCAATTGAATAATAAACCCCAGTGAAAGAATTTGCAGCGTTTTTTAAGAACCAAAACAATAATCTAATGTAACATTGTGGGACATTGGTAACATGAAGTCTTATCATCATCATGTCTCACCATTGATGCTTGATGGTTGTTAACCCTCAAGTTGAGCTGTGTTTAGAAAGCAGGAACATTTTCGCATAAAATTTAGTCTGGAATTCAGCCGATCTTTACAAGTTTACGATTACGAATTGTTGGGCGAAAAACCTATTCAGGCACAAAATTTAGTGTAACATTCCGCCGATCTTTGAATCTTTGTAATTACGAATTTGTGGACTGCTTCGTCGATTATACGCCTTTGTACTGACGCATAATGCACAGGTAATCCTTTGTATACCTACACACATATAATGTATTTTATAATTACATACATATAATGTTGAGCTTGGTCCTTCACCTAGAACCCACTTTCCTAATTAAGAGCGCACTAATTTACATATCGACATCAAGGAAAAAAACCAGTAATTGGAGGTTTGGTACGTCTCCTTCAATATTATAATCAATTGACATGTTACTCGAACAAATGTTAATTACCTTAATTAGAAGAAACGCATAATACACGATCATAAGTAATTACGTGCAGCCCGTTCACGGCTTGAGAAACACGATCGCACCGATGAAGATCTAACGGAATAGAGTTCGGGGATAACTTCAGACTGTTCAATTCGTCCAACCCTTTGAAAACCCCAGTGCCTGTACAGGGTGAACACGATTAACGTGTCCTGCCTGCGATAAATCGATTCTAAACAAATTTGCTCGCGAACTAACAACTACAAATACAAATGCTAGGCCGTACTTTACTTCCCTGCATAAGGGCTACCTTGTGGACAAAGTAGCTGAAAATTTGTGGATGTTTTATCCTGAAAAGCTTTGATTGATTCCTCCACGGAAAATATATGAAAATCGTAAAGAAAAAAAATATATACAAACAAATTTAAAAAAACGCTGCAAATTCTTTCACTGGGGTCTATTATTGAATTTCAGGAGATATGCATAGAGCACGTAAATCTGTTCTCAAACAAAATACCTATTTGGATTGATCAGTTGATCATATTTGTGTGCCTCCTGAAATTCAATTATCGCTCTATCACTTGTGAAACACGCACACTCCAAAGCTTAGTAGAAATTCAAATCATGAACGCAAGCCAACTGAAAGATAAACCCCAGTGAAAGAGTTTGCAGCGTTCTTTATGGTTATCAGAATGCTTCATCCCGTGTATCGACTACAAAGCCTTTTAGGAGTTCACTCCAGTATCCACATCACTACATCACTAGATATCAAAACAAAAACCATAATAAACCAAACTAACGCAAATGTTGGCACCATAAATCGGGCCATACATCGTTTGTACCTACGCACCTGGGGAGGAGCTCATTCGATTCCTCATGGAAAGTCCTCCAAAAAAAGTCCAAATTTAGGCCGCCTTGACTTTTTTTGAGGTTTTTAGGGATTTTACAAAACTTTGACAACCCTTAAAGGGCACTTCAAATTAAGTGAGAGAGCTGGCTCAAGAAATGGGGAGTCGCCGGACCAACATGGATTTTCCTGAAAATTTCAGATTTTTTGCTTCAGCCGTTTGGAGAAATCGTGCGTACGGTGGACGGACGGAAAATTTTTTATTGCAGATTCGGATTCTACACTCTTTGAAACGTAAACCATGAAATTTTCAGGGAGGGTTAGAATTCAAGTACGAACAATGGTTACCAAAATGATAAACCAAAAATATATATCAACAAGTTTAAAATTAGGACTGGAAAAACACAAGTTACAAGGTTAAAAACGTGTCTTGTGGCCTATCTGACAGCAAATTTAAAGCTCATTTCATCGATGCAAAAACTTCAATAAAACAGCCAACAAAAAACCGTAAAAAAATGTTCCTTAGTGGAGTATGTATCAAAAACCTAGTGGCAGAGTGGAAATTTCCGCAATCGTAATAGGTATATACTGAAAAACGCTGATCATAAGAAGGAAGAGATGCAGCGACGTAGAGGGAAAGGACGTGCTCGGAAACTGGGATACGATCAGCTGCCCCGATTTAGTGACCCGTCTACCGTAGTATCGTAATCGTTGCAGCTATTCGTGGAGGTAGTTGGAAGGTAGCGAGTTACCTAATGGGTACCAAGGTTCGGGCGTCCGTTCGATTTCAACCTAGCGAAAGTCTGACGCAAGCAATCTGGACTTAGCTTTGCAAACGATGAGTGATGCAGTCCATCGACATCTTACATATATTTATACATTACATCTTAACGTCCGTACGTAATCCCTTGTTCTTTCATTTTCTCTCAACTTCCACAAAGGAAAGAAAGATGTTTAAACCCCGTGGTAATGGCGAGAAATTCAATATAAGCAGAAATAAGTGGGTGGGTATTGTCTAAATTTATCTAAATTTTTTTTTTTTTTTTTAAGACTTTATTTTATATTACAATCTAGTTTTTACATAACTAATAAGTGATATTATTCTGACATGATGTTAACTTGATCAAAACATGCAAACGTGAGCAATTTTGTTTATATACTGATAGTTTGGCGTCCCTACATAATCACTGGACACTGTTAACAATAACTATTTTCCTCTTCAACATTCTAACAAGGTGTTCAACGTCGAGAGGATGGACGGCCTTTTCGTTGACATGCCCCTGTAGCCTCTGTTGATGGGCTGCAGCAAATCGGTGTATTTCGGTTTGAACCAAATCCAATCCAAGATCACGATGGAGGTTCTCATTTCTCACGTACCAGGGAGCATTATCTACGAAACTGATTTATCTAAATGACACAGACGTTATGCTGGTGTAGGTACCCCTAGCAAGTACCAAATGTAGGTTTTTTAGTATGTATTTTTTTACGGGATCCAAATAAAATAGATTTTTAAAACCAAAATTTCTATAAATCTCTCACTTATACAAAATTTGATTTCATGAACTGGATTTTAAAGAAACCTTCTATTCCGATTCCTAAAGACTCCTGTACAAAACCGTCAATTATTGTAACTCCTTATTCATTGGAACAAATGACGTTTTTATTTAACTCCTACTATTTGGTTCACCCTCTTTATGAATATTTATTTCACAAGCTCATTTTCTGTACGGGTAGAACACCACCACAGACATTTCAATTTGTTTGTATTGTATCGCAAGGTTACGCAAAAACGTTTGATGGATTTGTATGAAATGATATCCATTTGTCAGCGCAGACTGCAATACTTTTCATTGATCCTTGAGGATTTTTAATTTTTGAGCCATCAAAAAGATCATTTCTCCACGAAAATTCTAAAAAAGCAGATTTTACGGTAGATTACCAGAACTTACCAAATGTAATATTGCACCAACTACTTTCCAAAGCGTCTCAATTTCCGAAGCAGTGAAACCAAGCGTTTTGCAAGCGGCAATGGTTGATCGGTGATTAGCGCGATCGGTGTCCGTCGGCGGAGATGTTGAGCCTTGGCTCGTATAGAAATACGACTTTGGGTCCCCATTCAGGTCTAAAGCTTTATATTCTGGCATCCTCGAGGCTACTGACAGAACCTAAAATTATAGCAAACATTCGTCCTAAATATTTAGTGTGTAAACATATAAGCATGGGACCTCTGAAAATCTGTCATCCTTTTACTTAGTTGGGTTGCTATATTTTGCTTGCCGGTATTTTTTTAGGATAAAATCGACAAGTCCATTACATAAATAAAATCCTGTATCAGGTAACTTGATTTCCCAACACTTTTCTTCATTTACGTTGTATTCAAGCAAAACCTGATTGGAATCTCATTTCGTTACATCGAACAAAACTAATCCTGAACCAACGGGATAGTTATTGATGAGCCAACAGTCTGTGTATACGAATCAGACCATGATTCAGTTAGCTTGATTACGTAAGAGAAAATAAAGGAAAAATACTACAATTTAGCAAACAAATGAAACCATGTGACAAGATAAGGTTTACAAGTAGTGCCTAATCGTACGTTTATTTAGGTTTTTAAATTTCGATGTAGATAATAATACTTCAAAATACAATAAGTACAAGAGAATTGATTAATTATGACATTCTCAGCTAGTATTCATACGAGGAATCTAAGATTACACAAAAACACCTAAGCACGTACCTACGTTTATCTGTAATAGTCAAGGCACCGAATGCACTAAAAAAAAGTAAAGTTTGGTAAAGTTTGATAAAAAAAAGGTAAATATTTGGAACACAATTATTGTCAATGTAACTCTATTTGGGCTAGTCAGGAGGTGAACATCAAAAGTCCCCACTCCTAGCCCTAGAGGAGTAGGGAAGGGCTTAAAAGTCTCAGTTTTCGGTTTGTCGCTAATATCTCGGAAACTATGCGCCATAGCGGCATGATTACTCCATACAAAATAAAAGCTGAATACATTTGCTCCAAGAGTTATTCTGTTGGGTTTTACGATAACTTGTATAGTTTTCAAGATATCCGCCCTTGAAAATCGTTAAATTTGTCAAAAGAACTCCTTTAAATGAATATTCATTATTGCTATTACCTACCTATACATTGTGTCCCAGGAGTTATGCACAATCCGACTCCTACGTGTTCTAGAACCCATTTTCGACCAAAAATGCCTCGTAGCAATTTTTTGCCAGAGGCTTCGTTTTCTAGCTATTCGCGATTTAAGATTTTTTTCGTGTTTTCGATCTTAGGTCATTAAAACTGTCATAACTCCCTCAATTTTGGAGATAGCTCAAATTTGATGACACCGTTGGAAAGAGCGTTACATTTTCTATCTATTTGATGCCAGAAAACGTTTTTTATATTGCATTGAAGATGTGCGATTGCTGCGCGAAATGGCAGTTTTGTCAAAATCTTGAAATCGCCTGTTTTTCATCTCGCCTAGAAACCCCATGAATGCCTGACTCAGAACTGTGCAGGCCTGGTAAAACGTGCGCCAAAATGTCAGCTTTCCTACGGTGTAGTCGTTTTGGTTGTTAAAAATATTTTTAGTTAAGGAAATGGCGTTTAACTGCAGAAAAACGAGTGTTTTCTGTTAAAATTGATGTTTTTCCCAAAGTCTCGAAGATGAATGCAACTCATCGCAGTCGGAAATGAGTTGTAGAACACGTAGGAGTCGGATTGTGCATAAGTCCTGGGACACCCTGTATCACTAAAAAATACCTAATGTTTGAAAGTTGGGAAAGCTACGGAGGAGGCATTGTCTTGGTCAGGGGCAAGGATATGCAATGACCCGCACGACCCCCGGGTCTTGAAGGAGGGGTTGCTTTGTGCGCCGTGTATTACCAACCCCAATCTGATTTGGCCGTAGCATTGGGTGGTTGCAATGTTGATAATTTGTTGTTTCTGACCAAGTTCAGTTTTAGTAAAATGTTTATTGACTCGAACATGTTATCCAGTTGTTGGACAATGGTAAGATATTGGGGTTTAAATAGAGTTCATACAAAGAGTTAGAGTTTAAACAAGATTGTTAAGATTTAAATTAAAAAATAAATATTTAAAAATGAAAATGAATTCAATGAATGAAAACGTTCGTTTGTGATCAGCGTCTACGGTATTTCCAAGCCAAAGTCAGGATAATCGAAGATCCGAGAGACAGCTATTGTTTTTGTTCATTTACGATTGATTGCGATGATTTGCTTTCAGTTGAGTAGCTATACCACAAGTGAGTATGTTGACATGATTTTTGTGTACGATTTTGCCAATGGTAATGCTTCTGAAGCAGCAAGGGAGTCACACTCCTCCTGTGTACAACTCACACCGTAGCGAACACGTCGGATGGTATGGGGAAAAAATTTTGGTAAATAATATTGTTTATGTCACTGATTCTTCTTTATCTAGTAAACTATCTGTTTTTTATCTACTAATTGTTTTTTGTCACTAAGGTTTTGGTTATTACTACCTGCTCTTTGATTATAATCGAATAATTATTATCGATAATTATCCTGACTTTGGCCGGACAGCGTAGAAATGCCGTAGACGCTGTTCACAAACGAACGGGTTTATGCATCCGACAAAACTAACTGAAATCGTCACTTGGAAGGTCTGGCGTTGTCACTTTCGATATGTTCACCTCCGGCCTAGTTCGAACAAAGTTACCAAGTCAACGTGTTTCCATTTACCTTCATGCTTTTTCGTTGGATGGACTAGTGTGGACTTGAATAAGTTTGAAGGTAGGCACCTACGTTTCCAGTGATTCAAGAATGTGTCATTAATTAGGGTTAATCAATTAGTGAGAAATGCTTTACCTACCTGATAAAAACTATGAAAATTTCTTTCCCCGGGCTGCTGCATAATAACCCTCGATTTTTCTAATAAATAGTTGTTTATATGGCCGCCAATGGGGTCTCCTTTGAAGTCAAAATTAATATCCATGTATTTGCCGAATCTAAAACAGAGTTTACAAAGTTGATTTGAATACAAGAATGTTCCTATTTGAATAAGTCCTTCCTTTGAATGGGTCCTTTGCAATTCACCCGGATTTTTATGTGACCCGTTGTCCGGGAAATACACCAACAAACCTGGAAGAATTGTCGTTTCTAGTCGTCCTTGCGTTTCCGAATGTTTCCAGAATCGTATTGGATTGAAGAAGGATGTTTTTGACTCTTTCGATTTCTTGGCGCTGAAGTATGTTCGTGATTGCGGCGATGTACTTCATGATGATCTTGGACGCTTCGGTCTTTCCGCTTCCGGATTCTCCACTGATCACAACGCATGTGTCTCTTCCTGGTAGAAAAGGTTGCGAAACGGGGATTAATAGTTTAAGCCACTAGTTGGAAAGACATCCCTGGTCTCCATAAAAATAAGAATAAGGCAGACACTTGTTTTAACAAAGTCGTTAATCAAATAGCAAATTTAAAAACAACTAACGAAACAAATTATCAATTTTTGAGGAAAGGAAATCAAATATAAGTTTATATATAAACCCTTATATAAATACCTTTTTGTCTCATCGCTCTATGTGATCGGTCTGCTATAGCATAGATGTGTGGCACATTTTCGAACATTTCTCTTCCTGAAATAAAAAACAGAATCTATACTAATATTATAAAGAGGAGAGATTTGATCTTGTCTATGTTACGATTCTATTGTTACTCATTTAAAAAAAAACGCTGCAAATTCTTTCACTGGGGTTTATTATTCATTTGGATTGCATTCATGATTTGAATTTCTACAAAGCTTTGGAGTTTGCGTGTTTCACAGGTGGTAGAGCGATTATTGAATTTCAGGAGGCACACGAATATGATCAACTGATCAATCCAAATAGGTATTTTGGTTGAGAACCGATTTACGTGCTCTATGCATATCTCCTGAAATTCAATAATCGCTCTATCACCTGTGAAACACGCACACTCCAAAGTTTAGTAGAAATTCAAATCATGAATGCAAGATAAATGAATAATAAACCCCAGTGAAAGAATTTGCAGCGTTTTTTTATTGAACCTAAATACCCCCCCCCCCCCCACAATAAAAACATCTAAGTATAATTTATCAAGTAACTTTAGCACTCGTATTGCTTCAAAACTTCCCCAAATCCAAATTTAAACGATGTAGCCTGAGGTAGACTGATGTAGAGGAGGCACACAAATATGATCAACTGATCAATCCAAACAGGTGTTTTGGTTGAGAACCGATTAACGTGCTCTATGCATATCTTCTGAAATTCAATAATCTCTGTATCACCTGTGAAACACGCACACTCCAAAGCAGTAGAAATTCAAATCATGAATGCAAGCCAAATGAATGAAATTGAATAATAAACCCCAGTGAAAGAATTTGTAGCGTTTCATGCATATCAGAATGCTTCAACACGTGTATCGTCTATAAACCCTTTTAGGAGTTCACTCCAGTATCAACATTCACTACATCTCTAGGTTACTGCGATCAAAACAAAAAAAACTCTTGTGTTTGTTTTGATCGCAGTAACCTAGGGGCTCATTCGATTCCTCACGGAAAGTTCTTCAAAAAAAGTCCAAATTTAAGCCGCCTTGACTTTTTTTGAGGTTTTTAGGGATTTTACAAAACTTTGACAACCCTTAAAGGGCACTTTAAATTAAGTGAGAGAGCTGGCTAAAGAATTGGGGCGTTGTCGGACCAATATGGATGTTTTTTCCTGAAAATTTCAGATTTTTTGCTCCAGCCGTTTGGGAGAAATCGTGCGTACGGCGTACGGACTGAAAAATTGTTATTGCAGATTTGGATTCTACACCCTTTGAAACGTAAACCATGAAATTTTCAGGGGGGTGTTAAATTTTTTTTTAAGAGCGATTGAATAATAAACCAAAATTCTTTGTATAAATATTCACTTATGAGGAGCAAATGAAAGGACTTCAAGCGAACCAGGGGACTCATTCAATGGATTCATTGAAATTACCACAAAACCCTTTCATTTCGAAAGTTTTTCGGATGTGCTCTTTTTCAATTTCATGAAATATCGGATGATATCGGATCAGTACAGCAACCCGAGAGGTCACATTTAGTATAAGCAATAACAACTTGAATGAACTCATTCAATTCTTCAACTTATTTCTTGTATATAAATCAACTAACAAATCACCCTTCTATTTGGTAAGTTTTGAGATTCCGACTTTAAATATTTCAATCCTTTTTAGGAGTGATTGGTAATGATGCCGATTACTGGCACGGTCGATGGATGACTTTTGAGCCACATTTCTTAAACTTTGGTTAAGTAGCTTCGCGAAAGACTTTTTTTTTTAATTTTGTATTCGACTTCTTAAATCCGAGTTTCACGAAACATTAAACAACCGATTTTGAGGGGGTGTTGATAATGTATATTCTGTTTAATAAAATGTAGATATCTGGCTTGTGCCTACATGCCACTTTCTACGTTACGTACCCTCATTCAACATAACCTCAATAAGTAAGGAAATAAGTAAATGTAGGTTCTGGTTCTGGCTTCCAGCGTCTAAGGTTGGTTGAATAAATACGAGCGATGCTCATTCAAGGTTAATAACCACGAGGGGGCGGTTCACTTGAATAGTGAAGCTGTCAGGTCTTCACGCCTAGTTGAACACCACGCACCTACACATCTCAGGCGGAGAGGGTCGCTTACCACAGTCACAAACTGGAATTTCAATTATGTAAAATAACGCTATAGTAAAATAACATAGTACCTTTTAGTAAAGGGTTTCTCCCAACATAACGTAGGTAAATTCCTGACACAATATTAATTTCAAGTCAAGTCAAGTATTTTTTTATTGCAAAAGGTACATCCTGTACAATATGGAGTTCGTAAACAAGAAAATAAAATAATTATCGTCCTATCCAAATATGAACAGCAAAAAAAATGAAATAAAATAAATTTTTCCTATGTTGTTGTTACCCTACATACGCCTATAATATTATTCTCTAATTGACAAAATAAAATAGGAGAAAATACAGTTTTCATATATCAGTTCCTACTAACTTCCTAATATCTTCCAAAATTACTCTATAAACCAGCGTCTTGTGCCAAATTATAAACAAAGGTCCTAAATTTTGCATAAGCTTTCAGAAAAGATCCTAACATCGAAATCTCTCCTCTAGTTTTACAATTTAAAATTATATTCATCACAGAATGTTGACTTAAGAAGCGGAAACCTAAATATCTTAACCTTTGGTTACATAACTGAGGACATTCGCCAATAATGTGGATTACAGTTTCTGGCTTCTTTGTATTACAGAGGAGACATTCTTTCGTATGTAAAAGAAAGAGTTGTGTCCTCTGGCATGCAGGCGGCTAAAGCGCGGGCTCTAGCATCATCGAATCGGATCTATAGGCTACTAGATCACGATGTACATTGTATTGATTTGTCAGTGGGAAAGCAAAAAGCATCGATGTTCGTCTTGCGCTGGGTTTGCAGGGTGCGTGCTGACTCCCTGAGGCTTAACTGCCAGCCACATTCATTTCAGGAAGACCGCAATGTGATCTGCGCCCTTTGCAATACGGGGGAGCCTGAAGACCTGGAGCACTTTTTGGCGGTATGTCCAGTTCTCAGGGAATTTCGATGTGCCAACTTTGGATCATCTACCCTAACTCGTGAAGCCATGTTATGCATACTTAATGGCTCGAGATGGTTGCAGCTGGCAAGATTTTGTCAATCCGCCTGGAGTTATAGGGCTTATTTAATTCGGGAGTTTAACTGGGAGGAAAGTTGAAATTTTTTGGATTTGAGTGGCAGTAGTTTCTTTCTATGTTCCAAAGCATCTTAAATACTAATGTAAATAATTAATAATAAGCAGAAATAATTAATGAAGCTATACAACCATGGAAGTAATATATATATATATATTGATAATTTGTTTGAATTTATGGGATGCTCTGACAGACGGGCGTAGCCCATTGTCAAATCCATGTAACTTTTGTTGAAATATGTTTTACAGTTGTTAAATAAATGCATGTTTTCTCTCTCTCTCTCTCTCTCTCTCTCACACACACACACACACACACGCACACACACACACACACACACACACTCACACACACACACACACGCACACACACACACACACATTCTTTCGTTTGATCTATTGAATAAAAACTGTTCCCTAGACTGTAGTGCACGCGCTTATCATTTGCAAGTCTAAACTGAGCGATGATACGCTTAATATTTATTGACCCTTTCAATACAAGATAACTCGCGGGGCCCGAATCTGGGTAGTATCTAACATAATTTTCTTCACGCCTAGTTGAACACCACGCACC
Source organism: Creontiades dilutus (assembly GCA_031894815.1). Taxonomy (NCBI): domain Eukaryota; kingdom Metazoa; phylum Arthropoda; class Insecta; order Hemiptera; family Miridae; genus Creontiades; species Creontiades dilutus. Next base: position 1,153,066 of record JAVIWC010000736.1, on the reverse strand, counting down.
TACACATCTCAGGCGGAGAGGGTCGCTGTCCACAGTCACAACCTGGAATTTAAATTATGTAAAATAACGCTATAGTAAAATAACTCAGTACCTTTTAGTAAAGGGTTTCTCCCAACATAACGAGGGTAAATTCCAGACACAATATTAATTGATTAATCTAAACCATCGACAAATCTCCGATGCACAGCTGCATACGGATGTTCTATTGTGACATGAATGGGATTCGACACACATTAACTACTAGCGACTCGAACACAGACATCTCGATTTGAAACGGTCCCATTCCTCTTTTATACCAGCCTTAACTATGAAGTGTGTAAAAACTCTCGTTTCCTACTCCCCTTTCTTTGTACGATGATAGAGAGAAAGTGATAGTTTTTTTTTTTTTACCGAGATGATGCCCTTCTAGAAACTAGGCATTCTTCAAGGAACTTGAAAAGAACCGTTGAAGGTGACGATTTTTCATGGATACTTTCCCAATTGAAGATTTTGGTTTATTATTTAATAATAAACCATTATAATCGCTCTTGAAAAAAAATTCTAACCCCCTTGAAAATTTCATGGTTTACGTTTCAAAGGGTGTAGAATCCGAATCTGCAATAAAATTTTCCCGTCCGTCCGCCGTACGCCCGATTTCTCCCAAACGGTTGAAGCAAAAAAGCTGAAATTTTCAGGAAAAATCAATATTGGTCCGACAACGCCCCAATTCTTTAGCCAGCACTCTCATTTAATTTAAAGTGCCCTTTAAGGGTTGTCAAAGTTTTGTAAAATCCCTAAAAACCTCAAAAAACATCAAGGCGGCCTAAATGTGGACTTGTTTTGTAGAACTTTCCATGAGGAATCGAATGAGCCCCTTCCCAGGTCTGTAGGTCAAACCATTCCCGATTTATGGCATGATTAATGCGGCCAAGATTTGGTTTTTATTGAGTTCTGTTATCGCCTTCTTGTTTTCAGAGTTTTTCTCCCAAATAAAGTGCCCAAATAAATGAAAGTGGTAAGAAATATCAAGAATCGGTTTCTTAATCCAGATAGACATAATTTTCTACAACTTGAAAGAAAAAAACGCTGCAAATTCTTTCACTGGGGTTTATTATTCAATTGGCTTGCGTTCATGATTTGAATTCCTACTAAGCTTTGGATCTGCGTGTTTCACAGGATAGGGCGATTATTGAATTTCAGGAGGCACACAAATATGATCAACTGAAATCCAAATAGGTATTTTGGTCGAGAACAGATTCACGTGCTCCATGTATATCTCCTGAAATTCAATAATTCAAAAAAAAGTCAAGGCGGCCTAAATTTGGACTTTTTTTTAAAGCACTTTCCATGATGAATCGAATGAGCCCCTCCCCAGGTCCGCATAGTGCCAACATTTGCATCCCCATTCACTACATCACTGCAATCAAAACAAACACAAGAGTTTTTTTTTTTTTATCGCAGTAACCTAGTGATGTAGTGAATGTGGATACTGGAGTGAACTCCTGAAAGGGTTAATAGCCGATACACGGGTTGAAGCATTCTGATATGCATGCTCCGTCCTACGAAATTTAAAATTTTCAAATAAAATATTTTTCCATTGTAATCGCTCTTGAAAAAAAAACGCTGCAAATTCTTTCACTGGGGTTTATTATTCAATGATTCATGATTTGATTTTCTACTAAGCTTTAGAGTGTGAGTGTTTCACAGGTGATAGAGCGATTATTGAATTTCAGGAGGCACACAAATATGATCAACTGATCAATCCAAATAGGTATTTTGGTTGAGAACCGATTTGAGTGCTCTATGCATATCTCCTGAAATTCAATGATTGCTCTATCACCTGTGAAACACGCACACTCCAAAGCTTAGTAAAAATTCAAATCACGAATCATTGAATAATAAACCCCAGTTAAAGAATTTGCAGCGTTTTACGTTACGTAGTGAATACGAGTTTAGACATAAATTTTAATAAAATCGAGGACATCCAGTTTCTTCATGAATACATTATGATACCTAGACACCAAAGTCTGACAAATTGTCTTTATTCCTGGAGCCACCAATGTATGAGAGCAACTCCAGCAGCTGGAGTTACCCCTAACTGTTGTTTTTGTATCATCTTTCACTGGGTCGCAATTGTTTGTTCTACTCTATAGAGGCATCTGGAAATGTGTCGCACAATTCAACAAGAAGGGCAAATTGCCCCGGCCAATCAGGTTATGGTAGAAGATGTTTCTCAAGGTCAGCAGTTTTTCTGAAGCGTTTCAACCTCGGCATATTGATTCAAATTTTGTCGGTGATTGTTCAGTATTGTTTTCCTCTTGTCTACATGCATACAAGAACAATATATACTACCGAAATATCACCCCCTCTCTATACCCGTATAATAAAGCACTCATACTCCTTAAAGCGACGTTATACCTCACTGTAGAGGTGATATTCAGAATGCATAACCATATAAAATTTACTATTGGAGTGCAACTGCAATTTCACAGAAGTCCTGATTCGGAGAGAGTTTCAGTTGGATGGAACGCAACGCTCGGTCGCCGGATTCTTTTCCAGTCCTCTCTCCTGCCCCCGCAAAGCATCTCGACTCCAATGCGACCTCATTCCAGCGCCTCCGACGGTGGGCTACTAAGGATTCCTCACGCACTACCGAATGAAGAATGTCGATTGGAATGAGCCCAATTAATATTCTAGTACGAAAAAACAACTAGTCAGCGATACAAAGCAAATCATTTGTCACCTAGAATGAAGTGCAAATATAGTGTCGAGCGAATTAGCAGTTTTATCTACTTCCTTATTTTCAATGACGGACCTTTGTATTTGATCAAGTCCTTGGAAAACACATATCATAACCCACCCTGAAAATTTACTGATTAATTTTGCAAAAAGCTTAGGTTTCGAAAAAAAGCTTAGTTTGCCGTCCACAAGGTTGTTGAAAAGTTTAAAAGAAATAAGTGTTTGTTTGTTTTTGATAGGTCGCTTCTAGCAATCATGTAACACCAGCCGCACAGGCACTGGCACGTCGCACCAACTGTCCGTTCATCTATTCGCTTTCCAAAAAGGAAGTCAACACAATTGACAATCGGTGTTATTATGCTAGAACATGGATAAGATCCCCCCTAAACAGGTATGACAATCGAAGTAACCGGCATTAGTGAATATTAATGACTTGAGACTTTAAAATGCCTTCATCCAATTGGGAGTAGAACGTTATGTAGGCAACACTTGAAACGACCAGTACAGATGCGAGTAAGTAAAAAGCCAAATCAAAGTAAGCTTTGGAGTATGCGTGTTTCACAGGATAGAGCGATTACTGAATTTCAGGAGATATGCATAGAGCACGTAAATCTGTTCTCACAAAATACCTATTTGTATTGTTCAGTTGATAATATTTGTGTGCCTCCTGAAATTCAATAATTACTCTATCACCTGTTTTTTTGAGGTTTTTAGGGATTTTACAAACCTTTGACAACCCTTAAAGGGCACCTGAAATTAAGTGAGAGTACTGGCTAAAGAATTGGGGCGTTTTCGGACCAATATTGATTTTTCCTGAAAATTTCAGATATTTTGCTCCAGCCGTGGGGGAGAAATCGTGCGTACGGCGTACGGACGGAAAATTTTTTATTGCAGATTCTACACCCTTTGAAACGTAAACCATGAAATTTTAAGGGGGGGGGGGGGGGGTTAGAATTTTTTTTTCAAGAGCGATTACAATGTTTTATTATTGAATAATAAACCGAAACGGCACCCCAAAATTCGTCTGGAGAACTTTCGGCAGTTAAGAACTCGAAATTGTGCCATTTTTTGTTTATCGACTGGCGCTGGGGGAAACTAGTATTCGTACAGAAGAAATCAGCTACTGAAAATCGTACAGAATCTAACTATGCTTGTGCTGGGTACCGAATTTTGTCAAATTTGCTCAAACACTCCCTGCTCAATCGGCAAACATGTATGTACGGCAAAACTAAAAAATATCCACGCATTTAGCGTTTAAGACCATTCTGAAAACTTTCGTTTCTTGTCTGTCTGTGTTTGTCTTTCGTGAGTCCACAGATCTTGTAACATTCTTACAAGACAACGTCCGATTTTAATGACATTTCTGAAGGATGTGTATGTCAGATGGTCCCGTATGAAATTCATCGCACGAAAACCAATACTTCGCTCTACGCATGCGCAAACGTAAAATCTACCAAGAATCATTTCAACTCTGCTCTATCATTATTGTATCCGCTATAGAATAAACACGAAAGACTTGCAATACAACCTTTTGACAGCATTGAAGTGTACGGGTGCGGCAATGCGAGAATATGTCCTGTGGCTCTTTGGTCCCGTGAATCGTTGCAGCAACCTTATATTCGATATCCTCCAGGATTAAAAATCGTTTAAGATTATTTACCTTTTAACGATCTATACACTCATGTGATCAATACGTGCCACACCCAACTTGGCACACTTTTTTTCACCGATTCTCCCTTTCGGTTCCATTCGAGGTTAAACTCTTCACAGCGCTAAACCGACCTAATGCGCCACTCTCCGGAAATCGGGGGGTTGCAAATTGCGTGACGAGAATTTGATCGAATTGGACAAATTTGGAACTAAGTAGGCACATGTAGAATACAAAAAACCAAAAAATGTGTCAAATTTCCGAGGTTTCAAAAGCTGTCAAAAAAGTTTCTCCAAAATATGTCTTACTCCCATTTTTGATATTTACTTTTTTGTACCGGTATATACGTATATGACAGAAAAATAAAAAATGGGTGCCACCGTTTTCTTCTATAAATTACTTATTGACTGTGCTATCAAATCACATAACTCTAACTTTGCCTTCACGGTAAGGCGAATGGAATCAAAGAGCTGACATTTCGAATCATATCAACTCTAGTTTCGCAGATTCGAACCACTGCAATAACATTCAAATCACCATTCACAGTCACGAACTAAAATGAATAAGATTCTCAAAAGTAAGCACCAAAACTTGTTTAAAATTGGCCACAGACTTGAAAACGGAATAGGAAAATTATTGAAGGAAATTCAAGCGTCCATCTGGAAGAAGAAAGCCCAAGATTAATACGCTTTAGGCGAAGGTACAGTAAACTTATATCCATTACAAATGGAAGGTTGAGATGAATAACGAGAATAAAAACTATTCCAACCTACCTCTACCCTGACAATATAAATTTATTGCCCTAATTGAAATCGTAATCAGGAAATTCTGTAGATCGATGATAAATTTACGAGTCCCACAATGAGATCATTTCTACGTTGCGAGAAATGTAGGCTATGGGTAGGGTATCATTCTCACCGACGTAACTCTTTCATGACTCATCTATTATCGGTGACCGTACTGTCAACATTTCATCACAACAGAGAGACGGGCGGTAGGTTCGCCTGATTAAATAGGACCGAGCGTCATTTTTGAACAATGAGAGGTATAATAATATAAAGAGGAATATAAGTAGTACCAGGTTCAAACATAACTGCTCAGATGTTAGTTATCGATCTCAACTGGCGAATTGTGAGTCACACATAGTAAAAAACGCTGCAAATTCTTTCACTGGGGTTTATTATTCATTTGGCTTGCATTCATGATTTGAATTTCTAATAAGCTTTGGAGTGTGCGTGTTTCACAGGTGGTAGAGCGATTATTGAATTTCAGGAGGCACACAAATATGATCAACTGATCAATCCAAATAGGTATTTTGGTTGAGAACCGATTTCCGTGCTCTAAGCAAATCTTCTGAAATTCAATAATCGCTCTATCACCTGTGAAACACGGACACTCCAAAGCTTAGTAGAAATTCAAATCATGAATGCAAGCCAAATGAATAATAAACCCCAGTGAAAGAATTTGCAGCGACTTTTTTTGTTAAACCTCAATACGTTTTTAGGGATTTTACAAAACTTTGACAACCCTTAAAGGGTACTTTAAATTAAGTGAGAGTGCTGGCTTAAGAATTGGGGCGTTGTCGGACCAACATGGATTTTTCCTGAAAATTTCAGATTTTTTGTTCTAGCCGTTTGGGAGAAATCGTGCTTACAGAGTACGGCGGACGGACGGAAACATTTCTATTGCAGATTCGGATTCTACACCCTTTGAAACGTAAACCATGAAATGTTCAGGGGGAGGGGGTTGGGTTAGAATTTTTTTTTTTTCAAGAGCGATTACAATGGTTTATCATTGAATAATAAACCAATATCACATTTTTCTAGTTTATGCTTGATGAATTTGTTTTAAGCAGAATTCAGGACTACAACGTAAACGTTTTAATGCTGCATCAGAGCATTTTTTCGAAAATTTTACTGTGGCCATGCAGTGCTGTACCGCGAACTCTTCTAATTTTACATACACATCCCACAATTAACGTTCCTTAATTTACAAAGAAAAGAAAGCGATTTTAAGAAATGTTTGAAAATAAGGTAGTATGCATAACTCTGGAGCAGAATACACAGTACCAAAACAGCTAACAAAATGAAAAGAAATGAGTATGGCAAAATTGTGCGTTTCTCTCCTTAATCAGATAGAATAACAGTTGATAAGGAACTACCCTTATCTTGAAAGGCGACAATCAAGAACTCAAGAATAATAAAAGACTCATTGAAGGTTGAAGTAGTAGTCATTAAATGACTAGATCGGATGTTCTTCTTCCACGAGACCTCGGTGATTCATCTAGGGATTCCAGTTAATGCATAAATTTATGCATTAACTGGAATCCCTAGATGAATCACCGAGGTCTCATGGAAGAAGAACATCCGATCTAGTCATATCTAAGCGATCAAGCACTAAATAATAAACTGATGCTCCACTTGGTAAAGAATCGAATGCCTACTCAAGGAAGAGGATAGGATCTGCAACTACAACCCAAGACATGGCTGTAGTCAGGGTGAAGACAACCTCAGTCAGTTACTTTCCTGAGCAATTGAGCAAGCGGAAGAAGATAGGTCATCAGTACCTTTCCTCGTAATCAAATTTCCTGTGGTTTCTGATAGTGTCTAACACCACGTGTTATTCGAAATCCAATACAGCTGTGGGGTTAATGGCCCTATTGGCTTTATCTGGAATAGGGACATTTCAAAATATAACATTACAGTATTAACAACGTTACAGGTGACAACGTATCAGCAGAATACGGATTCGAAAAATTCAACACTGTCATTTCAAATCTTTGCTGCAAAGAAAATTTTGTTAATCATTAGAACTGTCCTATCTTCTCGTTTTCTATTTATTATTATCACAGTAAACCTTTGTAACCGAACTAGAAAAACCAATTTCAAGCCCTCCCCCTCCTCTCAAGAGTTGTTGGTCTACATTTCAACTACTTGACCAAATTTTACGAAATTAGCCTCAAAAGTACTACATTGACCCGAGGTGTTCCATTAACATGTCGATCAATCAATCCCAAGAGTTAATATATATTTAGCCTGCGTTTTTAATTTATCTCGTAATGGTTTATTCTAACCCCCCTGAAAATGTCATGGTTTACGTTTCAGAGGGTGTAGAATCCGAATCTGCAACAAAAATTGTTCCGTCCGTCCGCCGTACGTCCTACGCACGATTTCTAACAAACGGCTGGAGCAAAAAAGCTGAAATTTTCAGGAAGAATCCATGTTGGTCCGGCGACGACCCAATTCTTGAGCCAGCTCTCTCACTTGATTTAAAGTGCCCTTTAAGGGTTGTCAAAGTTTTGTAAAATCCCTAAAAACCTCAAAAAAAATTCAAGGCGTCCTAAATTTGTACTCTTTTTGAAGAACACTCCACGAAGAATCGAATGATCCCCTCCCCAGGTCCGTAGGTCAAACCATTCCCGATCTATGGCCCGATTTATGGTGCCAACATTCGCGTTATTTTGGTTTATTATTGTTTTGTGTTGATATCAGTAACCTAGTGATGTAGTGATGTAGTAATGTGGATACTGGCGTGAACTCCTAAAAGGCTTTGCAGCCGATACACGGGTTGAAGCATTCTGATACGCATGAAACGCAGCAAATTCTTTCACTGGGGTTTATTATTCAATTGGCTTGCGTTCATGATTTGAATTTCTACTAAGCTTTGGAGTGTGCGTGTTTCACAGGTGATAGAGTGATTATTGAATTTCAGGAGGCACACAAATATGATCAACTGAACAATCCAAATAGGTATTTTGGTTGAGAACAGATTTACGTGCTCTATGCATATCTCCTGAAATTCATAATCGCTCTAATCACCTGTGAAACACGCACACTCCAAACCTTAGTAGAAATTCAAATCATGAACGCAAGCCAATGAATAATAAACCCCAGTGAAAGAATTTGCAGCGTTTTTCAGTTGTTCTGTTCGTGGATTTCTTTTCTGAGTGTACCTAGGAACCATTGGTCTTTGAATGTACAGTGCGGTTCTGGTAGTCCTGTGTTCCGCGTAGGAGGGTTATCTAAGAATGAATAATAAACCTTTGAGTAATAACAGCGTTTGTAAGAGATATACATATAGACATGACACATTGATGCAGTTTACGATTCGACTAAGGGGTCGCATTGCTTTTTAACAATGGATTAGTATGTGCGTCAGCGCCTGAATATGAAAGCAGCTCTTTGTTTGTATATATAATGGAGACAATCGCAGGGCGTTCACCTGACGAGCCCATAGCGGCCGGGCTGCCGCGACGGCCTGAGCTGACTACCTCAACGCTTCTGCATGCCGATAGCTACTTATCACCAGTAGGTACCTTTCGTCTAGCGAGTAACGTTATCTCCACATACGGTAAGGACTCAATAAACGATTCGAAACTCCAATGAAAAAATTTAAAACAATATATAATAACAAGAAAAAACGCTGCAAATTCTTTCACTGGGGTTTATTGTTCAATTTCATTCATTTGGCTTGCGTTCATGATTTGAATTTCTACTAAACTTTGGAGTGTGCGTGTTTCACAGGTGATAGAGCGATTATTGAATTTCAGGAGATATGCGTAGAGCACGTAAATCTGTTCTCAACCGAAATACCTATTTGGATTGATCAGTTGATCATATTTGTGTGACTCCTGAAATTCAATAATCGCTCTATCACCTATGAAGCTTAGTATAAATTCAAATCATGAACGCAAGCCAATTGAATAATAAACCCCAGTGAAAGAATTTTTTATGGTTATCAGAATGCTTCAACCCGTGTATCGGCTACAAAGCCTTTTAGGAGTTCACTCCAGTATCTAAATTATTACATCACTACGTCACTAGGTTACTGATATCAACACACAAAAATAATAAACCAAAATAACGCAAATGTTGGCATTATTCATAAATCGGGCCATAGATCGGGAATGGTTTTACCTTCGGACCTGGAGAAGGATTCATTCGATTCCTCGTGGAGTGTTCTTCAAAATGAGTACAAATGTAGCCCGCCTTGACTTTTTTTGAGGTTTCTAGGGATTTTTCAAAACTTCAATGACAACCCACCTTAAAGGGCACTTCAAATTAAGTGAGAGAGCTGGCTCAAGAATCGCCGGACCAACATGGATTTTTCCTGAAAATTTCAGCTTTTTTGCTTCAACCGTTTGGGAGAAATCGTGCGTCCGGCGTACGGCGGACGGACGGAAAATTTTTTATTGCAGATTCGGATTCTACACCCTTCGAAACGTAAACCATGAAATTTTCAGGAGGGTTAGAATTTTTTTTAAGAGCGATTACAATGGTTTATTATTGAATAATAAACCAAAAGGTTACACCTTTAGAAAATAGTTCCTAGTTATAGAAAATGGCTACATACGACCTCGAAAAAGGGAATAATATTTCCCGAATGACAGCAGATTCAATTCTCACGCTCCCCTTCCTCCAAGAATAATAAAATAACAATTCCCATTGTGTTTCCAAGAAAAACACTGATGGATCCAAGCAAGTTTAATTCATGCCTTGAAAAATAGAGTGCGATTCCGCATCAGAGTTAATCTAAATTGAATCGAATAAATGGGCGAGGTCGATAGAGGTTTAGAGTAGTTTAAAATTATAGGTATTTGATAAACTCAGGAAATAGAATGGTTAACATGGTTCTAATGTTAAGATTGACATTGTGTTTTGTTTGTTATTGTTTATTGATTATTTCTATGAGTCCGTTTGACAGCGGTGAAGAAATCTTTACTGGATCCGAATGTGGAAAAGATTGTTGAAAGACAAGCAGGTTAAATTATTAAAAGATTAAGAGTTGTAAATGGGTAAACATCTCGACTTACAACTGATTAATTTTAAACCAAATTCGTTGAAATCGAGAGTTCTAACAAACATCGGAATATAAGCTCATACTCATTAGCTAGGATAATAAACTTCTGTTTGTTCTCTAAATCCGTGAATTCCAGTTTTAACGATCAGCATTCAGAGGTCATCACTACAAATGAAAACTAATACGACCAAACTGAAGCTAATCTTATATTCTTCTAGGATCCACACTTTCCAGTTCTCTACCTCATAAAAACTGTAAGAAAGCAAATCACGAATGGGTGAACCATCGAATCTCAAAAATATAGAGATGATTGGACGTGTGATTAATTTTCTTTTGTTCGAAAATACCAACAAGATCCTTATGAGGAGACGGATTTTTTGTATCGCAAGGCCTTTTCGTGATCCAACTCACAAAAGTGAACTTTTCTCACGGGGAGCGAGAGGTGAACGTTCCTTCGGTCATTAATCAGAGGTTTAGCTAGAGAAGACCGGTTCTTCCCTCAGACCTCTAGTGTTGTACTCAAAATGTGCCATGAATTACAACTAGACCAACCGACAGCTGCATCCAACTCTTGATTTTCAAATTTCGAAAAAACCCCCACGCTTCTGCGGTAATGACTTACCGTGTCATTTCTAATGACTCATCAACTGCCTAAATCCAATGAAATGCTGTCCCAGCCTGAAATTTATGTAACAACACAACCATACCATTGACACCACAACCATTAACTGCGGACAAACTGCGGATTGGAACTGGTTCACTCAATTGAGAAACTTGGTCCACGATTGCACTGGTAGCACTACAGTGGTTGAAATAGATGCTAAAGCCTTAGCTACATCTCTTCCGATCATGCTAGAAACAGCCAAACTTGTTCTACTGAATCGCGACTTATCCAGCCTATCCGATTCAAGATATAATGACTCCTTCGTCCATCTCTACTCTCCACACCCTGGCTGTCAGGACTACCTTAATCTAGAAGTACCTATCGTCTTCAAGCGGCTCCTAGCTCAAATCAGAATGATGGGTTTTTACAGTTCTTCGCTCAGAATGGGAAGGAAAATCTTTAGATTAACCCCAACAGAACTCTGCGAAGACTGTTCAAAACAGGAGTACCAGACTATCTTTCATGTCCTCTTCAACTGTCCCTTGTACTCAAGTGCGAGGGAAGCCATGTGCCCCTATCTTCCCTACCCAGAACTCGCCATATCCATTATCCGTTCGCCGAATCAAATCGACCTACAACGTGTTCATAATTTCATCGCCTTCATCTTTAAAGTTCGCAGCCTCTGTCTGTTCGACGCATGAATAATACAAAAAATAAATAATAAATAAATAAATAAATAAATTAATTAAAATAATAAACTGAAAAAGGAATAACGATAAATTTGGAATATAATAATGATATAATACAAAATTAAGAATAGATAACACAATAAATTATATTTAAATAATTTTAAATAAAGGAATTACGACTGAACAATGAGCAAATCAGTGAAATTAAAAACAAGGACATCAGAATAACGAGAAATTATCTAATTATTATGTAATTATACACTATCGTTGTATAATTTTCCATACTTTTGTATTGCATACTGTACTGTATTCAGAAGGTTGACTTTATTTTTGTTTAAACGTTCAATTATTGTAACTCACCCTTATGTCAGATAGTGACGAATAAAGAATGTTTTGATTTGATTTTTTTGATTTGACTTACCGTGCCATTTCTAATGACTCACAAACTGCCGAAATCCAATGAAATGCTGTCCCAGCCTGAAATTGATGTAAGCTTTGTTCACGGCACACCACAACCATTAATTGCGGACAAACGTTTGTTGGAAAACTTCAGCAAACCAACACCCAATTGCCAAGGGTCAGAACCCCTAAGTGCCGCTTGTTTTCAATCAACAGTAGTTCAACCACTGGCAATGGTTCTTTCAAGTTGGAAAAGCTGTTGGACGGCTTACTGGTTGGAATATCAGTTATCATTACCGCGCATGCGGCTATTGGATACTGTTAACATTCATTTAACGGCGCTTCTGGAACGAACCAAATTTCCGACTATGGGGAGAGGACTCGTCTCGCCCGGGACGTTTATGCGTCTCTTGGCATAAAAGTGATATTTAATAACAATCACCAGGAGGGAAAATAACCGTTCCCGGGAATTTTGCACACTAAGCAGATTTTTCCCCGTACTGAAAGCATTCAAGAGGCAGGATAGCACATCCAGATTTTCAAACACACTTGTTGTTCGACAATCTGAGTTGGGTAAGTATTAATTTAAAAGATGCGATATCTGTCCAATGAACGAGAGAGTGAATCGGGGCAAGGTGTTTCCAGAACTGTGTATGGTCATTTATATTTCTCTCCCGCTATAGCTAAATCTGATCCAGCGCTGTGGTGAGGGCCAGTACCACGAATTATATCAATCATTCAATACATTTATTTGCAAAAAATACATATTGCAAGGAGTTGCGAACTTAATACATTCTAGTAATAACTAGTAACTGCAGTAGTAATAACTAGTAATACAAGTAAATAAAATATGTGAAGAGAAATGAACAGCGATTCGGCATTTAAAAAGAAGAAAAACAAAACCAGGCAAAGAACATAACGATTTGGTCACTCTTGACACTTCTAAACGAGGGAGAAAAAAACAAAACAAAAACCAAACCACTCAAACTCGATGAAAATCGTCCTTCCTCTTACTTATTAGGTTTTTTTTCTTCATTCATTAAGCGAGAATGCTATCAGCTTCAACGTTGGACAACATATTTATAAATGGCCTGGTAGCAGTTGGGGTTTTCTTGATTCAATAATCGAATTATATAGAGAACTGCGCCATGATATCAACGTCTTATCGCACGGACTGGATTTGGAAAAAGTAAAGTGGGTAATTAAGTGTCGAGGCGAGCTGCTTTATCTCAATTACATTCCGTGGATAGCAGACAGAGTTCAGCTATGCGCTTTATGCAACATGCAGGAGAACGAAAGCAGCGAGCACTTTCTGGCACGATGCCCAATACTGGGCTTCAACAGAAAGATCTTCTTCGGTAAGGCATCTCTGAGCCATGAGGAGTTACTTGGGATCCTTAATGGAGGGGACTGGGACAATTTGTATAAATTTGCAAAAACGGCGTGGATTTATAGAAAATGTATAGTAGAATTTAATTACAATTGAGAGACTGTTTGAAATAGCCATGTAAGATTTTTGAAAGGTACCCACCGATGTAGAAAAATGTGTGAAAAACAAAAGTATATACAAAATAATCAATAAATAACAGTGTAGTAACTAAGAAACAAGATAATTAAAATGTGCAGCACGTAATATTAAAATGTACTAAATATTAAATAACAAATAGAATAAATTAAAATAACATGAAAATAACAGATATAGTATAATCAATACTGCCTAATAACATGAAAATAAAATATATTGTGTAATAGATATTGTACCACTGAAGGGAAATGAAGAAAACAAGGACATAAGTAAAGAAAAACAACAAAATTATCACAAACATTATAGAGTATAACTAAACATGTTATATTAAGAGGTATAACTAAATAAATGGAGAACTCCGGCTGACGGTAAATTATACCAAAGCCCTTCATATTACTGTGACTACTACTAAACTGTGATTTTTGTAAATAAAAATATGTTTTCATTCATTCATTTCTCTCCAGGTGAACCTTTTCTTGCAAAACAACAATAATTTTCGCTCAGGTCGTACGATCGTTCCGATGGTTGGTACAATTGGATAACCACGATGTTCAATCACCTGAGCAAAACATGACATCCACATTTGTGAACACGCAATTAAGTCATTGAAGATTTATTTTGTTCAGCAAATTAGCTTTAACATCTGATGGTTCTAACTATTACATGACATCCACATCACGCAATTAAGTCATTTATTTAGTCTCGCACTGAACTAAAGTAAAATCTTTATTTGTTACGAACAAATGTCATTTTAACCTGCTAGTACCATTGAAGATCCATTTTGTTCAGCAAATTAGCTTTAGAGCCCTAACATCTGATGGTTCCAACTCCTTTTATTACATGACATCCACATTTGTAAACACGCAATTAAGTCATTTATTTAGTCTCGCACTGAACTAAAGTAAAATCTTTGTTATTTGTTACGAACAAATGTCATTTTAACCTACTAGTACCATTGAAGATCCATTTTGTTCAGCAAATTAGCTTTAGAGCCCTAACATCTGATGGTTCTAACTCCTTTTATTACATGACATCCACATTTGTAAACACGCAATTAAGTCATTTATTTAGTCTCGCACTGAACTAAAGTAAAATCTTCGTTATTTGTTACGAACAAATGTCATTTTAACCTACTAGTACCATTGAAGATCCATTTTGTTCAGCAAATTAGCTTTAGAGCCCTAACATCTGATGGTTTTAACCCCTTTTATTTGCTGTAATGGTTTTGTTTTCATTTGTTATTAACATCAGAAATTCATAGGGGTCATTGGGTATTCATTCAACTAGAAATGCCAGCCCGATTCGCTCAACCATCCAAGTGATATGCGCAGTTGGGATAATACGATAATGATCATATATTTTCGTTCCAGGTGTTCAAATAAAGACATCGGAGAAACAACTAACCCTTAATTTAAACTGAGTCCTACACATTACTAAGCTGATCCAAAGAAATTATTTTCCACTGCTCTACTTTGTCCTTTGATGGTAACGATAGTTTATACGAAGATAAAGGGACGTCCCACAGCGTCCCACTCAAACAAGTTTTTCTCCCTACACATAAACCGTTTATAGAAGTTCGCGGATGTATGAAGACAAACACATTCTTTGGTCAACAACTTTTAATGTGTCACCACAAAATGTCTCCTACAACTATATTTTCAATTAAGCAGTTCAATCCTGAGCTCCATTTTCAATCCCATTGAATTGAGAACTTAGTGAATACTCATAAGATAATCTAAGAGTACCATTTTTTATCGAGTACCATACAACCACATACTGTTACTGTTATAAATAAAACGAATACTGTTAAACATAATCAGAATTTACCTTTATATTTAGCGACGTGTTCCTGGGTGTAGATGTTAATCGGACGATACGGATTGACAGAAACACAGACTTCTCCGATGTAGGTGTATATGTGTCCAGCATTGAATCTGTAACGATATGAGGGGAAATATGAAACAAAGATTTCGTTGCGTGATGTACTTTAAAAGAGAAAGTTACTTGATGATAAATTAAAAACGTGTCGATTACATGGTGGATATTATGTGGAAGTTTTCAAAATAATCTCTTGTAATAAGTGCGAAAATAAATTCTACGGCAAATTTAACCAAAACGAGCTGCTATTGGTACATTTCAATAGATTATTGTCGGATTATAGAAGCTTCGATTAGCTCATGGTTAAATTGTAGACCCTGATAGTGCACCAACGTCGAAAATCCTAAAAATGAACTTCAAGAAATGATGGTCATATGTGCTCAGTTGGTAAATAACAGATCAATAAACAGATTTCATTGAAGATTCCATTCGTGTCACACACACACACAAATATACACATTCTTACTTATAAGATAATAATTAAATCTGAGAGTTCATAAATCAACATGCCTAGAACTCCGTTTCACTTATTCAACTATTCACATCTGTAAAGCTAAATTAAAATAATTTGTAACTAGCTCATTATACTTTTCCCTTAAATTGGGAAAACATGATTTCTGTGAAATCAAACTAAGGAAAACGATTTAGGAGATTCTGCTGTAACTGTTTTGGAACTTTGATGAAATTGAGCAAACCCTAGTCAAAATCATAGCAATTCTTCAAGTTAGGATGGATCTAGACAGTAAACAATTCAAATAGAAATTATTCAACTCTAGTAAATATATATGTAGATCGAAGCCTAGCACTATATATTCTCTTCTTGAAGTACCAACTTATCATTCGAGGATGTTATGGATATCGCGAAGGTTGAGAGAGACCTGATATGAAGTGGGTATTCTTACGACGGTCCCAGAACATAGTATCTACCACATGGTCCACAGAATTTAATAATAGCGACGAAGGGAAAGAGTACAACAGAAATAGGGTAGCAAGCCCGCTCGCAGCAGGAGGTGTCCCACTTCAAGAGGAAGAATGATCTCCAGCCGATGAATGAACCAACTAATGATAATCTACTTAAATGAAGCCATAATTTTCCTTAACAATAGTTGATACCGTTGCTAATTATCTGCGTCTAACTCAATTTCTGTATTTATTTAAGAATGTAACACCTATTTGGCGGGACACGATTATTTATTACGATTATTCCCACGATTTTGTATTGAAAATTCATTATTATTTTCCCCATACCAACAAGTTTAGTTACCCACATGACACTCATTGAAGATTCAGAGAAATGTAGCTAGGAAAAAAGTAAATCAAGCAGAGAGGAACCATAAATGAATGAAACTTCTTTTGGCAAGGATTATGCTCAAGCCTTAAGATTTCCAGCCACAAATAATAACAGAAAAACTACTAATTTCATTTTATTTATTATTTTATTCACGAAGCAACAAAACTTTGTTAGGAAAACCCCTCTTTCCGCCACAAAGAAGATGTTTCCAATTGGTTGTAAAACTACTTTCATTAGGCAACCGTACATATCTCGTGCTGCTCATTTCCCCATCTTCTCACTCTGAGAATTTGTAATTCATTCGCTTGATGTAAGTAAAGAAACTAAGTTAGCAACAATTTTGCATATATCTGATATATCAGACCCTTCCAACATCCAACGAATGAAGAAAAACGAAAGAGGTTGAAATTTCCACAGAAAATCAAGTAACAGCGGGTTAAATATTGTTTGACGTTCTAAGTACCCGAATTATCTCCAATTAAATAAATTAATAATAAACATAACTACTAATTCTACTTTGAAAAATCATTACACGAGACTAATTCATCGTACCAACCTTACAGAATGGATTTTTGAAAATGACCATCCTGCAAATGCATTCTAAATATAATGACTTTTTCAATCATTAATTCAGTATCTTGAAAGAGTAGACAAAATTGATACATAAGACATAACATACGTTTACAGACGAACCTCAAACTCTTTTCGTGTCTTTAATTAGTTTCGGTTTAGGTTCAGATTAATGTACCTACCATTTTCTTTTGGTTTATTATTCAATAATAAACCATTGTAATCGCTCTGGAAGAAAAAAATTCTAACCCCCGCTGAAAGTTTCATGGTTTACGTTTCAAAGGGTGTGGAATCCAAATCTGCAATAAAAATGTTTCCGTCCGTCCGCTGTACGCCGTACGCACGATTTCTCCCAAACGGCTGGAGCAAAAGATCTGAAATTTTCAGGAAAAATCCATGTTGGTCCGACAACGCCCCAATTCTTGAGCCAGCTCTCTCACTTAATTTAAAGTGCCCTTTAAGGGTTGTCAAAGTTTTGTGAAATCCCTAAAAACCTCAAAAAAAGTCAAGGCGGCCTAAATTTGGACTCTTTTTGAGGACTTTCCATGCGGAATCGAATGAGCCTCTCCCCAGGTCTGTAGCTCAAACACATTAACAATAAACAATAAACATTTTGGTTTATTATTGTTCTTGTTTTGATTGCAGTAACCTAGTGATGTAGTGAACGTGGATACTGGAGTGAACTCCTAAGAGGGTTTATAGCCGATACACGGGTTGAAGTATTCTGATAACCATAAAAACGCTGCAAATTCTTTCACTGGGGTTTATTATTCAATTGGCATGCGTTCATGATTTTAATTTATACTAAGCTTTGATGTGTGCGTGTTTCACAGGTGATAAAGCGATTATTGAATTTCAGGAGACACACGAATATGATCTACTGATCAATCCAAATAGGTATTTTGGTTGAGAACAGATTTACGTGCTCTATGCATATCTCCTGAAATTCAAAAATCGCTCAATCACCTGTGAAACACGCCAACTCCAAAGCTTAGTATAAATTCAAATCATGAACGCATGCCAATTGAATAATAAACCCCAGTGAAAGAATTTGCAGCGTTTTTTAACTTGTTTTAGCCATTTGGGACCCGCAAATTTAGTTGATATATCTGGTGCGTAAGAGCTTGAGATTGGGTTAATATAGTTAATAAACGTTGCTCTAAACAAAGTGTCTCCTTTAATTTTGTTGAACAAAGAGTTATCCAACAAATTCAAGAATAGAGGCGTGGGTCAACGTGTTACTTCAATATAAGAAACCAAAAGCCATGCAGAGGTGAAAATAAATCAATTCATGGTCGGGAATTCATGGATAAAACCGTGAAGACTAAAAAGAAAGGAATTTGTGTCCTTGGAGATGCCCCTTCGTTAAACGCATGACGTTTCTTCATTACCTATTGAATCCTTTTGACATCACACGACGGACCGAGAAGGCGAAGACTCTCATGCACGTCTTAGGAAATTGAGAATTTCCCAGAACCTCACGTAATAGTCATTCGATTTCTTATAAAGTTTTAGACAACGATTTTGGTTCCGTGTCTGTCTGTGTCCGTGTGTCTGTGTGTCTGTGTGTCTGTCTGTGTGGCTGTCTGTCTGTCACTACAACCATCAAGAATAGACAACATGGATAGGTACGACTTATTAACATTTTGTTTTCTCTTTCATTAAAAATATTTTATAGGATTCAACGAACACTTATTTAAATGTAGTCGGTTGAAGGTGAGCTCCATCAATCATGCCCATTCAGATACGGTTTTGAGTTCTATAGATAAGCTTTATTTTTAGAATTCTTGTAGCGCTGAAGTGTATTCACCCTTCACACGTCCTAATCGAATATCTATAATGTAACCAGATCCGTATTAGCATTACATACTTCATGTACGTCAGATAATACTTTTAAATTGTCCAATTTCCCGTTTTGTTCTCCGTTTCACTGGATGTGGAGGAGAAATCTAAGGTCAGATGTTGAACTGAAATGTCACATCTAGAAATGTCAGGGTCTACAATCCGACAAGGTATAGGCACGACTCATCTTGGAGTAGAAGTATCTCTTTCCGAGAATCAAAGAAAACACTGAAGTAAACAAGTATTGTTAAAATACGGTTTGATATCATGGATCTATTAGAACAAAACAGATTAGCAGAACTTATATCAAACTACTGTGACTCGATTCATTTCCGTAACGATTCAGTGATGAAGGAGAGCTTTTGTAATACTATTACTGACTAGCTTCGTTCGGCCATCACGAGTCGGTGAATTTCGCATCTATTAGCTCGCTGCTGCTAATCCGATACCATTAGGAAAATCAGTTTATCATTTTTGTCTCAGCTATACCGACAAAGGGGTCGTTGTTTCTATTAATCCACCATTTACAAGGGCCAGTGTACTGCTAAGCTGATCCAGATGCGCCAATTGACTCTTAGCTTGATTGTGTGAAATAAGAGAAAAGAGAGAAAAAACATTTATTGATCATTATATGGGGTGGAATGTTGGAATAGTTGGGGTTGTGAAAAGTATAAATTGATATGCCAAAAGCTCGAATTGGTATGCCGAAAGTTGAAATTGAGTCGGCAAAAGTTGAAATTAAGATGCCAAAAATATTAAAATCTATTTGTGCCAAAGGTTCAAATTACTTTGCCAAAATTTTCAATTTGATAATATGACAAAAATTCAAATTGATTTTGCCAAACTAATCTGATTTTATTTTTCTTCTTAACTGTGTGTGTGTGATTTCATTCTTCTGGTAGCCAAATTGCTGCTCCGTCCTCCAGTCCAAGTCCTCGCACGTGTTTCCTCGGGCCCCTTAGCCTCATGGAAACTGCTCGGTGAACTGAAAACTGAGTTTTCACTCGTGCCCACCTCTTAGCTTGATTGTTGATTTCAACACATGACTAATGTTCTAAAACGTAGCTCTAGTTGTTTTAACTCAGAATAATCTGATGTCGATGCAAAAGATTGAGAAAATCCATCCAAATTATCTGAATTAATATTCAAGTACGACACCACCGCAAGTTCATGTAAAAAACGCTGCAAATTCTTTCACTGGGGTTTATTATTCAATTGGCTTGCGTTCATGATTTGAATTTCTATTAAGCTTTGGAGTGTGCTTGTTTCACAGGTGATAGAGCGGTTATTGAATTTCAGGAGGCACACAAAGATGATCAACTGATCAATAAAAATAGGTGTTTTGGTTGAGAACAGATTTACGTGGTCTATGCATATCTCCTGAATTTCAATAATCGCTCTTTCACCTGTGAAACAGGGACACTCCAAAGCTTAGTAGAAATTCAAATCATGAACGCAAGCCAATTGAATAATAAACCCCTGTGAAAGAATTTGCAGCGTTTCATGCATATCAGAATGCTTCAACCCGTGTATCGGCTACGAAGCCTTTTAGGAGTTCACTCCAGTATCCACATTACTACATCACTACGTCACTAGATTACTGATAGTAACACAAAAACAATAATAAACCAAAATACGCAAATGTTGGCACCATAAATCGGGCCATACATCGATAATGGTTTGACCTACGGACGTGGGGAAGGGCTCATTCGATTCCTCATGGTAAGTTCTTCAAATAGGTAAATATTTAGGCCGATTCGACTTGTTTTGAGGTTTTTAGGGATTTTACAAAACTTTGACAACCCTTAAAGGTCACTTAAAATTAAGTGAGAGAGCTGGCTCAAGAATTGTGGCGTCGCCGGACAAACATGGATTTTTCCTGAAAATTTCAGATCTTTTGCTTCAGCCATTTGAAACGTAAACCGTGAAATTTTCAGGGGGGGTTAGAATTTTTTTTTCAAGAGCGATTACAATGGTTCATTATTGAGTAATAAACCAATAAGGAGCTACATTGATCAGTGTTGAATGTTCAAAACTGCATTTTCGACAGACGTGTGGACTGAATGTGGTTAGGTGTCAAGTTGAATGCTGATAGTCCAATTTGCGGTCAATCCAAGAACCATGTGGATCTAGCACACAATATATAAATTATATGATGTTACGCCACACCGTGAAAACGTTGTCCACTAACAACGACAAAAAGCTTAATTTTTGCCATGATAGAGCATCGTCTTCCCCTAGTAATTCTTGGGAAGAAAAACAAAGCAAATATTCAGTTTACTCAACGTACCCAAGGCACGCCCCACAGGATGAACGTGGTAATGGGAGCGGAGACGAGTGATCGGCGCTGAACTTCACTGGGAATGGATGGGAAAAAACGGTTCTCAAGGGATTTTTTTCGTCTAATTGGAAGGCCACAGACAGAGAAACCCATGCAGATAAGGAACTCGGCTTCCTGCATGCGCTCAATGCTTCGAGCCAGCTGAAAGGCTGCGCCGCGGCTCCCCGTGCGGTATCACGACTTCTTTCCTTCAGAAGAAACCGACAATATGTGAGAACCCGGAGTTGAACGATACTGTCAGTCTTTAGTTTTAATTTGAGGACGTAAAAACAAATTACTCGTGATGAAGTAATAAAAATCCATTTCATATATGTGGAACTTGCCAAGGGCCCTCGATTTTTTCACAATATGTTTTTTTGACGGATTTAGGGCCTAAGCATCCTAGTGATGTTGCACTGAGCTCATTTTGCGATTGATGGTTACAGGCAGTTTCTGGATTATTCAATAATAAACAATTGTAGTTTATTCAAAATTGAAACTCTTGAAAAAAAAATTCTAACCCCCCCCCCCCCCCCCCTGAAAATTTTACGTGTCAAAGGGTGTAAAATCCGAATCTGCAATAAAAAATTTTCCGTCCGTCCACCGCACGCCGTACGCACGATTTCTCCCAAACGGCTGAAGCAAAATATCTGAAATTTTCAGGAAAAATCCATGTTGGACCGACAACGCCCCAATTCTTGAGCCAGATCTCTCACTCAATTTAAAGTGCCCTTTAATGGTTGTCAAAGTTTTGTAAAATCCCTAAAAACCTCAAAAAAAGTCAAGGCGGCCTAAATTTGGACTCTATGAAGAACTTTCCACGAGGAATCGAATGAGCATGTCCCCAGGTCCGTAGGTCAAACCATTCTGTATGGCCCGATTTATGCTGCCAACATTTGGTTTATTATTGTTTTTGTTTTGATCGCAGTAACCTAGTGATGTAGTGAATGTGGATACTGGAGTGAACTCCTAAAAGGATTTGTAGCCGATACACGGGTTGAAGCATTCTGACATGCATGAAACGCTGCAAATTGATCCACTGGGGTTTATTATTCAATTGGCTTGCGTTCTTGATTTAAATTTCTACTAAGCTTTGGAGTGTGCGTGTTTCACAGGTGATAGAGCGATTATTGAATTTCATGAGGCACACAAATATGATCAACTGATCAATTCAAATAGGTATTTTTGTTGAGAACAGATTTACGTGCTCTATGAATATCTCCTGAAATTCAATATTCGCTCTATCACCTGTGAAACACGCACACTCCAAAGCTTAGTTTCAAATCATGAACGCAAGCCAATTGAATAATAAACCATTTTTTCATGAATATGATGTGTGTTTTAAATGTAACAGATGTGATAAGGGTCGGTGCGGTGAGAAAAACACAAGACGGCTGCAAATCACTACACAACGGTTTTTTCTAATTAGATAATCCTCTGTGATGATTTATCCAGTATTTATGATAAAGATATCACCATGTGTTTTCGTATCATCATACGTTTTGTTTATTTCTTGCAATTCTCGGAAATGTTCACTCTTACTTTCATTGTGAACAATGAAGCCTAATTTACAAAGATTCATATTACAATTTAGTATTCAAAATGGATAAATTTCTGAGATCGGAAAAGTTCGACGGCAATCCACACTCGCCTACAGCTGCTCAAGAATGGCGTTACTGGCTGAAGATATTCGAGAACTTCATCGCTGCTTTCGCAGATATCGACGATCAAGGTAAGATAAGGCTGCTCATAAACTATGTTTCTCATTCTGTGTACCTTCTGATTGCTGACAAGAACGCATAGCAAACAGCAATTGACGCCCTAAAAGCTACATGCGTAAAGCCAATAAATGAAATATATGCTAGACACGAATTGGCTTCTCGCAAGCTGTGCCAAGATGAATCGATCGATCAATACCAGGAAGCTTTGCAACTGTTAAGCAAGAACAATGAGTTTGCAGACGTTGATGCTGAGATGCATCGCAAATCGTACGTGCGTGACTCATTCACTCGCGGTCTCGAATCTCATCAAATACGGCTGAGACTACTGGAGTTTAATAAGCTTACTCTCGGGTCGGGAAGACAAATGAGCCTGGGAAGGAGTTGGAGGTAACGACCTCCTCCTCCAGCCACAATAGGGCCACCACAGTAGTGAAAAAAAGCTAACTCACGATGAAGCTGTTCAAAAAGCTCGCGCTTTGGAATCGGCCATGAACCAATCAGCTTCATACACTTCTGGGCTAATTCTTTACGCATCTTCATCGGCTTTTCGGGAGATTGATGATTTCTCAAATTTGGCAGCGACCAGGTTCTACTTCCAAAAATAAAAAAGGCTATTTTTGTGGTCGGCGACGATATAAGACTCGTCAGCAGTGCCCCGCTCTGAACAGTACCTGTGACAGGCGCCTGAAAAAGGGTCATTGGCGAGCCGTCTGCAAGTCAGCTGAAAAGGCGGCTCCCTCTTCAGCAGCACTCATTGCAGCCTCTGCTGTCCTTGATAAAGCTACATTAGGTACCAGCCCAGGTGAATAACACACCTACTTTGCTTTGATAGATACAGAGACCTCTGAGACTTTCATATCAAAGTGCTTTGCGGAAAACTGCCAACCAAAAATCTATCTTACAACTAGTAGTGTCTCAATGGTTTCTACGTTTCTTAGCAGGCCCATTTCTAATTATTGTGTCGCCCACTTAGAGTTGTTAGGTCATCACTACTACAATACGAAACTCAGTGTATTATCAGATTTGTGTGCTACAATTATTATTGACCACGACCTATTGGAACACCATTCGGAGCTCAAAGTCTCTTTTGGTGGAACGAAACCTCTATTAACCATCAGCTACTGGCCAGAGACGTTAAACCTATCATCACTAAATCTCGGAAGCACTCTCTAGAAGACACAGGTTTCATGGAAAGAGATTGAAAAATTGCTTACTGATGGGATTGTTGAGGAAAGTAGGTCCCCTAGGAGGGCACAGGCGTTCGTTGTGAAAAACGATGACCATGATCGAATGATCATTGATTATTCCCAAACAATTAATCGATACACGCACCTCGATGCGTATCCCCTACCTAGTCTCGAGGATATTGTTTCTAACGTTTCAAAAAATGCTGTGTTCAGCACGATCGACTTCAAGAGTGCCTACCACCAGGTACCTCCCCGGAAAAAGGATCGTCCTTTCACTGCGTTTGAGGCATGTGGTCGTTTGAACCAATGGTACTGGTCCTGAGGCAATGGTCCTTCAGCTGATCAGTGTGTCTCCATACCTTGTAATTAATTTTAGATATCGAAAAGACGATAGGTCTTCGCCATAAATATAACTCCATAAACACCAACACTTATTAGTCCCTCAGTACGTAACAAAAGCTGACACCTAAAAACCTACAATGGGACATTATACCGTACATTGACACAAACGTGGAAACCCACGAATGGAACAACTGACATTTCACAATATAAAATAAAACATCTGCCTGCTCTTCACTTGTCCGGAAATACATTACAAAACTGATATAAACTCTATTTCGAAAGGAACTCTTGAAAACAGAATTCCATTGCAATTATATCGGTTGATCCGATAAAGAAGATTTACTAGGCCGTGTTCAGACAAGTTTACATTCATATGCGTGTTCACTTTTTTTTTTGTTTAATGCCTGTCCGAATTTTTATAGCAGATTTGAATTCTGGGTGTCATGAAAGTTTGATCCCTTACTCGATTTTTATGGCAGTGCAGGAGCCGTGCAGTAAGTGCGCGAAGATGCTTAACCCAGGGATTGCACAAGAATTGAGATGAAAGTATATCAAGTATGGCACATGAGCAAATACTGTTTTGGTTTATTATTCAATAATAAACCATTGTAATCGCTCTTGAAAAAAAAAAAAAATTTAAGCGCCCCTGGAAATTTCACGGTTTACGTTTCAAAGGGTGTAGAATCCAAATCTGCAATAAAAACTTTTCCGTCCGTCAGCCGTACGCACGATTTCTCCCAAGCAGCAAAAAATATGAAATTTTCAGGAAAAATCCATATTGGTCCGACGACGCCCCAATTCTTGAGCCAGCTCTCTCACTTAATTCAAAGTGCCCTTTAAGGGTTGTCAAAGTTTTGTAAAATCCCTAAACACCTCAAAAAAAGTCAAGGCGGCCTAAATTTGGACTTTTTTTGAAAAACTTTCCATGAGGAATCGAATGAGCCCCTCCTCAGGTCCGTAGCTCAAACCATTCCCGATATACGACCCGATTTATGGTGCCAACATTTGTATCCACAACGCATGTATGGTTCATTATTGTTTTTGTTTTGATCGCAATAACCTAGTGATGTAGTGAATGTGGATACTGCAGTGAACTCCTAAAAGGGTTTATAGCAGATACACGGGTTGAAGCATTCTGATATGCATGCTCCGTCTTACGAAATTTAAAATTTTCAAATATAATATTTTTCCATTGTAATCGCTCCTGAAAAGAAACGCAGCAAATTCATTCACTGGGGTTTATTATTCAATTGGCTTGCGTTCATGATTTGAATTTCTACTAAGCTTTGGAGTGTGCGTGTTTCACCGGTGATAGAGCGATTATTGAATTTCAGGAGATATGCGTAGAGCACTTAAATCGGTTCTCAACCCGGTGCCTCCTGAAATTCAATAATCGCTCTATCACCTGTGAAACACGCACACTCCAAGGCTTGTGGAAATTCAAATCATGAATGCAAGCCAAAAGAATGAAATTGAATAATAAACCCCAGTGAAAGAATTTGCGGCGTTTTGAGGGGGAAATCATAATTTTTTCTAACGAGTAATAATTGGATTCCAATGGAGTTGATTACTAAGAAAGTAAAATTGTCAACTTACGAGTAAAATCTTCTCATCACAAAATTGTAAATCTTCCGATGGCACTTGAAATGGTTATTAATAGAATAATGAATCGATAAGATAAGAAGTAATAACCCAATCAACAGATGTGATCTAAAGGAATCTTCGTGATATGTTTCCCTTATTAACTGTTATCTTGCCGAATTAGTATTTTATCACTAATTAATTTAAATGTCATCGGAAGGGTGACAATTTTGTAATATTATGTTATCAACTCCATTGGAATCTCTTTATATTGGATACTCTTTCACAATCGGTGATTTTGTACTCAAAAATTACTTAATAAGCCGTAAATATTGTAAAATTATGTTAAATCAGACTAAATTGAACGGAGTTTGATTAGTTTAATCAAACGGATATCACCAAGCTAGTCAGCTTGGAAAAACAATGACACCTGAGATGGGCACCAATTACATGCTCCATATACCAACTAATTATTATCCAATCATTGTGACTCTCTGCCTACGCTTCACTCCAAGTCATTCCTAATGACGTCTAGATAGACTTGGGAAAACTAGTAAAATATAGTGACATCCAAAAGCATTATGTGATATGTATTATAGTCATAATTGTTTATCATCAACCACAGGTAATAGTATGGCAACACAAAAGAACGTATCAGACTCATCAGTGTTTGCTACTTCGGTTATTTAGATCCTAATGGAGCGGAACCTAACACCCTTCTCCGTAAACCTTACATGACCAATCAGCGTAAAAGATGAGTCGACTGCATCCAAGCTGACTTCCAAAAGAGGAAAATGTGCATGAAGGCATCGTGTAGCTCATACAAGCTGGAAGAATCGAATCGTTTGGTCACATTGAGCGCAACCTACTGAAGATACCAATACATTTTATGCATGCACGGGTTATTGCGGATATTTGACAGAAACGACAAGGTCTCGCTGGCTCCGGGTCATTGAAAGGGAGGCGGTAGGAGCTGCAGAGGGCAATTAACCGGTCTGAATGTCAAAATCTTGTTAGAGAAGCCAAGGCCCACCCCGGGACGTAAAGCTGTATAATAAGTATTCAAGTTATTACACACATTTCAAACATTGAAGTGAAAAACGTCTGCCAAGTGGGTGTGGCACATAGCTTCCTCGTATCCATAATATGACTGTATAGATCATTGAAAATTATTATTGACTAAAGAACTTCGTTCAATTAGGAGAAGTAAATATTGAATTAGGGTAAATTTATTGTTATGCTGGGGCATAACTTGAGAAAATAAAGGTAGACATGTTCAACTATTGAACAAACTATAAAATATACCTAATAATAAAAAATTGACATTGACGCTGAATGGATAGATGACTGAAGTGATAAATAATTATTATGACATTTCTAAAAATAAAATATAAGCATCGTTCAATGACGGATCAAATAATGTTGGGTTGACTGCAGCGTCGTTGCAAAGTACCCAACTGCCGTCATCCCTCCGCACAGTGGCTGTATAATGTCCAGAAAAAACTTCAAGCTCGAGGCTAAAACTTTATTTTCTCTTTATTACTCACGAGGACCATCTTTACATCAGTCCGAACAATCCCTGAAAATTTCATCGAAATCGGTCAAGAACTCCCGGAGTTATGCTTGTGGCAAGGATTTCACGTTTGCGCATGCGCAGAGGCTACTATTGATCCGGGGGTCATGAAACTCATAGGGGACCATCTAAAAATCAAACCGAACAATCCCTGAAAATTTCATCGAAATTGGTCAAGAACTCCCGGAGTTATGCGCGTAACAAGGATTTCACGTTTGTGCATTGATCCAGGGCTCAGGTCATGAAACCTATAGGGGACCATCTACACCCCAACCCGCACAATCCCTGAAAATTTCATCAAATCGGACTATAACTTCGTGTAGTTTTGCCCGTAACAAGGATTTGCTGACAGACAGACACACAGACAGACACGGAACCAAAATTGTTCAGAAAGGTCTAAAACGCAAAATGCGAGTGGAATTTTTGATTTTGGAGACAAAAAAATGTTCACATTCGGAAAGTGAAAACAATGCTTCCGCTGCCTTGGTAGACTCGGAAGCAAAATGTTAGAGGTGTAGCATAATTCTCTTTTGATCCTAACCAAGACCAATATCCCTTATCATAACATAGTTCAATAAAATTAGTTAGTGTCCTGTTTTGATGAACCGGAAAAGAATGACTTTATCATTAAAGTATCAGTGAGAGCTGATACCGCCCTGACCAATCACCAAGCTTTGTTGGGCATTTCGAGCATTGTAAAACGATTGAAATAGGCAGTTTACAAAATAAATGTCAATCAAAATAAAAAACCAACAACCATAGGAAATTTGCTAGTGAAAACGTTGATATTGAGAAAGTAGTCGTAAGCCTTTTCAGATGTGTTGGTTTATTATTTCCAATAATGAACTTACGAAATCGACCGAGTTCGCTCATGATCCAAAGATACAAGAGAAGTACATTATTCTAAATAAAAACTACTACAGAAACGCATATTGCAGTAGGTATATGTACATTTCTGAATTGAATAGATGGAGATAGTATAGTATCGTGATTAATTAGTATCCGTCAGTCCTCCCCACCAACCTTGAAAATAAAGTCAAAATCTGAAGTACATCAAGGGGATTACGCATGTTGTAAGCACGCACTCTAATGATCGGGCATGACGGCAATGTCTAGCATTCGCATGTACTGCAATGAAATGCAGTTGAAGTCATGAGAAAATGTCATCGGGATGAAATGATAATAAAACTAAACATTCATGATCCAGTTACCCAAGCATCATTTGATTCTATACAGTAACCAAAAATGATGAAGATGTCGAAAAATAGTTCCCATCATCGATCACAAAGGTAATATTAGAAACTATTAGCCAAAACGAATTTTTTGAAAGCCGTCTTCCCGCCATGTTGATGATGTTCCTGAGGTTTTGGACTCACTTTCTATTAAATACAGAGGGTGAAAGAACTTCCGAAACAGACAGATAGAACTGCAACCACTAGAGAGCATTTTCATGTCACGACGTTTGACGCTAAGAGCTATGGTATCCGTTAGTAATCGCGGATAGGTAATTGAAACGTGAAAAAGAAACGCTCTCTCTTTGCGAAAATCACGAGCTTCCTTGGTTACCACTCCTGATAACCAAGACTCAACCATTTTGTAGACGCAGTACTGTTTCAATTAACCATGACGAATGAAATGCAAGGGGGATCATCCTGGAGCTTTCCCGGTACAACTTCTCAAAATTTCCTTAAAAAACGCTGCAAATTCTTTCACTGGGGTTTATTATTCATTGGCTTGCGTTCATGATTTGAATTTCTGCTAAGCTTTGGAGTGTCCCTGTTTCACAGGTGATAGAGCGATTATTGAATTTCAGGAGATATGCATAGAGCACGTAAATCTGTTCTCAACCAAAATACCTATTTGGATTGATCAGTTGATCATATTTGTGTGCCTCCTGAAATTCAATAATCGCTCTATCACCGGTGAAACTCGCACACTCCAAGGCTTAGTACAAATTCAAATCATGAACGCAAGCCAATCGAATAATAAACCCCAAAGAAAGAATTTGGAGCGTTTTTTTTTTATGGTTATCAGAATACTTCAAAAACCCTTTTAGGAGTTCACTATAGTATCCACATTCACTACATCACTAGGTTACTGCAATCAAAACAAAAACCATAATAAACCAAAATAACCATAAATCGGGAATGGTTGGGGACATGGGGAAGGGCTCATTCGATTCCTCGTGGAGTATTCTTCAAAAAGAGTACACATTTAGGCCGCCTTGACTTTTTTTTTTAGGTTTTTAGGGATTTTACAAAACTTTTACAACCCTTAAAGGGCACTTTAAATTAAGTGAGAGTGCTGGCTAAAGAATTGGGGCGTTATCGGACCAATATTGATTTTTCCTAAAAATTTCAGTTTTTTTGCTTCAGCCGTTTGGGAGAAATCGTGCGTACGGCGGACGGAAGGAAACATTTTTATTGCAGATTCGGATTCTACTCCCTTTGAAGCGTAAACCATGAAATTTTCAGGGGGGGGGGGGGGTTGTTAGAATTTTATTTTTCAAGAGCGATTACAATGGTTTGTTATTGAATAATAAACCAAAAGGAATAAGATGCAGGATGGTATATGGAAATCAGCACAGCGAATAGGCAGAGCCACTGAACTAAAATTGATCACTATGCTCTGAAACAAAAGGAAGTGGAAATCTTGGCTCTTTAGGTCAACAATTGAATCTAAATTCTTGCACAAACACCTAAGTTTTGTTTAATGCGGAAGCAGAAAATAGTATGGATATTGTTAACATCTACTTTAATTTTAGCTCAACGTCTACCATTTCATACTTCCGAGAGTAGAGGGCTCACGGCGTTGTCGAATGGAAATCAAAGGTTGGGATGTACTTTTTCGAGATACAGGAATATCCCGAATTAATCGGGGTGGACAACCAACCTCGCGGATTTCAAGTCCACGGTCTCGAATCCTGATAGGCGGAAGGTTCTTGAAGGACAAGGTCAGACAGCGGGTGTGGTCGCAGTATATATACCTCCGAGGCAGATCCTGGACCACATTGTAGTTCCCACGTTGGAAGACAATATTATCAACATGTACAAGGTACCGTAACCCTATCTTAAACTATATCTTCTATAAACAGGAATTAATAACTGTGAAGAACTTACTTTATTAATAGAACTTTATTAATAACTAGTGAATTTCTCGAGTACGTCCCAAATAGATATTTCAAAACAATTCATTTCCATTTTCAAAATGTACAGATCAACAATTCGATAAAAAATGGTAAATTTTATAAATTTAAAGGAATTGAGCGGTTTAGCAAGTAAAAAACGCTGCAGATTCTTTCACTGGGGTTTATTATTCAATTGGATTGCGTTCATGATTTGAATTTCTACTAAGCTTTGGAGTGTGCGTGTTTCACTGGTGATAGAGCGATTATTGAATTTCAGGAGATATGCATAGAACACGTAAATCTGTTCTCAACCAAAATACCTATTTGGATTGATCAGTAGATCATATTTGTTTGCCTCCTGAAATTCAATAATCGCTTTATCTAACACTTCAAAGCTTAGTATAAATTATGCATTTGAATAATAAACCAAAAGAATTAGTTTTTTTATATGAGCGGCTATAAACCCTTTCAGATCCACGTTCACTACATCTCTAGATTACTCCCACTCCGACTTGGCAACTTCTTCGTTAGTTTTGTTCAAAGAGCTGTGAAAAATCGAAAACCCTGTGAGAAGCATGTTTTTCCTCAAAATCCTGTACACACGGTAAAAGCTTCTCAGTCGACTTTTTTTTTACTAGAAGATTTTTCATACGGAAATTAAGTGTTACAGAAAGATCCTAACAATCAGAGGTATCACCGCTTGTAATAAATTGATGTTTTGTAGCAAGTCTTAGAAAGAAATGAGAGTGAATTGGCAACTAGAACTTGAAAGATAGGCAATGTTTGTGCTAAACCATCACGTACAAGGCTGTACACTTATTTCAATGTGTGGCAGGTAGCTGCGTTCAGGGGCCGAGGGGGGGGGGGAAATTTGGAATATATAAATTAATATTGTATTTTTTGGTTTAACTGAATATTATTTAGGCCTAATATATGATTTCCCTGAGAAAAGAACCACTTTTCTGTCAGTTTTTTTAGCGCTAGAATAGTTGAACATGTGATTTTAGACACTTGATTTGAAAAATTATCCTCCGGACCCCCTATTATTCTCGGCCCTCCCCGAAAACATCACATATATACGCCACTGGCTGCGCTCAACGATTTTCCGAAGTACGTAATATTTGCGACGCTGTTCACACAATTTTTTTGACCCCTTAGCCTCATCAACTCGTCCGTAATAAAAATAAATTAGTAAATAAAATAATGAATAATAAATAGAAACTGGGAATAACCGTAAGAGAGGTAGGTACATGTTTACATCTTTACAGAAAAGCGAAGTTTGTATCAAGTTCTGAAAATCTTCATATAAGAAATGAAAATAACTGCTGTTAGACCCGTCGATAATTTTTATCCAAAATTAATACAGCCGATTTTCCTTAAATTGGCCGGGGAACATCGTAATGGATTGATAATGCGGAAGATTTCCTGAGGAATGTATAGGCGGTTTCTGGGGAGGAGGGTCGAGGCGCGATTCATAGTAGGCGACCTTGCGCGTCCCACCACCTCAACTCTCATCTCATTCGACAGCTTTTGTTCCTTTCGGGCCGACGAAAGTAATTAACCAACTAAAAATAGTAGAAGCGATACTTCCGAAAGCGTTTCTAAGGACTCCACGATAGTATGTAAAAGTGACATGAATATTTAAGTAGGTACAAAAAACTAACACGTAAACTGGCTAAATTGAAGTATCTGCAAATTCTTTGTTCAAGAGATAAACTACTGCCTTTAAATAGATCACTGTAATGCTTCCTCATTCAAGAAAATTTGTTCTAGTATCCGTTCTACCCACGTTTTTACAATTTAACACCTGAATAGAAACGATATAACAGACAGGTACGAATTGGTTAGACCGGCAATGAACAGTACTTCAATGATAAACCAATGTGAAAACGAATTGTAAAGGGTCAAAATTTTAGGAAATTTCCAACCAAAAATTAAAAATGTTATTTTATATTTCAAGTTACAAGATAAGAATGTTTGTGGATTTCAAGAATAGAAAGAAATTATATCCGTCCGACCTTTTCTACAATATTACAGGACCTGTCAACTCAATTTGGCTCAATAATCAATTATGAAATATGCCTGAAATCCCAAAATTATTTTCAACCATGCACAGGGGGTGATATGCAACAATCGAAGTTCTGGTAAAGCTCAAAAAGTCGGCTTATTTTGCCCGATGATATTTAGATTTTGCATAAGTTAAACCCTTGCAAAGTTTTTTGCTTAATTTAACGAGAACAATTTGAAGGAAAAACATTATTTTTTCAGTTCAGTTTAATTGGATATATTTACGCGGGATGAGTATTGAATGATTTAGTGAACAATTTCAAGAGTTTTGAAAGTAGGCACTTTTGAATAAATTTGAACCTGTTTAGTTCGCTAAGAGTTAATGTTACAAATATTTCTACAAGGTTGAAGTTTTAGTGGGGTAATTTAATTCAAATATTTGAATTTTTCGACTTGACATGTGTGGATTTTGATCAAAATAAAAACAACTACCGCGAAGCTTCTCTCCACGTTTCTGAAACTAATTCGCTGTCGTGGACATTTTTCGACTAGATTTTCAAACAAAAGACGTAGACGGTGAGGGTTAGCCCCAGTCAACCAAGGAACATCATCCGACGAACAAATTCTTAGTTTTTATTGGTTTATTATTGAATAATAAACCAAAAAATTCTAACCCCCCCCCCCCCTGAAAATTTCATGGTTTACATTTCAAAGGGTGTAGAATCCAAATCTGCAATAAAAATTTTTCCGTCCGTCCGCCGTTCGCACGATTTCTCCCAAACGGCTGAAGCAAAAAAGCTGAAATTTTCAGGAAAAATCCATGTTGGTCCGACGACGCCCCAATTCTTGAGCCAGCTCTCTCACTTAATTTAAAGTGCCCTTTAAGGGTTGTCAAAGTTTTGTAAAATCCCTAAAAACCTCAAAAAAGTCAAGGCGGCCTAAATTTGAACTCTTTTTGAAGAACTTTCCACGAGGAATCGAATGAGCTCCTTCCCAAGTCCGTAAGTCAAACCATTCTCGATGTATGGCCCGATTTATGGTGCCAAATTTGCGTTATTTTGGTTTATTATTGTTTTAGTTTTGATAGCAGTAACCTTGTGATGTAGTAACTGATGTAGAATATGCGATACACGGGTGAAGCTTCTGATATGCATGAAACGCTGCAAATTCTTTCAGCCGATTATTCAATTATCATTGAATTTGAATTTATACTGATAACTTTAAAACAGGTGATAGAATAAATTTCAAAAGGCACACAAAATGAAAAAACTGATCAATTCCAAATAGGTATTTGGTTGATCAGATTTATGTGCTTGCGTGTGCATATCAATTGAAATTCAATAATCGCTCTATCACCTGTGAAACACGCACACTTCCAAAGCTTAGTAGAAATTCAAATCATGAACGCAAGCCAATTGAATAATAAACCCCAGTGAAAGAATTTGCAGCGTTTTTTCCAATCTGTTGAATTCAAAACTAAGAATTTGAACTTTTTGGGAATATTTGTGTGCAACATTGAAATTAATAACTTGACAAACTCGATATTCACTAATATCTTCGTAGAAAATTAAAATTATAATATTATGATTTTAACGACAGAATAAAATTTACCAAACAAGTAGGTGCACTGACATTCCTAGGGGCCAAAATGTTGAAAAGTAACAACAACAAAAATTGAAACTTTCATTAAGTCCTTACTGTGTTAGGAATGCAAAGTAATAAGTTGCAAAATCCTTAGGATGTAACTCAATTTCACTTACGTAATAATGTAGTCATGAATGAAGAATGAACGTGGTGAATCCATTTTTGAAATTGGGTATTTTCCCAACTATGAATGTTATTGTATTTAGACCTGTGAATTTAATCAAAATCTTTCTTCCTAGGATATTTTTTTTTTATTTTACTTCTATGTTTCAATATAAAATCTCTCTTTACATTTTGGAGACAGGGAACAATGAAATTGATAGTCAACTCTGTTCACCCCTAAAACGTTCATTCAAAAACTGATTTCGGTAGTTCTTGGTGAGTGGATATTACATTGTTATTCCACACCAGCAGAAGTTACAACTCGAAGGTTACAATCGCAGTCACATATTAAAGACACAGGTATGAATCGAATAGAGATTGATGATGCCAACTCCCATAATATCGTGGCACAGATCTACAATCGTTTTTCTGGACCAATTACGATAATTTCCCTTGATCTTTCTTGACAAGTAAGGAAAGTGAAGGTTGACAGTCAATGAGAACTTTCGTACTGAATTCTAAGGTTTCTGATTTCGCTTGTCTGCAGATCGTCGCTCTCCTCGCCGTCGTCGCCTGCGCCTCGGCCGGCCTCGTCCCCATCAGCTCCCCTGCCCTTCTCGCCGCCCCGACCGTCGTCAGGACTCCCAGCCTCGACTCCGCCGTCATCAAGAGCGAGCGCCTCGGAGGCAACTTCGCCTACAGCACCGTCGAGGGTCACGCCTACGCCGCTGTCAGCCCCATCATCAGCCACGTCCCCGCCCCGGTCGCTGTCTCCTACTCCGCCGCTCCCGTTGCCATCAGGTCCCACGCTATCATCCCCTCTGCTCCCCTCATCTTGTAAATGTTGTAAGAAATAATAACTATTTATAATCATAATCACATTCCGACTTTTCATCCTCCTTTCCCTTATCAATTCGATTTAATATTAACAAGATACGATATACGTTAATATACACATCATGTACATTCACTTAAACATTTATAAAGCCTTGTGCACTAACTCTGACAAGTTGAACGGCACAAAGCTTCCTTTTATTGGTAACAAAAATCAGAAATTGTGCTTGATACAAGGATTCACGAGACAAAAACGGGGACAACACTGTTATGGGACATATTCCCACAGACACTATCGCCTTCAAGTGGGTAAGCCGATCTGCAACGCGAAACTGATTTGTGAGTTCACTGGCCTGTGTTGTGTCCTTCAAGATCTTAAATACGGTTGGCCCTTTCTCCTCCTAACCTGCAAGCAGGGAGCGAGTTATGATCCTTGTTATTATAAGGTAACGACAGGTTACACTCGTCTTAAGCAAGAGTACTGCAGTAGCTCGTGATGTTGTGTTTACGAAATGCAGGCGCGGATCCAAGGGGGGGGGGGGGGGGGGGTCACAGGGGTCATGACCCCCCCAAAATTTTTAATTTTATGGTTAATAATAAGCTTATTTTGCAAACACACATTTTCTTCCTCTGATAATTATTGTACGGGAAAAAATGTTAAAGATAGGCCTGAATTTCATTGGAAATCTTTAGGTAAGGACCTGGCTTTGGTTTGATAAAAAAATGTATTACATTTTCTAACAATGACCCCCCCCCCCCAAATGTAAGCCTAGGACCGCCACTGACGAAATGTGGGGGAGATCTGTGCAATAGAAAGTATCCATCCTCTAATGGAGTCCAGCTAGGACCCGTCAGTGGGTTGACGTTCTATCTGAACCAGACCGGGCATTAATGTATTTAAGTGACAAGTAACTAGCTGAAAAACTTGAAATAACTAAGCTGGCGCCAAACTGTGGCTGTTAGAAACCGACACAGAAATACAATAACATTGATGAAGAGTACCAAACATAATTTTAAGATAATCGATTAGGCTTTAAGTTAGATATGACTATTAAAAGCCTATATTTTAAAAGGATATTACAAGTCGTGTGTTAACAAGAAGGGTCCGGACCAGATATGCTCATCTTTAAGAGCAGCCGATTCTTGTTTTAGAAGTATTCATCGTAAAGTAGGAAATTGCATAGTGCAAAACATTCAAGAAACTAAAATTTGATTGTATTCACAGGCATTCGAGTAATGACCCGACGAACAGTGAGGAGGAGTAGATGGGTGACTCCTAAACTAGGGGCAATGTCGAGTCTACCACCTGTGAAATTTCACTCATTAGGCCTACGTTCTTGATTTTTTTCCTAACCGCAGGTTCTGACGAGCTCTTCAATGCCCTTTGGCAACAATATGGCCATTTGGTTTTAAAATAAATAAATAAATAGGTAATTACAATAACAATAAGTAATTAAAAGTAAATAGGTAATTTACCTACCAATTCACATTATCGTGGTTGGTCGAAAAGTTAAATACTCGACTCAGCAGTTGATTTTCATGCACCTATGAATTTTCTATGAACGCATTTTTTTCCTCATTCAATTTGAGGATCTTACGCCTGGAAAATAGGTTTTGCTATGCTCCTGTAAAATCATGTCAGCAATTATTATCAACGAAAAGCTGTCTACAAATTTTCTTAACATTGTCGTGGCTGAAAGAGATCCCCATGCAGCGGAAAGGGGATTCGGAATATTTTGGAAGTTGATGTTCTTCACGACCAACCCGCCCACAATCGCATCACGTCCCAGCGGCCACTCAGAGACTAACTGATCCTTTCGTAGATGATATTTCAGGTGCGTAGGTTTATTGTTGACATTGTCGTGGTTGTATCTAGTTCTATCATTTTAATGACCAAGATTCCATCCGATGCATGTTTTCACAACTTCGTTAAAGGCTGTAATTAACGAGCATTGGAGGAACCCTGAGACATGAGTACTTCTGTCACAATGTTATCTGGAAGTTGAAAATAACATTGTCGTGGCCTTTAGTTTTTAACATTGTCGTGGACTTTCCAAATTACCAAAAGACTACGGCAACGTTAGAGTTCCACAACAATCTTAAAATTAAGTAAAGTAGCTTTCATCTCTGTTTACTAGCTCCCCTCCTCTGAGCTGGAATCCCATATTTGTAGGTTGCATAGGCAATTTTTCATCTTCGGTACTTGAATGTGTAAAATTAATCATTTAAATGATCTGGCTGTAGAACCATAGAGGTCTACTGTCCCACTATTTTTAAGCAGAACTACCAGAGAAAAATCGAATGCAAGGATCATTTAGAAAAGAGTCTTCTGTATTGATATTAGTTCTGTAGCACAATACCGATACATTCCTCGATAACACAAGTGGTCAGCTTTCCTGCAGTCACCTAAGAGGTTGCAAATAGGGAATAATAAAGAAGAAATACATCTAAACAGGAACAAAATTTCGGTTTATTTAGTAGGCAGGTAAAACATATATCAATACCCCTTCCTACACTCAACGGTTGTGGAGAGCGGGGATTTTAGGTACGAGTAGGTAGGTTTCGGAGACTGAACTAAACAAAAACACAGGTAGATGACCACAACTATTTGATCGCACGTCGCAGTTGGCATTTTCTCCGCCACCTCGTGAGACAGGAGCAACATTCGCTCCAAGGGCGGATAGTACCTGTGACATCACCTAGTGGATTCAAACAGGTCAAGGCGCACCTTGAGCCATCGATACTCCGTAAATGGTAACTTCGCACCAACATCGTAATTTCAAGTTTTATTCACTCAACATTAAGCAAGTCCGCCACACATTTCAAAATTTGAATTTAATGCATCACCGGCGGCGTTGAGAGCATACTCGATAATCCTGTAGGAAGTAGTTCAGACAACTGATTTCAATACCTACTATAACTCAGGCGGGTGATTCTCCCATTATGTACGAAATTCGCGTTTCAGAACCCACCAGCTGAAATAGAAGTTTTTCATCAACTTTCTTTTCGTGAATCCCTTCTAAGTATGCTACTGATTACTCCTACGAAAAAACCATTCATACAAGTTCGTGGAATAAGAGGTATCTTTGAAATCATTATAATGAGGGACTAACTGAATTGTGCACAATTTTAGCTCAACAATTTAGTCAAATTTGACATGAAAAATTTTGCACTCTGTTAAACTCAAAGGGAGAAAAAATGTAAAACCTAAATACATAGGTTCACAGACTTTAATTAATTGAATTTAAATCATAATGTTAGTCCCTCATTTGCTCAGTTAGTCCCTCACTACTTATGGAATGAGGGATTAACATATGAGGGACTAACATTTGGCGTCTTTCAGAGAGGTGCACCACTCCACATATGCTTCTCTCGGGAAAAATAATAATGAGAAACTGTACCCCCTTCGAGAACACACTAATTATCGCAAATGAATAATATAATTTCTCTTATCTTCGTCAACATTCACGCTGGTGAGGGATTAACTCGTTTGAATGAACAGAAACGACTATCGCACAAACAATTTCACAAATAACCTAAACATTGAAGAGGTTGCCGTGGAAAATTTTACATAGAGTTTGCCGGCAACCTGAGCAATGTAGGCAACCGTGAAAACTTGTTACTTCTACTATCGAAAATTGGAGTGAATTTGGCCCTTTTCAAAAAGGAGTGAGGGATTAACTTGAGAACTTAGGGACACAGGTGTTCAATGCTACAGATTGTTTTGTAGATAACTAGAGAGGCTGCTTACCGTCAAAAGCGTTACTTGAAGACCTTGGAAAATCAATGGTTAAAAAAAAATGCTACAAATCCGCCATTATACGAGTATTACTCACAACTCAAAATAAGAAATTCTTGTCGTGGGACAAGTGACGGGAAACCAACAAAAGGACATATATTTTCAAATGAGAAAAAAATTCATTCTCAAAATAACTAATAACAAAATCAACAGGGGACCTAGTTCCGTCGATAATGGGAGAATGACCCAGGTTTTCATAAATTTCAAAAACCATAATTCGACCTTAAATTAACTAATACTAGAATGAACAGATATCAGAATACATTGGAAATAAATCATCGTATTACAATTATGTAATTTATGTAAATTGCGTTGAACTTCTACCACTTTGGGCACAAAGATAATGTTACAAATAAATGTCACAAGAAATTACCTCTTTCTAAGTAATATTTCGGTTAATAAATGAACTTCAGCATTCTTACAATTTCTACAAGTGTCAACATAGATCCTTGGCCTATTCTAATTAAACTAGGATAGTAAACTTTTGTGCCTAAAGGTTTAAATATCTTAGTTCATTGTTGATTAACTTTTTTGAGTTGTATTCCACCAAACAAAAATATCAATTTTTTTTATTTTTAGTTGTTGTTTGCCACTTCTAGTGATTCTATTTATTAGATTTTCCAATTTTACCAATTAAATGAGCTATCCATTGTTTCTTTTGGGAGGCTTGTTTTTTTTCTCTCTTTGGGGGGGGGGGGGGGGGACGAAGTTTTTATCTCAATCCTATCGACATTTATAGTCTGGAATGACACATACGTAGGTAAATATGTACATATCAGAAAGCGTTAAAGTCTACGAACCATTTCGAAATAACAGACTAAAAAAATGAATGTGAAAAATATATCTCAACTTTTTTTATTTCAATCTTGTCTTCATGTTTTTCGTTCCGGAATTAGGAGTGATCATGTTTCCTCTTCGGCTTGTAGTCGTAACTATTGTTCCTCACGGATAACCTTGCCGGCTGTGAAGACGGAATTTTTTGAAAGAAACGCTCATGTTCAGGCTTTGAGATTCTTCTACGAAAATGGCATAAATATTTTTACTTTTTGCTATTTGTTGTCATTTAGAAAAGAATTGGGCTCTTACTTCCAACCACTGTGACTCCAGTAAAATTATTCTTTATTTATTTCCATTATTTTATACATATACCTAGTATTCTTTGGTTTAATTTATAATTATTTCAGTGTTCATCAATACAAATTGCCCCTTGTTCATTTTCTCTTTTTTAAATCTTCTAATTATTATTTGAACTCCTCTGAAGAGCACAAGTTTACAGGAGAAAGTAAGTTATGATTGATTAGCTTTTGGTCTAAAATATTTTGGAACAGTAGGAACAGTCTGGAGAATTACTTGAGGAGAAATATCCTCCACTTCAAGCATCTTTTGGTTTATTATTCAATAATGAACCATTGTAATCGCTCTTGAAAAAAACAATTTTAACCCCGAATGAGCCCTTTCCTCAGGTCCGTAGCTCAAACCATTCCCGATGTATGGCCCGATTTGTGGTGCCAACATTTGAATCCACATTCACTACATCACTAGGTTACTGAGATCAAAACAAACACAAGAGTTTTTTTTATTTTATTTTATTTATTATTATTATTATTATTATTTTTTTTTTTTTTATTGCAGTAACCTACTGATGTAGTGAATGTGGATACTGGAGTGAACTCCTAAAAGGATTATAGCCGATACACGGCATTCTGATATGCGTGCTAAATTTAAAATTTTCAAATAGAATATTTTGGTTTATTATTCAATAATAAACCATTGTAATCGCTCTGGAAAGAAAAAATTATAACCCCCCTGAAAATTTCAAGGTTTACGTTTAAAAGGGTGTAGAATCCGAATCTGCAATAAAAAATTTTCCGTCCGTCCGCCGTACGCACGATTTCTTCCAAACGGCTTGAGCAAAAAATCTGAAATATTCAGGAAAAATCCATCTTGGTCCGACGACGCCCCAATTCTTGAGCCAGCTCTCTCACTCAATTTAAAGTGCCCTTTAAGGGCTGTCAAAGTTTTGTTAAATCCCTAAAAACCTTCAAACAAGTCAAGGCGGCCTAAATGTAAACTTATTTTTAAGAACATACCATGAGGAATCGAATGAGCCTCTCCCCCGGTCCGTAGCTCAAACCATTCCCGATGGATGGCCCGATTTATGGTGCCAACATTAGCATCCACATTCACTACATTACTAGGTTACTGCGATCAAAACAAAAACAACAGTGGTTTTTTTTTTTTTTTTTTTGATCGCAGTAACTTAGTGATGTAGTGAATGTGGATACTGGAGTGAACTCCGAAAAGGGTTTATAGCCGATACACGGGTTGAAGCATTCTGATATGCATGCTCCGTTTTACGAAATTTAAAATTTTCAAATAGAATATTTTTCCATTGTAATCGCTCTTGAAAAAACGCTGGAAATTCTTTCACTGGGGTTTATTATTCAATGATTCATGATTTGGATTTCTACTAAGCTTTGGAGTGTGCGTGTTTCACAGGAGATATGCATAGAGCACTTAAATCGGTTCTCAACCAAAATACCTATTTGGATTGATCAGTTGATCATATTTGTGTGCCTCCTGAAATTCAATAATCGCTCTATCCCCTGTGAAACACGCACACTCTAAAGCCTTGAAATTGAATACTTAATAAACCCCAGTGAAAGAATTTGCAGCGTTTTCTTATGGGAATTTGATTGTCTTTTTCCACCCATCTCAAAATGTAAGCCCAGAATTTCGCCAAAAGTGGTAGCGCCAATATACGATGAAGCTGATAAATGATCGAGAGTTTCCAGTGGTTTCAGCTGTCTAGACGGCGAGCGGGATTGATCGATTCCGAGGGAAGTCCACATGACGAGTTAATCCCTTTGTTAGCCAACACGGACCCGGACAACCTCCGTATATACACCATCTCCTCACCCAGTCACATTCTTATTAGGGTGATTCTCATTTAACGGGACAATCGAGGTTTTGATTCTGACTAAAAAATTTTGTTCTCCTAAATTTATGATTTCTTTATTATACAATCTAGAAGTTACTCTAATAGTATAGTGATGTACAAGCACGCATGATTTTCGTTTGTTTCCTCAAAATTCAGGTTTTAAAATTGTATAGGTAACGAGAATGGTATGTATCCATGACAATCAGCTTTTTCAACCAAATAACGATAGAATTACGTAAACGATGTATAGGTAAGGTTGAATGAGACAAATATCTGATTTCAGTTTTTCCTGACTTTGTGCTAGAACAAGTATCACATTTTAATATTAGTATTTATTTAGTATCAAATACCAAACTTGAAAAAAAATTGTTTCAAACAGCCATGACGGCTTTTGTGTAGCCACGACAATGAAGTTTAAAATCGCCACGACAATGAGAAATCAACATTAACCTTCTGCAATTAGGAGTTCAATGAACATTTATAGAAATTGAAACTTGCATTAAATACAGTTTTTACATCTCTATCCCAAAATGAATGCTAAACGAATCAATAAGATTGATTAAGAGTGATTTTCAAACCCATAAACAATGAGATGTATGAAACGTACACACCTGTTTTACAAACGGCTAACTTCATTTTTGAGCCCCAACTGTATAGAAATGGCGGAAGCATGGTGTTTCCTCAAAGGGCAGGGTTATCAACGCAGAAAAAACTTTGGGGAAGTTGGTTGAATTTGGGGAAGTTTTGACGCAATACGAGTGCCAAAGGACTTGATAAATTAAAGATGTTTTTATTGTGGGGGGGGGGGGGGTATTGAGGTTCAGTAAAAACGTTGCAAATTCTTTCACTTTGGGGATTTATTATTCAATTGGCTTGCGTTCATGATTTGAATTTCTACTAAGCTTTGAGTGCGTGTTTCATCAATAGAGCGATTACTGAATTTCAGGAGGCACACAAATATGATCAACTGATCAATCCAAGTAGGTATTTTGGTTGAGAACAGATTTATCAATGCTCCAAGCATATCTCCTGAAATTCAATAATCACTCTATCACTGTGAAACACGCACTCCAAAGCTAGGGAATGAAAAACATGATTCAGCCCCTTTTCATCAAATCATGAATAAATTATGATGAATTCAAAAGTTTGAACCAGGAAGTTTTGACTCATTGCCCCAGTTTTGAATTTTTGAATTTGCAGCTTTTTTCATTGTTGAAATCAGAGCAAATACGGCTTTGAATGACACAACTAACGCACCACAAACCACTTTGACGTATACAAACTTGTTGAAAATTGTAAAATTTACAAGTAAGCAGAGGGGGACCTTTAATACGCAGAATTACAGCGCTACAAGCGATAATTTGAAGCGGTAATTTCGCCAACTGCGAGCATGAACATTTCTTTTTTATAAAGAGGAAATTGTTATTTTTTTTTAAATTATTAAATCATCGACGAATCCAATGACCACAGGCTTCGCCACTAAGTACTTGTAAATATGTACCATCAAAGTATTTTGTGTACACATCCAAGAACAGTTTTACAATGCCTATGAACGAATTTCCCTGAACAAAATATGTTAGCTGTTGCGATAGAAAATTTGCTAAAAAGATGGAACCCCTTATAAAGTTTTTGAAATACCTACTGTCTTTAAAAAATCTATATTTCAAATCTTGTTAGCGTAATTCAAAATTAAGATAACAGTATTATTCAGCATCTTACCTAGGCCATAACTTGTAACAAATAAACCGTGGGGTTCCGAGTAAAAGTGACCAAGTAACATTTGCAAAATTTTACAGGGGAGTGAAGTTTCACCTATTTTCTCCTTAGTAACACTGGTTGTGTGATGTCTCATCCGACTATGTTTCGATTTTTCTTTATCCTGTAGGTAGTTAGCTAGTGCCCTCCTATGATATCGTGCTTCAAAATTCACTTCAGATTAAATAAGAGCTGTTTATTCGG
The DNA here is from genome assembly GCA_031894815.1 of Creontiades dilutus. Classification (NCBI taxonomy): domain Eukaryota; kingdom Metazoa; phylum Arthropoda; class Insecta; order Hemiptera; family Miridae; genus Creontiades; species Creontiades dilutus. The sequence goes on along the minus strand of JAVIWC010000736.1, from coordinate 1,108,966 downwards.
AAACTATCATTTGATCAATATTACCTGCCTGGAGTTTCAAGCTCTACTCACTTGGTCAATTCAATTCTTCGAAAAAAAGTCGCATAGTTACATGAAATTGAGGAATTGAATAGTTTTTTCGTTAATTTATCGTGTTGCCAAGCATCTAATAACATTGATATACCTATTTCTGGTAGAAAAGGTTCTCCATTACCTACCACTGTAATTGGTCATTTTCACCTGCCCACTATGCAATCTTACAAATCTTACACAGTAAAAGTGATCAAATGGCAATTGATAACATTTACATGCATCAGCGAGAGTACATTTATAATCCAAGTATCTCGTGTAAGGTGGTTGAGTTCAAATGCCATTTGGTCACATGAAACTCTTTGGGTCAGGCAGGTAACATTTATTTTCAAGTATTTTTTACACATCAGTTTGAAGATAACGTTTTTAGCAACAACACACAGTAGACAACGTTCCTTAGTACCGGAATGACAAAAAAAGCTCATTTTGAAAAAAATGTTACTCGGTCACTTTTACCCGGAACCCCACGAAATAACAGGAAACCCAACAGAGAAATTAAGTTCAAGGAAATCTTGGTATTGTGCATAACTAGGGAGATATGTAACGAAAGTAAGGAAGGGGATTCTTCCGTTGAGTCACCGCGTCGCGGAGATTGATAAAAACAGGAGGCACGGAGCCAAGGATATGGTTCAGCCCTGGCCAACTAAAGCGAGAGGACGACGTCATTCTGATGTCATTGGGAAATTAGTCACTAGTGGGCTTGGTAAGATAGCAACGTCTCGTCAACACCAAACCAGAGAGGCAGGTGTGAAGTTCAACTGGAAAACAAATTAAACCATTCTCCGACCAGTTGAATGTGTGTGAATATCACTCTGGTGTTAAGGGCATTTGAGTATTGAATGACGCAAAATCATGGCAGCAGGAATAGTTCTCAACTAGATATATTTTTTTTGGCCCTGTAAAGCTCGATGACATACTCAAACAAAGAGTAGGTAAGGAATTCAATAATCGCTCTATCACCTGTGAAACATGCACACTCCAAAGCTTAGTATAAATTCAAATCATGAACGCAAGCCAATTGAATAATAAACCCCAGTGAAAGAATTTGCAGCGTTTTGATCTTGACGCGTAAACCAACAAGTGTTGAGGAGGTGTTACACATTTCTACGAATTTTAGCGATTCTCTGTGTCCCAAAAGTTGCTGCTCTCCGATTCATGTATATAAATTAAATTTGCCACCATATTAAAAACCACAAAAGTATACAGGGTGTCTAGTAAAATTATGGGACAAACTCAGGCGATAAATCTACGTTTCCCAAAAGAACGTATCGGGTCTAGGGTTTCAACGAGGAGTTGAAAAGAACGATACGTTCTTTTGGATTGCCTGAGAGCGTTGTTCAGCGTGAAAAATCATGTAAAATACGAAACTAACTTGAACCGAACCGCCAAGTTTTGAAATCATGAAAAACTCGATTTTGCTTTAAAAAAAAACCACGTTTTCTTTCATTCAAACTCATTTTTCTCCTAAAAAAATACGTCCTAACATAAAAACGAGTATACCGTTGGAAAGCTGAGTGTTTGGAAAAGTTTTTTTCGAGGAGTGCCCGACGAAAAACCTCCCTACAGATAGTGAAAAAAACGAAAGAAAAACGATGTTTTTAAAGAAATTTTCAAAGTTTGAACATAGGCCATTTTTTCACCAATAAGGTCTGGCTAAAAAAATTAAATTTTATATCAGGGTAATAGGAAATTTCATGCTCTTTCCAATGGTTACTTTATTTTTTCGTTTAGACCAAAATTAAGGGAGCGACGGCTGTTTTAGTGAGACAAGGTCTGAAAAGTAAAAAAAAATCTTATAAATTAAATTGCCGGAAAACGAAGCCTCTAAACGAAAAATGCTAGGAGACACTTTCGATTGCAAATTAAACGTAGAATCGATTCCCTGAGTTTGTCCCATAATTTTACTAGACACCCTGTATATACAAAATCCAAAAGTATATTTAGTCTACTTTCTGCTTGTGAACCAATATTTCACACAAACAGCTCAGACTTTCCACAATTGATGTTGCGCATTTATTACGGTTACAAATTATAACTTTGAGGGGAAAACTGTAATAGTTTATTGAAAAAGAAGTGAAAGAAGTTCCAAGCATCAGAAATTTGTTAATGCATTCATTATTTCGAAGTTATCAATGAAGTCCGATGCACTTAGCTAGGAATATTTATTATCTAGAATCTAGTGAGTGGTACATCCACCCAGTTTTACACAGTCAAGTTTTTTACACTCCGCGCCAAGAAGGTCGGTGGCCTCGCCTCTTGCACTACTGCAGTTGCCAATCGCAACTTATCTACCGTTGGTATTCTTCATTATGCCATGCCCACATCAAACTCAAACGAGTAGACAACACTGTACATGCTATCAGTAACGAATGTAATAAATATTTAAAGATAAACAACTTTTGTGTTATCAACTGGAAATATCTATGATGCAGACTGTGTATTATGTCTTCTCACCTTTTTTTCAGGTTGTCCATAAATTTGGGCATCGTGATTTCGTCCAGCAGGACGAAATCACGGATTCCGACCTCATCTTGTCCCGCCATTTCTCGCGAACCGCACACCACCGTAACCGCCCGGTCTCAGAGAGAACTGAAAACTGAACTGAAGACGTTCGCTGGTTCTGTGTGTTCCGTCAAACCACGAAAGCACAACCGTTGTCAGTCTTGCGCATTGCACCACCAGACCGCACCATCACCTGTGCCTCCACAAGTTGCCTGACGTCATACGTAATGTTAAACATCGATGGTCTACAGTCGATGTTTAAAGACATCGATGGTCTTGAACCTATCGATTTCCAGAACATTTGAATCACCTGGTTTCTGGAGCCTGGAAGAAGGGGAACCAACGGCCGGACTCCGCCATTCTGTGCACACGTTGTTCCTCGGCTTTCTTGCTTTCACAAAATAATTCAATGTTGTAAGATTAACTGATCGAATCTAAATCTAAGAGTTTGTATTCCTCTATACTTGTGTTTCAGCACATCCAGGGTTGGCACTCTGACGGCTGACCTTTCATAGTGAAATTTTTTTAAACATTCATAAAAGTAGATCAAAACCTTAATTGAACAATAAAATCACAATGCTTAGTTGAGAACCATAGGCTAGACAACACCAACCAACTTTGACATACTACGACACACTCCTGCCTTTTTTCCATCTTAGTATAAAACGGACTTATTCAGATTAGATTTATACAGTTATTTAATATCATTAGTTTTCATTCTTAGTTTATCCCAACCTCCCCTGGATCAAATTTAATAAGCACCCCCATATTAACAAAGCCTATCTTCACAGATACCTATATCCTGAAAAATTATTTCCAACAGACATAAATAGGACCAAAATTCAATCCAGTAATAGACATTTTAAGAAGAACAATGCCGAGAATACTTTTCACTTTTATGGGACTACCGGAGTTAGACACATTAACCAAAATAGTTACCATTTGAAACGCTCTTACATGCTGTAAGGCACTTAACATCACTCCTATATAAAGTAAATATGGAATATAATATAAGAGGTGATCAGGAAGTATTTAACAATTAAATTACCTAACAGAAAGTGGAAATATCTAGAATATTCTCTATGCTAACACGTTTAATTTGAGGCAGTCCATTCCAAAACTCACGGAATCCACTTTTCAAAATTTTTCAGGAAACCTAAAAAACGTTTAATTTAATAACTTTACAGTGAAATGCATTTTTTTGTGTTCCCCGCGTGTAAAATATGTGTTTTTAAATAATGGTATATACCTTTTGTTCAAAATATCTGTAGTTTTTCTAAAAATTAAGATTAAAGTTTGAATCAAGTGAGTTTAGCCAAGACACCAGTGGATAAAGTTAATTTTGGAAAGATGGTTACTGGATTAAGTTAGTTACGGCATGATACAATTAACTTTTGGTTTAAAACAACACAACTATGTGTAACATAAATTAAACTATTTTGACTAACCTAATGCACCCCATATGCTTATTGTAAGCTGTAATCACTGGAAATAATGTGAAATGTTAAAAGAGCGTGTAAATGTGTTTTTTATTATATACAGTAAAAACGTCACTGTTAAAATTACACTTGAAAAAGTCAAGTCCTCTTGAAAATTACTCCTTTTACATTATAAAACAAACTTATATCTTCTGTTAATAACTTCAAAGAAGTGAGTCCTACCTGTATACTAAACTATAAAATTTAAAAAAATCAAGAAAAATGACAAACATAAACAGAGTCACGTTACTGAATCCAGCCCACCGATTTTGTTAGAGGATAAAAATGATTTTGGAATGACAGTCAAATCAGGGTCACGTGACGTAGACTTCACACTCCCTGATGGATCATGTTAGTTTTGGAATAATACTTACGAAATAAAGTGAGTTTTGGAAATGACACCCACTTTTTAACATTAAATATTTATATGATTCAGTTACTTTTGGAAAGATATAACCTAACAAACAGATGCACATTTGTCTGCTGAATGCAGTGGTACCAATAACTCAATTTCGAAAAAAGTGGGTTTTGTGAGTTTTGGAATGGACCTCCTCATATTCTCTAAGCTAGGATGTCTCTAGTTGACACGTTGGAGAACATACGACGGTAGAGTCTTCTACCGGGAACAAATTTACTCATATTTCTTGTGACCAGGGCTGGCCACAATGGTTGGAAGACTGTCCATAAATCGAGACGCAGAAGAGTGGAAGAAGAAGAATTCAGCAGAAACTCCTATACGGAGATACTCGATTTCCTACACAATCCCTTCTACCTAGTTTTTATAGTTACAAAAACAAATTAATAAGATAATTGCTTTTATTATCACCGAGTATTGTTCAAATTTAAGAACTTATTCATTACCAATTATAGCGATTTTGTGAGGGAGTAAATTGGAAACCGAATGTTTACGGTCATATTCGTTAATTTGTAAATTTACTTACCTTAATAGGATGGAATGTTAGTAACCTGGTCGGATCTTGAGTTGATCGGTACAATTTTGTGACAAGCCTCTGTACTTAAAAGCACGTATTCGATAAAATGTCACTGGTGAGTCCATACGTCGTGAAATCAGAAAACGGAGGTAGGTAATTCAGGATGTTATTTTATGGTATCCAGTTTCTATATCTACAATTGCTTTTATATCAATATGTTTATCTTACGAATTAGATCGAAACATTGGTATTAAAACAGACTTGATTTTGTTATTTTATATGTAAAACTTACATTATGAAATGCATTGAAGAGTACCTAGTTGGGAACATCAGTCTTAACATGTCAAACCCCATCAAGCAGATTGTTTACGCTTTAGTTTTTGAGCTTCATCTCCAGCAGGCTGATACAATTCCTTATTTTTGTCCAGAGCAATATATACCAGCCAGCCAAAGAGCTGATGGTACCTGGAGAAAAGCCCGGAAGGTGAAAGACGGATACATCCCGCAGGATGAAGTACCCAAATATCAAAGTAAAGGGAAGCAATGGGCAGCAGGGAAGTCGTTATATCCAGTTGGTCTTGACCCTTCATTAATAATGGAGAAAGAACTTAAGGATGCAGCTGCCGCAGAAAGTAAGTTATAATTGGTTAGCTTTTGGTCTAAAATATTTTGGAACAGTAGCTCAAACCATTCCTTGATGTGAGAGTCTAGGCAACGGGAACGCCCCAATTCTTGAGCCAGCACTCTCACTTAATTTAAAGTGCCCTGTAAGGGTTGTCAAAGTTTTATAAAATCCCTGAAAACCTCAAAAAAGTCAAGGCGGCCTAAATTTGGACGTTTCTTGAAGAACTTTCCATGAGGAATCGAATGAGCCCTTCCCCAGGTCCGTAGCTCAAACCATTCCCGATGTATGGCCCGATTTATGGTGCCAACATTTGCATCCACATTTTTTTTTATCGCAGTAACTTACTGATGCAGTGAATGTGGTTACTGGAGTGAACTCCTGAAAAGGTTTATAGCCGATACACGGGTTGAAGCATTCTGATAACCATAAAAAAGCTGCAAATTCTTTCACTGGGGTTTATTATTCAATTTTCTTGCGTTCATGATTTGAATTTCTACTAAGCTTTCGAGTGTGCCTGTTTCACAGGTGATAGAGCAATTATTGAATTTCAGGAGGCACACAAATATGATCAACTGATCAATCCAAATAGGTATTTTGGTTGAGAACAGATTTACGTGCTCTATGCATATCTCCTGAAATTCGATAATCGCTCTATCACCTGTGAAACAGTGACACTCCAAAGCTTAGTTGAAATTCAAATCATGAACGCAAGCCAATTGAATAGTAAACCCCAGCGATTTTTTTTAATATTCATTAATTCATAGAAGTAATTTGTAACCAATTTGATGTGTCTCCAATTTTGAATTTATGCGTCATATTTTGTCGTATTTCGTTCAAATAACATCATATTTTGGTGGTTCAGTCATATTTGACTTCATTTTTCAAAACTTGTACATTTTATAAGTATAGTTTTTTAAAGGAAATATGGAAAAAAGAAGGCAATTTTTCTCAAGCTCGGTGTTTTTCCTTTGTAAGTAACGTAAAATCGTATGGTACTTGTTGATTTTCTTAGAGTATATTGAACAAGCCACATAAAACATTATAATATGCAACCTTATCCCTAACTTCCTCTCTAGACCACATGTGGGCAACAGCCGACCAGCGAGACATTTTGAAAAATCCAATTAAAATTAAAAAACAAAATACAAGCAGAGTGGAGATGATGATCAAAGAGTGAGGCGCCAAACATCAAAGCCACACAAAAGATTGTTCTGTACTAGAGATTCTAAATCTTTGCCCATAAGAGCGGTTGGATGGCTCGAATTTAAGTTCAGTTCTATTTGAGCTACCGATAAGTTCAACAAGCGATATCCTAGCTAACTGCTAGTGACATTAGTTTGTTTTGCGACGTTGTGTACATCGAGTGCACGGGGCTGTTAAGTGCTCATATTTGACATCATGTACGAACGTTGTATGTCTTTTTCTGGTCATATTTACTGGGGTATACAGTCACATGACGTTTTCCACGTCATATCGACCCGAACTCTATTAGTTTTCCAAAACTAGATCACCGACTTAGCCAACAAACTCTGGAGGAACCCCAAGTAAAATCGGGGTGTCACGTAACCCTCTCCATGCAGATTAGTTTTTCTCAAACAGCGAACTTTAGGAGTGTTTGGTCCCTTTTTCGAGTGGATACGGAGCTACCTGAGGGGTCGACGGCAACGGGTTTGTCTCAGGGGTGTGGTTTCTCATCCTATTGAGGCTACTTCTGGTGTTCCTCAAGGGTCAAACATGGGACCGTTGCTGTTCCTCCTCATGGTCAATGGTGTGACTGGGGTTTTGATCGATGTAGATTTTTTGGCATTTGCAGATGACCTCAAAATCTTTGGTCAAATATCATCTGCAGCTGATTCTGACCGCTTGCAGTCTGCCCTAGACAGTCTCCTCGAATGGTGCTCAGACAACGGAATGTTCCTCAACCCAGCCAAATGTTAGGTGATATCTTTCACGCGTTCATGGCAGCCAATTGTGTGCCAGTATACACTTGATGGGATCCCATTAGCACATACTACAGCCAATCCGCGATCTTGGGGTCTTACTTGATGCGGGACTGGATTTTTCTGCTCATATTGACACTGTCTGCACCAAAGCTATGAGAGCGCTGGGATTCCTGAAGCGGGCTTCACGAGATTTCACAGATCCCTCAGCGCTGGTGCTGCTCTACGGTGCACTAGTTTTGCCCATCCTGGAGTATTGCAGCGTGATTTGGTCTCCACACTACGAGATACAACAAACTTGAAGGTGCAAAGGTGCTTCTCTCTTGCACCGTATTGATTTGACTTTCTTCCACACGCCACTCGCAGACAGAAACTATCTAATCAACCGCCCTCTTCTGAGAATGCCAAGGGAGGCAAATGTGGTCTGTTCGGTTCATAACTATGCGTTTTTTAACAATTCCCTTGCAAAATTAAAAAATCTGTTGAGATCCTAGGTATACGTTAAACTTTCAAATTTTTGTCACTATTTATAATTTTTCTCGTCTCATTGTTCTCATTTACTGTCTTATTGTATCCATATTGTTAAGTGTTGGTAATGTTAATCAATTTGTATATTTATGTTCTTTTTTTCTGTATTTGGGCTCTTCCCGTATAAATAAATAACAAGGAAGTCACCTTGGAATTTGGAAAAGGCATTAATTTTACTTGTGAATGGAGTTTTTTAAGGAATCGTTGGATTCTTGATTATATTTTCACTAACCAAGATGTACAAATACTTTCCAGAGATTCGGAAGCAGAAGGCTGCCAAAAAACCTAACGTGTCTGGATCTCAAACTTGTGAATCAACTCTCTCAGCGTCCGCTACTAAAACAACACCCGTAGCGGAGAATGCCAATAAATCAACGGCTGCCAACCAGCCGAAAGAGGAACCATTTGTGCAGGTATCCAAGAAGCAATCAGGTCGGTCTAAGAACGAACAAAAGAAACCTAACACAGAACCTATCGTCGCGCCAATGGATCCGACCAAGAAATTGAGAAACCTTAAGAAGAAACTCAAAGATGTTGAATCTCTGGAAGCCAAGATAGCGAGTAAGGAATTGAAGAATCCTGACAAGGATCAACTGGAAAAAGTGCGAAGAAAAGGTGCCCTTCAAGAAGAGATTCTTGCTTTAGAGCTCAGTTTAACTACAATTTCCCATTAATTTCTCGCTGGGACTGTGCAATGTTATTTATTTCAACTCGACGTTTAAGAATGATTTGAACCCGTGTGTATACTCAACTCATTTTCTTTCTATGTTATCAATACAGTGATTTATTCTTATACAAACATGAAATTAGAACTGGTTTACTTACTATATCCATTGTTTATTCCAAATCTTGAACAATTGCACAAAGATATGTTTCCTTACAGATTGCGGCTAAATAGTTTGGCAGATGAATACCGTTACAAGGAGTTTTCTCAATATAGTCCAGAACTCGATTCGAGTTCTTTTGCAAGCTAGTTTGACACACATTTTCAGAAGTAATTATCTGGCAAGGTTCTATCTCAAGGTGTCTCGAGTTAGTACCTACGTACACTTACATTAGGAATGGGGTAGTAAATTTCCGACGTTTTCTCCCCGCGCCATTCGGCCCGACGAATGACGCGCCATGCCATTTGGAGCTCTAGTGAATGGCCAGCTTAAGAAGGGTGGGAGGGAGATACTTCCCACCGGGCTGTCGAGACGAAAGGCAGGCCTGCTGCAATCGAACCAATGTTGTAATTTATCATCGCTGTTTATTATTATTAAGAAATAATCCTTGTTCAAAGACTGGAGATTTGTGAACCGAAACATGGGATTTAAGCTTCCGGAAAGCATTCATCAGAGTAGTATTATAGATTATTCTCTTTTTTTGGTTTATTATTCAATAATAAACCATTGTAATCGCTCTTAAAACAAAAATTCTAACCCCCCCCCCTGAAAATTTCATGGTTTACGTTTTAAAGGGTGTAGAATCCGAATCTGCCATAAAAATTTTTCCGTCCGTACGCCGTAGGCACGATTTCTCCCAAACGGCTGAAGCAAAAAAGCTGAAATTTTCAGGAAAAATCCATTTTGGTCCGACGACGTCCCAATTCTTGAGCCAGCTCTCTCACTTAATTTAAAGTGCCCTTTAAAGGTTGTCAAAGTTTTGTGAAATCCCTAAAAACCTCCAAAAAAGTCAAGGCGGCCTAAATTTGGACTCTTTTTGAAGAACTTTCCACGAGGAATCAAATGATCCCCTCTGTCGCTCAGCAGGTCTGTAGCTCAAACCATTCCCGATGTATGGCATGATCTTATGCTACCAACATTTGCATCCACATTCACTACATTTTTTTGTTTTTGTTTTGATCGCAGTAACCAAGTGATGTAGTGAATGTGGATACTGGGGTGAACTCCTAAAAGGGTTTATAGCCCATAGACGGGTTGAAGCATTCTAATATGCATGAAAAAGAGGAAAAAACGCTGCAAATTCTTTCATTGGGGTTTATTATTCAATTTCATTCATTTGGCTTCGTTGATTTGAATTTCTACTAAGCTTTGGAGTGTGCGTGTTTCACAGGTGATAGAGCAATTATTGAATTTCAGGAGGCACACCAATATGATCAACTGATCAATCCAAATAGGTATTTTGGTTGAGAACCGATTTAAGTGCTCTAGGCATATCTCCTGAAATTCAATAATCGCTCTATCACCTGTGAAACACGCACACTCCAAAGCTTAGTAGAAATTCAAATCATGAATGCAAGCCAAATGAATGAATAAACCCCAGTGAAAGAATTTGCAGCGTTCTTTCAAGCAGCATTGACACTCGATATGAGGAACACCTCCCGAACTATGTTTCAACAAATATGTAAGTTGGTAGGTAGAATAAAAACTCCAAGTTTCAATAGCAAACACTTGACCGAAATCACATCAATGTTTTTTTTATTTGACAATTCTGTTCAACGTAATAAAGAAATAATAACAGTGAATATTAACAATTATGAGGTGTGAAACTCTGTCAGTAGGTATCTATGAAAAACAATCAATTACATTATGATAGCAGGCAAATTCTCAATATCCAGAACACGTGTCATTGTTATTATGCCAGTTTTAAAGCTATTACAACCTGTTTCTCAATGAAAACGCAAACTGTAGTGTGAGTGTGCCAAACCCTCAAGTCCCAGGAATGCAGGATACACTGTTATCTTTGTAACATCTCATTATATTACAAGTAGGGTTTATTAAGGGTGGACAATTCTTATATTCTCACCCATTCCAAACTTATAAACATATCCTTTTGGTATTATTTTCAATAATAAACTTTTGTAATCGACCAAGGAACGATTTTCTTTTGAAAAATGGTGTTTTGCCTCAAAACTGAATTAATAACATAAAACCTGAGTTCATTAACGATGACGTAGTGTCAGCTTATGTAACCTCCATCAACCTTACCCAGGAGTTTGGTATGTAATACATTAAAATCTAAATTTCAACTCATTAATAGAGAAGCAACAATTCTTCTCGTATAACGAATTATAAAGTAACTTAACCTCAAAAAACATCAAAAATAAAATGAAGGGGTTCTCCAAAAACTGACTAGTTTACATTTTTCACGATAAACACCTCGTGTACGTACAACCGACTGGTTCATAAAAGCCACTATTCCTTCCATTTTTTAGTTGAATTTACTTAATTTTTCTTCTCACTGAGTACTTTTAGTTTTAAGGTGGTACCTGTACAACAGTACATCAAAAGGATACAGTTTGTTAAATTGGATTTACGTTTGTCACTGCTTCAATAATAAATATGAATTTGATTGACCAACCATTTCATTGCACAGTGGTTTAAATCCTGATCATGAGCGTTTTTACAGCTATTGCAGATTGCTAAATTTTTCCTTTTTGATATCAGCTTTTGTTTCATACAAAGAGATTAATATAGGCTGGTGTTCACGGAAAGGATAATATTCAAGTTAAAGTCAACCAATTGTCTTAGGGACATCTAGAAGTCTAGTGCAGGGTAGGGAGACACAGTAATCAGCTGAAGTATGTGCCTTGTAGCTAATTTCTGGTTTGTTATGACAAGAGGTTCCGAACCAGTTCGGGATAGAACCAGAACCTACAGGGGGAGGGATAGAACCACCGAGAACTTTCGGTATTCGTTCTACTTGTCCGAACGCTTTCCGAACTAGTTTGGAACCAAAAACCTGAACATCCCCTTCCCGCATGGTTCCGTCAGACATCGAGACCAAAAAAAGAGGCAACAACAATAACAGGTCATGCTCACCATTATAATTTCTAACGTGCTGATCGCAACGTTAAATCTGTCGGCTACATCCCGAAAAAATGAAGTCTGGTGGCCACAGTACCACAAAAATATCAGTACTTGGCCGCGTGGAGTTATCCTGCCATGAGGACTTTTTGAGTCGGGGAAATTATACGAGGAGTTTACGTACCGATCGACGATTCCTAACAACTAGGGATGGGTATCGATACTCGATATTTCAAAAAATCGATATTTTTGTATCAATACTGGGCCCTCCGATAATATCGAGTATCGATACTTCAATTCCGATATTTCGAAATATCGGCAAATTTTTTCTCACTAGCTTAAAAAATTGGGTTGATTTTCTTACTATTCAAAAAACCCACCAAGCAATATGTGGACACTTGTAATGGAATCTGGAATGTAAAAGAATAGTGGCTTTAATACTAGAAGGAAAACAGGAATTAGGAAGGCAGCAGTTCGAGGCTATATTACGTTTATAGTAATACCTGGGACTAGGAACCGCGAAACCCCGCAATACGGGGGGGGACCTCTGCCGCAAAAATAAAAGAATCTCGTTACTGAAAAAATCGACTTATTGCCGATTCTATATCCAATCTCGCTTGTGTCCGCAACGATGCTTGTATTACATTTACTTATTAGCTACAAAAATTATGTTGTGTGTAGATGTGATAATAATCACTATCTAGGGGGTGGGGCTATTCCATACGTACTGTTAAGGGGGCGCAGGATAGATTTTGCAGGGGGGCCCAAAATGTATAGATCCGGCCCTGGTATAGTACCCACTGTTACTGTCACATTACCTCTCACAGGTTCAAAAAATCAAAACAAAGATTATCTTCTGTTCTGTCTAAGTAGATACCATTAGGTTGTTGGATGTTTAATTTTGAAAAATTGATGTTGAAAACGATACTCGATATTCATAAATACTGATACTTTGCTTGACCGATATTTGGAGTATCGATACCTACCTTCCGATACAGTATCGGTACAAAATATCGATACCCATCCCTACTAACAACACACGCCGACTCACTCTAAAATGCTCGATAAATTCCACTTCGTTGTATTGAGCGACGGTTTCCAGGTAATTCTCCGTTTTCGGGCGCAGCCGTTGATTAACTACGTACTCTACTACTTCTTCGTCAGACGAGCTGAAATCAGGTTCACTGATGACGGTGTGGTCCTCATCACTCGAACTTGATGACGAACTAGACATTGTTGTAAACCTCGGAATTTATACTTGAAACAAAGTTTGTTTTGACAACCTCAACGGCGTAGGTAGGCCGTATTTGGGCGGGAATAGATGATAACCGTTGATAACGCGATAAATCTACTGCGCATGTCTCGGACTAAAAGTTCTGGCAAAAATCTTCGAACCACTTGAACTAGTTCTAAGTGGTTCTGGACTCCTTGTCCGAACAGCGAACCAAGAGGTTCGAGATTTTTCAGAACTAGTTCTGTCGTGTCAAAACAGCCAAAAAGGGGCGTGTTCGGTTCTGAACTGGTTCTGAACCTCTTGTCAAAACAAACCTTTCGTTTCTCATTGGCCTACCGTGCTGACATATGAATGGGGTCCTTTTTATGGAAACTAGAATGCAACTGCAAGATATGGAGGCGGAGTTTAGATAATGTACCATACACAACATCTAATAAACGTAGATCAGTGATTTACAAAGCAGGGTTATTGTAATACAGAAATAATAAACTTTAGTGTAATCATTTTCAGCGTTTCGCATTGTAAAGAAAAAACGTGCAATTTCACGAAATTACTTGTTTTTGTCGTTATTGTAAACGACAATTTTTTTTTTTGTTTAGGGGAAGTTTCAGAACAATTTATGGCCAAAGATGTTGTCATCTGCAGTCCCTTTAGAGGGAATTTCTTCTTTACTTTTTCAAAAAAACGTGAAATTTTCCTAAATTGCTCATTTTTGTAGTTATTGCAGATCGATAATTTTTTCCACACTCTCTGATTATTTTTGGTTGTTTAGGGAAAGTAATGCGACAATTTAGGGCCAAAGATATCATCTACCATCCTCTAAGGGTTTTCGTGTACAGAAAAAAAGCGAAATTTCACGAAATTACTTGTTTTTAAGGAAATTGCGGGCCACAAATTTTTGTCCATGCTTTCTGACTATTTTTCCTTGTTTGGGGGAACCTCTTGAACAATTGAAGAATACAAACGAATCTAAAAGCAATTTTTTCTTTTAAATTCTTTCAAGTTTACTCATTCAAGTTCTTAAATAAATTTAAAAATTTCATTCTGGCCCTTTTGCATATGTTATGCTTTAATTCAGGACCTTGCTGTCTTTAAAACTGAAAAACGTGAAATTTCACGAATTGACCTGTTTGGGCCGCTGAGAGATCAGTGTACATGTACGAACTGTAAATGGGTCGCCTTCATCCTTTAGCTTTTCCAGATATGGGCCAAGCATAATTTATGCTTAATTAGAACATTGTGGATCAGAGAGCCTGGTCGTAAGCCCGAAGAATGAGAACATGAATACATTTGTGAAAGACTACTTAATAAAATGGTGTATATTGCAATACATTTCCTCTGAGAACGAATTCTTTCGATGGGCAGGGTTTCAGGAAAACTAAAGAGTTAAAATTGTGAAGAAGAAAAATCACGGAACAATACTGTTAACTCTGCAGACTTAGTTTATCAATCAAATCATTGCTTTATCAAGTTCTACCATCGTAGTAAATTATGTAAAAAGGAATAGGTACTAATGAATTGGTAAACTAGAGATACTGTAAACAAATAAAATAAAATAAAAAACAGTGCCAACTGTATGAAGGATTTAGGTACTACAATAGGCGAACACGTTTTTTTCGCTCAACCGTAAATGAACGTAACAAAGTTTGTTTATCATTACGTTGCTAGTCAGTAACACGTAGTTCATTCATTTTTACAATTGAAACGTTCCAGATTTGATCCTTATCTGACAACCATCCATGATAATCTCCATTATTTGTAGTGAGCTCCATTTCCTTAACTAGTCTTATTTAGATAAGTAAACATAGTGTTTAGGACTCGTTTAGCAAACTGATCGTCACATTCAGAACATTTAAATGCTTCAATTCTCACAGAAATGAGCTCGTGTAATAAATTATACACGAAACGCAAATAGCATCCAATAGAACCAAACAATAAATTATCAGCCTCAACAAATACAAAAACTATTTAACGTTCAATATCAATCCATGGTAAAATGGCAAGACCAGAATCAACAACGTTATTAGGTAGGTCGTCTTTTCAAGACTACCAACAAAAAATTGTTTTTGTGACTCGAATAATAATCACCTACTCTCAAAGCTCATCCCTTCTTGTTTCATGAAGCGTTCGAAGTAGTTTTTGGAGATTGGAATAAATCCACTGATAGTCATAATCCACATTAGCAACCAGACTTTCATAGTGGTCTGTTAGCCGGGAGATGGTTCTTTCTGATTCCTTGAAAACGGGGTAGCACTCTTTAGAGACCTGAAAATTCAATTAAAGCAGATTTTATCGTTACGTAGTTGGTAGGGGTTGAACAAAAATTGCACTGGAAACTTCAATATTTGCACACACTCTTAATTTGGAAAATTTAAGAGACTGTGCAATCAGTCTTTAGTGTTCAGTTTCTACTTTAATTTCGATTGTTTATACCATACTTGGCGTTTCCAAGGAGCACTTACCGCTGACATGCTATCGGAAAGTAGTTCTATAACCTGAACATCTTCTGAATGTCTTGAGAGGAGAGTCGTTAAGGCTTGGCACCATCCCTCTTCAACTAACCGAACCCAAAGGTTCAACTCTTTTTGCTGACGGTACCGCTCTGAGACGATGGAATGCTCAGGCGAATCCGGCGACAACGTCAGCAGACTTTGGTCAGCGTCACGATATTCGTCAATAATATCTCTGATTAGGTTTATAGCTTTAAGCTGTAACAAAATAGAACCACTGTAATTTGCATTGCTTGCTTCGGATTTTTCGTTAAATTGAGCACAATTTCCTAGCTATATCAATATGGCTTATAATCACTCCCTCTGAAGAAAGGCTTCGTCAGTAGAGGAGATTAGCGGATTGCTAAATTACATTGTTCTACCGTATTTTATGCGAGGCTTGTGATTTCAATGAGCAAACCCTGAATGAACACGTACGAAACCTCCAAGCAGTTAGTATTATAATATGTAAAAATGGATTTACTCAAGCAGAAAGGTTGGAAGTTTCGCTGAAATTCAATTCAACAATGTTCGTTGAAATTTACAAACATTTGAAATTTAAAACATACGTTGACACTTAAAACGTTCTCATCTTAAACCGAAACATTAGCTACATTTTATAAGATAATTTGCAGAAAATTGTAATCGTCTTTCACCTGTATTTTCAACTGTCCACTAGTATCAGCGTTGAATTGTTTAACAATAACTGTCAATCCTCCTCTATCCAAGAACTGTTTTTGAGCAAGTGGGAATCGTCTTATCAGGCACGAAAGTGCATAAAGAGCTCCAGCTTTAACCTGTAAAATATAATATTCTGAAAATCGACGAATCTATCAATTATAAGTCGAATAGCTAAATCATACAACTAAAAATTACATCAGCTGATGAATTAAACGATGAGGTATCCTTAGAGGTTTTCTACAACCAAACAATACACTTCATACTGCACATATTTGGAAAATTCTCATTGAGATTTCTGGATAAAAATAAAACAAGTGAAGCTACCCATTGAGATTCTATATTCGACAGAAAAATAGCCAAAAATTTGCCAATTTATTGAATGAGTAAGGCCCACTTTAGATCTGTAGTTTGTAATACTTGAAAGGAATTGTTATATCAATTCTACCTTTCAAGTATTACATGGTAGCAGAGCGTGGTTACGATCCACGGACCTCTGGGTTATGGTGTTATGGGGTTATTACAAGTTAAACGGAATCAGTCAGTTGAACACATTTTGTTTCTTTTGTTGTTGTTTATTTACAAGCTAAAAGTTTTCAAAAATATCGGGTAATACTTCATATTTTAATGATGATTTTATATATATATAAAGTCTGAGTAGCTGGCAGGAATCAAACGAATGGGGTATGCTTAGGTCAGCCCCTCCGTGAGGACAAATAAACATAAATCGGCAGATTAACTTGTGTTTCTCTGTCGCTGTTGTTAAAAATTCATTCACCTTTCGTAGTTTTGATAAAGGAAGTAGCCGAAATATAAAAAATAGTTATGTGGTGTTAATATCAGTTCTGTTCAGTTGTTTTCTCCTTTGTTAAAATTATTATTCTGTTATTATTTGTTATTTTGTTCTTAAATCAAACTATAATAATAGTTTAAATTATATATTTGCTCCAGTAGAGCCATACAAATCAAGAGAATACGTTGAAGAAGTGTGTGTGTGTAATCAAGCACTTTTTGTTTTCAATTATTAGGTACATTAAACAGGAACGTCAAATTGACAATATAGCTAGGTGAATCATAACAAAAAAAGGGAAACTCAATTCAAATCCGCTACTTACCTTAGAATTTGGGTCCAAAGCTAAAACTCTGAGAAGTATAGGTATCGCTCCAGCTTCCAAAGTTGGAATTTGAGCATTTGGGTTGCTTTGGACAGCAGAACCCAACAACTTCGTAGCTTCATACCGAACTTTCCAGGATGTTGAATTTAAAGAAGGGAACACCACATCTTTCACGCTAAAATAACAATAATTAAGATAAATCTCATCTTCGAATACAACTTTGAATCATGTTTTAGCCCTAGATCATTTTTCTGAATTATCCTCTACCATTTACATCTTCTAATTGTATCAGTCATCTTCAAAAGAAGGAAACAAAGAAGCAGCTTGCTCGATCCCCAGGGTACTCCAGCCTGAGGTCAGAGTATCGCTTGAGCAGGAAACCTAGGGTAACCTCTTCAAAAGTCTAACCTTCCTCATTCCATTTTTCGTTTTCGTGCGGTTGTTTCCTACTTATTTTCGATGGAGTTTCTGGAATTAATTGGAGATATTTCGTCCTCATCCACGAGCGAAAGTTCTTGGTCGGACTCTGAGTTCCTAGACATTGTAGCCAAGGAGCTAATTGATCGAGAAGTTCTCAGAAATAGACTGTATTTTGAAAGAATTGTCGAGCAGTATGACGCCAACGATTTTTACGGCCATTTCAGGTAACAGTGCACTTAACAGTATAATAACACCAAGAGACTAGCTTATGTGAAAATCAAGGAACATTTGACAGAAGCGAAGATGAGGAAGGTTTCACGTTCGAGGGTTATCCTCCCGTAAGGTTGCTCTGGGACATTCATTTCATTTTCCAACCCAGTGTAATTCCGTGTGTACACCTACAGTGGTCCCGAGCAGCAAGAAAGCCCTACACTGCCATGCCCCGAAAAGCTCGTAGCAGGTTGGTTGGAAAATCCCTAATGTAAGAGTCCATCCGGCAAAGCGGCCTCAATGAGTTTATGATTCCAGAAGCCATTTCAAACATGGTCCAAAGAACAATGAATTCGCTGACTTCTGGTGGTTTTTTTTTAATACAGTAGATAAAGGCTAAACAATTTCTCAGTAACAAAACAGTTACGGAAGCAGTAAGTTATGAAACGTTAGGAATCGTGTCGATTTCGAACAAATTCCACTAACTTGGAGGCGGTCGTGGAAATGAGAGGCCAGCCGAAGGGGAATGTCTGGTGGGAGCTAAAATGCCTGGCTGGAAATCGGTCGGAATGGAAAACATTCATTGAGGCCCTATGCTGCCCCGGAGTTAAACTAAACTAAAAAACTTACACTCTGTACCCACTTAAAAGGGCATTAAACTAAATCTACCTTGAAATTTGAAGGTTTTAATGTAAAGTCCATCAAAAAAGCGCCTTTAATAATTTTGATTCAGAAGCCATTGAACTAGGTAGAGTGCATGGTCCGGAAGAACAATGAATTCGCTAACGATCTAGGAGGTTTTTTTAATACAGTAGATAACTCAGTAACATTTACGGAAGCAGTAAGTTATGAAACGTTAGGAATCGTGTCGACTTTGTCGGAACAAATTCCACTAGCTTGCATCGTACTGCAAAATGAAAGACTGTGGAAATCTGGTCTAAAATTTGAGGGTTGGTCAAACATGCCTCGAGGGGTTCAAAAGCTGCTGTTTTGGGCATCTGCCCAAATTAATTTTCTATTTTTGCTGAGTAAAAAAGTTGAAAGAAAACAAGCGCCGATGTCAGTTGGGGTTGAACATTTTGTTACAACGACAACCTTCTCTGAATCCATGCTTATGTAATTATAATTTACCCTATAATCCAAACATGTCACTCCACTGTATTGGTTTACGTTGATTCGAAGAGTGGACTCTCTTATAGTTTTTGGAATATTTCCTTGAGTGAGGAACAATGCAGTCCAAAATCAGATGCATAAGATGCACACAAGAGGATCACGCAGAAAGAAGAGACAACTGGATATAGAGGTTTTTTGTTACAGCTGGATATTGAATCAAAGAGCTTTTGAAGGTGGATGGAACGTTGGTACATCCGAAAAGGCATACAACGAAATCGGATTCCAAGAACAATGAAGGACGAGATAATAAGACTAGATTCGTTTGCCAAGGAAAATAGTAGGAAATCTTACATCAAATCTAGTTTAAACAGGTAAGGTAAGGAGACTATCCAATGATACCTTTGTATTCGGCCTTTTTGTGACGGAGTTGACGGGAAGGTCTCAATTAATTAGGGAACCGATATGAATTGTTCTTTGGTACCGTTACAACAGGTGGAGCCCATGCTGCCTGGATGGGCTCAACTACCCCTAGTTCGAGCATTCTATCTAGTTCTTCAAGCACGTACTCCAATATTTTAGGGAGGCGATTGCATGCTCGCAGCTTAATTGGAACACCTGATTCTTCTTCGATTTTCTGTGAGATTCAAGAGAATCGTCCAAACTTGATAATCCTTGAGATAATCATCAAGTACATTACATTACATTTGTCGGTAACAGCATTATTACCACAGACAGGCTAATTAACTTGGCGAAAAGGTACTCGAATCTAATCTAGCAGTCGAGCTTCAACCTAGAATACGACCAGATTTTTGTAACAATTCTGCGATTGACGCATTAACTAAGCCTGTCGCACTCTCCGCCAATTCAATAAGAAGTAATTCCTTGTTGATAAAGTTTATTCTTAGAAAAGCTTAAGACTAAATAAAGCTTAGACTAGAAATACTTAATAATTTAAGGATATATCAAGGGTCCTAGCATTTTCAAATGTGTAAATAGTATTTAGAGACTAACAGAAACTCACTGCAAGATTAAGGAAATTCCATATAAAATGAGAAAAATGTTTAGAATGGAATTTAATGTTTTTTTTTTCTAGAGGGATAGAGAAATCAAAATTTAGCAGTTTTCATACATCAGTTGGGATAAAATATCCATCCTAAAATTTCAATATTAGAGTTTCCACTCACCTCACTTTCAACGACATTTTTGTCGTTTAAGGTGAGTGATATTGTTGATAGCCAATCCTTGGCAAAACCTTGAGCGCCGGTTCTACCAGTGGGGATTAAACGGGAGTTAATACAGAAGTGAGAGTTATCCCTCAATAGTGAGGTAACTGAATTAAACTCTAGATTAATTCATGATTAATTACACGGATCATTTATGAAGTCGAATGCAGAAAAAAATCTAAAAACACAACCGTTATAGGATCTTCGAATGCAGTAATGTTTTATTTGTCAGTGTCATGACTGATTTAATGATTTAAGTGGCTTCAGTGATCATCATGCTGAAAAATTAGTACGAAATCTGTAATGCAGTGTTTAGCTCCGACTATTTTCACCTTAGGCAACCATACTGATTTTTCCTGGACAGATTTCCTCTACTTCCAAGGTTGAAGGAGAGCAAAAACTTTCTACTACCTCATGTTAACGCTTACCCATTGATTTTCACAAATTCAAGAGCATTATCCAATTGGTGTACATTGTATTCGAGTTGATTGAGAAGGTTTTCTTCAGTTTCAAGCTCTTTCCGCTCAACAGAACCTCCAGATCTTTTGTCAATATTATCTTTGTACTCATTCACAAGCTGCACTATGACTTCTTGACCAGTTTTCAAGTTGAGTTTCATTTCACCAAGTTCCTTCTTGAGCTCAGAATAGGATCGAAACTGTTTTCTCACTCTGTCAACATCCTAAAACGGCAAATCAGTTGGTAAAGTACATGTACAACTTCTTGGATCTTAACCATTGAATCAAAGTACCTAGTAGCTATATCCTTCGATAAAACACTTACTTACAACTTGGATTCAAGGTTTACACAAAAGATTATGTTAATCACATGTTGAACACAGACATTTTTGGAAGTTAAATTTGCTATTCTATATCAATTATCAAGATATTACAAGAGGCCTCGTGGTGTAAGCTCGTCAGTCTCTTAAAGCCTGACGGCAAAACTTAGCGACCCCCAACTAACGTCTTCAACCTCCCCTTTCTGGGTGCCGTCAACTGAAGAAATTACTACCATAATGATTGGCAAGAAGTCGTTGAATTTTAATAAGAAAAAAGGCTCATTCTTCAAGATTTATAGGCGATTTTCAGAAGAAAGAAGGAAACGAAGGAGAAATTAGTTGCTACAGAAGATATTACAAATTCAAAATTGATTTGAGGGAAGTACATACCGAACAATAATTAATGCAAAGAAAAAATACGACTGCGGCTTTTTGGATTGACACGGAAGGAATACTGCGTTGTATAAGGAGAGGAATACGTCCTGAAATACAACACGATGGAAATTTCCCAATACTTCTTCCAAATTGTTTTTACACGAAAAAATGTCTATTGACACATGGACATGAATTTTTTTCCCCCATTTAATTTTATATTGATTCCCAATCTGCATAAAAATGGAGCCTGAAGCAGGGTTCAGATCCATCCGGATCGTTTGGAAATACTGATAGGGGAAGCTAGTGAAAATCAGTGGAGGAGATGGAGGGGAATCGACCGAGCACACGACAACAACTCGTTTCTCGCGCTTCCTCCAACAGCTGTTTTGGTTCCCGACGCCATTCCGTATGCGCAAGTGAACTGTGCTGTTTTCCGATGCGTACGTTTCAAAACTAGTCCGGAAAAAATATTCCGAACCAATCGCTGCTCGTATTTCCTTTCCGGATAGCTTGCGATGGATGTGAATCAGCTTACACAAATTGATTCAAGGTTTTGCACAAATGTTTTTTGAATCTGTTGATTCAATTATTGCTTCATGATTTTGGAACATTGGAAACGGGGGCTATACGTGCAGTTATAAGAAATTAAAATGAAGGCAAACATTTGGGTAACAGTTGTTTGGGGCCTTGCACAGAATGATAGAGCAACGAAATTATTCCCCTTTCTGAAGTCTCGTTATTCTACCCACTGGAAAAATTACACAAATATGATCAACTGAAAAGAGGCTCAACCATTTATAGGTCCAAATAGGTGTTTTGGAATTGAGAACAGATTTACGTGCTCTCATGCATATCTCAACAAATTCAAGAATACAAGGTTAAGCTACTAACTTACTGCGGCTTTTTGGAGTGAAATTAGACGCAGCTAAGTATAAGGTTGTCAGGAAGGAATCCAAAGCTTAGTAGAAATTCAAATTGATGAATGGCGTCGCAAGCCAATCCAGACATTGGCAACAAAAAGAAAATAAGGTAGAAATTCGACCATCCGGATCGTTTGGAAATACTGAATCTCCTGATTCCAATGAGCGGAAGAGGATTTGAAAAAGTAAATTCGAACCTCAGTGAAGGATGACTTTTGCCTCGTGAAATGCGGCTAGGGTTTCGCCGTGACGGAGCTATTGAGTGTGGTAAAAATTATAAAATCCTTTCAACAGAATCGGTTGATTGGGCAAAAATTTGCGTATCAAACCAACAAACAACACAACAGTGATAACTAGGTTTTGTCATTGCTTAAATATTGATAAACTGAAGATCCATAAAATTTTGTTCATTGTTCGTACTCCTTGTTTTCATACTTGCTTGTATACCTCACCTATTAATCTCTTCAAACTTTTATGGACAACAGATTTCAACTGTGGTAGAATCAAGTATCAATAGGTTTCATGAAAGCTACAATTTTTTATTTTATGTTTTATTTTTTTACGATGAGAAAAACAAAAACAAAGTCTTCGCAACAGTTGCTGTTTTCGATGTGAACTACAGTAGGTAAGTAAGTAGGTACATACGCTCTTTGTGACCGTATCTTTTTTCACTTTTGGTGAAAAATGATTTTTACCTAAATATCACCATTACTATTATTATTATTATTACTTTTGTTTTTAAATTAGAGATGCATAAGGTATCTATGTCTATAAGGTGAACAAAAGAAGATATCAACGGCGGTTAACTGATGGAGGGTTTTGGTTGAGAACCGATTTACGTGGTCATGCATATCTCCTATATAATTCAATAATCGCTCTATCACCGGTGAAACACGCACACTCCGAAATAAATAAAGATGCTGTTGAATAAAATCTTAGGGCGCTTCTGCCAAAGTTGAGGTTTCGCCGGTAGTCAACAATATCACAAAATATGCTGCTTTGCCACTACTTAGTTATGAAAATGAAGTCACTTTGATAACTATGATATGAAGTCAGTCGAGTTAACAAGGGTGTAAGAGCAAGCTAAAAACGAAGGAGAGAACTGAGTCCGGATTCTGTTTACCAAAAAACGAGAAAATTTTGTTTGGAGGGGAAGTGAAGAAAATTTAGAGTGGGGAATCGTGGGGAATAGTGGAAACCAATCAGGGACGGGGTTACAACTACCCTGGGAAACCCCAGGGCGCTGGGGGGGAGACTACGAGTGACTGACCGTTTGCCAGAAAAAGGGCTTGGGAAAAACCTATGGCACAAAGCAGCTTGGGGAATTTGGAGTCCATTAAAGGCTTCAAAAATGTTCACATACAAACGGGATTAACAAACAATGAGGTACCAAAAGCGGCAAGTATGGTCACTGTTACCTGTGGGCCTTGAATAGGAGTCAAGTGTGGTTTTCAAGACCCTAACACCGAAAAATGTTCTTCATGATACAAAATTATTTCAGACACATCTGAACATCTCATTTTCCATTTCGTTGCTTTGTGGATACAAAAATTGTTGCCACTGGGCAGGGGGGGGGGGGGGAATTACAAATTAATCCCATATTCTCCGCCAGAATGAGGGTCCTAGGGCCAGAGGGAGGGTTCAAGGGCTGCCCTGTAGCTTATTTTCTTCGAAAATTCTGCAAATCCTTCATGTAAATGGACATTATTATGAAGAACAGTAACAATAACTTACTTCAGGTTCACTAACGGTTTCAAATCCGTCGTCCATTTTGTAGAGAGCTCTCTTCAGCTCCTCTCTTGAAAATTCATCTGGTGAACCATACTCTTCCGTACGATCATGATCACTATTCCTCATCTCAGTCAACTGCTGAGACCCATTATCTTCATCGCCATCTGGATCCAGAAGTTTGGCCTCTCGTTCTCCCGTTTGTAAGTTCATTCTCACGTGCAAACCTCGGGGAATGGCTTGATCTAGAAATTAAAGAAATTGATCGCTAGAGTAACATGGATAGCCCAAAGAATGGCTGACGGTCAGAAAAAATGTATATATCACGAAAAACAAAGCAACGACGAGTTAAGTAAAAGCAAAATATGATTGTGTTCTGTAAAATGAGAACGAAAAACACTTTCCAGGATTCAGGGACACAGCATTGAGCTCACATAACTTCATCAGAACATTTACCCCCGCCTGCAACTCGAGGCAATCAGTAATCATGCGGATAACCCAGGAAGCCCAGAGGACCCAAATTAAAACTCTGGGAACTTCGAGGAAGCAACGCAGGGTGGGGAAGTCGCATTCTTCAGTTTCACAACCATGATTCATAAAATAACTTTCCATTTAATCCATAAATGAGGAATGAAACCTCATACAACCCAATCGAGCCGTGATTTTTAAAAGTAAAGCATACAAACAAGCAGCTTAACTCCACTACGAGAGTTGTCATGAAGCAGTCTATCTCAGGATCTTAGACTAATAGTGGCCACTAAATATGCAACGACAGGAGGAACTTAGAAGTATTTGTCTGGGGTTAAAAGCAAATTTATACATGAGGAGCTTACTTTCAAACAAGCACATATCCATTTCGACAAAATATTCAGGAAGTGAAAAAAACGATTTGCAGATTAGTGGAGATGTATTTCTGCAGTTTCTCTTCCTAGTAATGTGTGAGAAGGCACAGATCCCTCAGAATGTGAATCAATTTTCTCTAAAACACGAGGCTGTATATCCATTTTCACTTTGGAAATGTGCCCTTTTGATCAAAACTCATCCACAGAAAAAGAAAGAATTCATTCTGTAGGTTTTGAAAACTTTATCTGACTACATATTTCCATTTTTCATGCCTGCCATCTATCGAGTCTCGTGTAAATATTCAACGTCAAGACGAAGGCGCAATGCTTCTTTTTGGATATGTGCCTTTTTGAAAACCCACGACTCATCGCCTGACGAAATTCGGAGGATATGTGCCATTTCGATTGCAAGGCACTGAAAAAAAAACGTTTTCTCCCAGATTTGGATATGTGCCTTTTTGAAAGTAAGCTCCTCATATATAGTTAATATTGAATGCAAATTTGCATATATTTGTAACAAAGTT
This sequence comes from Creontiades dilutus, assembly GCA_031894815.1. Classification (NCBI taxonomy): domain Eukaryota; kingdom Metazoa; phylum Arthropoda; class Insecta; order Hemiptera; family Miridae; genus Creontiades; species Creontiades dilutus. The sequence continues at coordinate 1,083,494 of JAVIWC010000736.1, read as the reverse complement.
TGCTAATAAAGACAGACAACAATTAACAACTACTAAGACAGTATTATCCTAGAACCCACGTCATCGTTTACCGGGCTCCTGCGCTACGTAATTCTATGTACTAAACGTAAGTCCGAACAATGTGGCGTAACTTCACTTCAACTACAGCAACATACTCATTGTCCACACTACATAAACAATGTGATGACAACAGTACTAGCCCTTTATCTGAGTTCAGATCAAGTTTAACTTGAAGTTGGGGGTGAGCTGAATGTTTAACTTCATCTACCTCCCTCTAACTTTCATTATCACTCCCTTATTAGCCCAATTCCGTTCAATCTCCCTAAGGGCTGTATTTTTGTTTACAGAAAGTGAATGTGTTTACCGAATGTGTATGTGTTTGAACAAAGTACCGGCTATAGGGAGGAATCCCTCATCATTAAGTGGACCTCCATGTTCCATGACATGCACCAAAATGAAGAGCATTCATTTGCCTTTAAGGGTTCAGAAATTGCAGACAATGAAATGAGTTATCATTTCTGAATTCTCGTAACTTTAAAAGGGCTACTGGTGACTTCGCTCAAACACAGTAAAGATAGTGACAAAGAAGAAGGAGCATACCTACCTTTTCTCAACGGTTGCCACTCGCTGGTAGGCTTGAATACAGTATCATCTTGATGTTTACTTTCTTCTTCGTTTTCGTTGCCTTTCAACACCGTAGAAAAGCTACAAATAAGCGCTGATACTAAACAAACGACTAGAAACCGTTCCATGACTCGGGAATCAAGAAAGGCTAAGAAATACGAGTGTGGAATTCCAATTCTCCGGTGAGATGTAAATAGTAAGTGGTCGGTCAACTGCCGCACTGAGATGTAACTTTGTGTAACTTTCCGTAACTCTGACATATACTGACTACTTATGTAGAGTAACGTTGACGTGCACCGATTACTTTGGTCAGAATTCAGAAGTGTGTGACTGGTCTCTTCTTTCAACAAGAGTAGACAGTAGTAGACACAGTTACTTGTGCTCGGATAAACTTTTCTTCTGACCGTTGTAACACAGTTGTATGTCCCAGTAAATGCCAGTGGAGTTATCACGTTCGGCTCATAAATCACGGCATTGTATGATCGAAGCTGTGTGTCTGTAGCATAAAGAATATTATTCTTTTTGCCAACCCACATTTCAACAATGAGGCCTTTAGGACATCCTATTGACTGAAGAATGTACTAGATAACATTTAGTATGAGATTCTTTTGCTAGAATGCAGTAGAAACGAGGAACATCACTCGTCGCACCAATTTACATTGAGTGAACCTTCCATTATTCAACCTCGTCCATAGAACGTGTTGTGGCAACAGTGGAAAATTATTGTTCCCTGGGTCCCTCCTATTTGTACTCACCTGCTTGCAGTAAGTATGAGGTCGCCATGATGCAGGGGCTGCTGTATATGCTCGTTTCGAAATAACATTTGTTGTGCAGATAATTTTTGTCTTGTTTCGTTTTTATAGGTTTCTCAAGCTTTTAAGATCTCAACGATTCCGGTGATATCCGATTTATATGAAGTACGCTAAATCGTAAGTATTTAATCAATACGTTTGCTTCTCAACTTCGGCTTCCATTGAAAATCGCATTTCAACTGGAACCCTGATTTTTTACTACAATTGCGTTAGACTTCATTACTCTAAAAATGTTTGAACTGGATGTTATGGAGCACTTTGTATTTTCTGGATTTTTTCGTTATTCTCAATATTGGAGGCTTTTTCTTGTCCTGATTGACGAAGGTCAAACTCTTGAAAATCTTAACGGTCAATTCCTGTGGGTCAACGTCAACAACTACATAACCGCCAATCCTTACCGGTCTCAACATGGCGGTTGTTTTCAAACATGGTCTGGAGTTGTTGCAAGTCCTTGTAGGTAATTTCGATATTGTTACCCCGGTATGTACCACTAATTAACCCTTTTATCATGTATAGCTGCTTACTCAAAACTAACAAAGTACCGTATCGTTACGCTGTTCTATAACACTGTTGCGTATTATCCCTCCCTAACGACGTCGGGACCATTTAGCGTTCTGGACTATCGTTCAATAACAAACACAATTGTCTCTCTGGAGATTCTACTGAAAAAGTGGTTGTTGCCGCGTAAATTTTAAATGACCCTTCATTGAAAAAAAAACGCAGCAAATTCTTTCACTTTGGTTTATTATTCAATTGGCTTGCGTGAATTTCTACTAAGCTTTGGAGTGTGGGTGTTTCACAGGTGATGCAGCGATTATTGAATTTCAGGAGATATGCATAGAGCACGTAAATCAGTTGTCAACCAAAATACCTATTTGGATTGTTCGGTTGATCATATTTGTTTGCCTCCTGAAATTCAATAATCGATCTCACTCCAAAGCTTATCAATTCAAATCATGAACCTAATGTGAAACACGTTTCATACATATCAAATGTTTCAGTAGAAATTTTGAAAAGGAAGAAATGTTGAAATCATGAACATCACTACTGGTTGATATAATAAACAATAAACCAAAATGAAAGAATTTTTACGTTTCATGCATATCAGAATGTTTCAACCCGTGTATCGGCTACACGGGCTGAAGCCTTTTAGGAGTTCACTCCAGTATCTACATTACTACATGCGTCACTAGGTTACTGCTATCAAAATAAAAACAATAATAAACCAAAACCCCAGTGAAAGAATTTTCTGCGTTTCATGCATATCAGAATGCTTCAACCCGTGTATCGGCTACGAAGCCTTTTAGGAGTTCACTCCAGTATCCACATTACTACATCACTAGGTTACTGATATAAAAAAAACAACAATAATAAACCAAAATAACGCAAATCTTGGTACCATCGATTCCTTGTGGAAAGTTCTTCAAAAAGAGTTTAAATTTAGGCCGCCTTGACTTATTTTGAGGTTTTTAGGGATTTTACAAAACTTTGACAACCCTTAAAGCACTTTAAATTAAGTGAGAGAGCTGGTTAAAGAATTGGGGCGTCGTCGGACCAACATGGATTTTTCCTGCTTCAGCCGTTTGGAAGAAATCGTGCGTACGGCGGACGGACGGAAAAATTGTTATTGAACATTCGGATTTTACACCCTTTGAAACGTAAACCATGAATGTTTCAGGGGGGGGGGGGGGGGGTTAGAAATTTTTTTTTTCAAGAGCGATTACAATGGTTTATTATTGAATAATGAACCAAAGAAGGGAGCGCCCCATAACACACTTCTGTAACTCGATGAATTTCTTCATTGCCCCATTCCATGCTGGTCACTTTTTCTGAACATCCATTTTCTAACAGGAAGTGCTTGATGCTATTTTTAAAATTGATAGAACTGTAACAGATGCACGATCAAAACACAAGTCGTTAAGTCTGCGAGGAGAAATTTTGATTTTGGGCTAAGAAAAATTTGTTTCTCTCTCGACAATGGTAACAACATTAACATACCCATAGGTAGACCTGTAAGCAAAGTGGAATAATTCCCTTTTTTGTTCTCGTGTTTTTAAATCTGATGATTGTTGCTTGATTTAAAAAATAAATAAATAGTTATTGATCATGATTCATCACGAAATTAACCTACAATTGTTTTTGATTGTATCATTTATCGATCTGTAGAAAAACTCATCCGATTTTGGAAAGGTACGACTTCTGTAGCGTATGTAGATAAATACGTATCCGTAGTAGCTCTGTATTCGTCAGTAATGGTCTGCTTCTCTTTCCCCTCTTAAGTTCCATCAAGTATCACCGTTAATACATATGAATCATTGGTATGTTCATCATATTTGATATACTGCCATTAATTACTTATTACACTAGTGTTATTTGCATTGGTTTCAGGTGATTGTAAACTATGTTTGGCAAGCTCACTGTGTGTGACTCCAGTGGGGGAAACGCTCTGAGCAACCCGTTCATAATTTCTCAGAAATTCACGTATGTTGGGAAGGATAAAGATTGCGATATTCGGTTTGAAAATCCGAAATGTGCTGGGAAGCAGTTTCTTCTAACTGCCAGTGGGAATGGAGTGGTAAGGTTTATTTTATTTTTACTCAATTTCTACAAAATATCGAGCTTTGCGTTGTTCATAAACTTCTCCAATGTTGTTCAAGTCCCCGGGTTCTTCTTTTTTGTTGAAATACTTATGGTGCTAATTGACGCGAATGCAGATCTCAGTTGATCGAGTTGGGTAATCTTAATTGTAATGAAATTGAAAAAAATAATCATTGAATGTATTTGTGCAAAACACCCTTATTAGGGTAAAAACGTTGAAAAACCTAATATTCCTGAAGTATGTTTAGAAGAAAAACTAGTGAGTTTTCACTAATAGAGGAAATCAATATATAACAAAACTACGTGTATACACTTCAGTAACACCGAGCTGGAGGTGGTTGAGAGTGGATCCATGTCAAATGGTGAGAGGTTTGTTGAATTTGCCTATGGATAAATTCTAGACATGGTACTACATCTCTTTGCTTACTTTTGACATTTGGGCAATCCCAGTGATATATTTCATCTTCGATTTGAAAGAAATGTGTTTAGTTTTAATACGGCTATGTCCCATTTGAACGTCAAAAGGGGACGAGCTATAGGGCCCATTGCACACTAATGCTGCATGATTGGAACTTTTTATTATTCTGAAGCTATTGTTTACCAATGAGACCAGCACTCAAAATTAATCACGCACATGTTTCAAAAATCTCCATTTCATCTCCCGTTTTCACTAAGAATAGCCCTTCAGCACAATAATAGACGCTCATTTTATTGGAGTTCTTGAAATAACTATATAAATCATTTTAAAAAACCTGACCCACTATTGGACATTATGTTTATAACTTATAACTCCACTTTCCAATTGCTACGTGAACACCCTTATGCAAGTTCTACGCTTCTCTACAGGAGTGATCCAGCGAATTCTGCGATCAAATCCACGATACGTATTAATCAGTATTGTGAACGAACGAATCCACAAGGACTCTTCCACTGCACAGCTTGCTTCTATAACAGAATTCATACGCTAGCCAAATTGTATGCCTGTGATTGTCACATGGGGCATAAACAGTCTTAGTTGGAATAGCACGCTTGTAATGTTGACAAGTTCAACAACTCTATGTCTTCGATAGTATTCAAGTGCTCTCAACATTTTCCTAGTGACCGACCTGCAACTTCATCTTTGTAACCGTTCTTTTTTCTTTTCAGGTCAAAATTCAAAACCTATCGAAGCAGTGTGCTACCCAGGTGAATAAAAAATCGATTGGTTTCCAGGTCGACCATGACCTGAAAGAGCAAGACACTATATCAGCTGGTGGGAAAATGTTGCTGTGGTCATACCAAATCAGGTAACTGATGACACATTTTTCTATTTAGACCAATGAGTTGACACTTTGTAGAATCTCGTCTGATTGTTTTATGAAACATTAATTTATAATTACTGCTTTACCTTTTAAATTGTTAGCTACACGGTGACCCTAAACATAATGAATTATTATCATGATGATGATTGCCCAGTCGGCCATACTTATACTGAGGGTAGATCGCCATTTGATAAATAACCTTATCACACTTGATTACTGACAGTTTACTTGGTGGTATAATTAGGAACTAGCAGGTCATCTTCATTCAGGCGCTTACGGAGTAACAGAAGTGAGAGTAGGAGTAACAGTACTGACCACCTACAAATAGGGGTTTTTTTATTTTATATCAGTGATTTGTTACAGTAACTTATATATACTAACTCTATATTCAACAAATAAACTTGAATAATATTTTATATGTTTTCACATGTACTGTTGAGGAAATAGAAATGTATGAGAGTATATGTGGCTCTTGAAATCTTTGTTAGTGCTCTTTCCCCAAATGCACTAATCTGCTTAATAGTGTACGCTTCAACCGTTGTGGTGATCAAAAATTAAATTTGTTGGGAGACTTGTCACTTGAAGTGAAACTTGAGGCCTTAGGTCACATCTGAACCACTTGGCTAACGACGACAAAGAGTTTTCCGCTATCTTAACTTCGGTTAAGGGTGAAAACCTAGAACGCTTTGGGAGACAATGAAAAGCAAATATCTGGAGGGCGGTATGTAAGTCTACTGTAGTTGACTAAAGACTTCGCATGTTGAATTTGCACAAGGTTACATAATTCTAAGCAACCTGAGTTTCAATTGCCTTATCAAAAACCGCTCCATGTTCAGACTTGTCTGAATTTCGGGCGATCAAATAAGGAAATAATTTAATTTCCTGTGTAGAAATAACAAGCTGATGGGGTTAGTTAATTGATCTTCCGCTAGAGTGTAGGTAGGTTGCACTCCCTCCCTAAAAATAAAGCAGTTCTTCTAATGTGTTCAACCGCGAGTTTGTTCATACTAAGTATTCCCAGTTATTCCTATCCGAATAAGTTTTATTTCTTTATCCTGCAATACCTAATTTGTAATTTCTCAAATTCGAACTCTTTGCTGAGTTTAAATTTGAAGTAATCATTAATAAGGTTATGTTTTTAACTATGTTCAAGTGAGAGCCTCCCCCGCCACAATGCTCTAAAAAGAACTAGACAATCGGAGCCCATTCGAAAAGTGGCAATTGTCACACCCAACAGACGAGAAGAGGTAACAATTTATTGATCTTGAAATGCCTGTGTATTTCCTTAGCAAACATTCCTTGAACTTTGATGCTGTATTTCTGTAGCATCTTGGGATCAGTTTTACCATATGCTTAAAATAATTACTACTTTATAATAGTTCAAATTTCCGATAGATACAAGTAAATTTGTATTTTACCTAATTGGATAAATAACATGTTGACGAAAACACTGGATCTAATACCTAAATAGCTAAAACAGTATCATGAAACAGTTTTTTTTTTTTTTTCTTAAAATATTTATTCAACTTCAAAGCTTACCGAGATGTATTATGTTGTAAGTATTATATATCTATATAATTCGATAATATACGGGCTACAAATGTTACATAATATATTTAAGACATCCATCCTCTCAATGAACACTCAACCCCTTGATTCAGTGTATTGGTAGGTTTCATTATGTTTGGTAATTCCAATTTCTTTCTTCATATAAATAAACTTAAATTCTGCTCTAATACATTTTATTAAATAAATGAACCAAAAATTAGAAACAACCGAAGTCAGCATTGATAATAGTTGAGTTTAATATAAGCATACATGATTAAGTGTAAAAGAAGATTTTATGAAAAGGAATATTGCTGACAAGTGCCTGCCTGTAGTTGTTTCAGTTTAACCTTGGACTATTAACAATTTAACTGTCTCCTTATAATTTCTAGGTTGTGGACGAAGAGGAGGTCCTCCCGCAGACAAAACGGCGAAAAACTTTGTATGAACAGTCCTCTTATGCTCGCCGAGTGTCATACGGCAAAATGCTCAGAGGGAAAACTACACCTTCGCAGTGAGTGATACTAACATCTAATTTCTTTATTACTCGATTGTTGATGAAACACCACTTACCAATGTTATCCAGAATTTCAACTGAATTCATTCTGTTCAAATTTTAAGTCGTTTCCAGTAAAATGTTGCGACTGTTAGCTGCTTAACACCTGAATTAGCTCGTAAAGCATTGTTGCTGAGCTGTTGTTAAACAGCTATAATCAATGAATGAGCGCAGTAGAATGGATGGAGGATGCGAAAGTTGTTGACTCCAGGGCTTTGTTGGAAGGTCAACAAACTTAAACTTCCACTTCTAGGGGAAAAGCCGAAGTGGGGAGGTCCTAGGGAAGGCCGATAGTCGATAGGACTATCGATATATCAATATTTTCACACTATCGATAGTTGGCTGACTATCGATGTTTGGGAATACTCACTCAGCCCGCTTCCCTTGAAATTTAAAGCTTCACTTGAAGGAAAGTTAATTCATTCTAAGAATTGAAAGGCATCTACAATAGATCTATGGTTTCTCCTATTCACAACTAAATTCATTGAATGGGAACAACAGTGGATAGGTCAAGAAAACCTGAGGGGAGTGTCAAAAACCAGGGTTTTAATAAACATTTAACGAAAGGTATAAGAAGGTAGAGAATTCCGTACTATTGATGCTATCGATAGTTAAGTCACCAATAGTATCGAACTATCGATAGTGTCTCACTATCAACTATCGGCCTTCCCTAGAAGGTCCCTTTTGGGTGGGTAGTTGGTTTTTCAATAATGAACCTTAAGGATTGACCTGGAAAAATACATTTTCAACTCCGAAGAATCCGAGACATTTAAAAACGCTGCAACTTATTTTACAAAGGTTAAATGGATTATTTCTGTGTTGTATAACCCACTTGATAAGTCACTCATCGATCTTTATTGGTTAAAGCCCAGCGCTTCTCTACTTTGAATTGAATTCTAGATGCCTTAAAAAGAGCGTAGATCGTAGATCAATCAGAAAATGTATGAGCCACAAGGGAGTTCAGCTGATGTGTGTCTGCATATTTTGTAATTAGCTTCTTGATGTCCTAAAAACGATTGGATGGCTTCATAGTAAATATAAACGCCTACGCTTAACCAGTCCATCACTGAGTGACAAAAGCTGATATTTAAATACCTAGATTGTTGAAGTATACCATATATTGATGCTGAGGTAGAACAACTATAGACTTGTCCGCAAATACAGCAAGTGTTGTGAAAAACTCGATTTCAAAAGGAGCTCAAGAAAACATTAAAATTGTATTAGCTGATACTAACGTCGCAATTTTCAAGGAGGTTTTCACTAAGCTAGCAGTACTACTTTCATATTGGGATTGTATTTTTCTCCGTATGTCCTAGCCAAAAGATTTGTGTATAAATATAGCAAGCAGATTGGAGTCGTAATTGAAGATGAGAGGATTTGTTATATTGTTATTACGTAACACAGTCAATTTTTAAGGCTCTTCACTCTTAAAACGGTCCTTATCAACAAATAAGAGACTTTCTGGTGCGGTTCACGCGAGGACGTTGACGGTACCGTCTGGATAAAAATGCAGACTGCGCATGCGTGACGTCCCGTCCATCATGCAAGCCGTCATGACGAACCGTCTGAAATCGGTTCTCCTATACGTCTTTCCTTGACGAGTTGGCAGTAACATAACCTTCCATATTTATAACCCAATTTACCTATTTCTCATATTCCGTTTTCGGCATTGTACAAGTTTTTTTGCACGCGGTAGCAATAACGAACGTCTGTGTTGTTGTATCCACAAAATACAACTTCAACTCAATAACACAAACTTCAATCCACAATAACGACAGTATACAACTTCCAATGAATGTTGACGTCACGTTAAACGTGACTTCAACAGCCGGTAGGTAGCCTTGATGCTATTCGTCATGGAAATGTTAGCATCCAACTGCTCGCCTCAACTCGGCGACCACGGTTTCCTAGTCGTCGTCCACCAAAAAGTCTCTATTTTGAGGGTGACGCCGTGTCTTACGTGGAACACGAATACGAGCGACCAACGCGATCTGTTAGCGTGATCAAAAAATACAATTCTGTGGAAGTGACTTACGTAGCAATGCAGCGTCGCGTTTGTCGCAGTAAACGCTCGCGTCGCGTGCTTTAATTTTCAAATCGGTTTGATTTTTGTCGCATAATCTCGTTATTATTTAACAAAGTTTGTTTACAGTTTGTAGGAACGAAACTAAACTTCCTTATTTCGTGTGCAAAAATCTACTGTAATCTTAAGATTCTGAAATATTGTTATTATTTGCCCTGTGGAGTTACTTTTGAAGTTATTTTTCAACAAACCCCTCGTTTAAAATCTTTTAATCACATTGTAAAACATAAAAACAATTAAATTATGTAACATTTCCTCTCCTAATCAGCAAAATAAAAGTAAAATTTACTTTATTGTTGATAAGCTGAGAAATTATGGCTTACAAAAATAATTTCAATTGTTGAAATACCAACTTTGAAATGCAATTAAAAAGAAAAGTTGAAAATGTTTTGTTTCAAATTAATTGCAGAATCGATTCTACACGTATGTATGTTTCTTTGACTGAGTTAGGTACTTCACTGGTATCTTCTTCATAATGTCAGTTCTAATAGATTACAACAACTAAAGTATATTCCACCCTATAAAACAAATGTTTATTAAATGTCTAATTCTAAGAATTTTTCTATATCATTGGAAACATTTTTTGTTATAGGGTCAAAATTACACCTAGAAGACTGGGTACCAGTATGAGGACAGCGAGTCGAGTCAATTCTCAGAAAAAAAAGAAGACTTCATTTTCTCAATCACCATGCCTTGTTTACAATCATGAAACGGCTTTCACAAACTGTATCACTCCTCGTACGTTTTATGCTGATAGAAATTCTAAAGTTCCATTCACCTTCCATGGATTCAATCCTGCTCCTGAAGAATCAAGTTCCAGCATCTTATCAGCAAACAACAGTTTCATGAGTGTGGCAGAGAGTAACGGACGTGATCATAGATCAGGAAGAGTTTCAACGTCTGCCCCCCCAAAACAATTGACTTCTCCGTTTCTTCATTCAGCTAGACCGTCTAGAAACAAAAGTTTACTTCCTGGAACACCCAGTGCATATTATCCTACTATCCAGGAAGGTAGACTAATGGTGTCTACGGGGAGACAGAGTAGTCAACATAAAGATTCATATCTGCGTGGAAAAAGAAAAACTTTTGGAGGTCTTAATGACTCAAATTTTGTTCGTGATTCCACGCCAGCATCTTATTTTTCACCCACTTCAAGTGGTACACCGAGAATGATGAGAGCAGAATCGCCTAACATTCAACTTCAAGATGTGAACGCCACTCCTAGATCTTCTTACCAAGCGAGTCGGTCGGTGGCGTCAAGTTGCTCCATTCCTTTTGGGACACCACAAGGGATATTTTATCAGAGCCAGGAATATGATTCATTGTTTGTAAATACTTCTGGAAACTCTGAAATCCGTCGAAGACGATCTCGAGGCTCATTCCTCATTGATCAATCTCATTATGGTTCTATTATGCAAAGTCCTCAACACTTATCTTATGACACTCCTTCCCATTTGAACAGTCCCAGGAGAAGTGTTATGGGGATTCGAGGAAGTTCGTCATTTTCACCAATGAGTTACAATGATACTGATTATGTATTATTATCACCCAGAGGGAGAAATATTGTCAGCAAAAGGTATGGTACAAATGATCATTCTGATGTCAACTTCTCTGAGTCACCATATTCTCCATCCGACAAAACTCTAGATTTTACTGCCAGCCCCTCCAAGCACCGAACTCCTCGTTTTGCTCGGACACCTAAGAGATCGTTGTCTGTACAGGTGCTTACAAAATCATTTAAAAATAAACCAGATTACGGGTTCAATGTGAACAATCTCTCATTGTCTAAAACTCGTAAATCGCGAAGAATTTCTCAATCGCAATCTGACATATCAAACTCCGAAATGTCACAAATTCCAGTGACGCCATTACCTATGTCAGAAAGAGTGTCTAAAAGGGTTTCCCGTCGATCTCTCAATGCTCCATCTGGTACACCAACCCAACCAAGCTCTGCCCGTAATTCAAGAAAGAGTGGAAATTCAAGACAAGAAGACATGTCATCCACTCTTGTATACGGTAATGATCCAGAAACTTCTCCTGGAAAATCATCTGGACTCACATGCAGTGAAGAATATGTATCAAATCACACTCCTGAACGATCTCAGTCATCTCTTCGTGACACATCGACGATTTCTACTCGCAAATCCAGGAATAGTGTGAGAATTCATCCTGTGGAAACCTCTACCCCCAGCAGGACAAGTTTATCGAATCAGTCCTCCAGACGATCTCGGAGTGTTCCATTACATACATCAGGTCAATTTAGCTCCCTGAAAAAATCCAGGAAAAGTGGTATGGAACGCAGTGTGGGTGATTCAGAATCTGTTAATCCTATTTCTCCAAGACGTTCGGGCTTGGTGAAACGGGCGGCGGAATCCACAACTCCGGATGTGCTTCTGACACCGGAACAGCCAAATAAATCCGTAACTGAATTAAAATCGTCCGCAAGAAAATCATCCAGATCCAGTGTTAAAGATAAGAGCAAATCAAGGAAGATTAGTGTGGAACGCACTGTGGGTGATTTGGAATCTGTTAATTCCGTTACTCCAAGACGTTCAGGTTCGGTGAAATGGGTGGCAGAATCGGCAACTCCTGGTGTGTTGATGACGCTTGAAAAGTCAAATACTTCCGTAACGGAATTAAAATTGTCTACCAGGAAATCATCCAGATCCAGTGTTAAAGATAAGACCAAATCAAGGAAAAGTGATGTGGAATACCCTGTGGGTGACTCGGAATCTGTTAATCCCATTTCTACAAGACGTTCAGGTTTGGTGAAATCTACGGCGGAATCCGCAACTCCTGATGTGCTTCTGACACCTGAACAGTCAAATAAATCCGTAACTGAATTAAAATCGTCAGCAAGGAAATCATCCAGATCCAGTGTTAAAGATAAGAGCAAATCAAGGAAGAGCAGTACGGAACGCACTGTTGGTGATTCGGAATCTGTTAATTCCGTTACTCCAAGACGTTCAGATTCGGTGATATGGGTGGCAGAATCCGCAACTCCTGGTGTGTTAATGACGCTTGAAAAGTCAAATAATTCCGTAACTGAATTAAAATCGTCCACCAGGAAATCATCCAGATCCAGTGTTAAAGATAAGAGCAAATCAAGGAAGAGCAGTATGGAACGCACTGTTGGTGATTCGGAATCTGTTAATCCTATTTCTCCAAGACGTTCAGGTTTGGTGAAATCGACGGCGGAATCCGAAACTCCTGATGTGCTTATGACATCTGAACAGCCAAATAAATCCGTAACTGAATTAAAATCGTCCACCAGGAAATCATCCAGATCCAGTGTTAAAGATGAGAGCAAATCAAGGAAGAGCAGTATGGAACGCACTGTGGGTGATTCGGAATCTGTCAATTCCGTTACTCCAAGACGTTCAGGTTCGGTGAAAAGGGCGGCAGAATCGTCATCATCTGATGCTCTTCGAACACTTGATCGGTCAAATAGATCTTCAACTGAATTGAATCCACCCGCGAGGAAATCAACCAGATTCAGTGTAACAGATGAAAGCAATTCCAATGTAATTTCTATGGAATCCCCTAGTGCGGGTGTAACAACGCCACCTAGAACCGTTTCTCCCGAAGTGGTGCTGAGATCTTCGAAAAAGTCTGCGCGTCGTTCTGTGGAAGTCGCCGTTCATGGTACTCCGACAAGTGCGTTCAAAAGAAATACTCGACGGTCGGTCCTCAAAACATTCACTCCGGTCAGCTCACTCAAACGAAAATTGGAAGCAGTACGATCACCATCAACTTCTCCTGTAAAGAAATTGAAACTAGATCCCGATAAACCTGGTAAGTTTAGGTGAAACTCATTGACTTTATAATGATTTTAAGATTTAGTTCCATAAATTTGGACTCATGAATCCTTTGCCTGTGGCTACTCAATGCCCCTCTCCCTCTAGTGGAAAGCGGGTCCGGTCCATGTGTGAAATCGTTAGCAATGACACGAGAGAAAATTAACTGTGGTAATGATGTTTAGATACCAACTCAAATGAAATAGCTAAATTCTTGGAAAAAATGAACTCGTTTTATTGCTTCCGAGTCTTTTTTTTTTTTTTTTTTTGCTTGTTTTCACTTTCGGAATGTGAAAATTTTTTTGTCTCCAAAATCAAAATTCGCATCGCATATTGCGTTTTAGACCTTTTTTTCTGAACAATTTTGGTTCCATGGTCTGTCTGTCAGCAAATCTTGTTACGGTCAAAACTCACGAAGTTATTAATAACCTCCGTTCTGATGAAATTTTCAGGCGATTGTGCAGGTTATCAGAGGGATGGTCCCCTATAGGTTTCATGACCCCCGGATCAGTAGTAGTCTCTGCGATGCGCAAACGAAATCCTTGTTACGCGCATAACTCCGGGAGTTCAGACCATTTCGATGAAATTTTCAGATTTGTTGGTTTGATGTCAGATGATCCTCTATAAGTTTTGCCCTCAATATAGAAGGGCTTTTGTGCGTTTCCTTGAAATAGAAAGGAACCGATTGGCTTGCCTCTGCTTAGGAGTGTTGTGCCAATGTTCTGTGCGTGTTTTGTCCTCCCATCTGAACCTGTTGAGTTATAACTCTTGGTAACCCCTAAATGGGGTTCACCCCTAGTTGGGGTGGTCCAATTGGATTGGACTTGATCCCTTTTTACGTTGCCCTCTATTTATGACCCAGCACCCATAGTAATCAGTTTGTTGCCCCAGGCTGCAGCCTTGAGGGAGTTTAGGCAACTCCAAGTGATTACCGAGAAGGCAGAAATAGCCTTTAGTGCTGCTTGGCTGTCAGATGGTATATATAGCTTTGCCAAGTCGTTGAGAATTTTCCAAACCAAATTGAGAATTTTCCAAACCAAATTGAGATTTTTCCAAACCAATTTGAGAATTTGTCCAATCTAAGAAACATTCACTACTAAACAGGAGGAGGAAGTTTTCCAAACCGAATTGAACTAAAAAAGACAAAATGAACGAAGAATACTTCATAAAAATTACGCTCTTGTTAAGAACAGAAAAAATCGAGGCCACTCTGCGTTTGCCAAGGAATTTTTATTTTATTTCAATGTTAATTTGTTCATAAAGTTATTCTTTCATTTTGCTTCATTAATTTTGTTTTCAATAAAAGTCTGGGGTTGCCTTAAAAAACTGTCAATTCGGTTTGGAAGACTTCTTCTTCCTGTTTAGTAGTGAATGTTTCTTAGATTGGAAAATTCTCAAATTGATTTGGAAAATTCTCAAATAGGTTTGGAAAAATCTCAATTTGGTTTGGAAAATTCTCAATTCGACTTGGAAAAGCTATAATCGTTGCACCTTTGAGTCGTTTCCTTTAAACACATATTTCTATAATGGGTTTTTTGATATAAACTTTTCGAGTCCAGAAAGCTGATTTGTCCCGTTGAAATTGGAGATTAATCGCGCATGGGTTGTTCATATTGCCCATTCTAAATTGTTAACTATACTCAAAGAGAGATCACATTAAAAAACACTTTATTTTGGAAAACAAATCGTACCATAAAATCTTATGTCGGTCATACCTGATCCTCATAGAGTAACTGCTGTAGATCAAGTCAAATAACTATGAAAACCACAGCGGTAGTTATAGGAATCTTTAAATTTTACATGCTACCTGGATTTTTCGTACGAACGCAATGAATTCCTTTTGCTTTTGGGATTTTCATTCTGACTGTTATTTGTGATGGTATTATCCAATATAAATCTTTTCCACGTTGTGTCCCCTCAGCATCGTATTTTGTTGCGATAAATTTATTTTATTCTGTCAGGAATAAAGAAATTAAATTCCGACAAGAGATTAACAAGTACCTACCTCGAATGAAGCTTCAAGATGAGCAGAAATCAGTAATTTAATTTAAAAAATCCGTGTATCATCCGTATATTTGGGTCCAATTTACCAGGGTAGAAAAGATGGCTAAAATAGCACGAGTTCAGAGGTATAGGTCAGGCCAACTAAGATATCCCCGTCTAGAATACTATTACTAGGTATGTTGGCGCCGAGTTTAGATAATGTACATCACCACAAACTACGTTTAATAAAAATAGATGTTGTTGGTTCGAGTCTTTACGGCAGATACCTGGTATATTAGTATTTATTGGGAGGTAATTTTAGAAATCATTATTACGTGTGGACCCCAACACGTTGTTTTCACAAAATTTCTTGAAGGATTGTTCTATATAAAAACTTCGGGGAGCAATCGGCCCAAGTTCCGGCTCCATATTATCTTAAGCTATGCATCTGCTCAATTTAGCAATAACTTTGCTCAACAGAGACTCATTGTAAAGACGAGAAAGAGAGATTAGACCAAAGATCAGAAATACACATTCTTGGCGTCAATCGTTACCCATTAGAATTATTGTAATGTTTGTAAATTGGAATGTACAAAAATTTATTAATTTTCAGATAAGAAAAAAATGGCTGCACTCTGGGTTTGTCATAAGAAAAAATCTCCGTCTAGAACTACTGAGCAGAATATAAATGCAAGACGAAGCTTTGATAGAACTTCTAAATCTCCTTGTAAATTCAACGAGGTAATTTTATTTGATTCTTGGAGTGTTTTGTTACCCAGAAACGTCCATCGTCAACTGGTTCTATCACTTATTTAATGAAATTTGGATTTGGTTCTTGATGTTAACCTGAATCGCAAACGTCGTGGGGTTAAAGTGATAATGTTTAGTTTGCAATGCTGAATATTACTTTACTTTTGTGATCTATCTCTTTGTCGATTTTTTTTATTTCAGACTCTTCCAAGTAACTTCAAATTCCAAAGTCCTGGATCCATGTTGTCTACCTCTTCCCTGGATGAACCTCATGTTGACAGTTCTGGAAAGCCGTTGACGCCTATCAAAGACCTGGATGCGCAACCCCAGCAGCTAAGCCCCGAAGATGATCTTCTCAATGCACTTGATCTTTCTAGGAAAAGTGATATTGCTATAGAATCTGAAAAGCCCCCTCGCCGCCTTCGTAGTTCAACTCAAAAACGCACACCCGTTGTTGGCTCAGCACCAAGAACTTCAACGTCTGTTAAATCGTCCCCTTCTAAAAGCGGCAAGAAGCTCTTGTTCAGATCACCATTAGTGGATTATGAAGGAAGCCAAAGTCGAGAGGGAACATCAAAAGTGAATTCATCCAACATCAAGAGTATCCTCATACCATCTCCCACCACATCCAGTGATGAACCTATGAGTAGGGTTTTCACCACGTCGCCAGTAGTAGATTTCACTGACAGTAGTGGCAAAAAGAAGATATTCCGTGCATCTCCAACTTCCAAGGGTGGGGGCATTAGAGAACTCATCCCTTCAGAGGAAATAGATTTTACTGGCGT
Organism: Creontiades dilutus; assembly: GCA_031894815.1. Taxonomy (NCBI): domain Eukaryota; kingdom Metazoa; phylum Arthropoda; class Insecta; order Hemiptera; family Miridae; genus Creontiades; species Creontiades dilutus. Next base: position 1,066,660 of record JAVIWC010000736.1, on the reverse strand, counting down.
TAGAGATCTCTTTGAGCATACTGCATCTCCTAGTAGTACACCACCTTCAGCTAGAATAAGTGGGAAACGAAGCCGAAAGAATGTGAAAGTAGATCTTGACGATAGTCCCCCTAAAATTACGGTCTCCCCCCCAACCCCCCCAAAGTCCAAGACAGTTAGCAAGAGATTAAGCTTGGGAGCAGCTAAATCGGTCATCAAAAGTAAGGCTGTGGGAAGTAAACAATCCAAAAAAGTGAAGGACGAAAACTTGCCTAAAAAGAGGCATTCAAAGAATGTAGGAGCTTCTAAAAGGGCCGCAAATAAAATGTTGGTTTCTAAAGAACCTCCAAGGACTGTTCCAACCAAGGAACATTCCAAGATAAGATCTCCCACAAAGAAAGTTGGTACTGTTGTGTCACCTAAAAAGCTGCGTTCTAAGAAAAACGATATTCCTTCTGTTGTGTCTCCCTCAAAGAAAGAATCTGCCAGCATGAATGTGAAGGTTGTCCCACCAAAGAAATTACGTGCACGAAAAGTTGGAGTTTTGGATGAAGGCGTGTTGGAACATTCGACCCAAAACAAGTCTTCTAAAAAGGTTTCAACGCAGAAAAAAGTGGCAACGCCCAAGAAAGCCCTGAAATCTTCTAAGAATGTTGAGGTTGTAGTACCTCCTAAAAAGCAGCGCTCTAAAAAATTACCAACCTCCAAAGAGGCTACTACGAAACGTTCTGCCTCAAAAGGTTCTGCTGTGAATGCATCTACTTCAAAAGATTCTTGTACGCAGGTTGTATGCGGGGTTTCCCCGAAGAGGCTGCGTTCTAAGAAAGTTGAAGCAGTGACACAAACTACCAGAAATGTTTCTATTAAGGAAAAGGTTGTAGCCTCCAAGAAAACGCCTAAATCAAACCAAAATGTGAAGATTGTTGAGTCTCCTGCTGCAAAATCTTCAAAAAATCCTCAGAAAATGTCTGCTAAAAATAAAGTTCCAAACTCTAACAGAACGACTGGGAAAATAACAACTAAAAAAGTAGAGATTGTTCAGTCACCCAAAAAGCTACGTGCCAAGAAAGAAGTACTAAAGGAGTCTGCTACGTCAGCGGTTACTAATAAGAAATCTTCCTCAAAGGGAACACTAGAAAAATCTGGCCCTAAATCCAAGACAAAAAAAGTTGTGGCTGAAGCAAATACCGCTAAGCGAAGGAATTCTTTGAAGAACAAGACTTCGCAAGTTTCTCCTCGAAAAACGAGAAATGCAGCCAAACCGAAAAAGGCTTCACCAAAACAGAAGAAAGTATCTCGTCAAAAGCGGTGTGTTTAGTTCTAGGTAAGCTGAAAATTGAATCAATATTTTCGATCATTACTCAAGGATTTTATCAAATAACTAAGCGGCTTTATGGTAAGAGAAATAGCCAGTCAATCCGAGCTAAGCTCTTAACTTTTTCAGAATGTTGTTTTTAAACAGTCTTCCTTATCATCTTCCCTATCGAATAAAAACGGAGTAGGATAGAACGTTGTCTATATTTCCACGAAAGTAAAGAGTTACACTGTTAAATCGATTTCGACGGTTAGGTCATCATCAGTAACAAACATGAACTGAAAGTACATCACAGAAAGCATATCTTATGTAAGATCGAGTGAGAGGAGATTGAATCCTATTGGCTCAAGGAAGTGAAAGGGGCTGGGAGGACCAACCAATGCCACTCAAGGCTTACAAGGTGAAAGGGGCACAAACAGTATCATTATGGAGAGGCGGAACCAAACTTATTGCAATAAAGAACCCAATAATGGTGAAATATTTTGAGGAATGACATCATTTAAACATTTTCCTGACCTATCACTTCGAAATTGTCGGAAAAAGTGCAATAACGTTACCGTTGAACCAACTTGGAAAAATGAGCATCATTAACTATTAGACGCAGGGACCACAAACCACCACTTTGACTATAAAGTGTCCCTTCCCCCGTTGGTAAAAATTCAAAGGAAGGGAGCTATTATCATTTAAATAATTAACAGGAGTACAATCCAGTTCTTAGCAACCACCCAACAGTCCCCCCCCCCCCTCTGCTCAACACTCCTTCAACTACTGTTATCCCGGCATCACCACTTTTCCGTCCGCCCAAGGGGGTCATTCGTGTACCTGCCACCTTGGTAAGCACTAGCCTCTCTGCTGCTCTGGTTGAATCTACAGATTTTTCCAGGGAGTTGGTTAGGCTTAGTAAGTACCGTTTATGAACACAGAATGCGCTCACGTAAACCCTTGTTAGCCCACCCCCAGCCGTAAATTTCATCTCTGTTAACTAGCTCCCCTCCTCTGAGCTAGAATCCCATATTTGTAGGTTGCATAGGCAATTTTTCATCTTCGGTACTTAAATGTGTAAAATTAATCATTTAAATGATCTGCCTAGAATCATCATCAATCATGGTAGAACCATAGAGGTCTACTGTTCCGCTTTTTTTAATTTAAAACATAAATCCATCTTGAAATTTGGGTCACATTTCTCCACGTTCATATTTTCTCTTAGCGTGCCTTTTTTATTTTTGCTGAAATTTTTAATGTATTATGTTTTATCACCTTAATTTCTCTATTATTTTCCAGTGGTTGATCACGTTCCCTATGGAAAGTTGCTGTATGGAGCGTTCTTCATTGAATTCGATTCCAAGTACTTACTTGAAGACTATCGAGAACTTTGTAAAAATTTAACATGGTATTTTTATTTATTGTTGAGGGTTTTATGTCCAAAAAGAGCTGATTGTAAATGTTTTTCTATTTATATCAATAAAGAAAAAAATTGTTACCTACGATTTCTATTTAGTGTAGATAAGTTAGCATTTCTGGATGAAATACTTTTTAATAAACTCTGTTCTGCACACAGTGTTTCCTACCAACCCTGAAATTTTGCAACATATAGGAGTAAGTAGTGTTTCCATGGGTACAAAAAGCGGCTCACACTTACCTATTTAAAGAAGAGTAAACTAATTTAGAAGCAAGCAAATTGATGGGCGTTGGCATTCGAATACTCCCCTACAAAGAATGTTTGCCGACCTCTTCCATCCCGAAATTCTTTTTTTTTTCATCTCCATAACTCCAAGAGTAGTTTTTGTTAGTCTACCTCAGGGAAATGAACAACCATAGCAGTAAAGAGGTTGTAAAATATCAAAGAAATGCCATACCCCCCAAAATAGTAATAATCATCATGAATGATTGAAAGATGGATCAAATCGACTGTTTCATTTCAGAACATAACAAAAAATAAACATTCTTTTAGGTAATTTAAATTCTTTCTGTTTCATTCCAATTTATTTAACATAGTTATCTTATTAATACAATACAAACTTGCTCAATATGAATTACGAAAAAAATCTCAAAGTAATTCCGAAACTAGCAATTTTTTTATTTTCAATGTTGCGGTCCTTAGGCGTTTGTTTATGATTATGAATGTGCATTGGTTGTAAAGGAAATTTCACGCTAAATCCGAAAATGTGGTCAAAAGTAGAAACAAATTGTTTTGAAGTGGAGAAACGTGGTTGGTTTCCTGAAGAAAAAAAAATTATATCTAGAGAACGGGTTGAGATAGAAAAGTGCTGTTTTTTCATCAAAATCGGTCAAGAACTCCCGGAGTTATGCACGTAACAAGGATTTCGTTTGCGTATACGCAGAGGCTACTATTGATCCTGGGGTCATGAAACTCACAGGGGACCATCTACACATCAAACCAAACAATTCCTGGAAATTTCATCGAAATTGGTCAAGAACTCCCGGAGTTATGCGCGTAACAAGGATTTCACGTTTGCGCATGCGCAGAGGCTACTATTGATCCGGGGGTCATGAAACTTATAGAGGGCCATCTACACCCCAACCCGCACAATCCCTGAAAATTTCATCAAAATCAGACTATAACTTCGTGTAGTTTTGCCCGTAACGAGGATTTGCTGACAGACAGACAGACACACATGGAACCAAAATTGTTCAAAAAGGTCTAAAACGCGAGTGGAATTTTTGATTTTGGAGACAAGAAAATTTTCACATTCCGAAAGTGAAAACAATGCTTCCGCTACCTTGGTAGATTCGGAAGCAATAATAAACCCATGAGCTAGAATTGGCAGCGTTTTCTGCTTCCAATATGGGTATCTTTCGGCGGAAACTCATTCTACTATCGAAATTCTCTCTGAATTTCATAACATTACAGTGATAACACGATAAAGTGGGATAAAACACGTCTCTCTCAATAAGGTTATTATCTATACCTACTTTCGTAAGAGATAACTAGGAGTTGGGGGATTTCGACGGTGAAGAATTATCTGAGAACAGTTCACGTCGCACGATGTGTCCGTGTGATCTCCTTCCGGGGAAATGGTGCACCTTAGCGATCATCTCGCTAGTTGGAAACGTCGCAGTGGCTGGTTACATGATCTATGTAGCCGTGTTCAGACACTCCGAGGATTCCGAAAGAAACAACACTTCTTATAAGCTTCAGTCGATTATAGGTATTTCTCATTCTGAACATGTCTAGGAAAGGCTAGAAATAAAATTCGAGGTACCTAGCAAAACAATTACAAAACTATATTATAAAATTATATTTTACTATACCATATTTCTTTGCAATTAACTTTGTCTATAATAAAAGAAAATACTGCGTAGAAGTATTTGTCTCTTTAGACTGTCTTGTTTTTGAGATTTCAATTTTTTATACTTCAGCCCTTCAATTTAACTCTGTAGGGATGATCGAAAATTATGCGAAGGAATTAATATAAACACGGAGTGTTAAATTATCGTGAGACTGATTGTTTCATGACTGTGGTCCATAGGTTTGCCGAGTCCAAATAAATAGATCAGTTATTAACACCAAGTTTGTTTATTCTTTCCTCAATTCTAAATAGCTCCGAAATATGCAAGTTAAGGCTGGATAGTACATGATTTCTTAGTTCAAACTTAGTGGGAAGTGGTTTTGTTCTGCAAATTTCAACGATTTCCGTCATTGTAGAACAAAAAAATCAATCAGCTAACATTTTAGTAATTTGAAGTAGTTGAAACTTGAAACAGCTCCAATAATTTTCAATTAAGATTGTGAACCATATTCTATAGATAGACATTATTAACAAGGAGTTTTCTAAATAATCCTCCTGGACATACATATTTCTGTAGTACGACCTCAAATTATTTGATTCTGGAATTATGAATACACGGAATGCGTATAGGTCACAATACTACTACAGTACTAATCCCTCCCAAAATACTTTTTTCTTCGGATTTTGCCCATCTTGACACGTAACTTCCTTAAGTACTTTGAGGGCTAATTATTATAATAATTTATACAGCCTCTGATCGATTATTAAAAAGAATACACCAGGTGGATATGAATCGGTTAAAAAAAGCAAGCAGTACACACAAGCCAGGGTTAAACATTTTATTCGTTCAGGTTAAAATCCGTATCAAAACTATATTCTTCTTTCAGATTGAAGTTCTCCAGCACCCCAGCCAGGGAAGTTGTTTCCCGCTCTGAAACGAAGGACAACATTGAAAGTTAATCAACATTGACATTGCAACTGGTGAAATTGCGTGAATTTTAGCATCAGAGAAAACCACGAGAACTTGACGTAAAAATAACGATTGAAAAACAAGATGTAAAATGAAACAACGTAGGCATGTACCTCCGCTGCACAAAAATACACTGCAAGGATTAGCGTAATGTTATTTTTCCTCCATTTACGCGACGCTCTTATTGCATCAGTTCTTAACCTTCTACATCACCGGAAGATGGTACAACAAACGATAAGAGATACAAGACAATACACACATGCACATGAACAACTTTCAACAACCAGCATCAAATGTTCCCTAAAGGTACTACTACATTTTAATTTCTGATATTATAAGACACACAAACTAAACAAATAACAACCTTGGATTCCGATGGAAATTATTATTATTTCAACAATACGATTAATTTATGGGTACTGGGATATTCAAACAGTACAACGTGGAAAAAATCGAAAGAAGACTATCGTGACAAACAACAAATATGATAAGATTGCCTTTCTTGGTTCTGGCCGACTCACGCGCAATAAACCAGTTGTTTATTAACTTTTATAGGGCCTTTTAGGGAGACTCGGGGGAACCCCCTTTAGGTAATAGAGGTTAAGATATTGAGGATATAATATATCATAACTTACATTATACCTACATGTTATGTAGGTCCAGTAACAGTTAAATCAAGGATTTCAACTATCATATTTGTAGTAGAGTGAGAGGTCTTTAATATTAAAACCAGAAGAAGTTACGTTCATAACCACTTAAGTAGGTTACAAAAATAAAATATCAATAAAAACGGTCTATCTCATATGATAGTTTATATGATTTTCCCCTCTTCCGCATTTAAAGGAATTTTATTCCTTTTTTAATTATATTGTATTGTGGGATGACAGAAACTGACGGTTTTGGCGAACTTTAGTTTTTCCCGTTTGATAAAGAACTATTCGTTGTCCCTCACATGCTGACCACGCCGTTACCTTCCTCAACTCTTTTCCATCTCGAATATAGGTAATTCGTGGGAAACATTTCTGAAGCGAATAAAATATGTTTTAATTACATGAGGAGCAATGGGCTAGACAATACAAAAGTCTCATTGCTTGGTTTCCTTAGACAAGGGTGCCCACAAGGGTGAGGGGGAGCTATGACGCAGACTGCGCCATTAAAATCCTTTGGGGGGGGGGGGGGGGTTGATTGAAACAGTGTTTAATGAGACGACATTCAAAAACATATTACATCACTAGATAGGACGTAAATAACTCAATGGTTGGCCTCATAACCGGCTTTGTACCCCTAAGGTTCCACCTACACTGCATTGGGGTCACACAAAGTACAACCCTGTGCAGGCTATGTGAGGAGACTGACGAAACAGCATCCCACATAATATTTGAGTGCCCAGCACTCGCATCTCGTAGATTTGAACTCTTTGGGGCACAAACCCCAATGAGGTCCATTCAGAGCGAACAACTAATCAAGGGCCTCAAACCCCTCACCAAGGGGCTGAATCTCCTTGATTAAAAGCAAAACTCTCAGGAAAGTACAATAAGCCAACAGGCTTCCGTGCTGGGGGCTCCCTAACCCCCACCCTGAGAGTTTTAGTTATCATCTACATCTACGTAAATAATAATGAACCTAGTTATCAATTTAAATATGGTTTGTTTTTCCATCTGAAATGTATAAATGACAATGACAGTGCTTGAATATTATCCGTTTTGTCTATAGCCAACTGGGTTTGAATTTGTTCAATACCTACGTTAATTCTCTACTAACCACTAGATAAAATAAGGGGTGCTTACGAGTATTTTTCACATTTTTGTTTTGGGGAGGGGGTACCAACTTACATGGGGAGGGGGCTGGTTCTAAGTGGAGGGGGGGGGGAGAGTGCGTCATGAAGCTTGGGGGGCCACCCTGCCTTAGGGGACACGACATATAAATTATTACACAGCTTTTGCCTCCCAGTTGAAGTTTGCAAACTTTACGAGTTGTCAACAAGACATTTGGAACCACCGAGTCGTACCACCATCATTGCGAAAAGAGTTTTATTCATTACGTAAGGGCCAACACAAATCAACAACAAAATTGCCGCCTCGTGTCCATTTCATTTGGTGGTGAACTATTAGTTGTGATGCATGACATTTTTGTGGCAGGACTATTCAATGATAAAATCCAAGACAGCCTCATGGAGAAGGACCCTTGTTCAGCTGCATTAACACTCGTGGAAGCGGTAAAGGTTGCAACATCAAGAGAAGCAGCTTTTGTTGATCGCTCTTGGCCCAAGGTTCAGGTAAAACCAGAGCCCTGGACCCTAAAGGACCCTTGCAGCTAGGTACTTACGGACCTGCTTTGTGGGTACTTATGGTCCCAACAGACGTAGATATTATTTATTTATACGGCCGAACCTTTAGTGACAAAAACGTCAACAAGGAAACAAACAATCATTTTCAGGTATAACATTCCCCTTACCTATCATTAAATTGATAAATTTTGTTGACAATTTTGACACAAAGAGTAGATTCTGTTTAATTTCAGACACAATCAGAGCCTCAAGAGTAATACCATAATCATGGTACCACGCCTTCAGAGTCCCAATTTTCCTAGTCAATTTGCAATATATTCATTTTGATTATTCCCAGTCGTAGTGCTAACACCCTGCGATATCTCACCAGACAAATGTACGATTTAACGTTGATAGAACAATACCGAAGATATGAGAAACAATGTTCAAATTCGTATATTGGAAGATAAGAAGAGTTATTCTTCGATGGAATTGAAATGACCGCAAAATACGCGCTTGATTTATTAGACTTTTTAACCTAATTAAGAGCATTTACGATTTTGATTGGGAGTTGGTTTTTCTTTGAATAATTAAGGTATTTGACTTAACAAATTAAAGCGGAAAATATGCACATAAAAAATCACAAAAACGAGTTCCGCTTTTAAAATCTTGCAGCAACCTGGTTGGAGGACCGCTGCCATGAAGGATGACTCCGTTAAACATTCATAACATGGACTACTAACTAATTAGGTTTACCTCTTCTTGAGCTTTCCTTTCTCATCTTTTTCATTGAGGCTTTCTGCAATTTTTTGTTACTGACAGGGACCAACAGTTCTTTCTTCTCCGGGGGTTCATTTTCAGTTTTAGAGCTTTTTTTCCTTTTGATAGCTTTGTTAGGCATAACAAGTATGTTATTTCCAAGCTGGAACACATTAAGAACGAAATTATCAACCGGTAGGTTTGGAAAAGGTTCAGTTCAATATTAATGCACATACTTCATTATAGTATTCTATTTATAGTTGAATTCAATTCTAGCCCTTTGTAAGAATTGAATAAATCAGTCCCAATAAAAAAACGCTGCAAATTCTTTCATTGGGGTTTATTATTCAATTGGCTTGCGTTCATGATTTGAATTTCTACTAAGCTTTGGAGTGTGCGTGTTTCACAGGTGATAGAGCGATTATTGAATTTCAGGAGGCACACGAATATGATCAACTGATCAATCCAAATAGGTATTTTGGTTGAGAACAGATTTACGTGCTCTATGCATATCTCCCAAAAATTCAATAATCGCTCTATCACCTGTGAAACACGCACACTCCAAAGCTTAGTAGAAATTCAAATCATGAACGCAAGCGTTGTAAAAATCTTTTATTCAATTTCACCGGGGTATCCATTATTCAATTCACTAGGTTTGCGTCCAATGATAAACCAAAAAATTTGTTGGCACCATAAATCGGACCGTAGATCGGGAATGTTTGACTGGGGATAGAGCGATTATTGAATTTCAGAAGATATGCATAGGGCATGTAAATCGGTTCTCAACCAAAATACCTATTTGGATTGATCTTTTGATCATATTTGTGTGCCTCCTAAAATTCAATAATTGCTCTACCACCTGTGAAACACGCACATTACAAAGCTTAGTAGAAATTCAAATCATGAATCATTGAATAATAAACCCCAGTGAAAAAATTTGCAGCGTTTTTAAATCAAAATTTTTCTTAGTTGTTCCCGAACCTCTTTTAACGGTGTTTATGTGAAGAAATACTACAATTATTACATACTAGAACACAGTATTCTCGTTATCCTGCGAATATGTATTATTGAGAGCTTACCACACCATCATTGTCGTCGTCCATAGCCTCACACATTGTTCCATCACTTGCCACACTAAAGGCAGGTGTAGGCCTTTTAGGGGGTTCCAAGCTTTCCAACATATCAACCTCCATTTTAGTTATCCTGTCAAGATCAAATTCTTTGGACATCTCTTCAACGATTGCACTTCTGACATGTGTGTCCTCGGTTTCCGGGGGTAATGTAAAATATCTAATTTTGCCACTGAAAAATTGTTTACAATTAGAAATGATCCATAGATTAATTATGAATTGTAACACCAAGAAGTCAGCAGGTAAGGTAAAAACTAGTTGAAGGAAATTTACCGGTTCCAATCATTAATGAGTTCGCGTGCTGCTGCTTCTGGATCGACCACTCCTCCTTTTTTGAACTTTCCTTGTCTTTTAGCCTTTAAAGCGAAGAATTCTTGGGGCGTTTCGTAATTGCCAATGTCGTACTGTTCCATCATCTAAACAAGTTAAGTTTATAATAAGGTGACCATATTTTTAATAACCTCAAAGTGGGACACACATTATGGATTATGATGGTCAGCCCCCCCCCCCCCCCAAATACCGTGTGAAAGATATTTTCTATATCGACACAACTGAACATCCCAATGGGCTAGAGAGAAGAAGTGGAAAAAATTACTGGTTGGATGTTTTGATTACTAGTCTGTTTCGTATGTTATTTACTTGTATTACTATTCTGAACGACAAATTTTACTGTCATCCGGCAAGTTTGAAATCAGGATTAATCATTAGTTGTAACTGAATTGCATGTTTTTAAACTCACCTGAGCCTTCGTTGCTCTTTGTAAAATAGCCATTGCTGGTATGAAAGGATCTTCCAAAGCTTCCACTTTGACAGCATTACGAAGGGCAACAGTAGAATCTGTCGCGTCACCCGTGCTGGCAGCAAACACTAGACCTGGACAATCAAGAAGCTTGATTTTCGAGTCCAGTTGAACTTCTTGCATAACCCTGGACACAAAAGACAATTGCTATAATTATGATCACATCAGAAATATCAGAGTTCAAGTAATTGGAAAGAGTTATTGGTTATACTTGGTCACTCCTGGTGTGGCTCCAACAGTGCAAGCCCTCGATCTTTTCAAGCTGTTGATGATGCTGCTCTTCCCAACATTTGGCAAACCTGTGATGTAAATATCAACAATTGTGTTACTCATTTTCTAATTTGACTGAAAGGGTCATGAAAGACTCTGATCCTGTTGACCATGAATTGAACATTTGCTTACCAACGATTCCAACTGTGATAGAAGTCTTGATGCCTTTATTCCTGCAATAGTTTCCAAGAAGTGACATGAGTAGCTCTGCACCAACACAAGATGAAACATTCGTTCTCTGGTTGGCTGCCCTGTGCCTTGATTTCGCAAATTTCTTCCTTCCAAGGTTGCTATTTTGTGTTTGTGTGCTAGCTTTGAACGGCACAGTCGGGAAATGACCTCGAAGATATTTCAGCCATTTATCAAGAACATCTCTCGGAACTAAATCTGAATAAAAGTAAAAACTGGTAACCAAGACTAACACCCATAACTGATGGTAAAGTACAAGAGGATAATTGTTGTTTCTTACAGTTGTATATAAATCAACATTAACGGATAAAAACTGTCTATAACCAAACAATTTACATACTAATGAGATTTACCTGCTTTATTAACTACGATAACAAGTCTTTTTTGACCAGCACTGTCTAGAACAGCTTGCTCTACCTGCTTGCATCTAGTGCCGAGAGGATCCCTTGCGTCAACTATTTCCAAAATAACATCAGCAGCGGAGACAACCTAAAGATCAATCAAAAAATTAAAACAACAAAGTGCATGGTGAATGCAATTTATAAGAAAGGAGGTGACAAGTCTTCCTCATCTTAAGAATTATACACCTTGACAACGATTTAAATGCACTCTTCATTTGCACTACTATAGATTTAGAAAAAGAATCTTCAATTAATGCTGGAACCTTTGAATATTCTTCTCGAGTCTGCAAAGGGTTTTCCCGAGGTGCTAATTTCAAATGTACTGAAAGATCCCGTCTCCTTTCAAGTTATAATTTTTGACCAGTCAAAGTACCCTGGCGGTATTATGAGAAAATTTTCCACGCGTGTGGACTCAGGATTGAGCTTCACACAATCCATCTTCCTGGGAATGCATTATTTTCTCAAATTTACCAAACATCGCATATTCTCTCTTATTAACGACATTCGTCTGATTAGCTGTTGGAGAATCTTTGGGAGGCTTAACCAGAAGAAGAAAGAGGTGTATAAGTGATTATATATGTAGGCGCCTCCACCTCTAATAATATCAAGGATAAATAGTACAAGAATATCCAGCATGGATCGTCTAGCGATGCACCCGCACCCATTCTACATTAAAGGGAGAGGTGGTAGGGGAGAGAGCCCCTAGCCCCTCTAGATGTTATTGTCAGTATGTCTTACGAGTTCGACTAAAGAGTGTGTTGTTAACCTATGTAGAAAGCCCGGAGTCTCGCATCTTGTACCTTTTATTACAGTCATTTAACGTCATTTGTTTTGTATTTTATTAGTTCACCATAATACAGTTCGTTCGTTTATTGAGTTGATTGTACTAAAACTTTTGTTATATTAATAAAGCATGCTTTCTCTCTCTCTCTCTCCATTCAAAAAGACAACATTTTTCTTATCTACAGGTGTTCACCCAGTTTCCATTAGGTAACTGACAGCAGTCTTTTTTTTCAGTTTTCATTTGATATTTATACTTTACACAATTCAAGGGAACTATAATAGGATAACTATTACCTTCTTGAACTCCCTGTAGTATGCCTTCAAAGAGCCTTCTTTCTTAGTGAATACAGGTTTTTCTTCAACTACTGGTGCCAACGCCTGATGGATCTTCTGTTTGACTTCAGCCTTGTCAACCATGTTCTCCAACGAACCTTCAGCTTCAAGTTGTTTCAACTTGTCTCTTTCTTCTTTCCACAAAGCTCGTTGTTTCTCTTTTTCTTCTTCTTTTTTTCGTTTTAGTTCTTCGACGTGAGCTAAGATCTCATCTTTGAAAGGGCAAACGTTGGGTACGTTTATCACTTTTGGTTTTCCACTTGCTGAACAACATAAAACAATAATGTTAAAAATTAAAAAGTTATTAGTGTAGAATAATTATTTTTGTTGGATTTTCTCATTTTTGGGGGTAAATTAGCGAAAATAGAGAGGAATCTTTTTGGATACCGTGGGATCACAGTGTGGGGCAAGCGGATTCCATTTGGATCCCTTGGGAAGCAATTGTCAGAAAATGTCTTCTATAAGTGTCCATATGGAGCCTTTGGGATATGAGAGTCGTGATCGTATTAGTTTCTATCTTGGTAAACGCGATTTTTGACAGAAATAAGGTTTTGTCAAATATTTGCGCTCAAAACGAATCAAACAGTAATTTTTTTTCTGATTCCAGTTCTCGTCAAGCGGGTTACTACAAATCCTAAGCCTCATCCCAAAGCAAAGTTTTGATTCGGACCAGGAGTGCTCAGGCTCAGATGGTGAAGCCGACGATTATGGGGTGAATAAGTTTTTCACTGTTGTGGAAGAACTCGATATTACAGCAGAAGACGTTGATGACGCCCTTGTCTCCGATCTTTTGGAGTCAGATGAGAAGCAAATTCTATTTCCTGAGATTCTAGACGACCTGAATCAGTTTGATGGGGAGGTGATTGGCCAGGTGACCCCTGGGCGAATATCTCTCAGGCAATTCAAAGTTAGAAAACTCCAGCCAAACCCTTCTGTCAAGTCTCAGTTGAGACAGTTAGCCAAAACAAAGGCCACTCCTAACAAGCATGAATCCAAGAGAGCTAGGGTTCCAACCCCCACAAAACCAGGAGACGTCACCTTATCCAAGAAGAAAAACTCGGAGAAGACGATACTGTGGTCGACATTTCAGAGGAGAAGAATATTCTCGAGGGCCTGGACGAATCGTTTCAGGCACTCCAACGTTGGAGACCTTCAGCGAAAACCTCCTTCCTGTCAAACACTCCTAAGTTGAGGAGGGTGCCAAAAGAATGGCCACCCTGACAAGAATGTAGCCAAGAGAGCTATTGTTCCAACCCCCGCGTATATTTAGTTGGACAAGCCGAAAAACAAATTTGTTTTAATAATAATGAAAAGAACAAAACAACACTAATTTCTGTATTGTAAAGTGGTGTATAATAGCATTATTTAAAAACCACTAAAGCTAACTGATACCAATGAAAAAATGAAGTAACGATATTAACGAAAAGACTTGATAGAGAGGAGAAAAAAGACTGTAAGGAGAAAAATATTACGTAGATAACGAAATTTGTGATGACAAACCCTACGGAATAGGCCTAGCTACCGTTAGTGTATAATTGTGTAATTATATATTAAAGTTCATTTTTACGACTGCCGTTTATTTATTTGTTAAAAAGTATAATGAAGTTCATTGATACCTTCGTTAGTTATGTTGATAACCCCGACACCCATGTCCCAAGGTACCCAAAAAGATACCTTACATAAATGTGTCTGTATTTTCAAAATATGGGACTACTTTGGACTAACAAATATCCTTTTTACCCAAAATTGAGTTTAAAAAATCAGAAATTTTCCACTGGGACGTTAAAGTTTGTTATAAGGATTTGACTCACATGTCACAGAAAAACGGTAACAGTTATTCTGATAAGACACACTCACACACATATATATTCCTTTTACACACACAGTCCAAAATTGAGTAAAAAAAAAAATTCAGAAATTTTCTAAAAAATTAATAAGCTGGGACGTTAAAGTTTGTTATAAGGATTTGCGGTCACATGTCACAGACTAACACGAAACGTAAGTTGTTCTGAAAGATCTAAAACATTTAGTGCATGTGGAGACTCAAATTTTCAAAATCAACGGTACAAGTAGATTGACATGAAATGTAAGAAAATGCCAACTGGGATAGCAGTGCCACTTGACCGAGTGAGATGGTACAAAGTTATATAGTAATGAAAACGTAGAATCCATTTCTACACATAACCTGAAACTGAATGACAATAGTAGAACACCGCTGTAGATGCATCGAGTGGCGAGTCTCGTATTGATTCAAATTTGGTAGATATAAACATTATGTCCCTTAGAGTATTTACGTGATCGTATGATATGGAACGAAAAGATTAATGTTTCACTATTTGTCAGGGGTTGTAGGAATGAATGAGTGTCACATTGATGAAACATTGGTGACGTACTAACACCCAACACCATACTAAATACCTACCAACAATTAACTCACTCACTTTTTCCGGTTTTTTTCTTCGCTTCTTTCTTAAGCTTTCTATTGTGTTCGCGAACTTTTTTCTCGATTTTATATCTCAAACGAGCTGGAACTCTCTTACTTTTCTTCCCTAAAACAAACAATATCAGTCATCCTTACATGAAAAAACAGACGAATTAAAAAACGTTTATGTACTCAACACACTTTTGTAATACTTACTCAAGCACAATTTCGCCATATTTAATAGTTATGAGTCTCAACTTTAATAAAAGAAACGACTGTCATTCAATTAATTATATATTCTGACGGTTCTATTACAGCGTATTACACTATTGACAATCTTCACCCAACGTGGTGCTGGGTAAAAGAAATTCCGCTTGAGAAGGGGATGTTTAGGTTAAACACATAACCTTCCGTTGATTCTTCTTCTTCGTATCTATTTTCTTACCGCAAGAACCGCTTCCCTTCATATATGGAGCTGAAGCTAATTCCTTTTTCTATGATAAGTTCATCGATTAAGCTCTGAGTTTGTGGTTGAGTGGTGGCCTCGTATGAGGGCACTGACGTGTTCAGTCTGTGAAGTGGTATTTTTTACAGTTTTTTAATTTTTCATTTGTGGAGGCAGGCGTGATTAGTAATGTGACGAGATGTGTATTAATTTACTACAATTTTAATTGCCACTTTCAATTACTTTATAAAATATTAAATAATAGGTTGGTAGTGACATGTCATTGCAGACACTCAAGGTAGCTCTCTACATTTTTAACTCTGTGATACTGACAAAAGCATGGCGTCATCAAAATAACACCTATACCTAAGGTTCTTTGGTCTTCTAAGGTCTTCGGAATCATATGTTAAAAACTATATTTAGGTACAATGCTTAAATTAAGAACGAATTTATATGGGCTCTCATACCATGTCATGTCATTAATGCTGAAATGGTTAAAGTTTGAATCTAAGCGTGCTGTGCATGAAATTCTAAAATCATTGTTATGAAATCAATTTCTCTTTCTGTTCATGGTTTTCTAATATAGAATATTTCTCTCCGAAAGAATTATTTGATTATTATTTATTTTATCTAATCTAAATTTGATTTATAGCAATAGATGAATACAAATTTCTTTGCACTTAATATTTTTAAAATTTCAAACTTATCAACACAATGGGTGATTTTTTAAAAATTCGATTCCTGTTTTAGTTTTAAAATAAAAATTGTCAAAGCAGCTCAATTCGTTAATGTAAATTTGATAAATAATTTATCAAACAATTGTTGTGCGTACAGTTATTCTAGCAAATTAAAACTAATTTCCATCCACAAAAACGTTTTTGTGAAATTTCTGTGAACTGAAAAATCCCAACACCAATCGTAGTTTCTTGGCACCAAACAACACCTATTTTGTTGGTCAGTTTTATTGTTGAGTAATTGTTGTAACTCCATTTTCATTGGAAATTCGATGAAACCATTCGTTCGTAGCTCAGCCTAGCGGCTTCATTTGTATGAATTCCTCACCCTCAGCTTCTGAAGCCATCGTGTGAGTTCCCAATTGCACTTCTTCTTCTTTGCGACCCATCTCCCAACATCTCTGCTTTGTCTTCATAGGTACCTTGTCAACGTTGCCATAAGCTGTAATCCGGATTTCTGATATAATTTTAGTGATTCATCTTCCTGTTGAGAACTTTTTAGTTTGAAGATTTGTTTCGGTGAATTTACAGGTAAGTGTTACGAAACAGCTATCATTTTTACTTATAGGATATCTAGTTGGTAGTAGAAAGGAACCAATTTAACCAAAATATTCTGAAGTGATCGGCATTTCATAATCTTGTTTTATTGTGTAAATTAGTAAGCATCTCATTCCTGTTTCTGTTAATAGGTAAGCTTTGTTGCTGATTTTTTCTTAAACTGTCTTTGAACTTACGGTTGACATTAGTGCAGTAGAAACCTATCAACTATCATTACTTGTCTAATTCTTATGCACCGACGTTGCCTACATACCGTTTCTGTATTACTTCTTACTTACTTCCCCTACAACATTACTGCCGTTACCACGATCCTACCCCAAACGAGGACTCAACTAGCAAATGATACTTTTTCGTTTGCTTAACGATAGTCTCACGATTTGTTCAACGTTTCACTACAAGTTAGGGAAAGTGATTCAATGGTAGGTACCTATCGTTCATGTTTTGAAAGGCTTGGTCCCGTTTGGGAGAATTCTTATTACACTCAGTAAAAAATGTATTCGTACACCCACTTAGCTTTTCACGAATATTGTAGCTACACCTCACGACCCTAGAATAATCGGATACTAATTTTACGAATGTGTTTACAGAGGTCTTAAGTAACGTATTTCAAGTCAAACAATTTTCCATCTAAACAAACCAGGCCAAATTGTCATCAATCGTACACAAATTCATTTTTATTAAGGCCAAAAAGTGTTCATACAGTCCAAAGACACTAGAAAACCTAGCTCAAAAAATGGATTAATAGCTAGTCCTTTTTGCTTGTTAACCTCCAACAAACAGGACTTCATTTAAAGGGTGGTATCTGGGAGCACTCGTGCCACGCAGGTTTCTGGAGTACATACAATACCATACCAATACAATAAACGAACAATAACGATGGAAATTGTTTAAGAATTCTGTTTTTGAAAGTTTTTTAAGACCTCTAGTAGTTTTTTTTTCATCTTCGGTCATAGAATGATTTGGAACGGATTTGTATTCGGTTACTGTTTTTCCTCATGTTTGTATTGACCCTCACTAACGTGGATCAATTCTACTAGACTTCCCTGTATTGTGAGACGTCCATGACCGTGACCAGAAAAACGCTGATCCTGTAATTTTCAATTTTTATGGTCCCAGACCTCTGGTACTCTGGTGTTGCAGATTCCCAATCAGAAAAACGTCTGCCAAGTGGGTGTGGCACCTAGCTTCCTCGTATCCATAACATGACTGTATAGATCATTGAAAATTATTATTGGCTAAAGAACTACGTTCAATTAGGCGAAGTAAATATTGAATTAGGGCAAATTTATTGTTATGCAGGAGCATAACTTGAGAAAATAAAGGTAGGCATGTTCAACTATTGAACAAACTATAAAATATACCTAATAAGTCCGAACAATCCCTGAAAATTTCATCGAAATCGGTCAAGAACTCCCAGTATTATGCTTGTGGCAAGGATTTCACGTTTGCGCATGCGCAGAGGCTACTATTGATCCGGGGGTCATGAAACTTATAGGGGACCATCTACACATCAAACCGAACAATCTCTGAAAATTTCATCGAAATTGGTCAAGAACTCCCAGAGTTATGCGCGTAACAAGGATTTCACGTTTGCGCATGCGCAGAGGCTACTATTGGTCCGGGGGTTATGAAACTCATAGGGGACCATCTACACATCAAACCGAACAATCCCTGAAAATTTCATCGAAATTGGTCAAGAACCCCCGGAGTTATGCGCGTAACAAGGATTTCGTTTGCACATGCGCAGAGGCTACTATTGATCCGGGGGTCATGAAACGTATAGGGGACCATCTACACCCCAACTCGCACAATCCCTGAAAATTTCATCAAAATCGGACTATAACTTCGTGTAGTTTTGCCCGTAACAATGATTTGCTGACAGACAGACAGACACACAGACAGACACGGAACCAAAATTGTTCAGAAAGGTCTAAAACGCAAAATGCGAGTGGAATTTTTGATTTTGGAGACAAAAAAATTTTCACATTCCGAAAGTGAAAACAATGCTTCCGCTACCTTAGTAGACTCGGAAGCAAAATAATGCTATATATCAGCTGGAACCTAGATCTCCGAATAAGCATGCCTGGGTAATTAAAAAAAATGACTCATTTCTGGAGTGTACGGAGACATTCTTTACTGAGTGTATGTTGTCCCAACTCACGGTCATTCAATATTTTCATTCGATTTTTACTTATTTAGAAAATTATGTAAATTATCAAAGCTATCATGTTTGATAGGTCTGAACATTGAGGGTACCTAGATGTTTGAGCTAATCTTGTGACACTCCCACTGTCCCTCTGTTGCCCATGAGTTGATGAAATAGCGGTAAAAGTCGAGAATAGGCGACCTCTTCCTTATCAAACCGTCGCCATATTGAAAAACCAGACGTCTCCTATCGATATAGGTCCACGCTTTCGATTTGTGTTCGAATGTGTTCTGTCTAGCTTGCTGGTCTGGATGCTGGCTTTGCTCGCATCTCAAAAACAAAAAAAAAAAAAAAAGCGGGACAGTAGACCTCTATTTTACACATTTAAGTACCGAAGATGTAAAATTGCCTATACAACCTACAAATATGGGATTCTAGCTCAGAGGAGGGGAGCTAATAAACTGAGATGAATTTGACAAAAAAATCATGCAATCTTCCTGAAAATTTCAGAAGATGAGTGACGCTTCGCAAAAAAGTTTGATATATGAATATCATGAACTGATTAAATTTTAAGGATGGCAAATTCGAAAGAATTGCTGTTAATTTATATTCAAACCAAAATGTTCCATTTGAACCAAGTTTATCATCACAATTTGCCCAATTATTATGTGGTGATTCCATCAGCACAAGATTCCGACGAAAACATGATATGCTGAACTGAAAACCAAGATGAGTGTCATGAAGGAGATATACGGAATTATTTAGTACGGGTTTGATTAGTTTGTTTTTATTGTGGACTAGCACCTATCTTAGAATCATTGTTTATTAAGTGGAAAGTGTTTGGTTTTTTTTTTCATTACTATATACACTTCATTTCTTCACAGATTCGGTGGAATATGGAGTGGCTGTTTGGAAAAAAGATCACTCCGGAGGAGATGCTCCGGAAAAATCAAAGAGCATTGAATAAAGCTATGAGAGACTTGGATAGAGAGAAGGCTAGAATGGAACAGCAGGAAAAGAAAATTATTGCCGATATTAAAAAAATGGCGAAAGAAGGACAAATGGACTCGGTGAAAATAATGGCCAAGGATCTTGTCCGAACCAGGAAGTATACGAAAAAATTCATGTTGATGAAGGCAAATATACAAGCTGTATCTCTTAAAATACAGACGCTCAAATCTCAAAACGCAATGGCTCAGGCGATGAAGGGAGTGACTCGGGCTATGACCAGTATGAATCGTCAACTCAATTTGCCTCAGATCAACAGGATATTGCAGGAGTTCGAAAAACAGTCTGAAATCATGGACATGAAGGAAGAGATCATGAATGACGCCATTGATGATGCTATGGAAGATGATGAAGAAGAAAGTGATACCGTCATCACTCAGGTGTTGGACGAACTGGGGCTACAACTTAATGATCAGCTTGCTGGTTTACCTCAAGCCACCAACTCTTTAAGTGTAGCAGGCGCTGGCAAGACAGCCGTACCTTCAGGGGGAGAATTGTCCGATGCAGATGCGGATCTACAAGCCAGACTGGACAACCTCCGGCGGGAGTGATTGTGAAACAAACTGTAAACAAACAAGTTTATTTTATAGTGCTGAAAACTATGTTTCCCTTCAGGCAATTTGAAACGAGTCAGGTATGTACTGTTGACTGACGATTTTGAACTACCTACCCATCTGTTGACTGTCAGTAAGTTATTTACCTTCGCATATAGATCCTTTAAAAAAAAACACTGTATTTACATATGTTTAACCTCCTCACCATATATGTCATCCAAGCAGTTAACATTTGGCAACATGTTCAATAACAAATAAGTACTTTTCACCCGAAATATTGTAATCTTGCCTATTGTTCTGAGGATACTAAGGAAAGGCAGAGCTTAAAGGAAGAAGGTCTGGTGAGCACTCGAACTTATTAAAGATAACCAGGCGAGGTTACATTGTCATGCTTGTACATGTGGTACAGATGAATCACTATCTTATTGAAAAAGGATTTATTAGTAATATGTGTTAATTTAGCGCATCCTAATATTTGCAAAAGGTTTTATGTAACAACGAGGACGTGATACGTTCACGGTTCTTCCCTCTTGTAAGATAACTAACCAATATACTAGGGACAAGGTGTGATTTCTTTATACTCAATGGTGAAATCAAATATCACAAATGTCGTTGAACAAAATAATACTAATAATAAACTAACGATTGGAAAAGTTCAATTATTGATACTGGAGCCGGAATAGACTTCATAACTGATGCATAGCCAAAACTAAATAAATTAGTCATCTTCAAATTCGAGAAAGCTGTCAAAAATGTGTCCTCCATCTGATACACCATGTATGTGTGCCTCATACTGAAAATACTTGATAATTCGATTTATACCAATTTCGAACGTGATTTTGTTATTTAGACTATGTAGGCGTGATGAGATAGAAAATGAATGATTTCACTGAGATCGTGTAATGGAAAAGCTTGGTTGATAGTGAGAAAAATCAAAGAAGGAAATGATGTTAAAAAAAGTCACTAAACACCACAGAATAAAAATTCAAGAAGATGAGATAACAATGGAATTCAAAATTCCTTCCTTGAACACCTATTAGAATTTGCCATCGGCATTTACTTTGGCAGTTGATGAGAGAATATGAATATTTCGTTATTAATCAACTGATGTTTAATATGTACAATGTAATCAACATGGAAGTAATGATGGCTTCTTTTGCGCCTATTGCCATTCGTGGTTTGCTTTTCTTAATTGTTTGTAATGAATATTAAAGGTAATTATTTTGTTGAATGATTGTTATTTTTTTTAAATGAAACCTTACGCTCACATCGCCAATAATTCCACACATTTCGCCCCATCTTGTTTCGTGTTTAAATTCTCATCAATTCAGGATTTCCCATTTGGAGTGGTAGCTCCGCCTGAGGATAGTGATACATAATCCTGAAAACGTCTCCCCTGGTAAATGTTACACATTCCTTGTTATAACTAATTCAAATTGTTATATATTATTTCATAAGGTTTCAACTATTTCGTAAAGAATGTATTCAACTACTCTTCACTATTTAAACAGCTGGTCCAACATTTAATGCAATCTAAATAATTTCAATATTAACTCGTTTCATCTTATTGCTAACTCTGAATGGTCTCCGATTCATTCAAAATTGGTCTTCCCCTACTGTTTTCATAGAATCAAGAAGGGAGAAAGACCATAGACCCTTTTCAATCCCATTTCGAGGCCAAATATCTTCGGAACCCATGATATTAGACATCCATATTTTTTCGTAGTATCGACATCTAAGTTCTCAAATTTTTATTTGCAACTTCATTTCAATTCACTAAATTTGTTTTTCTCTTTCATAATAAAACGTCTTTCATTCATGGATATTTCTAACGGAGGTTCTCGACTCAACTCTCGAAACGGATTTTGTTTCTGTAGTTGATGAGTACCAAATGGGGAGCGAGACTGCTTGAAGAAATCTTCTTTAATTTCCCTTATTCATTTTTTTAAATGCAATTCTATTATAAAGGACTTTTCCATACAAAAATTGACATTCGAACTCCCATCAATAAATTATCTTCAAGGCATGAACCCCGTGGTTAAAATAAATCAAGTTCATGACTGATTCCGATGAAATTTTCAGGGATTGACAGATGTATGGTCGATTAAAGTTTTAACCTCGAGCTTGTCGAACTATTGCATACTCTATACAGTCATGTTATGGATACGAGGAAGCTATGTGCCACACCCACTTGGCAGACGTTTTTTTAAATGCAATTCTATTATAAAGGACTTTTCCATACTAAACTTGACATTCGAGTCCCATCAATAAATTATCTTCTAGGCAATGTAGTTAAAATACCAACCACCTTTCAACTTTATTTGTTTTACTAATTCTTGTATTTGTCTCTTCACTCTTGAATAAAAGAGCTCTTATGGATCCAGTGTTTTTTCTATATTATTTTTAACGAACTGGTGAAGTATAGATGGGCATTTTATTTCATCTTGTACATTTTTAGTGGGTGGGTGCCAACTTGTAGGTTCGTGAATATTCTTGCTTTCAGGAACAGGTGGTTACGTACAAAATTCAATTGATGGCACTTTTCTATTATCATAATAACCACAACAAGCCCACCCACCACTTACAATTGGGGTCCGGACTTTTACTAAATTACGACGATAAATTGAAACTCCTAATAATTTCAATGGATTTCAAAATAAATCGAGTACGTCATTATTATTCAATTGAGGGTCTCTGGGAGGGTTTAATAGGTTGTAGACCAAGGATTCATGTAGAAGGTCTACATTAAGCAGAAATAATAAATCTTTGTATAACATTTTGTATTTTTCAATTTCCATTAGGAGTTATTCAGCCGAAATTATTATTGTGCTGGTCATAGAATTGCCAGTTTTATGATAGTTCTCTTGTTTTATGGCCATGTAAACTCTTTCATTCAAATATAATTTTTATCATTTTTGAAAATTTCTCTGAATTATAAATAGTGAATTATATATCTTTAAAAATTCAGTCAAGATTCCTTCACCACCCGAATGTAACAAATTTTCAAGATCACAAAAGTGAAGCTTTTCTGGTAAAATTGAAAATTGTATCGGGGCCCTTATTAATCATCTTCCTTCATGAGCGACGAATTATGAGTTTTTGACATGCAACGTTAACACAGGTTTATAAAGCGCCTGAGAATATTGAGGAACATATTGGTGACACTTAGTAGGCACTATATCCTATAATTTAAATAAATTGATTTTTGAATTGGCTGATAGTTGCTTGCACTTTGAAGAAAGACATAAAATGACCAGTTTTGAAAGCAAAAGTTGAGTGATCCGTGTGTTGCAATCAGTAATTTGCAAAAGCTGTACACCAGGAGCCCCTGGAGACAGACTTAGTCATAAAAAGATTAAGGTACGGTCTTCCTACTTACATAAAATAGGTATTTAACTCAATTTTAATAGTAAATATTTTAAAAACAAGCACATAATGATTATTATATTAGGTATGAATGTTTAAAAATGTCATGTTGGATTCACCATGGTGACCTTTCTTGAAAGAGAAATATATGGTATGAAGTCAGTGAGAAATGTGGACTAAGTCACTCGCGACGAAGTTATGGAAACCCATTTCAATAAAAACGGAGTAAAATAGAACGTTGTCTATATTTCCACGAGAATAATGAGTAAACAGTTAAATCGATTTCGACGGTTAGGTCATCGTCAGTAACAAACATGAACTGAAAAGTTTTGTATATCACTACGCAATAATCGCATAAAATCGACGTTAGGCCAGAGGCCCCCCGATAAATATCTAGAAAATTGTTTCAGAGTTCTGCATTGTATTTCAAGTACAACAATGATTTTACTTGAGCTTGTATTTAGATTGCTGTATCTATTAAATATCGATGTTCTTTTTTTTCTTTTTTTTGTTCTATCAGGCTGAAAAATGTTAGCAGGGGGCCATGGAAACGCAAATCCCAATACGAATTACCTGAAGAGTCGTGGATTATGGGCAGCGTACTCAATTGGGATGCTTGTACTTCACTTGATTCTCCTCTCCATTCCTCCATTGAGCATACCGATGGCTTGGACACTAACGAATCAAGCGCACAACGTTGTTAGTAAAAACGTTTTATTTGAACTTTTAGTAGTTTTTAATACCTTGATCCGCTTAGTTTTTGTAAGGGACGTGAAGAGCATAGCAAAGCATGTTAGCATAGTTTCGTAACGAACCCCCCTTACGATATTGATAGAGATGTGCGATCCAGTGACTTACAAATATCGGTGACTTCGGTTCCAGTGACAAGGAAATATCGGTGACAAATATCGGTGACAGAGAGTGGAAATGAATGAAATGTGGCGCTGTCACAGTTTTTTGAAGGAAGGAAGCATAAAAAGAGATGTTGAACATACATTTTTATGATTAAAGAGGGATTGATTTACAGTTAGAATAATAATCTGTTTTTATTCTTGTTTATTTAAAAAAATGTTGACTAAATTTGAAACTTCTGAATAAGAGTGAGAGAAAATTGAAGAAACACATTCATCGCTTTAAAAATTTATTTTATTACATGAAAACGTCATGTTTTAAGGAACTTATGAATGGTAACATAAATTCATGTCGAATGATAACACAAATTCTGTAGCATTAAATATTTCTGTACCGGTGACAAAGTCGCCGAAATGATATCGGACAAAGTCACCGAAATGATATCGGTGACAAAGTAATCATATCAATATCATATCGATGACTTTATCACCGGTACAGAAATATCGAACATCTCTTGCTGTGTAATCTCAAGCAAGGTTTCACTGATAACAGTTTTATAGAGTTTGCAACTCTTTCAGGAGATTCTTCGGTGCCTAGCCGCCGTTCCAATTCGGCGCGTAGTAGTACTCCGTGTTGGAATTCAGAGCAGTCACCGAAATATTTGTCACTGCTTTTTCCAGTTCCTTGTCACCGATATATCGGTGACAAACCCATATCCGTCACCGGTACAGAAATATCGAACATCTCTAGATATTGACATCCGACCTCCTTCCTTCTTAGGCCAAATCGGCAACGGTTTCAAATGTTACCTCATTAAAAATTAACTTCATACCCCTTCCTTGCCAATTGTGAGCCTTTTGGCCCGCTCCCCGGGAACATGATGGATATGAACAGTTCCCGGTTCTTGAAACTGCTGCCCCTAAGACTATTAGCTTCCTTCGGGTGTTGCTTGCTAATCATCGCAGTCCTTGGACTCCTTTGATGAAGGTACTGCAATGAACAGGCCTAAGCCGTTAAAATTCCATTGACACTTCTTTTGACACAAGTCTTGAAAACTTGCCGTTTGCACATTAATAGAGGCTATCTTTAAACTCGGAGCAATGAAATTTATGAAGGAGCGTCAAGATTTCAATCCATTTAATGAACTTAATCCAATGGTTCAAAATGCGTTTTAGCACTTAGTGCTTACCGAAACGTTATTACAGTAATCGATTTCAGGGCACTCCGAATCGAACTTGATATCTATATAGTCTCCAAACTTAAGGAATCGATTTTTCAAAGTTCTGGTGTGAGGCTAAAGTTGTCTTGTTCCCGCTTGTAGGCACAATTGTAAATAATGAACTTTAGAAGCTCAATGAGATTAGAATGACAATAAGCTTGTTCGAACTTTATTTTATGGCGACTCACGTGTCACTCTTTCACATAGTGCTTGAATGTTGAGCTCACCTACCCGCATTCTACGTACTTCTAAGACAAATGCGGCGGTGAAATCGCTCATTTGATCACACACGTGAAATGATAATTATTGTAAACTTAATTTCTAATTAAGCCGCACCAGCTCGGAACCATGAATTAGATCTTGTAAGGTTAGCACAAATAGGGTAAACTAATACGTGTTCAGTTATCAAATGATTATGTGTTTTCTAACGAATCCTATACTAGCTTTGTATGCTTTATTTTAGGTGACTAAAATATTACTATTTTTATTTGTTACTATTTGTGCTAACTTGTAAGGTTAACACAAATAGGGTAAATTAGAACGTGTTCCGTTATCAAATGATTATGTGTTTTAAAGAATCCTATACTAGCTTTGTATGCTTTATTTTAGGTGACGTTTATAGTTTTGCATATTCTAAAAGGCGTTCCATGGATTCCACCAGACCAAGGAGCTGCTAGTCTCTTGACACATTGGGAGCAGATAGACGAAGGACGTCAGTTTACAAAAACAAGAAAGTTCCTTACTGCTAGTCCTGTTCTTCTGTAAGTTAATACAACAATGAAATTTGTTTCCTCAAAACAGATTCATTCGTTCGATCACACACTCACAAAGGAAGTCAACAGTAGAAGAGAACCTACTACAGTAACTATCAGTATGTGTACCTAAACAACAATGGCATAGGAACATATAGGCATAACCCCCGCTCTAGTAAAGAAAAAGCTGCAAACTCTTCCACTGGGGTTTATTATTCAATAGGCTTGCGTCATGATTTGAATTTCTACTAAGCTTTGGAGTGTGCGTATCACAGGTGATAGAGCGATTATTGAATTTCAGGAGATATGCATAGAGCACTTGAATCTATTTTCAACCAAATACCTATTTGGATTGATCACTGATCATATTTGTGTGCCTCCTGAAAATTCAATAATCGCTATTTTGGTTGAAACAGATTTACGTGCTCTATGCATATCTAGAAATTCAATAATCAAATCATAATCAGGTGAAACAGGGACACCCAAAAATCTTAGTAGAAATTCAAATCATGAACGCCAGCCAATTAAATAATAAACCCCAGTGAAAGAATTTGCAGCGGTTTTTTTAATGGTTATCAGAATACTTCAACCCTGTATCGGCTAAAAACCCTTTTAGGAGTTCACTCCAGTATCCACGTTCACTACATCACTAGGTTACTGCAATCAAAACAAAAACAATAATAAACCAAAATTACGCAAATGTTGGCACCATAAATCGGGTCATACATCGGGAATGGTTTCAGCTACGGAGCTGGAGAGAGGCTCATTCGATCCTTCATGGAAAGTTCTTCAAAAAGAGTCCAAATTTCGGCCGCCTTGACTTTTTTTGAGGTTTTTAGGGATTTTACAAAACTTTGACAACCCTTAAAGGGCACTTTAAATTAAGTGAGAGTGCTGGCTAAAGAATTGGGGCGTTGTCGGGCCAATATTGATTTTTCCTGAAAATTTCAGATTTTTTGCTCCGGCCGTTTGAGAGAAATCGTGCGTACGGCGGACGGACGGAAAAATTTGTATTGCAGATTTGGATTCTACACCCTTTGAAACGTAAACAATGAAATTTTCAGGGGTGTTTAAACATTTTTTTTCAAGAGCGATTACAATGGTTTATTATTGAATAATAAACCAAAAGCTGGGGTTCTATTTCGCCTGCTTCCAAAATAACGCCTGGGTTCATTTCGGAAACTCCTACAATGATACCACTGGATACAGGAGTCCAATTGTAATTTAATTTAATTAAGAAATCCACATTTTACGTATAATGAACCTTGTATTTACTGCACAACATCAGCACAGGACTTTATTCAAACTTCTTTTTAGGAATAAAAAAATTTAATTCAGGAAAACTAAAAAAAATAGCCCTTTGGGGTGCTTGATTGACACGTCCGTAGAGGAAGCTAGATTCCTAGAAGAAAGAAACCCTTTCAGATATTCACACAACTTCTTTCTGATATTCTTGTCTCCCGATCTAATGATTGTTTCTAAAATATGGTGTTTATTATTTACAGATTTTTCCTCACCTGTTTCTACACGGACTATGAGCCACACCACTTCGTAGTTAATTTTCTTAGCGTGGTAATAGTAACGCTCCCGAAATTGCCACAATTCCACAAAGTTCGGCTATTCGGTATCAACAAGTACTAAATCACATGTAAGTAGTTGGGTGTCGAAAAAAAGTGTAGGTTAAAGTTTGTACAATTCAAAATCATATTGTATTTTCAATTTAATAAAAATCTACTTAAAACGGTTTTTGTAGTACATTCATTTGTTTGGTTCAAGTAATTGATTTCTTCAGTGGAATATTATCTATTTATTATTTTTCGAACATGTATAGTAATCAACAGTATTACGGTTCAAACTAACAATGTAATTGCTATAAAATTGGAAATTGACGGGTTTTAAACGTAGCAGAAGTGATGGTTGAAATTAAATCATCAGGTTGATGCAAATTATGTGAATTTGTTACACGCATCAGGTGTTGAATAAGAATGGGTGATGCAACACCCACGAACATTGCTATTAAGCAGGTACTCTGCATGTAGAATGTAGAACCAATTGGATGAGTGTGGAAATTGAGAAATGAAGAAACAATTGTAAAACAATCTGGATATTTTGTTTAATTAAATAACAACATAAACATACCTACAGTAGATTCTATGTACACAATACACGCGCGTTCAAGCATGAAGAGACGAGGACGATGGAATACGCGGGAGAATAAGTGCACCTATGCATTCTGTTTTACCTGCAACAGCAACAATATTTGTAAAGAATTTAAAATTTCATTAGCAGGTATACACTGCATAAGATTCCATGACTTGTCGTCACGGATCGTGATTCCTGTAAAATAATAAATAAATGGTAGATTACTCCATTCATCTATTTCCATTCCCTTTCCTATAGGTTTCACCCATTGAAATCTAGAAATTTGTTCTTGTAACAATTAAGCCTAGTACAGACAGTGCGAGGCTGCTTGCTACATCTGCCTCAGGTCGAGGCGAACGCTTTTGACGAAAATTGCAAACACGAATGGCCGGTGCGAGCACCACCCAAAAGTACGGAAAGTAGTCAATATGGTGCCGTCATCCCGTATAACCGTGCAAATTGCAGCCGCTGCATTCATTGTGATGGCAACGGTTATTGAGAACCAAGAAAAAAGGCGACGTAAGCGACGTTGATGGGTCAAAAAAATCTATCAAAATCGGTGCGAATATGGAAACAGGCTCCTAGAAGATGTGAGGTTTGAAGAAGATGCACCCAATTTCCCAAAAAACGCGTTTACTTTCGTATAATTTCACCATCTCGTGAATCGCTTCTCCATCCATAGCGTTGCTCGACTTGAGGCAAATGCAAACAGGTACACACAGTACGAACGGCTCGGTACGAGGCGCCTTTGAGCACTGCTGTTTTACCGACAAGCTCCCCACTCACCTCGAGCAGCGCGACCCGAGCGGCTTGTAGCGAGCATCCCCGGTACACACAGTCCGAGCATGCGTCCTGAGGCATTCGAGGCGAGCAG
Source organism: Creontiades dilutus (assembly GCA_031894815.1). Lineage (NCBI taxonomy): Eukaryota > Metazoa > Arthropoda > Insecta > Hemiptera > Miridae > Creontiades > Creontiades dilutus. The sequence goes on along the minus strand of JAVIWC010000736.1, from coordinate 1,037,143 downwards.
CCTCGCACTGTCTGTACCCGGCTTAATAGGTATGGGTAATGGTAATAGGTATAAATGTGAGTACTGGGCTGCCAACAGAAGTTGGCTTCAGCAGACACTGGAGCTATCACCTCAGGACATGACACCAGAATGTGTCTTGAGTAAAATGCTTGAGCGTGAACAGAACTGGACCGCGGTAGCATCCTTTTCTGAAAAGATCCTGGAAATGAAGGCTGTGAAGGAACGGGAGAGGCAGAGCAGGGAGAACACGGACCGAGAGGAGTACTAAATCCTCCCCTAGAACCAGCCTGAAGTAATGTGTCAAACAGTTCCAGGCTGAGTTTCGTCGTGGGAAATGGAAGCTGAGGTTTTAGTGGGTTTGAATCCCACATAACCCAAAGTGCGGTCCCTTTTGGGTATCTTAGGAGATCCGATTTCCACCTAAGGATCTCAAAAATGGTAATAGGTATGGTCTGATCAGGCTCGGATGGAAAGAGGTATTATGTTCCTTTCCATAAGAAGTACAAAATTGGTTTACATAACTCACAGCAAAACTGATGTCTGGAACATTGAAAATTACATAGCAAAACTGATAAGATATTGCTATGGTAAACTCTTATGTTGTTCGGGATTTTTACATTTTTCAAATTTAATTCTAGTCTGTGCATTCTGCTGTGCCTTAAACCAAAAGATCGGGAAGGAAAGATCGGTCTGTCTCTTTTCCCATTTTGCTTCTCCTCCCTTTTTTTTACAAAAAGAAAATCCGGGAGCAACGGGTCCAGTGGCCCCCCCCCCTCTCCCTCTCCCCGGGGCTGGTTCCCACTAGTTGATATTTTTCGATGAACCGATTTTCGATTTTCCTTGACGATACTCGTGTGTTCAAATATACAAAACAGAAGAAAAATTAAGTAATAAGTTTGCTAGCCATAATCATTGACAAAATCATAGCCAGCGGTTGATTGACAGTCATACGAGAGTACCTACGAGGCGTTTTAACAGAGGTATGGGCAACCTTTGGCATGTTTTGGGCCAAACTTAAGTGCGCATATACCTTCACGGGCGGAGTTTAAAAGTAGTATTCATAACTTTTAGCGATAGATATTCGACATGAAATAGTACGACAATGTTATTATAGTGCTATTGATTAACACAGCAAAATGGAAAAAATAGTTACAGAATTATAATTAAAACGTTAAATTTGGAATTTTTACAAACTACGAAAGTTGAATAGCGACACCGAAATCAACGAGACACTATAGCTCGAATTTGGGAAACTAATTCTCATCCATGTTACGATTCATTCCACTGGCCCAAAGATGTAAAGAATTCACCAAATTATCATCAGTCAGCCTTGGTATGATATTTTGATTTATTAATTTCATCAATGGAAAGAACACTTCGCATCTATATGAACTGCCAAACGCACAAAACAATCTTTTTCACGTCTTCAAATTTAGATTTGAATCTAATCGAGGAATGAGTTTTCTTGAATCTCAATCAACTCCATTTTGCAAATGTACCTGACAGCATATGTGCCTCCCACAAGCGGCTCCTAATCGATATGTAACAATAAATCGATGTCTAACAAGGTCGACCAGAAGGGCTAAGTGGCATATCTATTTTGGGTCACTCAATTCAAATATTGTTTTATCTTTTATTTGCTTAAAGTCTGCTATCACAATGCTAAGCTCGTAGAACCGTTTCGGCATTCCCCCCTTTGCTTAGCCATCTGGCTTCATAATATGTCACGTCGATACATTCGGCTGATATTTCATCTAAAAACGCCTTGAACTGATGCTTAAGCCCTCGGGATCGAATAAAATTGATGGTTTTTACTACTACATTCATAACGATAGGAGTCGAATAGACCTAGAACACAATTTCTATTGTTGAATAATACAATGGAGGACTATCAAACCATCTTTTGCACATTTAATTCAGTTGCTTTTTCATTCAAAATTCCGATGAAACCTTTACGTAAGCCGACCAAAGAGGCACAATGGGGCAAAGGCGTCAACAAATCGATTTATCGACATTTTTTAATGTAGTTGAGCCCAGGAATCCGGCTATTTTAATGGCTTATAGGGAGAAAAAAAAACTTAATCCTCGACCCTTTTCCAACAGTTTATGATAGAAGTTCAACCCTCACACCCTCATATCCTTTTCCATATCTGTAAGATGGAATCAGGTGGGTCAAGTGATCAAAGATTGGCCAAAATTCAAGTAATTTTTCCCCATACTAAACAAATTGAAGTACAGGTTATGTCAATTTCACCAGCGTCTATCGGCATCTTTGGTTGTAGCTCTGTTTTAAATTACTATTTATTAAGGGATTTTCCAAAAGAAAATAACAATTGTTCTGGCTTCAATAATGGAAGTATATATCTGACATTTTCAAAACTATTTTCACATTTCACTTCCACCCATTTTTACAAAAAGAATGGATTTTTGGGTCGAAGTAGCTTGGGCCGAAGTTCCTGAATATTTATTTCCGTAATCTCAATTCTGTAATCTTTGCTGTCAAAGACGACAGTAATTTCGATTTTTTTAAAACTTATTACACATAAGTTATCACTTCACTAATCAAAAATTTTTACTTTACTCATTCTTTTAAGATGTTTAGACAAAAATTTGCAAAGAAAACGAGCGCTAACTTAATTTTTTTGGATAGTTAACTAAATAAAATATTACTAAATGTCTTTCTTATGATCAAATTCTTGATCAGCTTAATTTTTCTATGGAGGCAAGATTTGCTGATTTTTGCTGAATATTGGCGTTAGGTCCCTTTGTGCGGCGTGTCATGTATGTCGTGTTGTGTCACCAGCGCTGAACGTGTTAAGGGACCTCAATTTTATACTGACAACAATATTATCATTATGAGTTGCAATTAATTTCAAGTTGAGTAAGTATTACCACAAAATTTGTGGTACATTTAATGTAGATTAGAAATGGACGATTTTGATGATAATGATGAATGGTAGGGTACTGTTTATTGATCATCATTTCTTCCAAGAAAATAGAGGCTGACGAAAAATGTCTAATTTTACTGCTACTGGAGATTACCATTATATTAAGATGCGACCTCACTACTACACATAAGATCTTACCGGTTGAGACGAAGGAGTTAAGACGTCATTTAGTGACCGTTCGCAATTCCCGTAGGCTAGCCCTAAACCAAAGCCAGCTCCTGTTATTATAGGCCAACTCCGTCCTGAAATTTTAAGCTGAACATTAAACCCAAAATACCGTGACAAAAGTGATACTAGGAATTGAAAGGCAAATATATGCAAAGAGACTGGTACACAGGACGCAAGCTGTGAGAAACAGTAACGAATTATTACGTAACGGTTAAATGATAATTTTGTGGCTATCGTCAGAATACAAGCGAGATCATCTCTAGACTTTGAGAAAATGATGCTTAATGAATTCTACGTTTGTACATGCGCATAGTCAAGCTTTATAAGCAATGAAACTGAGATTAGGGATAGTCGATAATGTACCCCATGCACTCCCAACAAATGTTGAATCAAAACCAGAAGAGAATTGTGGTAATTAAGCTTATCACAAAGAGTTGAGCATACACACATATGCCAAATTAAATTTGCTCTGAATGGTACAAATGAAAAAATGCAAGTAGCAATTTTGACTTTGCCAAATTTCTCGAAAGATTTTATGTGATAAAGAATATCTCGAAAGTGTGAGTAAGAGCGAGAGAAGAGAAGAGCTAGAAAAACACCAGAGAACAACTTTCGTACCAGTTACTTTCCAAAAGTTGTTCATTAAAAAATTAAAAAAATTTAAAAAATTAAACAACGTCGGGGGCCTTACGCTATTTTGAAATTAAAACTACAGTCCGCAGGGAAAGGATTTGCTGATTGATTTATCAACTTCACTTTGCAGTTGCAATTAATAATACCGAAAAGTACTTAAGGCAGTCACATGCAAAATAGAGAATTGTCTCGTATGCAGATTACCAGAAGTAGCCTTACTTTTAAAGATGATTAAAGATGAAACTGCACCCACGAGTATGCCACCACCTGTAACATTATTCGTTTGTCTTAAGTAAGCACCTTACAATTCCTACACAGATTGGTATGTACACATTCATTATGTACCACTGAATTTCACTGCTAATGCCAGCCTGCTTAGCTAAACTTCCCCAGTAAAAACTGTGGTATACTTGTATAGTTTGAAGAATTTTTGCTCAGGTTTTTAATTAATGAGAGACCAGAAATCGGCTGAATTAGACAATTAAGTTGTTGTACTATAACTTTAATAATAATTTCCGAACGGTTCAATCAACGACAATCGTTCGGTCGTCAGATGGTGTAAATGTCTTTCCAGCTCATCGTTGATCAGAATATTAAGACGAATTGAATACGCTGGATTCGTAGAATGAGCTTTCACGATTCTTTACCATTTTAATATCGGATTTTACAATACGAATCCAGCGTGTTCAATTCGTCTTAATATTCAGATCAATGATGAGCAGGAAATACATTTAAACCGTCTAATCAAAACGATTTTCGTTGATTGAATCGTTCGGAAATTATTAATCAAGTTCTTAATATATCAACTAAATAGAGTATATTATACTCTGATGGTGCTATACTTGAAGCTACCTAGGATTGCCTTTCTCAGATGTCTGATTTAGAGGTCCCCCAACCACCATTTCGAATGAACATGGTGTTCAACACCATGATAGATTGAAGGTTGAAAGTTGAAAATAGTTGGTATTAGTTGAATCACCACAGGTTTACCTATGGTCATTACATACTTTTGTAAATGCACACATTAAACGCAAGTTGGATTTAAGTTACAGGTGGTGGTAGGTTAAACTCTATCTTTTTTCCCATATATCTTGATAACAATGGGAGTCTATTTGACGTTAGTATTTATTTGAAACTTAAAAGTATGGTTGTATTTGAAACACCCCCAACGCTGGTGCTTTGAAATTTTCTTTCCCTACATGTCTGTCTGTAGCTCACTAACAAGTTTGCAACCTCCAGGATATTGTCAAGTCATCTGGTTTCTATTAGTGACTAGTGGTTGATTCAGGACTTCGTCACCAGAGCCTCCTCGTCACACTCTCAACGCTTGGTTGTGTTGAAGCACTTCTAAAGATTGGTTAGATCAAATATACATCCTATCGAAGCGTGCGTTGATAAAATTCTAAAATCTATTAGCAAGACCAATCTCTTAGTTGCCTCTTGGGCACAAACTGCACCACAGAAAGGATTATCTGACGAAGGGCTTGTGAATGCAAGCCAAATGAATAAAATTGAATGATAAACCCCAGTGGAAGAATTTGCAGGGTTTTTAGTTCAATTAAGATTTTAGCTTATACTTGAAGACATTTTACAAAATTTTCATTATGAAAGGGGGTGAACGGAGGGGTAGTAGTGACAAATTGTTACGTAATCACGTTTCCATCTGATTTTATTGCTTTTTCTAAAATTTCTTTTAGTATGATCGCAATTCTAGTCTGTTTTTAGCAACATTTTTTCGACTCCGATTTTAGTCCAGTCGTGCAAGAAACCTTGGGAATTTTGAATTGCCCGCATAAAGAGGGTGAATGGAGGAGGTAATAGACAATCCATTCATACAACTTAAATTGACAACTTTCTTGATTCATTTTTGTTCGATTAAGAACTAGGGTCTTCTTTTAGAAACATATTTCCCATCTTTCTACTTCATCGTGGAAGGGGGGAATGGAGGAGGTACCTAGTAGTAATTAATCGTAGCCTTCACCATTTAGTTTTGTTTTTTTCTTCGTTTATCGAACCTCTCTTGTACAACTTCAGAAATATTGAATTTGAGGCCAGGATGGGCGATGGGGGGGGGGGCTATCTCCAATCCATTCTAGCACTTTTCGTATCTACAAGAATTCTCAGCCGATTTTCGTGTTTCTTGTTCGATGATTGGTATTTTTTTAAATATTCATAACTGTTTATAATTATGACTGTAAATGTGATCATGCGAAAGTCGGACATAGTAACGTCCCTATAGATTACAGGATGTAATGCATGCATTACTTAACATTATGCTTGATTAAGCAAACGGAAACTAAACCGTAACATATAGATCATTTCTTGAAACAATTTTCGATAAAAAACACATTATGATATTATAACGAAAGTTAAGAACATAATCCCTTGTACACATAGTGCATTAAAATTACTGTGTTAGTTGATCACAACAATTGTGTGTTGATAAGTACCTTTAATTAGGTCTACATCATACTTTCTTAAATTTACGTACGGAAAACCCAAATTAAGTGACAGACATACCAACTTGACCCGAAAAATTGTCTTTAAATGGAATTAGTCGGAAAAGCTGACCTTCATAAATAGAAAGATCAAGCGATGTGTAAGGAGCTGAAGTTTGTCATGGAACAAGTTTTGAGCTGTCAGTTCAGCTGTTTATGACAATATTGATACAGTTGATTTATCGATCCTAAATTTCAAGTCATTGAATATTCTTTGATTAAGTTAATGTTCTATCAAAATACTTATAATTTTGAAGAAATTGCATTTTTCCACACCCATCACTCTAGTGCTTGAAATCAGGTGTATCAATGAGCACGTACCGATCTTAAGGAGTCCATCTGCTAAGCACCTGTCCCACCGTTTTCCCAACTCGTCCTCTTTTATTGGAATGGCCATAACTTTAGGAAAATGGGCAAATTTCAGGGAGAAATTCACGAAAATAGTAAGCTAAATCTATCTGCGGCCGAGAAGAGTTACCTAAAAAGAAGGTTTGCTTTTAGTTGAACTAGCTCGTCAATAGCAGTTTAACCAACCTTCCCAGTCCATTTTTCTGCAGAAACACTATGGATAACATTTTTAACTGATGATTGATGACTCTTGTTTTACATACTACTGGAAGGATGGCGTCACACTAGTTACAGGCTTTGAGTTTAAGGAGAGCTATTAGTGATTTTTTTTTTTCAGATAGTGGAACCATGGAAACATTACTGTGGTACTAGACTAGGAACGAACCAGGAGCAAAATGGATGTGAGATGTGTTATTCCGCAGGCTTCGACTCTAGCGCATCCTAACATCGGGGTGAGGCGTAATGCGGTAGAAATATCCTTGACATCATGGTGACGAATAAACTGAGCTAAACGTCGTCTTTGTATATCACACAGCATAAGTAGTCTTCGCCATCCGTAGTTCCTGTCATTATCGTAATCACAGAACATAGAGTAAACTATTGTAAACTGTATTCTATTTTCTGTGATCGTAATACAATACAATTTTAATATTCAACATGATAATTTTTTTCTTGATATTATGGCTTTGTAAGCTATAATATAGTGTACAAGGCAGAGATGGGCGTTAATCGATTAATGAATACTTTTGCATTACAAAATTTGTAATTTTTTTGAATGTAATCGTGAAAATCAATCGTGAATAACGATTACTTTTGAAGTAATACTTTTCAGCGTATACTTTTAAAGTAATTGTGATTAACGAATACTTTTTTGCGATTAAAGATACAAATAACGATTACTTTGTTTTTCAAGTTCGTTGAGTCCGAAAACTAAAAAAAATTGAAATTTTAGGGATTTCGTGGGAATCACCCCGGGCTGAGTAAATTTGACAGCTTAACCATACTTCGCTTTCAAATTGATCCCAATCCAGGACACATTCAATCAGTCAGCCTCTGCGACAACATACATCGCAAAACGTGAAACAACTTGTTAAAATTTTGCATTTTCATGGGAGTTTGACAAAACCGTTAAGATCATTATTCGATGTTAAATATTTCAATTGTTCAAAAATTTGGATGTGTAGATGATACCTACCAAATTTTCAAAATGACCTAACCTTATGGATCAATTTTCCATTAGGCCTCTGCACATTTGGGTCGATTTCACAAACGTGAAATACTTATGCCACAATCGCATAACTCCAAAAGTTCTTGATTATTTCGATGTTTTCAGTTGGATAATGTTCGGACTTATTAATATTTTAAGGTTCAATAATTGAACATGCCTACCTATTTTCTCAAGTTAATGATGCTCCTGCATAACAATAAATCAAAAATTATTTACTTTAATTGAACGAAGTTCTTTAGTCAATAATAATTTTCAATGATCTATACAGTCATATAATGGATAATGAGTGAATCATGTGCACACCCACTTTTCGCAGACGTTTTTAATATGATATTAGTGCCCTACTTGAAAATCAAATATAATATGGTGTACAAGGCCATAATATTCAACAAAATTTATGACAATAAATGGAAAAGGTGGAGTAGAGTAATTTGCAGAGTTGAAGAATGTCAAATGATAGTTCAACAGTAACCCAGAATATTGCAATATTGCATGTAGTCTGTGCGTCGATCTGTCCGCATTCGGTTAATTAAAGTTTTGTTTGTTGAAGTTAATTATCGTAATTATTTTATTACCCTTATCCTTAAGCTATGAAACCAAAGATTAGTCTTTCCGTTAAGATCCATTTGAGATTTTAGTGGGGGAGTCCGCATTCAATGAAGTATTGGAAGCTCCAGCCTTAAGACTGCAAGATGAAGTCATTATTTAGGACTGACACCTATTCTTTGAAACAACTGAACACCTTAAACGTCTAGAGTTTCAAAATTATATCATAACTGATTATGTGAAAGGAGTTCAGAGATACGAACTCTGGTAGATGTGAAGATATTCGCCTTTTTGTTAATTATTTGTTATTACTGTATTTCCATTGACACGCCTCAAATTAGGTGTCTAATACACAATTTTGTCGCATGAATTTCCATAACTGCATAGGTACCTAACTCTAATAGGTAATAACTGTAACAGTGCTAACAGGATGGTTTTAGTTACGTCTACACTGCTTAAACCTCAAATAAATCTCTTACTTCTCCTTAAATTTGGTTTTTAATTCAACTATATTTCTTAAGAGTATTCCCTGATTTGACAAACTTGCTTATCTGCTTGTCATTCGCCTGAACAACAGCAAATACTGTTTACATTGTTTACTCTTCATAAATTTATTCATTCATTTACCCTTGATAAATGATCAAATCTGGTAGGTTTTGTTTCTTCCTTTACTAACTTGTTTTAGTAATGATTTATTTCCTGAATACCTTCATTTACTACCTGTGAAGGAGAATGATGGATATAATTAAAAATGGGTTCTTACTGTAATTTAAAACCCAATTGGCATGATTAAGTATCTGTCAACAGCAATTTTTGTTTTTTCCAGCTTCTAGTAAGTAAGTAGGAGTTGTTAGGTCTGAACGTAACAAAATTTTTCCAGCTATAACTACTACAGGAATATAACTAAATGTTTCGTTATCTTCATCAAATCGATCATTTGGTTCATCAGTATAAACAATTAAAATACATACCTATCACTTCCTTTCTACTATTCATATAAAAATACAACGGTTTAACTTCATTTTAATCAAATGATCATTTAGTTCATCAGTAAAACAAGTACATACCTACTTCCTCTACTATTTTATAAGAATACAACGGTTTAACTTCATTTTAAAATGACTTCCGCTTAAAACCAACGCTTTGGTAGGAAACCATAAATAGTGAAATTTCAGTCATGTATCATCGTGAGAAAATCGTTCGTCACCCATTGGAAAGGTCTCAATTTACTACATATGGCCATATTTCTCACGTCACTTGCTCTATGGAAAGACAAGATGTGCGCGTGGCGTTATTATTATAAAGTTTACTTACATAAGATCGGGATTGACAAGTAAGACGTCAACACGATCGTGAGTGATTTGAAACCTGTACTGGAGTAACTGTCATGGGCCATTTCACCTTTGTCATGTGAATTGATAATCCGAGAGACACATCTGTGCCATGAGTTTTCCCGTGCAAGCTGTACAATTTCGTTAAATAATTTCTCATAGTTTATTTCATACTTGCCCACTTCAGTCGTGGCATCTTCTGTGGACGCAGATTTGTTCAGTCTGTGAAGTGATATTTTTCAATTGGAAGGCAGGCATGATTAATTGATGCAAAGATTTACCCATATTAACTTAATACTATACCTAATGTTAGTTGCTACTTTCCATAACTTCCCAACATACTTTTGAATACAAGTTTCAACACTAACTTTCAGGATGCGAAAGTGGAGAAATGCAAACCTTAAGGACCGAAATGGGTAGAAGTTGTTAAATGCTATCAGGTCTGTAGCTTGATTGCAGGTATGTATTTATATCCAACTCCAGCTGTTTCAAACCAAAAGTTCCACTCGTACAACATCCTATCCCATCTGAACGATCTCTAGCCAATGTGGTTCCCACAGATCAGCCTTCATGCTTCTTCAAGGTTATGAGAAAGTAGAAACATAGGTACTAGTAAACTTTTCAAATAATTAGTATTACAACGAATAACAGGCTTCTTCAACTTTCGTCCTGGAAAATAGATAATTACCTATTTTTCTTAATAACACTCTTATATGTTCAGCGGCGTAACGTTTTTCAGCGGGGCCCCCCCGCAAAATATTTTCGGGGCCCCTCTCCATTTTTTTTTTTTTTTTTTTTTTTTTTGGCGAAGCGTGCATTTTTTCAACGCACGCTAAGATTACCTAACTAAAAATACATAATATGATATAAAAATTTAACCTACCTTTACGAATTCGAGACTTCTAGTCTACGTAGCAAACTTTTGGGTGACCGTGTGAGATGATTGATCAAACTTGTGAGATGATTGATCAATGAACCTACATTACCGTTGATGTTTATAAACTTGATGTTACATAATGGAATTTTTCTGTGTATCGTTAGTTCCGCTTTATTCTTTAAAATTAAAAAAAAAAAAAATTTTGCTAGCCCGGGCCCCCCCGCATCGCGGGGTTTGCGGGGGTACGTTACGCCCCTGTATATGTTATTAATAACACTTAGCAAAGGATCATGGAAGCCGGTAACTCACTGTCTATACCAATTTAGTTTAATTTAATAATTCTACCTCACTCATAAACGACCCCTACTTTTGCTTTTATGGGATAGGTGTAAAAGTAGCAAGTCCATGCACTTGTAGAGCTATGGAAGTTTGCCGTTATTACAGTGCGGGGATTTGCCCCATCTTAACAATGTTGACAAGTGTCAAGGGGGGGGGGGGGGTTGGTACAGGAATGATAATCTAAACAATGAGGCTCATTCCTCCACGTTCTACTTAGGAAACAGCTTAAACCATTACTGAAATAATTAACTTAGATTTAAACAAATTAACGCACTTTCTCTATCCCGGTCGACTAAAACCGCTACAGTTGTGGAGAGCAGCTCAGATTCTGATTCTACACGTCCTTTTTTCTGGGTAGATTACAAAGGTTTATTATTCAAAATAATAAACCAAAACTACGTTTTTGTTGCCACTGTTGGGTTGCTAAGACTTCAATAACACTTGGTGACTCTGTTTACTAATCTTGACGTGAAATCAAGCAGGAAACTATCATGTTCAATAGTTGCTGTAATTGGAGATGACTTCGAGAGTTTGAACATCAAAAGAAAGATAAACGATGGGCGATGAACCACTCCCTGAAGAGCTGTACTCTTGGGTCAACGAGCTCGAACTGTCAAAACCAAAGAAAAATTTTGCAAGAGATTTTTCAGATGCTGGTAAGGCTTGCTTGCAATGTTGTAAATGTTAATATTGCCCTGAAAACTTAATTTAAAACATGATATACATTCATTCCTCTTCTATGTGGATTATTCAAACCATGAATATATTTTGTTTCAAACCATGAATATATTTTGTTAACGAACCTATGGCTCTATCCCCCGACCTATCCTTAAACATATTAGGTAAATATTAAACATATTTAAACCATTGGTTCTCAACGGGGGAGATGCAGATGTATCGAGGTGCGACTGTCTTGTTTTGGGCAGTAGGTGAGTTATGAGCAAATTTCGAGTAGTCTGATGAGGAAGGGAGAGGATGTTATTTAGAATCTACGAAAAAAGTCCCCGGTGGTGAAGTGAAACCTCCCTTATTACTGTTTCTATGGAGGCCAGAATTCCTTATAGTTTGGTGTTCTGAATGCTCACGTCTCAAAAGTAAAATTTTTTTCTATTTTAGGGGTGGACATCCGGTCTAGATGGATTACACAACTAATTTTTGACAAAAATTGATTCTCAGAGTTTTTTTTTTTTTAGTTAAAGGCTTAGCCTCTGAGTTATTTCATTTTTCAAAGGTTTTACTAATCGTTTTCGACCTTCTTTTACAAAAACGGCCATAACTCCCTTATTTTTCAAAGTAATCTCAAATTTGGATGTACCCTTGAAAAAGGCGTCGAATTTTTCATCTCCCTTGTGCCAGTGTCGTTTGCTCAGGTGTAAACGGGTAAACCATCTACCTTTTGTCAAAACCCGAAAATTTCTAGTTTTTTGAATCGCCTGTCAAACCTAATACACTTACTTGAAATATTTTTACTGTTACTCCACAACTCGGGCTGAAAGCTCAGCTTTCCAATGGTGCTCTAAAATTCGGATTCAGTTAGGATACACTCAAGGGGAGGGAGACCTCAGAGTGATTGCCTTAAAAGGGGATCCGGGAGCGTTGTAACGATAACAAACTCCTAGAAGTAGACGGTTACTTTATTTTACAAAAGTTGTTCAACAATCCAAGAGGAGTCGACACTTGCGGAAAACCGCGACAACGCTCCGTATTAATGCTTGCGGGTCTTGCAAGATTTCTCGCTGCATCGGTGGGGTCTGTCCGATAGCTCATATGCCCCTGGTCGATGGTTGTACCAACCAAAACCAGCATTTCAGTAATACCACAGATTATTTCCATAAAAGAAGGCATTTTGATCAATTTTTGAAAAATGAAACCGTCTACTAATAATTCTAGCTATTTGAGATCGGGTCCTGAATGTTCCAACGCTCCTGGACCCCTTTTTTGGCAATCTCCCTGATGTCTCATTCAGCTTGTTTCTCTTTGTGTTAAATAGACGAAAGATCTTGGTAGATCATCATTCAAATTCATGTAGGAAATTTTGCAGAAGTTTTCTCCACACATGCAACAACTTCTAGTCTAGAGGTAATCGGTTTTCCCCCACAACCTTCAACTTCGCGTAAAAAAACACGTTTTCCGACGGGTTAACGATATTTCTTTCCTCATTATTCTTCCTGATTTCAACTTTGCGGATAAGAGCTTTCTGCCCAACTTTTGGAGTACAATTTCTCAAAAAAGAGTATTAGTTCATACAGGCGATTGAAAAAACTAGAAATTTCTGGATTTTGACAAGTGTTTCTTTCAAGCCTGATGTTTCACCCGTCAAACCCGAGCAAAAGACCCTAGTTTGGCACCAGGGAGATGGGAAATTGTACGCTCTTTCCCATGGTATCCAACAATTTGAGGTTACTTGGAAAAGTAAAGGAGTTACGACCCTTTTTTGTGGCTTAGATTGAAAACACGAAAAAAACGTCTGCCAAGTGGGTGTGGCACATAGCTTCCTCGTATCCATAACATGACTGTATAGATCATTGAAAATTATTATTGTCTAAAGCTACATCAGTCCGAACAATCCCTGAAAATTTCATCGAAATCTGTCATGAACTCCCGGAGTTATGCGTGTAACAAGGATTTCACGTTTGCGGATGTGCAGAGGCTACAATTGATCCGGGGGTCATGAAACTCATAGGGAACCATCTACACCCCAACCCGCACAATCCCTGAAAATTTCATCAAAATCGGACTATAACTTCGTGTAGTTTTGCCCGTAACAAGGATTTGCTGACAGACAGACAGACACACACAAAGAAACACGGAACCAAAATTGTTCAGAAAGGTCTAAAACGCAAAATGCGAGTGGAATTTTTGATTTTGGAGACAAAAAAATTTTCACATTCCGAAAGTGAAAACAATGCTTCCGCTACTCTGGTAGACTCGGAAGCAAAATTGAGTAAAATAACTCGGAAACGAAGCCTCTAGGAGGCCTTTATCGCAAATTAGTTGAATGCACCCCCGTTGGATGACCATCCTTAAGTGGGACAGCTGTATATGTAAGCGTGCTTTTCCAAGAACTCCACACATCCCCCTTTGAAATCCAGCTCAAAAGTTTAAAGAATTTTGTTGCCTTCTGCGAAGAACGGTTATATGATAATCATAGTTCTCTATTTTTTCTTATGAGCTTGCAACTAATGGGTCGCTGAGAGCCAGTTTTGCAGTAGGCTCAGCAAGTCCCCTCTCTATTGCTCTCTTCCACCCAGCAGTTGGGAGGCTCTTGGAAAATGTTCAGATTGCCTTCTCCTTCTTCTATATCTTCGACCTGGGGTGTGGTGTGAGCTCTAATCTCTAAAAAATATGTAAATAAATCGAGATGCCACCGAGAAAAGAGGTAACATCCGCATTCATACTCGTACTTCCATAGAAACAGGCTCTCATGCACCAACCACGAGCATCACATTGATCTCCTCAAGGAGCGGCAGTTCAAAAAGGGTTGAGAACCACTGATCTAACCATTTTTTCCCCTAAAGACATAACTCGCTGTGAAAACGCTGCAAATTCTTTCACTGGGGTTCATTATTCAATGATTCATGATTTGAATTTCTACTAAGCTTTGGAGTGTGCGTGTTTCACAGGTGATAGAGCGATTATTGAATTTCAGGAGGCACACAAATATGATCAACTGATCAATCCAAATAGGTATTTTGGTTGAGCACCGATTTAAGTGCTCTCCTGCGTATCTCCTGAAATTCAATAATCTCCCTATCGCCTGGGAAACAAGCACACTCCAAAGCTTAGTAGAAATTCAAATTATGAATGCAAGCCAAATGAATGAAATTGAATAATAAACCGCAATGAAAGAATTTGCAGCGTTTCATACATACCAGAATCCTTCAATCCGTCAAGAAGTCAAATTTTAGGATACCGTTAGAAAGTGCGTTAGATGTTCTGTCTTTCTAATGCCTAAACATTTATTTAAAAGTAGAATTCATGCACGAAACGCTGCAAATTCTTCTACTGGGGTTTATTATTCATTTGATTTGCATTCATGATTTGAATTTCTACTAAGCTTTGGAGTGTCCCTGTTTCACAGGTGATAGAGCGATTATTGAATTTCAGGAGATACGCATAGAGCACTTAAATCGGTTCTCAACCAAAGTACCTATTTGGATTGATCAGTTGATCATATTTGTGTGCCTCCTGAAATTCAATAATCTCTCTATCACCTGTGAAACACGCACGACTCCAAAGCTTAGTAGAAATTCAAATCATGAACGCAAGCCAATTGAATAATAAACCCCAGTGAAAGAATTTGCAGCGTTTTTATTTTTTATGGTTATCTGAATACGTGTATCGGCTATGAACCCTTTTAGGAGTTCACTCCAGTATCCACGTTCACTACATCACTCGGTTACTGCAATCGAAACAAAAACAATAATAAACCAAAATAACGCAAATGTTGGCACCATAAATCGGGCCATACATCGGGAATGGTTTGAGCTACGGACCTGGGGAAGGGCTCATTCGATTCCTCATGGAAAGTTCTTAAAAAAAGTCCAAATTTAGGCCGCCTTGCCTTTTTTGAGGTTTTTAGGGATTTTACAAAACTTTGACAACCCTTAAAGGGCACTTTAAATTAAGTGAGAGAGCTGGCTAAAGTATTGGGGCGTTGTCAGACCAATATTGATTTTTCCTGAAAATTTCCGATTTTTTGCTCCAGCCGTTTGGGAGAAATCGTGCCATAAATCGTGCGGATTCTACACTTTTGAAAACGTAAACCGTGAAATTTTCAGGGGAGGTTAAATTTTTTTTCAAGAGCGCTTACAATGGTTTATTATTGAATAATAAACCAAAAGTGACGAGAAAATAAGAGGAACGTTGTTGGTGGTAGTAGATAAGGGCGGGTAACACACATGATTTCATTTCCTTACTGCTTCAATCCTAAAACGTCTACAAATACTGCTTAATTCGTATTACCTGAGCACATCACCTAGTGTTGGTTGGTTCATTTATTTGTTGCACATTTTACGAACAAAAGCTAAATTGAAATTAATGAAACAAGAAATCTAGGCTTGATGTGAGGACATTTTCGATTCAGCATGTGAAAAAAACATTTGTTTGTTATACATGGATGTCCCGAATTATTATTCATAAATGTAAATAGATAAAGTAAATTTATAGATAGAGTAAATTCATTGTCAGCGTGAAACAATCCTAAAAAAATTTGAGTTTTAGTTATAGTGGCCGAAATTTTGAAAAAAGAGTACCCAAGGCTTGTGGAGATGCACAACTACACTCCAGCTAATTCGTTCTCGAACAAGATGAAAAATTGGGCTTGGCTGAATGAGAAGGTAGGCAATAAATAGGTTAATAAAATTTGCGGTGCGAAGTATCTTACAAGTTAGCTTAATTTTGATGAATAGTGACTTTAAAGTATCTATCTTTGACGAAAATTCGTTAAATAATAGTGGGTTTCTATGTCAAACGCTCATTTCAAGACCAAGAAAACCCCGCAAGGAAGGCTCGTTGTAGCGGGGTTCCTATTTGAAACGATGCGCCTACCTCTAAAATACCCGAAAATGCAATAAAGACGATTTCGTATTCCCTGGAGTTTATTAGGTTTCTGAGATAAACGATTCAGTTTTATTATTTAAGATTTAAATTATATTTTATGAAACAAAAGGAACCCCTGAAACAAAATTCCACAAAATTATGGCAACTGTTAGGGAGAGCGAATGGACGAACAAAGAGCGGTACAGGTTTATTTTACCAACCCATAACCAACATAAAAACAATGACGATATTTCAAAAGATTTTGATATTCAGATTTTTTAAATTTCAGCCTTTTTTTCACTCTTTATAATTGATTGAGATGGATGCCGAGAATTAGTCCCAACTAGACCGAGATCCGGACGGTAGAGGGACAGTTTATAAATTCGTTTTTCGTATTCAACACATTTTGAACGGACCTACCTAAACCAGCAAATTTTTGGGGGAGGTTTAAACATTTTTGTTGTTGTTCAATTACAAAGGTTTATTATTGAAAATAATGAAACATTTTGAACTAGGAACTTCGTGTTGAAAATGGATTTTAAAATTGATCCCTAGGAGGTTAACAATATTAAGTGTGGATAAGCTGTTTAATTTCAAGCAAGATTTACAGAAAAATGTGGGTTACTGAGCCTATTGTTATGGTACGTACGTCTATGTACTAGGTACGTACATAATATTTACTGGCGCAGTTTAGTGAGGGATTGCTGGGTATAAACGCTTAATAAATCTATCACACAGTTCTTATGCTTCAGGTCTTGTGCAAAATAGGGTTGGGACAAAACTACGCATTCATACGTGAAGTAGCCTCATCTAAGAGATGCGCTGTGGAAAAGCTTCTTTTAGCAATCAAGAAGAAGTTAGACGATATTAAAGAAGAAAAACGAAAAAAAGAGTTGGTAGTCGAGGAAGAAATAACTGAAGGTATATGTATCACAGTGTAATTTTGTGTATGTACTTTCGAAATTAATTTATTATGATGTTTTGTCCTGAAATTACATTCTGGTTTGTAATATCGAAATAAATGAGTTAGCAACAAATAATTCATACTTGGAAATTTGACCAAATCACTTGAAATAATATTAGTAAGCATACAGAATTGTTCGAGTCATTCATTTGTAATGCTGGTAAATATTTGTGTTGTTTTCCTTTCATGCTATTCGCTTCAAATATTTGGGAATTCTGTACAGACAACTATTCATTTCAAGTTAGGCCTTTTTACTTAGGGAGAGATATATTTAAACATATGTGTATACCTACTATCTAGAAGGAATTATGGTAGTAGCCATCCGTCTCCAATCCACAGTGCCTTATGAAGACTTCAAAATAATTCAAGAGGATCTGTCAAAAAAGGAAGAGGAACTACATTCCCTGCAAGCGAAAGTAAGGAGAACAGAACTCGTCATAACAAAATTACGGAATGTGTAGGTGCCGCAGAATGGATTTTAATGGCCCTTGACAGGCCATGGGTTGTACTTCTTAAACAGCTCAATGTATGAAATAGGGTCTCACTACCTGATAGACTCGGCCCGTCTATAATATGCGAATTAAGGCCGGATCACACAGGACGCGTTATAACGCGGCGCTCAGGGAACGCGCGTTCTCCCCGACGTTTGGCGATATAGCTACGTCACACACATCGCGTTATGTTGCGTTATTTTGGCCTGCGACCCAGCATTGTGATAGTGTACTCCAAGAGTGTACTGTGTACAGGCGGTTCGCTGCTATAACAATAATTTCTGGTTCTTCTAACTTTCTCATAAAGCTATGATAACTTCTGGTGACTCTGATGAGGAAGAAGCTCTACTTTTACTAGTTTTATTAGATGACAAAAATAGAAGGCATTGGGTGCACCCAATCAATAAAAAGATAGAAGAGTTTGGGGAATACCACCGTCTATGTACAAATCATGTGAAGTATAGTACAGATAAACAAACTTTCGCACTTCTTGAATGAGAGCCTCTGTTTCCTCACTCATCTCGAAAAAAAAAAAAACGAGGGAGAACGCCCTCAGCGCGCGTTACTTTTGTACAACCCAACGCTGGAAGCCGCGTTACTGAAAGTATCGCTGAGCCTTAACGCCGTGTGTGGCGGGGATGATGCCACGTTGCGTCCTGCAAGTGGAACGCCGTAACGCGACGGTACAGGAACGCCTAACGTCGCGTAATAACGCGTCCTGTGTGATCCGGCCTTTAGGTAGGTGGTGGAAAGGTGGAGACGACATTCATTGCCACCATTGCACACCTACCTATTTATTCCACATCATTCCGTTGATGCATACCTAGTAGCGTAGTTTCCATTGCAGACTGTATCAGTAGTTGATCGTGATTGTCTGCCTGACTGCTCAATTTATATGTTGTGAATAGAACCTGAAATGTAAAACCTTGGTGGTGCTCGACTAGGCGGGGGGGGGGGGGGTATAGAATTTGACGAATTTCCTGGAAAGTAGACATTTTTAGGCCCTTTGGATGCTTAAAAAGAAACTATTTTATCCTGAAAAGTAAATTTGCTAAACAGTTATATTTTTTTGCTTGTGAACTTGTAATAAACATTAATAAACTAAATTTTATGCAGCTCAAATAAACTAAAAATGACAAAAATAAATGAAGCCAAGCTATCCTCGATGAGCAAACAGCAAGATTCTGTCCTTTTATCGCCATTTGCTGCCTTCCCCGGTATGTGTAAACGTTATACCATTAAAATGAAATTTTCAGCAAAAAAAATTGGTAGGGGTAGATTTTCACCACTCTCATTATTGGTGGGGGACACTTTTCTTTTTAGAGATTGAAATGGCTGAAACTCCCTTCAGCTACTCTTTCAAATCGAATTTGATGACAGCTTTGGGAATAACGTTAAACTTCCTATCTCCCAGGAGCAAAACAAGAAAATTTCAACATTACCTTGTTAGAAGGTGACAAATTAGTCCGAAGATAGACAATAGACATAGACAATAATAAACCAAAAAAAACGCAAATGTTGCCACCATGAATTGGGCCGTATATCGGGAATGGTTTGAGCTACGAACCTGGGGAAGGGCTCATTCGATTCCTGATGGAAAGTTCTTCAAAAAGAGTCCGAATTTAGGCTGCTCCGACTTTTTTTTGAGGTTTTTAGAGATTCAACTTTTACAACCCTTAAAGTTTAAATTAAGTGAGATCTGGCAAATTGGGCGGAAATATTGATTTTTCCTGAAAATTTCAGATATTTTGCTCCACCCGTTTGGGAGAAAACGTGCCTACGGCGTACGGCGGACGGACGGAAAATTTTTTATTGCAGATTCGGATACTACAACCTTTGAAACTTAAACTATGAAATTTTCAGGGGGGTTACAATTCTTTTTCCACATCAATTGCAATGGTTTATTATTGAATAACAAACCAAAAGTAAATTCCTACTTTTTTTCATCTTTTCTCTTGTTCATAATAAACACGTTTAGTATCTCCCACTACGAGGAAAAACTTGTCCAGAATAGACAAAAAAATTGTTTCACTTTGAATTTTACATGCAAGTCACTTGTGAAAAACGCTAGTTTATATCGTAAAAACGATTTTAGTCACCCAAAAGCCACAATAAAATGAGTCTGACGTCGAATTTCATGTATTTTCTTTCGCTGAACAGAATCAAGGTGACCCTCTCGGTTCTCTTTGGGTGAGGATTCTCGAGAAGGACGATTCAGGGAAAAAGTACGTATAAAATCCGATGCCAAACACAGTTTTTCAGCTAGAGGGCTTATGGTGAAACACCTCGATTTCACAGTGTAACCCACGTTTTTTCCCATAAACGTGATTTTCATTTAAAAAATCCCACATGAAAAAATTGTTTCTCTTAAAGATACCGATGGACAGCCAAGATTCTGGGTAAGTTTTTTCTGGGAAGTGGAAGTCAGAAAACGTGTTTATTATGACTGAGAGGAAAATTGAAAAATAAATCGTTTCATAAATTCATAAAATTTGATCTTCAGACCAAGTTGTCACCTTGCAAGTCATGTTGAAATTGTCTTCTTTTATCCTAAAGAGAGAGGAACTTTAATGCTTTTTCGAGCTCACTCAAATTTAATTTCAAGGATTCGTTTAAGGACGTTACAGGCAATTTAGCGACGTAAGGTCGGAATCAAGAAAAAAAATGTCAACGTGAAACAACTCGGAAACGAAGCCTCTATAAAGAAAGGTCTTGAAGACAATTTTTGTTGGAAGTTACCTCTAGAATCGATCCTTGGTTTCGTAACTATGAAGTTTGTTGTACTGCGTATATGTGCAATATAATATATTGCACATATACGCAGTACAACAAACTTCATAGTTTGATCATGATATTTATTTCTTGTGGGAGGTATGGTTCGGTCTTGGACTTGAAATGTTTGATAATTATTGTACAACACAGCCATGTGATGTATTCAGTCATGTGATCGATTACGGTCAACTAATCTGTTGCTAGAGAGTAGAACTGTTTAGTTCCAAAAATATCATATCGTGGGGTTCCGAGTAAAAGTGACCAAGTAACATTTGCAAAATTTTACAGGGGAGCGATCTGAAGTTTCACCTAATTTCTTCTTACGAACACTGGTTGTGTGATGTCTCATCCGACTATGTTTCGATTTTTCTTTATCCTGTAAGTTAGCTAGTGCCCGCCTTGATATCGTGCTTCAAAATCCACTTCAGATTAAATAAGAGCTGTTTTCCGGAAAACTCTACTTGATCATTTTTACCTGCCTGGAGTTTCAAGCTTTACTCATTTGGTCAATTCAATTCTTCGAAAATCTGTCGCATAGTTACATGAAATTGAGGAATTGAATAGTTTTTTCGTTAATTTATCGTGTTGCCAAGCATCTAAACAACAATGATATACCTATTACTGAAAAGGTTATCTATTACGTATCACTGTAATTGGTCACTTTCACCTGCCCACTATGCAATCTTACAAATCTTACACAGTAAAAGTGATCAAATGGCATTTGATAACATTTACATGCACCAGCGTACATTTATAATCCATCTCGTGTTTTGTGGTTGAGTTCAAATGCCATTTGGTCTGCCTTTGGGTCAGGCAGGTAAAATTTATTTTCAAGTATTTCTTGCACATCATTTGAAGATAACGTTCTTAGCAACAACACACAGTAGACAACGTTTCTTAGTACCGGAATGCCAAAAAAAAGCTCATTTTGAAAAAAATGTTACTTGGTCACTTTTACCCGAACCCGACGATATTATGATATAATAAAAAAGTGTATTGGCTCAGCCTCATTCAATGCCCATACAAGAAAAGTGCTAAGCGCTCCTAAAAAAGTTTTCACTTCAATAAATGAAAAACTGTAGGGGAGTTTCCATTGGTTAAGGTACACCTGGTACAGAAGTATCGTTGTTTTGTCTTTTGATCAGGCACTAACACCATGTGTATCAAATTGTTGAATTTTGTATTGATGGGGTACAATGGGTGACTAAGTATTCGATCCTCCAGTACTTTAATACATACCCAGGCTAGGTGCGTAGTACTTAAGGAAATCCATATCTGCTGAACTGCCCTTTTCTCGCCATATTCCCCTCATTACGTCCTTCTACTGGTGATAACTTTCCCATATGTGGAAACTTCCCAGGTGAACTGAAATTATTGTAAAAGTCTGAAATGTCTGCTGGTAGATTTTCAGACGCCATTTGGTAAAATAGACACTTTTTTTCAACCCCAATTATATAACCAACACTCATACACTCTGTTCAATATTAGGAGTAAATTAAGAAGAATTGCATTCACACAAGCAAAAGTTAAGAAAGAATCTCTCAGATTGGGTGAGAAACACAGCTTCTCCATCGATTACCGCATCGTCGAGTCATAATTCCCAATCTCACATAGGTAATGAAGTTACTCGTATTGTAGGGGAACGGTGTAGGTGCCACCGAGTGCTCTTCTTCAGACACTTGAAATCCCTAGTCATAAGCGTAACTTCCTAAACAAATGCTTTTGAATTCCTTCTGTTTTTATTCGTTTCGGTTCTAAGTAAAAATATCATCAAATATCAAAATTGATCTTACAGTTGGTTTAGTAAATAACGTAAATCATGCGTTTGTGTTGATATTAAAAATTGATTTTACAGGTAACCCATTTGGAAGCACTGATAGCATTGAAAGATCAGCGTTTGTCTGATTTGGCAGCTCAAATCAAGCGATGCACGTGTCACAAAATTTGAATTCTCATTATTGCGAGAAGTTCAAAATATAGTATTGACCAATACCGTTCATATGATTAGATTTTGGGCCCATATCTATACCGTAGTCTATGGATATGAACGAGCTTGGAGAGGTAGCTCCAAAAGATCATCGGTAGGGGATCAATTTCCCGACATTCAAATTGGTACATTTTTACTTCCACGGTATTATTATTTTCTGATTCAGAATGCCTACTGCATGCTAGTAGCTCTGGGTTATATAGTAAGAATTTGAAAGGACAGCATGAATGCTTCCAGCGGATGTCCACCATTGTTTTCTTCAATTAGGGAAGGCTAGGACAAATAGTCCAGGAGCCCAGGCCATAATCGTCAACTTGTGTGACACAAATTGTCATTGTTCTTGATGGATGGTACCGACTTAGGTGAATCATAAAATGCGTGTCTTTCACTCAACTTCGATGACCTTAAGGAAATTTTGAAATTGGTGAAAAATAAAGATTTTAAACTTATTTGACCATGGTTCATTCCGGGCGCATACCCGAAGCTCCCCATTGGCGAGTTTTTTTTAAGCTCCTCGCTAACTTTCTCTTCGTGTAAGCGAAGCTCCCCGATTCCTTTCTCCTCATGTACTCGAAGCTCCCCGTCACCCATATACGAAAATCACCTAATACTTTAATAATATTGATAACTTTATTTTCAATAACCTACACTGTATGTAATTGAGTAACCATTTATCGAAACCTCCTAGAAAAACGCTGCGAATTCTTTCACTGGGGTGTATTATTCAATTTCATTCATGGCTTGCATTCATAATTTGAATTTCTACTAAGCTTTGGAGTGTGCGTGTTTCACAGGTGATAGAGCGATTATTGAATTTCAGGAGGCACACAAATGTGATCAACTGATCAATCCAAATAGGTATTTTGGTTGAGAACCGATTTACGTGCTCTATGCATATCTCCTGAAACGCTTCGCGTACACCTGCTAGAACTTGCCGGGGAGCATCGAGTACAGCCCAAACGCCTTTCACTTCGGACGGGGAGCTTCGCGTAGTCACCCTTCATTCCAGTTCCTAGTTCGTCTACCCGTCATAAGTGACGACCTTCATACTGTCAGAAATTTCAAGATTTGGCTTGAAACGTTCAAACTTGGCTCATTTGAACATGATTCATTCTTGGACCCAGTAATTCTGCATCATAATGGAAA
Source organism: Creontiades dilutus (assembly GCA_031894815.1). Taxonomy (NCBI): domain Eukaryota; kingdom Metazoa; phylum Arthropoda; class Insecta; order Hemiptera; family Miridae; genus Creontiades; species Creontiades dilutus. The sequence goes on along the minus strand of JAVIWC010000736.1, from coordinate 1,013,326 downwards.
ATGAAAACCATTCGTCTCATAAGAAATTACCTTCATACCGACAGACGAATTTAAAAATTTTATTTTAAATTGTCAAAATTTAACATATTTGACCATGATTCATTCCTGAACCCATTGATTCTGCATAAAATAGAAGATGAAATCCTCTCGTCCTCCCAATCGTAAGTGATGACGTTGGTACTGACAGACGAATTCCAAAAATTTGAGTCTGTTCAACATTTGACCATGACTCTTCTATTCATTGCACCCAGTGATTCTAGATTGAAGAAAACAAGATTGAAACAAGATTGAACAAGATTGAGGAAAATGAATATTATTGGTTTGCATTTTTATGAGTATCAGCTACCAGGCAGATGATTGTCACAAATCGTTTTTCTGAACTATGTTTCAAAACTACACCAAAATTGTTGATCGAGAAAAAAAAGTAGATAAAGAAGAAGGAGAAAAAAGATTTATTTATTCAATCAAAATAAATACTACTTTTTCACAAAATTCCATGACAATTTTCATTTGGGCAAGGATGTTCCTACGTTCATGTTTTCTTTTTCTGTCAATGTTCTAGCCCTTGGAGATAGTGAACGGATGTAAAGCGGTCTCATTGGTTCATTGAAATCTACCAGTATAGCAGCCCTTTGATTTCACCCTTTTGGATTGACCGTAACTGATGACTAGAATACAGTCCCAATAGAACCCATTTGTGCTTTTTGACGCTTGCTTCATTAATTGAATCCAGTAGTTTCGGAAAAGTCTTGAATGGCGGACGGACGGACGGCGGATTTCTTGGTCGATTGCAGCGAAATTCATTATTACAAATAAAAACCAAGACTAATTAGTGCATTAAAGGGAACCAAAGTTCGTTAACGGGATCCAATTAAAAGAACCAAATAGGCAAGTTACATTAATGTAGACAAATCTGAACCTCCAAAATCCTGCTGTTTTATAACCGGAAGATTATGACAGGAAATTGGACGAAAGTAATAATTACATGGTAGAAGATGCCTCTTTGGTGATCTAGTTCAAAGAAAACATGACGACCCCGAGGAATATGAAAACCTCTCATCCGGAGACGAAATGTGAATCCGGAGATGTGGTTGGTGACAAATTTTAACTCAATTGCAAACTTCTGTAAGTAACATACTTTATATTGACACAGACGTTGAATCATACAAATTGAACTACTGAAAATTAACGAGCTACTGATGACTAAACAATAAATATCCGAGTTTGTCCGTAACTTGTTTCACGCTTTAGTTTGTACGCGGACATTTTGGTTCATTATTGAAAATCAACCTTAATAATAAACCTTTGCAAACGACCACGAAAACAAAATTAACCCCACCTTCAAAATTTGTAGGTTTATGTTTCAAGATGTGTAGAACCCTAAAAACAAACAACGAAAGATCCAGCGACAACCTGTATTTCCAGAAGGGCGTAGGAACCTTTTTGGAAATTATAATCTTGCCCACGTAGGAGCGACCCTGCGGTTTTCTGAAGACCTCTGGGTCCGAGCCTCCAGGTAGTGGCCAGATGGCTCGCATCGGTCCCTAATTACGGCGTGGTACTTACGTCTTATGCAATCCAAATGTGATCTAATAGTTAATTCGATCATGCCATCACCAGAATCGTGATGTACATGAAAAAAGGGACACAACGAGTATTTGAACTGGAAAAACATACCAAGACGTTATGTAAAAATACCCAATGGCGGTTTTAGTTAAACTCAAACAAAATGGGTTTTTTCCCATGTGGGCATGTGGGGTATCGTGTTCCATGTAATTTTGGACGCTGAAGCGATTGGAGTGGGTCCCAAACCTGTGCGATTGACCAAGAGTGAGGAAATCCATTTTCATGGGGTAAAATGGTGCAAAATGACATTATTTCCGTACTTTTTCGAGCCCCATCCCATCTGACAGAATTGGATCAAAGAAACATGAGTTTAAGTGTAATAAAGTTCGACACAAGAATAATAAACCCATGTGTAATCAAATTTACAGCGTTTTTTTGCAATTTATTACACTTTTAAAATACGCCCACACACTTGTTTGATGAGGTGTTCCTGAACGATTGATATGAAATTTAGACTTGTTTGCCTCAGAACGACGAGAACATTTTGAATCTTACAAAAATTACATTTTTCAACAAAAGCAACTAAAACTTCTTGCGTCTTGGAGATTGAAAAGGGCTTTACTGCTGCTAATGACGGATAGTCGGCCGAGTTAAAGGGTCCGCTGCGGTGTTGCCACCTGATGACGGGGAAGGGGTTTTTCGTCCCTACGGTCCGGGGTCGCTCCAATATGGGCAATAGTACCTACAGCAGCAAAGTGGTGGAATGACCTTGAAGTAGATATCAGGTAGGTACACCTAATATACCTACTTATCTCTCAAGATATGTAACGAACCCTCCTGTCAGTTTTTTTTTCTAAATTTTAAATCGAAGTAGTCTTTATAGTAAGGTTTTTAACCACTACCTCATGCAGTGTTAAAGGTAAATAGGTTCCTTTCTATCATTGGACCTGCCTCAACTGGCCAGCGTGTACTCAATATTCCTCGCATAGTGAAAAAGTCGCGAACATCACTAACATCTGTAAGTAAGTAACAATGGAAAGGAAAACCTTGATCGAATTACATTTCGGACGTCAAGCAGAAAGAGCCACTACCTCACTAAGACAATGATGAATCGATAATCGTGGGAAGCTCATTAAAATCGTGAGGACGAGTTAATTTATTGGGTCACAAACCGTCGTTTGGAAAACAGTGATATCGCGTTTTCGAACAAAATTTTCGATTTAGCCAAGACTGGTGGTTCCGTGAAACACTGGTGGTCAAGTGTCTTGTACGGTTCCAGGTGAGTCAACAATCCAATTTTTGCGCTATAAACTTTCTCTCATAGATATTTTAAGATAACTACGAGTAAGTCCTACAGAGAATTCAAAACTGTGTGTTTTTTACACTCATTTTCCAATTAATTCATATGATATTTATTAGATTAACTAACAAATTTATGTAACATCCATTACTGTTACGTCCCCTGGTATCTCAGGGATACAATTTTGCGAAATTTCATGGACAATGAAGCTATTGCAAGGGCTCCAAAAAGTTTAAACTATAAATTTTCGAAAAATGTAATTTATATTTATTCAGTTTTGAAGCATACTGAAATGATTCCAGGATTTTACCGCTTTTACATGTATCTATGTATGTGTAGGTGTCTTGATGATAACTCTAGGTAGAAAAAACTTCGTTCTTGCGCCAAAAAAATCAATCATTCCAAAAGAAAGGAAGAGTTCGTTGGACAACCTTTTTTGAGCATAGTAAATTGGTCAACTTTCAAAAATGGCTTAACAATTATCAAATTTATATTTTCAATTCCTGCCGAACCCTTCTCTAGTTGCCACGATTTCCCACCGCTAATAAGCCGTCTTTTAGCAACCATAACTAACAACGAAATAACCAATTTCTGTAAATTGATCAATATCAAGTATTTAAATCAAGTTTTTTAGCAATAAAATGTATAGTTAACCATTTCTTTGCTCACGGTGCTCAACTTCTATCTCAATTTAACCTAAATGTAGCACAATAATTTTCGAAAATTCGCTCATACGATCATGTTGCATGACTGTGAGTTTTAACTTTTATTTGTGAGTTTGATTAAATACATCTACAATATTTATCGTTGTTCAAACGTGCGTATGATGATAAAAAATATACTCTCAAATCGATCAATGAGGTTTTTTGCAAAGTTCTTGAAACGGTTTTTAGTCATAATGGAATCCCCTAAATCTCCCCAACATCCAAAACCGGGGAAACCCTAAAAACGACATCCGAATAAACTACCCCAAAACTCTTTCATGTTAATGCACTGCTACGCAACTTTAAATAACGATGTCGATCCGCAGTGCACACGAAAAGCTAACCACCCGTAGATAATGTAAGTATAAATCCAAACATCACGATCCGAGCAAGGGGCGGGTGATAGCTGCTACCTAACATACAATTTCAAAAAATTATTAATTATTTATTGGACCAAGCATAACATATTAACAACATTACATTGAAAATATGCAAAACTAAGATGCATCACAAAGTTTTGTTAGTTATGGAAAGGTACCTAGTATAACCTAATTGTTTAATTTCACTGCTTCACAAGTTAACAAGGTTAAGTGGTAGGGCACGTTTCAGTCTTCCTTATGGACATGAGATCTTAGCTAATGACCCCATAACTGAACTCCGTAAGCCCAAACTGGCTTAAGGACTTTGTTGTAAAGTGTGAGCCTGTTCTGGATTGACTGAATCGACCGTCTCCCTACTAACCAATACATTTTTCTGCATTCAACAACGAGTTCACTTTACCCTTGAAATGAGTGGGAATGTTCCCATTTCTTTCGTTAGTGAAATCGACATGTACCGACTTAGTTTCGTTCATTTGTGTCCTACATTTGGCTGCCCACTGGTGTACGCAGATCTGAGAATACTCCGGCAAATGGTCCCCTAATCATGTCCCCACATCGTAAGCTTAGCCTTGAAAATCAGAACTGAGTGTGTAGAGTTGTTCTAGTAAAGAATCCACAATGAGGGGAGAGAACTCCCTCCTGTGGAAATCCCCTTGCCACAGACACCTCCACCAATTTCCCAGGGAGCTTCTGTTTTATTGTTCTAGTTGTAAGCATTGTTTCTATCCATTTTCAAATAGTGTAATTTATGTTAAGCCTCTGAGTAGTACTTATATTGGAGGTAACTGAGTTGGAATCAATTGCCCGTTCTAGGTCCAAAAATATTCCTATTTCAAATTCCTTGTTACCCAGCACTGTTTCCACCCTGATGACAGGGTGGCAATGCAGCCTAATGGGGTTTGCCTTGTTGATTGATGTATGGGTCTCTCTATTAGGGCTCAAGTGCCTATCAACAAGTTTCCCAACGCTTTCAGATTGAAGGATGTGAGGCAAATGGGTCTAAATCTTGATTCCACCTTCTGGGGATCGTGCCTGTTGCTAGGGATGCCCTCATGAGAGGATCCAGAATCGTGATGAGCTCCTACCACTCTTGTAGAAGTTTTTTGGTTATGCCATCAGGCCCACGTGTTTATAGGTCTCAAATGAGTTTATGGCCCACATCACCAGCTCCAATTTACCAATTCCATATTCCACCAGGAAATCTGGTTCGTTGTCAGAGCGTAATGGTGTGAGGTAAGTAGCGTATTTTCTAGTTCTGAAGCCAGAGCCTGGATATAATTTTTATTGTGTATCTTGGTCGGAATCCCTCTCTGCTTCCTCCTTGTGGTCCTTCCAGTTCGTTTTCCATGGATTTTGGTTTACTTGCTATGTTTTATCCAAGCCTTGGATTATCACAACAATGAACCAGTGATCAGAGTAGGATAGGGTATCTATACGAACCATTTGCTAATTTACGTTTCAAGTAGAGGGGTTGTAACGGTTATATCAAGTAGTTCTTCCCTGGATGAGGTCATGGATGTTGTCTTTGTTTCTCTGATTGCCACATTTGTCAACTAAGTAGCCAAATAATAGGTCAACACGCATAGTGGTGGACGTTGGCAGGCACCTGCACCCAAAAGAAGCTACACGTTGTTTTTGAGGCACTGTTAAATCACCTCTATTGGTGGAGGTCCTCTTGATGTATCTCCATCTCCAGAAAGTAAGCTGAGGCAGTAACTATAGGCTCGCTTTGGCTACCTGTGAGAATGATTTTCACTGCATCAAGATCTCTGAAACTAAACTTGGACATGGTTAGTAAATTGATATCATTTTTGACAAATATACGGAAGCGTACACTATTACATTGTAGAGCTTACATATCATCATTCCTCCTGCGTTGTTGAGGCCAGCAACTGTTTCCTGGGAAACTCAGGGTCTTGTATGAGTGAAACGTTATGTTTGGCGGCTGCGAGCATTCCTTTGTTGAGAGGTCTGGATTCTGGATCTCAAACAAAGGAATGAGCTTTCTGGTGTTGAAGGTGACAAGAAATTTGAGCGAAAAGTTCCAGTTTCATGCGAAAATAAAAATAACCCAAGTGTTGTGTACAAAAATGGGTTATTTTTATTTCCGCGAAACTGGAACATTTCGCCCAACTTTGCACGCCTCAAAAATACGTACCTGCCGTAGAGGCAAAATCAGACTTCGCTTAAGATCCGACTTTCGAATAGGTATGTTCGACTTCGTTGCCACCTTCTGATTTGTCCTTATTTCTTCTAGGTCATTTGGAAATGGAATCAACACAGCTCAATAAAAAGCAAATGTAAAAAGGGAACCAGCGGGAACCCGTTAGCAGAAAATTCGTTCTATCTATTTCAACTTCTGTTATTTTGAGAATTTGTTATATTTACACTGTGAAACAATCATTATAATTATTACTTTTAAATCGCCATAGATTGCTGGAACTGATAAAATCCCCGTGCCTCAAGGTACGTGAAGGTTTGACCATTTCATTTTTTGATGTTGACAGATTGACCTAGTTGACTACAATAATCGGACAATGGGTATAGTAGTGAACGCCTGTTGGGCGTGCCTTCAATACACTGTATTGAACATCTGGTTCTTGGTGTCCCTAATCCCGTTCGTCGTTTTGAAATACTGGCTTGAAAGCAGGCGAAAATCTCTGGAGGCGACAGGTCGTCTAGATGGATTGACTTACATCGTTACTGGCTGCAATAAGGGTGAGGTGTTTACAATTATATGTGTACCGATTTTCAGATTATTAATTTCCAGAAAATTAAATCTTTCTAACGCCTTTTTCTCATTTTTGTTCTTTCTTTGATCTTCAATGCACTTTTACTTTCTGAGATTCCTTTCTGTTGAATGACAAAGTGGAAGTCAAACTTCATCTTTTATCCTTGAACACCTTCCGAATAAGAGTAAAACAGCTCTTATTAGGACGAATTGATTTTCTTAATGTTATGATTGAAGTAATGAGACTAACCGCAGTAAGTATTTTGCTTCTTCACTACTTTGTGGTTCCCAAGCCTCATGTTCGCGTAAGAATTCGAAAAAATGGTTGCTCTATAAAATAAAAACTTCCACTTGCTTCTCTCGATCAGAGCTTGCTGATCAATTTTGGTTCCGCATCCAACTGACGTCTGTCGGTGATGATCCTTTTTCACTCCCAAAACAACAGGAAGGAGGGGACAGGTCGACAGAGCGAGCTGGGGCGTCAGTCCTCTAGCTGTTTACTTTCAGTGGGAGTACTGATTGCCCCAGTTCGAATCCGGCTGGCACCAATGATTGGGGCCAAAATCCTATCAACTGTTGTATACCTGCCCTGTCGTTAGACAGATCACCTCTGATCTCGATAACACGTGAACCCAAAACGCTCCCAACCCAGGAGCGTGAGGCAATGGGGAGCCACGAGCTAAATCGTCTGACCTAGTACCAATCCTCTCTGGAGGACGGCTGGCGACGTCCGCTACACCTCCGGGTAGTCGGACGAAAATCCAAGGTGAAATTCCTTGTTTACTTTACTTTACTACTTACTACAACAGGAAGGTTTTCATTGCGATTGTTTGATTGATAACAAGTGCCCAAGCGCATAACTGAAGTTATTTGATATACTTAGTTGAATCTCCAAAACCTGGATTGTTGGATTTTCGAACATTATGTGGATTTGCTTCTACAAGTCTCCATACACATTTCATTAGGTACTGTCGGGTAAACAGTTGCGAGCGCAGAGGAAAACATAAATGTCTTTTAACTTTGATTCTTCTACGTTTACCTATCAGGTTTCGTTCAAACGCCGTATGTTTAGAGACGGTATTATTTGAATTTTATCGCTATTGGTTGATTGCTCATGCGCTCAATAAGTTTTTGACACAGGCAAAACACCGAGACTAATGACGAGAAATTCAACAATTGTGCCGGTACCATACTACTACTGTAATTAGCATTTAACTATTTAGACTTGTACCTCGTTTTGCTTTGTCATTCGATACCTACTACATATAAGCGAGGTTGCACACTCCACTTGACTAACGTTTCTGAATTGCTTTTCATCTTACCGACAATATAAGAGTTGAAACATCAATCCTGTGAAACGAGTTGTAACTTAACCAAGATCGAAATAATTTTTCAAATGGTAAAAAACGAGTCTACAGAGATGAACTTTAAAAAAAAAATCCATTGAAATTATCTGTGACTAGGTAGCTTGTATTTTATAGTTTGCATTCCTTTAGAATAATTTTTCACACTAGAATAAATTGAATTTTGATTATTAAACGGAGTAAGGTTATGGAATCAATAAGTGTCAAACTTATACTCATAACGAATTAGTGACCAGTATCATTAGTCGATTTTATGGATCACCACATTATCTGATTTTTGCTGTTTAACATGGTAGAAAATGAATCCCTTAATTATTTATTATACTAACAAATGTTCTTTCATTTGCCCCTGCAGGTGTAGGTTTTTTAACTGCTTTGGAGCTTGCCAAAAGAGGAGCCAGAGTGTTGATGGCTTGTAGGAATTTAGGGAGCGCTTATCAAGCTAAAAGTAAGTAAATATCTACTGGTAAACTTAAAATTCAAGGGTGCGGGAGGGGGGGGGGGGCTTGGAAAAACCGCTGTGCTAATTTATTTCACCGGATTAAAGGGCGGAGAGGGTATCGGGATGGCATTCCACTTTGCTACATTGCAAACGTCTCTAAACTTTTTTGCCCGATGATATGATTTAACTGAAGAGGGGCTTTTCCGCCCGGCAAAGGTCAAGGAAGCTATCAGAAGCTCCCCAACAAGGAAAGCTACAGGGTTCAACGGTATAACTCGCCAGCTTCTAGTTAATCTACCTCGAAAGGCTCTGGTCCAATTGACCACAATCTACAACGCTGTCTTAAGACTGAGCTATTTTCCAAATAAACGGAAATTCGCTCATGTTGTCATGATTAAAAAGAAAGGAAAATCCCCGCACGATATGACAAATTACAGGCCTCTCAGCTTACTCTCCCTCTCTCTTCGCCAAAGTGTTTGAGAGGTGACTGCTACCCGATCTGTTGAGCTTCCTTGAGCCTTTCCTCCCTCATGAACAATTTTGTTTCCGGTCAGAGCACTCCAGCCCTTAGCAACTACACAGAGTGGTTGACGAGCTTCTAACCAAATCTGAAAGCAAGAGCGTTTGTATAGGGCCATTTTTGGACACAGAGAAGGCCTTCGACAAAGTTTGGTACCACGGCCTGCTTGCCAAACTCAAAATGATCCTTCCTGACACCTACTACAGAATAATCCAGTCTTACCTGCTAAATAGAACGTGTGCTGTTAAGTTCCTCACGACGCTCTCCAATACCCACAGAATTCTCGCGGGCGTTACGCAGGGGAGAATCTGAAGACCTAAGCTGTACATGTTCTACACGCACGAATACCCCAGAGGCCTAGAAGTCGTAACTGCCCATTTTGCCGACGACCCACTCGGTTCTCCAGGAATACGTTAACAGGCTCTCACAATGAACGACTCAATGGAGAATTCGACTAAATGCAACAAAAACCAAAACGGTGTGCTTCACATATAAGCGTACCGTCGTCGTACTGGACTTGATACTCAACGGGGACAAGTGTGCAGGGAGCAGAGTGTGAGATGTTTGGGCCTCACGTTGGACACTACGCTGCACTGGAACGACCACATCTGTTCTCTTCAACGGACGATCAGGGGGAAAATTAAAAACCTGAGATACCTACTGGCTAGCGAAATCTTACCCCTCCAAGTCAAGAGACTGCTCTACCTTTCACTCTTACGACCGATCTGGCAGTATGCTTGCTCATTTGGAGCTCAGCATCCAACAAGGAAATAAAAAAAAATACAAACTCTCCAAAACCGCAACCTGCGAATCATAACCGCTGCTCCATGGTTTTCATAATCCGCAATCCACTTTGCAACCTGACCTCCATATACCCCTTGTCACTGAAGTTCTTGCTGAGTCGTACAACAACGCTGCTAATCATATACGAGTACATCACCATCGCAACCCTCTAGTCAGATCGATCCTGGAAGAGCCTCGGCTCCCAAGACTTCAACGCAGGGTTAAAAGAAAGTGGCACAGTGATCTGTTAGATAGAAATGCTCAGTAACACTCAGAAAAATTAGAACCTACTTATTTATTTTTTGTGATCATTAGTTACCATTTCCAATTGTTATACCATCTCCAAATATTTATTCTTCTATCTTTGTTGCCATTTAAAAGAAGTTTATTAGCAATAAGTAAATAAATGCATTAGCCCTCCGAAGAGGGAAGAAATGGCTTCAGGTGACTTGTATACGAAATACTTGTACCTAATCACACTTGATAGTGTACAACACAATAAAGTAACCAGGGGTGCCCACCATGTGGGGTGGGGGTTTTGACGCAAGCCGCCCATAGGGATTCCCCTGCATCCCACCCCCACCCAAGCTTGATGACGCAATTATGACGTAATCTGCGTCAAACCTCCCTCCCCCTGGTAGGCACCCCTGAAATAACTATATATATATTTGAAAAAACAGATTTAAAAATTATCTACCACCATTTTCAGATGCGATAGTCTACCTTTCTGGCAACGAAGATGTTGACGTTTATAGACTAGATTTGAGCTCATTTTGGAGTGTCAAACAATTCGCCAAAGATATAAAAGAAAGCGAAGGACGATTGGATGGCATCATATTCAATGCTGGAGTGGGGATAATGAAAAACAAGCTCACGAAAGACGGCCTCCCTATAATCTGGCAGATCAATCACTTTGCTTCATTCATGATCGTCCAACTTCTATTTGGTTCGTGCAAACCCCACCATAATACCTCAGATAAGTTACTGGTAATACTTCGAAAAAATAATTCTTGGTATGCTGTTTTCAGGGTTATTGAAGAAGAGCAAGGCAGCACAAATTATCTTTGTAACGTCCTCGGCGCATCATTTCAACAGATTCGACGTCGAGGATCTCATGTGTGAAAAGAAACAGTGCCCATGGACAATTTATTGCAACACAAAGCTGGCGAATATTCTTACTGCCAATACATTGGCTGAAAAGCTGAAAGATACTGGTAAGATAACGACACCTAATGGCATCATTACTTCAACGAAATTTAACTTTTCCTAAACGCTTATGTCGAAAAAAGCTTTCAGTCACAAGTGATATCCATGTTGTGCCGATCAAAACCCTCACAATTTGTTCAATTTAAAATGTCTTACGTGAGTCCTCCAATACATCAGCCCAAATGTGGTCTAAATTATGAACATCCTCGCTCATAAGGTCAATAAATACTTATTACAATTAATACATCATTACTGAAAGTGATAAACTCAAAAACAGGTTGAAATTTACCACTTGTATCCTCTTCTCAAACCTTACTAGGAAAATTACCAATTTAAGGTTTCTTAGTAAAAACTCAATAAAAAACGCTGCAAATTCTTTCACTGGGGTTTATTTCTCAATTGGCTTGCATTCATGATTTTAATTTCTACTAAGCTTTGGAGTGTGCGTGTTTCGCAGGTGATAGAGCGATTATTGAATTTCACGAGATATGCATAGAGCACGTAAATCTGTTCTCAACCAAAATACCTATTTGGATTGATCAGTTGATCATATTTGTGTGCCTCCTGAAATTCAAAAATCGCACAACCCTGCAAAACACGCACACTCCAAAGCTTAGTAGAAAGAATTTGCAGCGTTTTTTTTTGTGGTTATCAGAATGCTTCAACCCGTGTATCGGCTACAAAGCCTTTTAGGAGTTCACTCCAGTATCCACCTTACTACGTCACTAGGTTACTGCTATCAAAACAAAAACAATTATAAACCAAAACCCCAGTGAAAGAATTTGCAGCGTTTCATGCATATCAGAATGCTTCAACCCGTGTATCGGCTACAAAGCCTTTTATTCACTCCAATCCACATTACTACATCACTAGGTTACTGATATCAAAACAAAAACAATAATAAACCAAAATAACGCAAATGTTGGCACCATAAATACATTCATCGGGAATGGTTTGAGGACCTGGAGAGGGGCTCATTCGATTCCTCGTGGAAAGTTCTTCAAAAAGAGTCCAAATTTAGGCCGCCTTGATTTTTTTGAGGTTTTTAGGTATTTTACAAAACTTTGACAACCCTTAAAGGACACTTTAAATTAAGTGAGAGAGCTGGCTCAAGAATTGGGGCGTTGTCGGACCAACATTGATTTTTCCTGAAAATTTCAGCTTTTTTGCTCCAGCCGTTTGGGATAAATCGTGCGTACGGCGTACGACGGACGGACGGAAAAATTTTTATTGCAGATTCGGATTCTACACCCTTTGAAACGTAAACCATGAAATTTTCAGGGGGGGGGGGGGGGGTTAGAATTTTTTTTTCAAGAGCGATTACAATGGTTTATTATTGAATAATAAACCAATAAATAAACACCATTCATTCATCTACAACTTTCTTCGGCAGGGATAACCGTGAACTCCGTCAACCCAGGTTTAGTCAACACACAATTACTTCGCCGATTCAGAGACTATTATCTGCAATTGATCGTTGGCAACCTACTAGATTTTTACGGGAAGGTAACGCTCAATCCAAAACAAAACCTATTATTATTAATTTATTACTTATGTAGAAAAAAAACCTATTCACCGTTTTTACTCCATGATGCCATACTTTCCGTTTTACAGTCTGAAGTCGATGGAGCTGCTACTACTTTGACTGTAGCGTTAGATCCCAGTTTGAAAACGGTTACAGGGAAATATTTCTCGAACTGTAAGGTAGGTTTGATTTTGGCTCGATGGATTAACAAATGTCATTTGTTATGCCTTTAATATTTAATTGCTTCTGAAACTGATTTTTTTTCTGGTTTCTAGGAGTCATACTGTGTATCAAAGAAGACCAAAGACAGAAAGTTAGCGGAACAGCTTTGGGAAAAAAGTAAGCAGATGACTGGGCTCAAACCAGATGAAATAACGATCTCTTGACCTTACGAAGAAGAGGTGTCCATTTATAATGAGGCATTGTAAATATAATTGTAGTAATTATTCCAATATTAAGTACAATTACCTACCACTTTGTGCGTGGTGCTTTTCTACGAGCGATCTAAAATTTAGTTGTGCGTGGAAATCTAGCAAAACAGTGACGAAGTATTTCAACTTTACCGATAGTAATATATAAGCATTGGTATAAGAAATAGGTATAGTTGGATATACGTTCAACCAGTGTTTGCTAACTTGTATTTGAATGATGATTAAAATTTATCAAAAATAGATTTCTCAACTTTTTTTCCGAAAAAAATCCTTTTAATGAAATCGTATTGCCTGTTATTATTGTTTAACGACCGTTGTGCTTGCAGTACTCTAAAGTAGAGGCAATTGAATTTTACTATCTTTCATATCAGAAAAATTATGAGAACTAAAATGATCCTCACTCGTAGAAGGAGTAAGAGCTTTGCTATTTTGGAAAGGGTGAAAATTCCAAACGATAACCTTAAAGAATGTCCTTGTATTAACATTAAACATTATACCATAACGTTTATTTTTGTATACGTAAAATATCTTTGGTTTCAATAAAGTTCAACAATATGTCTCCATTTTCACAGTAGGTAAGAAAGAATTTATCAAAATCTAAACTAGAATCGAAAAATGATACAATATCTAATCCACAATTAGGAGTACTCAACTTATACAAAATGATATAAATAATTCATAAATTAATTTACACAATGTACAGCAATTTATAGAGTTTACAACATAAAATATCACGATTGTTTGAAAAAACTCATACTAAAAACCATTTCGTCGCAATAACGGACAATATAAAGGGAATACAAGCACCGAAATTTTCAAGCCGATCCACAGGAGTAATACGTTTGGTATGGGGTCACGATGATGAATATATGGGCAGCAACACACAGCGATTTAAAAAGAGGTAACAGCATGCGAACAACATTTTATATTTACGATATAGGTGATGAAGCAGGTACCCGGTTAACATCCAACACATCTGCATGTAACATGAGAACATTTTAACCGAATGTACTGACGTACTTCACTCGAACGAGTCCAAATCACAGAGCAAACATGCCAATGTAATTTAATTCATGAGTAGTTTGACTCTAAAGCTTTTTACCCTCTTCAGCATAATTTGCACGACGAAGCGACACCAATTTATTTAATATTTCAATTTATAAATTAAGCTATACACATGTAACAAACTATATCCGTCTATATACATGTACAAATCAGTCGAGACTTAATTTTATAAAACCCCGTGAAGTCCTGAATCGACATGATCCACACGAATGCACACACTTTTGGGGGTAGGTAATTTACAAACAGGTTTCCCTCACGATTTGCTAGTCTACATCAAATCATTATCAGGGCAGTTATTAGGTACTTATGTACAATTAGTTATATCAGGGAAGTTCTGTGATCTCGGCAATGACATCATACCTCCAACCGGTTTATTGTAAAAAAATGCAAACCAGATTTACTTAAGCAAAAACAAGGAGAAAAAAGATCGCTGGAATACGGTTCACGTTCTCTACGTTCAACGTTTCATCAGAATTAGAAGACTGGTTAAAACATAAAATGGTTGGGCATACCAAAGACAGTTCAGATTAAAAGAAAGTAGAAAGGGACGAAACTAATCAAGAATTTACAAACATATACAAATTAAGTAGTATGCCTCGGATTAGGGCAGATCATTGCGTGCTTCATCATTCATTGGCCAATTCTGGTAGATGGCATTTCCTACTTCAAAATGCAATTAAGCGGAGACCGACTTCTCCCACCTACCTCACAGCCTGTATATTTGTTGCTTAATGCTGATTATCTTCATTACCGTCATCAAAGCAGTGATAGGCAATAAAATCTGCGCGAGAAAGTATGAAAGAGGACAACAGAGGAAGTACAGAGTACGTATTCAGTATCAGCCCTTTTCATTTAATTTGAGGTGCTTACCACGTCACCGTCAACGAGAAGTCACAACGAATATGATGCACGATGAGATGTTGATAATTAATGTCAACATTTTTAACCTTACCTATAGGCGAGAGAAGATTTCATCTGTTGATAGTAACCTTTTCACTAGTATCTTTTTTACCACTTTCGAATTTTGCTTGTAGGGAAGCCACCTTGGATGCTCTATTCTGTCCAGGTATGGACGGTTTTCTCTTGGCTACTGGAGGCTTCACTGCAGTTGTCTGTGGACCTGCTTTAGTGATTATATCAGGCCCTTGACTTGCTTCACACGATGACACTAAGTCTGGTTTCGCTAATGTTTTCCCATTAGGGGTTGGACGTAAGTTTCTTGATGGCACCACTGACAGTGATGGCGCCTTTTTGTTAACGACCAAGCTGGGAGGAGTTTTGGTTCTTTTCAAAGGAGCTTTCACCTCTGACTTTGGCGTATCAGGCTTGTTATTGGCACTAGCTAAATAAGGGCCAGAACTCCTGACCAGACTAGAGGTGTACGGTTTATAAGGGGCCGAGCCGTCAGGAATCGTTGGACCCTGTTTGCTTGTGACTGCAGGTTTGAGAGATTCACCTGGAGTTTGATTGACTCCATTTATGGGACTCAAGTAACCAGAATTCGACGAATTACTCGATGTGGAAGACTTCTGAGTGGAATCACTTTTCCACGACGTATTAATGTATGTATCAGATGGTTTATCACTGTTGATAGTTGAGTCTGAGTCATTCTTGTCCTTATCTTTTTTTCGTTTCAATGTAGAAGCCGAGTAGATTGATTCTGTATTCAAAGCTTCAATTTCAGAAACAATTTCTCCCAGCAGCCCCAAAGTATCACCTTTGGCTGCTTTTGAGGGGCAAGAAGCTTTTAATTCAATAGATGGACTCATTGGACCCTCCTCAATGACTGCATATATATTTTCCCGTGGGCTTTCTTCATCAATATGTGCGAGTGGTGCTACACCATCATTAGCGTGAGTAAAACAATCGTCGTATTGCAATGTTGAGGGGAGTGTATCTTTGACTAAGCAATCGTCATACTCGTGATTCAAAGCTGCAGAAGGGGGTCTAGGCGGAGGTGACGTAGGTCTTACCGCTGCAG
This sequence comes from Creontiades dilutus, assembly GCA_031894815.1. Lineage (NCBI taxonomy): Eukaryota > Metazoa > Arthropoda > Insecta > Hemiptera > Miridae > Creontiades > Creontiades dilutus. Next base: position 997,328 of record JAVIWC010000736.1, on the reverse strand, counting down.
GAATAGACGATGGTCGTTTATTTGCAGAATTGCCAACCCTCATAGATCCGAATGTAGGTAATTGTGGTCTTTTGGAGACCGTGGTTTCTCTCATGCTTTGAACTCTCTGTACTTTTTCTGAAGGTTGGGATTGCTCGAGGAGGTACTTCTTGAGGAATAGGAGCTGAAATCTCAATGCCACGTAAGGTTTCTTTGTCAAATTTTGCTCTTTTGTCAACTTTGTCAGGTTTCTGTCCTTTCATGAAAGATGCTATCCTGGTTAGAGCCGGCACGTGTTTCTTATCAAGAGAAGGGGCTGACGAAGGTTGAACAATACCTACAGGAGGCAAAGTAGGCGCTGGTCTGGAAGGAACTAGATTCCCATCTGGTACAGTAGCCGGGGCTGATGATGTTACATCATACGTAGGCCTGGGTCGGTGGGTTTCAGGAAGTCTGGGGGGTTCAGGAGCTCTGCGTAATTCTTGATGAGGAGGGACTTTGGGAGCTGGGCGACTTGGAACAACTTTAGGTGATTCTTGAGGCACCTTTCCAGGTGGGTGCTGAATAGGGGTGATGCTAAAGCCGACGAACTGCCCGAGCAAATTGTTGTGAAGGTCACCTGATGATGACTCTTCCCCTCTTGGAGGTAGAAGCAAAGAATGGTCGAGGTTGAGAGGACCAGAAATTGGAGGAGGCGGCCCTCGCACGCCACCGGCACCGCCGCCATGGTGGTGGCTCTTTTTCTCATGACTGTAAACACATAACAAAAAGCCCATTGTAACACAGGTAAAGCATGCCCAAACTTATTATGCATAGCAACAGAGCTTGACTATTCGAGAGATTCATTTTAACAGCACATTAAACTTATTGTTGACCAACTAAAATTCCAAGGGACGCCCTTTATGGAAAACATGTTTCACCAAAAAATTCGGTTTTGAAACGGTGGGATGTCATTATTTTTTTCCTCTATAGAATTAAGAAACCAAAATTAAACTCCTGACCAATGGAAGCCTTTGTGAGTTACACCAAAAAATCAACGTTAAGATGAATCACTCTTCCGTCAATTTTAATATAATCACAATAAGCAGATTACAAAATATCTTAATAGAATATGCCCGCCCCACTTTTGAATTATCATGCATATATACAAGGGCAAATGTAGTTTGAAGGGTCGATTACCTGTTCGAATTTAATCGAGCAACAACTTATTACCACATTTATAACCCTTATCCATGTTTTTCAAGATTCAGTTTAAGCCGGTAGAATTATCCCTTGAAGCATTTTCGCAAATAATATAAACTTATTCCTTTTGCACCACACAAAATGTAGACCAAATCAATCATCTATCATGCACTCTTAATCAACCGACCAATAGTTCAACATATCTGGCTACTTTAGGAATGGTTTCTTGAACTGATAATGAAGACAGCAACAAAACTAAAGGAAAGATAATTGTTTTGAACTAATATTCAGTGGATTCCGAATAGAGATCATTATTACTATATATCAGTACTAATTATCTTACTTTACTGGTAATGTGCACGAATGATTAACTCAACACTACGCCTTTTTAGCTGATGCGAGAAATCCTTTTTTTCCACGAAGCCTCTTAAAAATTGAAAGAAATTATGCTTGGTTAGGAGTTGTACCCTATCTAATTAACTCCGGATTCAATCTCTAGAGCTTCCAGAAAAAAGTTCTGGGGAGGGACCAGTAGACGGTTTCCTAATTCACAGTTCCTATTATCTAATGAAAAACAACTCATGTGAATCGCCAATTTAGAGACCAATCCAAATCAGACTTTTCATTCATCGAATAGGTAGTTTTTCTGATTACACGTTCGTGTCTCATTTCACGAGTATGTCACTTGCTTTCTGAGTTGTAAGGGAGTATGACGTTTGTTTAAAAAACAACTGTGAACCATAAACTTGGTAATTTATGGTAAAAATTACCCTTTTTAAACTGATTCTTACTGGTATTTGAATAATTTGTTTGTTTCGTTGTTGAACTACAACGTTTAAAAGGTATTTACCTTGCAATAAATTCGAGTTTTTTTCTGAGCAAGTTTGGATTGAGATAAATATTATGAAAGTTATTAATGATATGCAATGTAGTGTACCTACCTGGTAAGGTACACTAAACTGAATCGCTAAAATATCATTTTGAATTAGTTTCGCTTTTAGAGGAAATGAAATGGTGGATAATAGATTATGGATTTAGTTATAGTTACTTTTTGAGGAGCTCGAGCACCTGTCGATTAGTAGTGAATACAAGTTGTGAATCCGATATAAATGGCCGATTTGACTTGTTGTTAGGTGACATCACGTTACTACATTGTTCAAAGTCTTCACGAGGTACGCTATCATATAAAACTTCACCCAATTCTTCGTAAACTGGTTCTGTGTACGGATCACTTTCACATGATGCATATTGCTGGTGCTGAGATCCAGGAAATTTAAATGTCACATTGCTTTCGAATGAAGGAGGCAAACGTTTCTCACCGGGTAGGTCACAAGAATTGTTTCGAGTCACCTCATCCTCATGGGTTATTAGACGGGGTTTGACTGCTGTTTGAATAGTGTGAAATTGTAGTTGCGGTTTTGGCTTAACAGGAGGTTTGGGCGGCAGTTGTTGCTCTCTTCGCGTTGCATCAATTGGCAATGAATAAGAAATGTTTAATACATCCGACAATTTTGCAGTGCTAGTCTCTGAAGTAGGGTTGGCCGGCTCCATACGAGCAGTCTTGAATGGAAACGTCCGCTTAGTTTGAGGCGGCGGCTGTCGTGAGAAAGGCTGAAACCGTAACAAACGTTGCAAATGTATAGTAATGTATCCTACGTACATGACAGTTCTCGGTTTTCTTCGAAGAATTTCATTCCGCTTGATGTAGTACACAAAAAACGACACGATGGCGATTCCTGGTACGATCCCGAGGAAGACGACGTAGAACGCTGTAATGACTTCTCGACGAGCTGTAACACAACGAAAATCACTTGTCACATTACGCCACCGCTAACAGGGAAACGGCATATCTCTTACTTAGATAAGATAGCCTGTTCTATCATACGTCTTATCAATGAGATCCAACACGGAGGCTCAGGCTACGCTCGTATTCATGCAGTAACTGAACGCTAAATAAAGTAAAAAAGGGCAGAAGATGACAATAGCGTCAAAACTTTTGGGTATCTGCCATGTGTCTAAATATAAACCGAACCCTGCTTTTAATCTAAAAAGAGACCCCACTGCAAGCTGGGATGAATTTCCGGTTTTGATCCGACGATTTAAACGCAGGAATGAAAACTGGGAATGATGACAGAACGAAAATGAACAGAAAAATCATATTAGCTAGTACATGTGATTTAAAGAAAATATAGGCTATTTGGGAAAGTGTATCCAATAGACAACATATCCTGGTCTTGAATAACATTAAAAGAGGCTAAATCGAATTTTAAATAAAAATTCCATCAGTAATGACATTGACAAAATGATTATCAATAAGAATGAACGTTTAAATATAATAAAAGCATCCAGTTTATATTGCAAAACGTAGTAGGTACCTTGTGTTGTGGCAATCGAATTTCCCAAAAATAAAATACGTTCCGTAACCGCTCAAAAAACCCATTTTCCAACAATTGTTTTCATGTAAATTCGTTTAGAGACAGATATAAATGAAGTCATATAAAATACGTGTAAATGACATTCAATGAGATAATGATAATTCTCCTTAGAATTGAGATAACAAATCCAATCTTTTATTTGAAAAAACAAAAAAATAAATAAATAAATAAATAAAACAGACTAACAATACGGCCTCTAAAGATGAAATATCTTTGAATCGAGTTTTTTGCCTAGGAAATCTAAATCGTGCGCGACACACTCCAACTCTGTTTTTTTTTTTTTTTCGCGAGGGGACTGGATCTTTTTATTGCAGATTCGGATTCTACTCAATTTTCATGAAAGTTTCAGGCCTCATCATTTTTCGATCGAGCACAAACGCAAGATTGTGCACTGCATACAAAATCGTGCTCTACGGGAGAAAAAAATTGTTTTTGAATCTGTATGTTCTTCCCCCAAAGATCTCAAATATGATCATGTTGCGCACTGCTCACATGCATAAATGTGAGCGTCCCACACCAAATTTGTTTTTTTCAAATGGAAACCCACCTTTTTTACAACAGATTCGTATTCTACGCTCGATTTAAGGAAAATGTGAAACTCATTGTACTTTTTTTCGGCCACAACCAGTTCAGTAAACTCGAGATGTTGCCAAGTAAAATTGGGCTACGAATTAGCGTTCACAAAGTGTGACACATCTTTTTCAAAGCTGATTTGAGTGAACAATCGTTCAAATTTATTCAAATGAAAAATGGATAACACCAGATGAATCAAAGATAGAAAGACAACGAAATTTTGCGTTGTCACAGTTTGGGTTTGCTAAACATCGATGATTGCGCAATTTCCATGATTTTACAACTTTGCAAGCGGAAAAAAAAACCCAGTAGAGGAAATTTTATGATTTTTGAATTTTCATGAAACTGGGAGTAGGATCCGAAGCTAGAGTAATTCCTTTTCCAGACTTGGTGTTCTTGGTGGGGGGGCGCCTATAGGGATTCCCCTTTTTGGCGAACAACCGAGTTAATTTAACAATCTAGGATAATTTTATTTTTTTAAGCCAATGCTATGCTTAATTTTCCTGGAAAAGTTGGCGAAAGAGTGGTAGAACGATAAGAACAAACCTGATGTTGATTGCTACTTAAGCATTGTGTTGCAAGCTATTACGCACGTATAATCAGCATACATATGAGGAATATGTGTTGAAACACGAGGACCCAAAATCAGTTTCAATTCTGATGCAGAAACAATCAAATCACATACTGCAACCAGTCGCTGATGGCACCAAGATTACCCTAGGAAGAATTCGATCTCACGCCTTTTCCTGAGGGAAGCTCAGATAAACACGGCACCCTGTACCTTTGGCTACCGAAATTAATTAACTCAACCTTTTCGAATGTGAAAGTTTTCCTCCACGGTGGTTTAAGGTAACGTGGGTAAGGCACATACGTATTATTATTACTAGCAATGCCATCACGTGAAAATGCTGAAATAAGCTCATCATTGTATTCAAATCCTCGTCCCTGATAGAAATATCATTTGTAGTAGCCAGTATAATTGTTTTGCGCGAGTAAAATTGTTTCGTAAAGCATTTTCGCTGTCTACGTAGCTTTAAAATTTCTGAGCCAATCAAGACATCAAAATAAACAGCCACACGCGCAAAAGCTCTATAAATCAACAACAGTAGGTCTGTAACAACTAATGTTTTAAAAAACTGTATATTTAGAAACGATCTATTTTGTCTACGCTTAGTTGTAAATGACCCACCCTTCAGACGGCAGGAATACACCCCTGAGTGACCTTAAGGAAAAATACAGAAAAATGGCAATTTAAAGGAATTGAATGTTTCTGAAAATATAATGAATCTACAAGATAAAAACAAAAAAAACTTTAAGGCTATTCAATCGAATGGTCACTATCCAGTTTAAAGTAACTAAATCATATTGCATTATTTTATGAGGTTTAAAAAATGGAAGTTTATTCCAAACAAGCCTGGCATAGAAATAGTTTCAATCTTAATCGGCCATATATTGGTTCATTATCTTCGAAAACAGTCTGCTTCAATAGAATTGCTTACCATTCGGTTGGGAAGCTGGGCCAGAATCTTCCGAGCCTCCAGTTCCAGGATTGTGACAGTCAGGAGGCGCGAAGCCTGTGTTGCAATGACAGTGCCCTAAAGAATTGCAGACGCCATTTCCGTTACAGTTATTCCAGCACTTTGAGTCCACCATGAGCGAGCCTACGGGGAGGCACCGTTGACCGACGCACATCTATCGAGACAGGATACCCAGTATTAATATTGTAAGATATCACCAAGTCAGGCAATGTTTTATTATTATTTATTTGAAAATTATACATTTTTGTTCGGAAATGCGAAGGCAATGCACGCATACAACTTACCTTCCCCTCGGCGCACTTGGCACCATCAGGAGCCAGTCCTGGATCCACCTCATTCAAACCGAGATCGACGATAGCGGTGCGGCAGGGGATCACGCTGCCTTGCTTATTGATAAAGGAGTGAGACAATATAGCTACGGATTCCATTCCGAATTCCAATTTTTCGCTCAGGTGCATGCAGTGTAGCATACCACAGTAGACATGTCTGAAATTGAAATAACGATAGATAGTTCAAATAGGCGTCTTCTTTAATCATAGACACTAAAGGGCGATTTACTTCAGTTAAATGTAACTAGTTGAACAAAGCCAACATTGAGAGGGTTGTAATATGTGTGAAATTCGATGAAAAAGTTCCTAGAAAGCAGTGGCGTATATATGTGATATTTTCGGGGAGGGCCGAGAAGAAGAGGAAAATTTCGGTCCACCCCCGGGAAAAATTTTCAAATCAAGTGTCTAAAATCACATGTTTAAGTATATTCTAGCACTGAAAAAAATTGATAGAAAAGTGGTATTTCCCCAGGGAAAGCATATTTCAGACCTAAATGATATTCAGTTAAACCGAAAAAAAGTGGGTGTGGCACATATCTTCCTCGTATCCATAACATGACAGTATAGATCATTGAAAATTATTATTGACTATTATCAATTAAGAACTCCCGGAGTTATGCTTGTGGCAAGGATTTCACGTTTGCGCATGCGCAGAGGATACTATTGATCCGGGGGTCATGAAACTCATAGGGGACCATTTACACATCAAACCGAACAATCCCTGAAAATTTCATCGAAATTGGTCAAGAACTCCCAGAGTTATGCGCGTAACAAGGATTTCACGTTTGCGCATGCGCAGAGACTAATATTGATTCGGGGGTCATGAAACCTATAGGGGACCATCTACACTCCAACCCGCACAATCCCTGAAAATTTCATCAAAATCGGACTATAACTTCGTGTAGTTTTGCCCGTAACAAAGATTTGCTGACAGACAGACGAAATTTTCATGGGGGGTTAAATTTTTTTTTTCAAGAGCGATTACAATGGTTTATCATTGAATAATAAACCAAAATTGTTTTTTGCGAGTCCCTTTTGGTCAGAAATGAATTGTACAATCTATTCCTAGCCAGTGACAGGTTCCTCAGGTTAACACCCTGTATACACATACATGAAATCACAATGATCAAATATATGATTTCACGCATATGTTAAATATACACATGTGAATGATTCACATAGGAGGCTTATCTGACACAGAAATAAACGAATGTACAACAATTTAACGTTTTTGTTCGCTCAAAGTGGGATGAGATACCAAAGACTTCACGGAGTTCACCAGAAATTATGACAATAGTTGCAAGAAGGAAATTCCAAATACACTTACTCGTCAAAACATTTTATGTATGACTGATTCAAACGGTTGTAGCCACAGTTTCCATGTCTCGAGCCTTTAGTGTTCATGTAGTAGCACTTCATGTCCGACGATTTGCCAGAAGGTCCCCACAACAATTTACACTGGTCAGTGTGACTCCGACAAGTACCCTGTGAATGTTATCCGTTACCATATGATCTAATGTTAATGATAAATATGTCATCGGAATGGGATTTTCGGCTGTCTTTCTTCGAAATCAGTCAGAAATCCCAGCCCTACAAAATATCGAGTACTACTGATGAAGGTAGGAAGTGAATAAGATGAAGTACCCCTCAGTAGTTCACGTTGATAGGTAATAATAACAAATAAAATAATAAGAAAAAGTTGGGTAAGTGATTTGTGGTTACTATTTTAAAGTTATGCAACATTTATAGTGAAGTAAAACGAATACAAACTTGTAGAAAATATTTTGTTCGTTATGCATATTATGTAGGTGTTGAATATTTCTCAAGGAATTTATTTTTTTTTAATTATTATTTTTTTATATTTAATCAACGAAAACTCTTGTAACAAGTGTTACTTTACAGTTGTTAGAAGGAATTTATAATAAGTTGAAAATGAAGGTAAGCTCAAACAATGTTATTAACGAAAAATTCAGCTCTCCTTTTCAACGATCTCTATTTCACACTCAATGACGAGCGAACTATCTTACTATTAACCACACAAAATCTGCAGGCTACGATTTATCCTAGTTTTTGACGCCTGATCCAAAAAGTTACCACTCAATTAGTCTGCTTCCTATACGTTCTAAAGAATTTTAAAGATTCCGCATCTACTATTACAACACTCAGGATACATTGTTGACATGCAGTTCGGTTTGAACCCAGGCATAGCAACTTCACCGAGTTCTGATGCATGTCCTGAAGATGTACAAAGAGGGAAAACCTTGCTTAGGCCTATTCCTTGATATAGAAAAGGCATTCGATAAAGTACATCTATCAACTGGAAAGATCTAATATGTGATTCACGGATATTTGAGTAATTCTCAGTAAAGAGTGACGATTTAGTCTCAACTGTCAAACCGTATACACCTATTGTATCTTTGATTGCATTTTTTCTTGAAGTCAAGCACCTTGTGAGATATGATATTTCACCTCAAACAAGTTTCAAGTTTATCAAAAAAGACAAAAACTTTCCTATTACGCATTCATAAAAATGGTGTCTAGGGAAAATGTGACCGGTATAAAATAAAATTGTTTACCTTGTAACAAAACGCTTTGCCTTCGTAACAAGTCTCCCCATCCATTTTGAAAACATCATTAGGGCAGTATTCAGATTCACCCGTACAATATTCGGGCAGGTCGCACTCATGATCCGCTGATCTGAAACGAACCAAAAGGTATAGGAAGGAGGCATTGATGAGGCTTTCCGTGCATGTCAAGGGCTGTCCTAACAATTGTTAGAAAATGTAATACATTTTTTTATCGTCAAGTTCTTAACATTTCTTCCCGTAAATAATTATCAAGGATTGTTTACAAAATATGTTATTATAAACATAAACGCTTTGCATTTACAGTTAATCAATATAGTCTCAGATTCGGAAATTTCCAAAGCAATTTCAGAATTTTGCATTTCAATTTCAGAGTTTTCCAATTCAATTTCAGAATCTTCCATTTCAATTTCAGAATGTGATCAATATCCGGGTGGGAGGGTGAAAAAGTAGGATAAAGAGAAGGAAATAAGTAGGTAGCACACAAAATGTATTAATACAATTAAAAAGTTATCACGAGAGGTTCACCCGTATATGCAATATTCCTTGTGTTCACTTTCAAGCCAAACAATTTTTGTTGTCCGAATCGCATTTTGCGTTTCATAGCCAATTAAACAAATTTGGTTCCCTGTTTGTCAGTGTGCATTTCTTTGTTACAGCCATAACTTCCACAATTTTGAATGAATTTAGCTCATATTCTGAGGGATGATGCAGATAAGGTCTTTTGAGGTCCCATACAAATTTCATCTCACTATAATCAGGACGCTCTGCGCATGCGCTTGATGTTTCAAGAATTTCAGGTTAGCGCGTTTCACGTTTCAATTTCGATGAACGAGTTCTCTTTATCCCACTTTTTTACGCTCCCACCCGGATATTGATCACATTCTCAAATAAATGGAAAATTATTGGTTAATCAATCTGAAATCAATCTTTGGGCATTAGAGCGGGATTCGGACTGATAATGAAATTAAACACTACCTGCACATGCTCCCGGCAGTTTTGGGATGACAGGTGGACAAATCGCAGCATTCTCCGGTAGCGCAAGACGCATTGGAATATAACATGCACGTAGATGCATTACAACAGGGGTTGTTGCAACGATCTTTCAATCCGCAGTCACACTGCTCCCCGAGTTCCACGAATCCATTTCCACACACCGGTGGATCAAACAATCTAAAAATAACATACATTTAACATTTAAAAGGTCCAAACTACTGTAGTTACAAGAGAAGAGTACCTACCTACATAACAGTACAATATTAAAAAACGCTGCAAATTCTTTCACTGGGGTTTAATATTCAATTGGCTTGCGTTCATTATTTGATTTCTACTAAGCTTTGGAGTGTGCGTGTTTCACATGATGGACATTGAATTTCAGGAGATTGAGAAGAGCACGTAAATCTGTTCTCAACCAAAATACCTATTTGAATTGTTCATCATATTTGTGTGCCTCCTGAAATTCAATAATCACTCTATCACCTGTGAAACACGCACACTCCAAAGCTTAGTAGAAATTCAAATCATGAACGCAAGCCAATTGAATAATAAACCCCAGTCAACGAATTTGCAGCGTTTTTTTATGTTATCAGAATGCTTCAACCCGTGTATCGGCTACAAAGCCTTTTAGGAGTTCACTCCAGTATCACTACATCATCACTAGGTTACTGCGATCAAAACAAACAATAATAAACCAAAAAACTCAAATGTTGGCACCATAAATAGGGGTATATCGGGAATGGCTTGAGATACGAACCTTTCATTCGATTCCTCATGGAAAGTTCTTCAAAAAGAGTCCAAATTCCAGGCCGCTTCGACTTTTTTGAGGTTTTTTGGGAACAAAACTTTGACAACCCTTAAAGGGCACTTTAAATAAAGTAAGAGAGCTGGCTAAAGAATTGGGGCGTTGTCTGACCAATATTGATTTTTCCTGAAATTTTCAGATTTTTTGCCGTTTAAGAGAAATCGTGCGTTCGGCGGAAATGATGAAATTTTCATCAAAGATTACAATGGTTTATTATTGAATAATAAACCAAAACAAAACTAAATGGACTCCAATGACTTCCTGTCAAAATTAGGTGAGCATCCTACATTTCTATGAATTTCTAATTGACAAAGGGGTTTTATTTCCAAAGGTCGTTCCAAAGATGCTAAATATTATAAACCGAAGAAATAAATTGCTAAAATAAATGGAAGAATGGGTCAATGTAGCAAAGTAAGTCCGTGCTACCTCGATGAAATTTAGTGAATCTATATTTCAGATATTTTCAGAGCTCATACCGTTCTGGCCTGTTGCGGAGACAGTAGTCCATTCCATGTTCGAAAGCAGATGCCAAATACGTTAAACTACACGAACTCCAGTGGGTAGGCATCGTTGAGCTGTACACATAACAGAAGTATCTTTCTTAGTGAACACATTAGATGTATGCAGAACCAATGAAAGAGGGGGACAATTAAAAATGTAGTAATATATATTAGAACAAATACTAGAATTAAAATAATTATAATAAAAAAGTTCAACTGATGCAGCCTATTGTACTAGCGAATTCTCGCAGTATAAGTTTGGTTTATTATTTTTGAACATTGAGTCCAGAGAAATTGTTATGTATACATTTTATGGGAAATAGATTATTTTTCAATAATTTTAAGCTCTACAAAATAAGTTGAATTTTAGTAAGTTCAAATCGATTTTTACCATACCTTAATGAAACGTAAGTAGAGTTTCCAGTATTATTTTGTGCATAGTAGGTTTTAGTAGATTTTTAATGAGGATTATTCTGCTGTCAAATATAGATGCAACTACTTACTTTTGGGGTTTTAAGGCACAGTTTTAACATTTGACGAAAATTAGCTAAAAAGGAGTTTAAAAATCCTGTAATGATGTTGTGCAATGAATGAAAGGCACAAAATACGTAATATGTAGAAGTGGATCAATAGATGGGTGACCAGACGTCCGCGTTTTCAGGACGCTGTTCCTGGTTCCAAAGCGTCCCCGTTTATGTCCCCGGTTTTCTGAATCTTTCCCCTTTGTCCCCGATTATTGCCATCGACAAAATTCGACACTTCGCTTATTTTTTCTTCTAGTTTAATGTGCGGCAGGTCCGGACAGGATAATTTGTTGTTGAGCTTCCACATAAGGGTGAGGTCCGAGATAGATCGTCGACCTTCCAAGGAGGAAAGGCGACAACCCTCCAGTAGGACCCCATGGTTCACCTCATCCGAAGGTGTCCCCTGCTTTAAGGCGATGTAACGCAGGAACCTTCTCTGGACTCTTTCCAGGACATACCTCTGGGCCGAGTACCTAAGAGACCAAATGGGAGAAGCGTACTCTAGGATGGGCAATACAAGCGATTTATAAAGTAGAGTGATTGCTTGCGTATTGTGGAACTCCCGGGTGCTGCGTTTTATGAATCCGAGGCGTTGTAAAGCTTTTTTGGCGACATTATCGATGTGATCAGAAGACGAAAGCTTGGAGTCAAGGGACACTCCCAGGTCATGCATTTCACTGACTCTTAGAAGCTGGGCTTAGCCTGATTTCTTTAAAGTTTCTTGCTTACCAATTAAAATATTCACACCGGAATCATGAGTGGAAAAGGTACCTAGCGGTGGTATACATTTCATGAACAGCTTCGGAAGGACTTTCCTCACATTCGAGACGCTGCAGATCCAGGCTCTTATATCTTCCACTTGAAAAAATACTAACAGCACTATGAGACCTGCGAATCAGTGTTCTCGGTCCCGTATAAATTAACTATTTTAGGGGGTTGCGGAGGGGAAGCCACCCACCCTCGGTAGCCCCTATTCCTGTGCCTGATTTTGCTAGACTTTACACACAATTTCGTCGAACCTTCACATGTCCCCGGTTCACCACAGCAAAATATGGTCACCTTAGTGAAGATCGTTGTATGCGGGCAATTCATTTACCTTGACGATGCTGCCATTATACATCGGTCATCAGGGCATTCGCAAGAAGGTGCATCGTGTTCCATTCCGAAGTTATGCCCCATTTCGTGGGCTACTGTCGTTGCGACCAGGCCGACCTAAAAGGTTGAAAGATTATTATAAAGTGAAGGATGAGTTTGAATGGCACCGTATCCCTATACAGGAACAACAGGCAAGGATAGTGAGTACAGTATAAAATAGCTTACAACAGCACTGTGATCCATCGAAACACCTCCGCTAAACTCATACGTGCAGATAGGTCCTTTTAGAGCTTTTCCAACAACACCACCTTCAAACTGAACCCTCCTGTAAGTGAAAACATCAGAAGTATAGTAAAATATTTACAACACATGATGGCCGAAATATATTAAGAGTATGAACGAAAATGGCTACCTGAGACGGCACAGATTTATGAAACTGAAAATAAACTTGAAAGATTCAATCAACTAATGATCCACCTGCGATATTAAATCAATGATAAGTACATCTCAACCCAACAAACCGCTAGGGGTAACGTTTTTTGACTTTTCACGTGAGATTTCTTAGTGAATACCTACAGTATACCTATTTTATAAAGTGAATGCCCGTTAGAAAGGTCACGCAACGGAGAAGTTCTTAAACGATTAGATAATTCTTAGGCCTGGTTTTACCGACGTAAATACCTCGGCTGAGTGGAGGTAAAATGGTGCGGTTGATGGCATTCTGCTCCACTTCATACGTCCTTAAACCCAAATTTGTTTGTCCAACTCGGCATGTATGTATACAAGAAAAGGTATACAGGATGGATACCGCCGAGTAGGACAAACGAATTTGGGTAAAAGGACGTATGAAGATGAATGCCACCAACCGCACCATAGTACATAAGGGTTAATGTATACCATCTTTTGTTTATCTAATCAAAGAACCACATTAGAACCACCTAATGAAAACCTTAATTGTACTATACTACTACATGAATAGGGACCTGTTCCAACAACGGAGCTTCGTAGAATAATACAAATCTCTCTACCAAAGACAAGCCTGGCCATTTCGCAACCTCAAGTACACTTTGTTTTGGCTGAAATGTTTCGTCATGAGCTTTTTACTGTAATATCATAAAGATAGAATATAATAATGATGATATTGGTGATAGGTAGCAAACTCATGAACGCACTTTAAATTCTGTACCCCAAAATAGAGAATGATCAAATCAAACGAATGCATTATAAGCAATTATAATTATTGATTCTTGAGAACGCATTAAAGAAAACGCTGCAAATTCTTTCACTGGGGTTTATTATTCAATTGGCTTGCGTTCATGATTTGAATTTCTACTAAGCTTTGGAGTGTGTGTGTTTCACAAGTGATAGAGCGATTATTGAATATCGGGAGATATGCATACAGCACGTAAATCTGTTCTTAACCAAAATACCTACCTATTTGGATTGATCAGTTGATCATATTTGTGTGCCTCCTGAAATTCAATAATCGCTCTATCACTTATGAAACACGCACACTCCAAAGCTTAGTAGAAATTCAAATCATGAACGCAAGCCAATTGAATAATAAACCCCAGTGAAAGAATTTGCAGCGTTTCATGCGTATCAGAATGCTTCAACCCGTGTATCGGCTACAAAGTTAGGAGTTCACTCCAATACATTACAACATGACGTCACTGGTTACTGATATCAACACAAAAACAATAATAAACCAAAATAACGAATGTTGGCACCATAAATCGGGCCATAGATCGGGAATGGTTTGGCCTACGGACCTGGGGATGGGCTCATTCGATTCCTCGTGGATTGTTCTTCAAAAAGAGTACAGATTTAGGCCGCCTTGACTTTTTTTTTAGGTTTTTAGGGATTTTACAAAACTTTGACAACCCTTAAAAGGCACTTTAAATTAAGTGAGAGAGCTGGCTCAAGAATTGGAGCGTCGTCGGACCAACATGGATTTTTCCTGAAAATTTCAGCTTTTTTGCTTCAGCCGTTTAGGAGAAATCGTACGTAGGGCGTACGGCGGACGGACGGAAAATTCGTTATTGCAGATTCGGATTCTACACCCTTTGAAACGTAAACCATGAAATTTTCAGGGGGGGGGGGGGGGGGGTTGAATTTTTTTCAATTAGCCATTACAATGGTTTATTATTGAATAATAAACCAAAATGTTAACTAGATACTTTCAGTAGACTAGCGGCTATTGCAGGATGTGAATCGCATCGAAATCGTTATTTAAAACTTACGTTAGCAGTTGAGCATTATCGTTAGCCTGTTGTTTGACGAGCGTTTCTCTCCTATAATGCAGGAAGTTAGTCAGCGTCGTATCTCCTTTGGTAGACAATGTGATTTCATCAAACTCGGTCCACACTACGACGCCCACCAACGCTATGAAAATGTTCAATGGCACGAAGAGCTGGAAGTAACAAGTTAGGTTTAATGTTACTGCTACATTGAGGTGGGCACTTAATCTGAACATCATGAAAATAGCTGAGGTGCAAATGGGCAGGTACGAGTATCAACGATAAGATCTATCAAGAATACACAAAGTTGGTTTTAGAGTTATCCGCCCACGTCTTTTTAATGAATCGCGACTTGAGAGGGAAACTGAGTTTTGCATTGACTTCAGGAGCATAATAATTATGCTCAATCAATAATCATAAGCATAATCAATTATTGATCTTTTTCCTTTGTGATATTTGCATCCTACTGTATATTTGTGGTTTGTTGCATTACATGAATTTCACGCCTCCAAAGTGACTTACAATATTGTTGAAGCAGAGTTGATCAAACATAGAAATTATTCGAAACCTCGAACGTTATTAGTCTTACCGTACACAAGGGAGCACTATTAAGAAGTATTAACTAATAATTAAGTTACAAGGATTTAAAACTGGTTAACACTCAATTAAGATGGAGTGAACACAGCGATGAACGAGCCACCCTCGATAGTGTGAAGAACAGGGGTCTCATAATAAAGTTACGAGAAAATGTAAACTTACCGCGTTGATGATATTGGCAATATCTTTGCAGTGGTTATGAACAGCTGTTCGGTTCTTGTTCATCCCTTCGAAAAGTTTGTTATCGACAACTAAAACTAACTCGACAAAGCGAGACCTCTTATCAGCGTTATACGGCCCTCGAATCAACTGAGGCGAACGTTTGCTCTGGAAAATTACAAAACGAGTAATGTACAAGCTGAAATGATAGTATAATATGATAATTTCTTAACTCTATAAAGTAAAGAGGACAAGGTACCTAGTTACTTTAACGTAACATCCAATTCTGATTTTTGCCTCATCGAGGAAAAATGTACACAATGCCACACCGGTATGTATGAAGTAAGTAAAGATGGAAAACATCAAATAATGACCAACACCCGTTGAGAAAATTAATGGGGGAATATTATCTTAAAATAAGTTTTTCGGTTCTTCCTAATTCGTATTCCGAATAACAATAAACGAAGATCACTATGTGCGTACACAAATGCACCAATGTGATTCATCACATGAGGCAACTGAATACCAATAAAACAACGGTATCATGCATTTTGCGCAGAAATTGCGAGCAATTGCGCACTTCCAATACACTGTAAAATATGATCAATGGGATATTTTTCTACAAAATTTAATATATTGGAAGATTGTATTCCTAATCTGTGGATTTGTAATCTGTAATAATTTAATGGGGTTCCTCATTTGAAAATATAAAGTTAATGCACAAAGCGCACACTGCGTAGTTTCTCTCAGTGCGCATTTGGTACTTTTTTATTCTGCAAAGAAAAAAAGTAGAAGTACAGCACTGTTTCTTTTTTTCTACGTTTCAGGTTAGGGAAAATAACTGGGGGGGTTATACTATACAAGCACTAAAAACTCCCAGAAGACCCTAACAGAAGTAATTATGATAAATTACACAAAACTATAATAATTTTTCCTCAATTTTATTGTCTAATTTCAGCAGTAAAAAAGTAATGAGTTTGGTTTTTATTGACACTTACCCGGGCAACTACATTAACTCTTTCAATAGATTCGAGAACGTGATGAGGAGTGCCTTCAAAACCTGAAACATAGAATAACAAATTGAAATCTTTCCAAATATACTTTGTCGGTTTGACAATAGACAACACCAAAATAGTTGAATTAGCTTCTTTATTTCAAATTCGGAATCCTCCGCTGAGTGACCATTGGAAAATATTTATTTTGTCACCCTTTATTAGTCATAATAAATTAATGAAGAGGGTAAGATTATTTAGGCCGGATAGCAAGTTATATGAAGCTGGTGTCCTGAACAGTAGACGAACTACTGTTAGTACTAACAGTACTGTTAGAAATACTATAGTTGATGAACTACTATGTGTTGGAGATTAAATCACTGGGGTTGATTATTCAATTTCATTCATTTGGGTTGCATTCATGATTTGAATTTCTACTAAGCATTGGAGTGTGGGTGTTTCAAGGTGATAGAGCGATTATTGAATTTCAGGAGGCACAAACATATGATTAACGGATCAATCCGAATAGGTATTTTGGTTGAGAACTGATTTAAGTGCTCTATGCATATCTCCTGAAATTCAATAATCGCTCAATCACCTTGAAACATGCACACTCCAAAGCATAGTAGAAATTCAAATCATGAATCATTGAAATTTAATAATCAACCCCAGTGAAAGAATTTGCAGCGTTTTTTTTTCAAGAGCGATTACAATGGAAAAATATTCTATTTGAAAATTTTAAATCTCGTAAGACGGAGCATGCATATCAGAATGCTTCAACCCGTGTATCGGCTATAAACCCTTTCAGGAGTTCACTCCAGTATCCACATTACTACATCCCTACATCACACGTTACTGAATGTGAATGCAATGTTGGCAGCATAAATCGGGCCATACATCGGGAATGGTTTGAGCTACGGACCTGGGGAGGAGCTCATTCGATTCCTCATGGAAAGTTCTTCAAAAAGAAAGATTTTACAAAACTTTGACAACCCTTAAAGGGCACTTTAAATGAAGTGAGAGAGCCGGCTAAAGAATTGGGGCGTTGTCGGACCAATATTGATTTTTCCTGAAAATACCAGATTTTTTGCTGCAGCCGTTTGGGAGAAATCGTGCGTGCGGCGTACGGCGGACGGACAAAAACTTGCAGATTGCAGATTTGGGTTCTACACCCTTTGAAACAAAAAACCATGAAATTTTCAGGGGGGGTTAGAATTTTTTCTTCAAGAGCGATTACAATGGTTTATTACTTATTGAATAATAAACCAAAATGGACAAAGTTGAAATCATTAAGCGACTCTACGATGCGGCGTTTTATTGCCGAGTTATGCAGGGTAACTCGTCCAGTACACGACCTTCCACACCAATCAACTGCATTCTAGGGTGACAAAGATCGGCTGGACTAGCTGAACAAGAGAAAGTTCGGTGCTAGACTACGGTAAGAAGTAAGAACAAGCAAGACATTTCTGTCGTGCTGGTTTGCATCTGGTCCTCAATCCGTATTAACTCTTTGACTTTCAACGGTCTGGGGACGCATTTCCACTCGTTCCGAAGAGCTGAAAAAAATTCCAAATTTAGTAGAGTAGCTAGTGAGGGAGGTGCGATTGAAAGTGGAAGGAGTGTAGGAATAAAGCAGCATTCCGGTGTTGCAAGGTACATTACAGCGGAGCTGGTGTTCCAAGTGAGGTACTGTCCACACTGGGCCATTACGAATTTTGTTAAACGAAAGCACTCAACAATATAACTAAATTTTGAGCTTTCTTGAAGCTAAATAGTAGAACCCCTCAAATAAAAGTAAAACTGATTAGCTGAGCTCAAAAATGTTTTCCCCAGAAATTTACACCATTTGGGTGTATTAGATGATAAAATTTCCACAAATAAAATAAATATTTTTTGGGGTTTTTTTTATTATTTACAACAATGAACCTTTGTAATCGATTACGAAAAAAATTAACTCCTTTAAATTCGTGGTTTTACGTTTCGAATTGCGTATAATCCAGAAAAAAATTTATCCGTGCGTCCGCCGTCAAAAGAATTGAGACACGGAATCAGCAGACTCAATAGAAAAAAAATTGTTTTCAAGAGTTCCTTTTCAAATCGAGTTTTTCGTAACATACGATATGTATTTGTGGACAATTGAAGCATAGTTGGGTGTTTTATTTTACCTAGTTAAATTGCAGTTTCTCATTCTGCTTATTTTTATTATTTTTTTTGTTCGATTACGAAGGTTTTTTTTTTTTAAATTAATAATGAACCAAAAAGAAGGATGAAAAATCATTATATGATATGTTATGACCTATATTATAGATAATCAAATTATTCAAAAAAGAACGTTCTTCCATTGGTTGGAGGCCTTCTACACAGATCATTTTATATGCCAGGCCTTAACGTAGATCAAGGAAATTTCAATGTCTAGCTTTCATTGTTTATAGGTATATAGACAAAATAAACATCAAATTTATTGTAGAAGGTAATATTTAAAGAATACCGAATAAATAGCTCACCGCAAGTATGGTTGGCCACTAAGTCTTTGTGGTTGTAGAATAAATGGTTCCCAGTAATATCCCCATAATTGTCTGGAGCTCTCTCTATGTAGTGAGGTTGGTTCCCATCGTGCACTACACCCCTGGAAGTGACAGGAAAATGTCAATCAATAAACACACCCAACATTCAATGATTTTCATACTTACTAAACAATATAACAAGGTCAGTTTATTGGAGCAACCCAGAATTATTTCATGAACCCAATTAACGGTTGAAATAAAACACCAGATGAAATAATAAGACTTTCCCTACCTGACTCCATTGCAAGTGGAAATGGCAGCCCAAGAGCCCGGCACGCCCCTAATGTCTCCTTGGTAGTGGCAAAGTTCCAACTCCTGAAAAATACAAAAAGGGAGACATTGATAAGACTTATCATCGGGAAAATCTGAAATCCTCTCAACAGAAAAGAAGGACTTGATTATAAATTAATAACTGGATGTTTCGAGTGTAAAGAAGGATGACTTGCATGAGACATTTGTGGTAGTTGAATTAAATATTGATATTTCAGGCTGTACGAGAAATTATGCATGGACTCGGTGGAATCGTAAAATCTATGTACACAGCAAGTGGGCTAATCGCTTAAATATGAGATACAGCACAGACTAGATTTTCATAATTATCAACACGTAAAGATGAAAACGTAGTTCGTCTTTCCAACGAATATTAATACAATGCAGTCCTTTTGCCGAACATCTTCCACAGTATAATATTTCAAGATCGATAAGGTGAAAACCCAAGTTACAAAAAAGTTATGGATAATACTAGTTTGCTACTTCTTTGCCTGCAGTAAGGTCTTTATTCTGTGTTCAAGGTCGTAGGTTTTCCTATATTCCTATAAAAATATGAAAAATTCCAAATCCAAATTGACATTCTCCAGAATGTCAATCCATTCCAAACACACTCAAGTTTGGAATTACGAATCATCATAATAATCAAGTACATATTCCAAGATATTGGTCGTGCCGAACTAAGGAGGCAGTTCCATTTCCAAGTTGGAATATCTCGGAACGAGAGAGAGCAACGAGGTGTTTTCTGAAAAGGAGACCTTTCAATGCCGCGGCATTCTGCTGTTACGTCAATGCAAGTGTCAATTCTCTCTCCAGATTTCTATAGCAGACCGACCTATCTACAACGTCGCCCGGCCGTCAAACCGGCATCGAACTGCTACGAGAACGCTATCGCCCGCCTTCCGCCAGTTCCCATTATTGTTCAAATTCGTACGTTTCCAAAGGAGAAAGATCTCCGTAGTTGCACCCATTTACCACGGTTCTAAAAATTGCTACAAGCACAGCAGGGGCAGAATCATCTTAAATTGATGACTACAGAATCGGACATTAACATTCATATAAACTTCATGTTTATATCGGAAAATAGCAGGAAAAACTGTCATTAAACAGTTCAAGAGCCTTGTCCACACATCAGATATCTGAATGTAATATACTTTTGGAAAGCATGGTCGTTGATTGAAAGAGAATTATCGATGCGAGGATCACAATTAACATGGGTAATTCTCTCTTTTATTATTTTTACAATTGACTTACAATTAGTAAGTAAACGAAGCAAAAATTGTTCTAATTCAACGTATCTAAGTGACATTTTTTTATGTTCTTGGAGACATTTGGATCTTCATTTATGAACACGAGCTGCAGAGGAAGGCGATGAATAAGAGAGAAATTCACTCATTTTCTTGTATAGTTACCTCTTGAAGATTGCATCTGCTCAGACCAGGCCATTCTATTTAGAGATTGCTGGGTTGCACTGAACACCCTGGGAAGAATCAAGGTTTTGGAGTGGGTACTGAGGTAACAAAGCACTTCATTGGACAAGAATCTGTCTTAAGCATCGCGAGATGTATAGTAAAAACCTTTTAGAGTGATTGGATGTGAAGACACCCAAACGGCACTGCGCAAACGCCCCAGAACTGAAATTTGGAAAACTTGCAATAAACAGCTACCGCAGGAGTCCGGCTAACATTAAACTCTCCAGGACGAAAATTTGATTCTTATTGAGGATCGTGAAAAGGTACATGTGCTTCAGGAAACATATGAATAGTATTGGACCCTACATGGGTGACTTGTGCAGGATGTACGGAGAGGCAGAAGAAATAGATTCCTATTTGCTCTGTGAATGACTAGCATCAGAACCTTTGGAACGCTCCACAACTGTGATGGATACGGTTAGTTTGCCCTTCCCGATTCTTGAATCTGCCGCCTCGAGAGACATACCAGACGCATTCCAGCGTCTGAGACATCCTCTGAGTGTTGCGGGCATTATCCGCATCCAGCTCATAGAAGGGGCAACTACACCGATCCATCAGCTCCCCATGTTACAACACAGAGGATTTTGCATCCCCGTTGACGTACTTGCAGGGGGCGACCCTCAGTCTGGTGGAGGATGAGAATTGACTCCAGAACGTATAGGCTGGAAAACAGGTGGATGCTGCGCACAATAAATTGTAGCTTCGCTGTACTAATGGCAAATTTACCCATCCTAGCCCCCTGAATATAATAATAATAATAATAATATATATAAACCCAAAATGGTTGGACTTGAGTCATGACTACATTCGGAAATGTCACGGCTATTTCCTTTCATTTTTGTAATTCATAAGCTTAAGTTAATGATTGATTATTACATGTTTAGCCAACTATATTGCCACTTACGTGGGGTGATGGATTGTAGACAACATGCGCACCATTCTCTTGGTGGTGGATAGCGTGATTCTTTGGAATCAGATCCCTGAAAAACAAAAAAAAAGTGGATAAGCAATAATATTTACGAGATTTAATAGTATATTGTCCTGAGTTGAAATCATTTTGTAAATAGTCATACATCAATTATAACAGAGATACAATATCAATAGGAGCCATGCCCTGCTTCATTTTAAAAGATGATTCGTCGAAATGTTAATGTGCACATTATATTATAGACGAAGACATCCGTTTCCCTGATCAGTAGAGAATCGTGTTACGCAAATACCGTTACGAAATAGCGTTACAATTCACATTCTTCAATGGTTTTCGCGTACAACCATTCGGTGTTAGGGAGTTGTAGCTTAAAACCAGCTTGTAACTTAACTCCCCAGCAATTCGTTCACGACGAAGTCGTTTAGTTAGACGCTCTATAAATTTATAACCTGTCAGACCAAATCTTCTGCTGCCTGCTACTCTTTCAACTTAATTTTGAGAACTGCTAGTACATTTAGAAACCGTCGTGATTCGAGTGTTCAGTTTAATTGACAAGTCCGACTGCGACAAACCAATACATGCACCACAATCCTTTTAAACATCGGAATGATGATTTCGTCAAGAAGCGTTTAGTATAGTAGTGAACTACACAAAAAAAGTGTTTGATTAGGAGGTCCAGGGGAGTGAAGCGGGGCCCAAAGGTGGGATCGTAATTTAATTCAACTCTATTCATTTTTGGTTTATTATTCAAAAATAAACCATTGTAATCGCTCTTGAAAAAAAATTTCTAACCCCCTGAAAATTTCATGGTTTACGTTTCAAAGGGTGTAGAATCCAAATATGCAATAAAAAATTTTGCGTCCGTCCGCTGTACGCACGTTTTCTCCCAAACGGCTGGAGCAAAAAATCTGAAAATTTCAGGAAAAATCAATATTGGTCCGACAATGCCCCAATTCTTTAGCCAGCTCTCTCACTTAATTCAAAGTGCCCTTTAAGGGATGTCAAAGTTTTGTAAAATCCCTAAAAACCTCCAAAAAACCAAGGCGGCCCACTAAATGTGGACTTTTTTTGAAGAACTTTCCATGAGGAATCGAATGAGCCCCTCCCCAGTTCCGTAGCTCAAACCATTCCCGATGTATGGCATGATCTTATGCTGCCAACATTTGCATCCACATTCACTACATCACTAGGTTACTGCGATAAAAACAAAAACAACAGCGTTTTTTTGTTGTTTTTGTTCTGATCGCAGGAGTGAACAGTGAAATTCTTTCACTGGGGTTTATTATTCAATTTCATTCATTTGGCTAGCATTCATAATTTGAATTTCTACTAAGCTTTGGAGGGTGCGTGTTTCATAGGTGATAGGGCGATTATTGAATTTCAGGAGATATGCATAGAGCACGTAAACCGGTTCTCAACTAAAATACCTATTTGGATTGATCAGTTGATCATATTTGTGTGCCTCCCGTTGCAAATACGAAAGAGCGATTATTGAATTTCAGGAAGCACACAAATATGATCAATTGATCAATCCAAATAGGTATTTTGGTCGATAACCGATTTAAGTGCTCTATGCATATCTCCTGAAATTCAATAATCGCTCTATCACCTGTGAAACATGCACACTCCAAAGCTTAGTAGAAATTCCAATTATCAATGCAAGCCAAATGAATGAAATTGAATAATAAACCCCAGTGAAAGAATTTCCAGCGTTTTTCTTTGAACAAGCTCGACTGCAAATTTTTTTAATAGAAATTACAAAGGGAATTCTCGTGTCTGATTGACGTTAACCTTTTCGACATAAGAAACACCCATTTCGACTAACTGTCCACAAATTTTTGGAGTTAAGCAGATGAGCAATACCAGGTTCTATGGCTGAGCAAGTTGACCCCTGCAACATGCATCATTCCCTGAGTATTCATTGGGTTTCAAAGCTATCTGTTTTAGGAACATAAAAATGAGTTGCCATGAATATTTATACGCAGATATCATATGATACAATAACGAATGCTACAGTTCACAATGAAATTATTCACTGAACATTGTGTGAGTAATTAAAATGGATCACACCAATTGCAATCATAGTATAATCATTCAGGACCATCACAAACTTTCCTGTTGAAGCAGCTCTATTCGCACATTCCCCCTTGAAAATGATAGATTTAATGAATATTACATAAATTCGTCCAAAGTTCTGGAAGAATAATTTCCTTGCTCGTCCTCTCTGGAAATGGCGAATCGAAATTTTCCGCATAGGTACGAGTGAAGTATATACTCAGTCTATATACTCGTATATACTCAGAGTGAAGATGAATATCCTTTCAGTTTGCAGTGCTTTCATTTTCGCTCGTTGTCTCTATTAAGTGACAGAGCGGCATGTCTAGCTAAAATTCCAATGTTTTTCAGACGATATTAGTTTATTCTAAATGTATCACCGGCACCAATTCAACATGAAGACCAATCGTCAGAGCACACTCATATTTAGACCCTGATCTTCATAGGACAAGTAGTAAGATATTTCACTAACTCGTAGTAGGTGGAGGTAGTATGATATTCTTGGTGAACTTTATAACAGCTTCAGAAACTTGAGTTATGTATGGAACGTATAAACTTATGTATGTATAACGGATTTTACTATTGAATATGCAAGGAGCATAAGCGAAATCGTATAACTACTTCAACAGCCGCCGGCTAACAGCTTCAACCACCTTCCAAGTCTCGGTACCGCTCATGTAAAGCTTGGTATGATAATGCTCCCAATTCACTCGCTACAGGCGAAACGTTGTGTATAGTTTCAGCTAAAGGGTTCGTGGCCCCTGTGCCCCGTTGCTAATAGGGACATGAGTCCGTAGAAGTAATGTATCCAGGGATATCGGGGAAAGGGGCTGAAACTACTACGGCTTATCGATAGGAGCGATAAATGAATATTACTCCATCCTGATCCGAAGCCTAAGCTATGCATGCACTTACTTCCGTACTGATTAAGTATTTTACTGGTAAATGGTTCATAATAGTACAATGATTCATTTCACATGTACATGGATGGACGCACATATTGTATAGTTGACAATACGCAACAGTAGTGTTTGAGTGGATAGGATTTTGCGAAAACAGTAATTAGCCTACTTACTATTAAAATCGATGTAATTTCAACCTCATTCAAAACACCAGGAGGTGTACTTATTTTCCAGATTTCGCTATCCTTCAGACCTTCTACAGCTATCCGTCTCTACCACTGAGCCCCGAAATCGGTGTATTTACAACCGCCATTTCCAAACAAAAGGAAAAAATAATAATTATAATTAGACAGAGGACGACGGCTGTAACTTGGGATGAAAACCACTTCCCGAGATTAGAAACGATATATCGAGGTCATCCATCACGGTTTGAGAGCGCCGTAGGATTGCGATAGCTAACTGCTTGTACGGGGTTCGTGGAAGTGCCTCGAAAAGAGCACAATGATGTATTGCTTCTCCGCTCCCTACGGGTCTTAGCGAAACCTCTGTTAAGAAACTTTTCACATCTACTCTTTCATCCCCCTCTTCTTCCCCATTTTCACCTCACACTTTTCAAGAAAGGTATTGTACCCCGAACTGGGAAGTAGAAATTGAAAGCTTCTTTCCTTCGTGGGCACCCGAATCGTTCCAAAACCTTCTGTTTACCGTCGAATCTTTATTTACGAAGAAAGAAGACTTAGAGGAACATGAAACCGAAACTCAAAATTTCTACTTCAACACAAATTTCAGCTCCATCAATTAAAACTAATTTTGAAATTGGTAGCAATTGTCAAACAGATAGCAAAAGGAAATGGGTCATTTTGCAGAATGTGGCAAACTCCGGTCCTGAGCAAGTTGTGGGAAATTTTACACGAGTTGCATGCTTCTAAAAATATTCTATCGTATATATGTATTGGAAGAACATGATGAATCAACTAGAATGCGGATAACTATGGCTATAAAGCTAGAAAAAAATGTATAAACCCCTATTTGTCACTTCCCTGGCATGTCCCTGGGTTGAGTTATACACCTTCTCAGGTCTGTTCCCGCATTGGATTTGAAATTGAGCAGGATTTCGAGGGCACATCGCGTTACAGGGGTTTGCAGCAATCCTACTATAATAAATAAATGAAATTATTTCTTAAATTAGGGGGTTGGGGGGCTAGTGCAGGCTTGTCCCTTGGGTCGCAGGTCACTTCCCTGTAAATTTCTCAACTTGGCGTGAAGGCGGGAAAACTAATATTTTGAACATTTTTTTCCTGTTGACATCACTGCTAAGATCCCGCCAACCCAGTGATAACCTCCTTGGTTTTTAGGAGCTTCCTCAGTTCACGTGGTGCAGTGCCGATGTAAAGGAACTGTGTGTAGGTTAATCATAGCCTGTCACTTCCCTGTCGCAGGGCCTGAACTTGTGGAAAGTACCATAATACATAGAATAAGAATAATTAGTGCCTTTTTAGGAGTATTATCAGACAAAAAAAAAAATAAACTCAACATAGTTACGAAAATGAGGCCAATAGCTTGAATTTTCTGACTTTCTGAGCAGGGCTGTGAATTTTTTCATAATTTTTAATCTGTTTTTCTTGATTGAATAAAGAATGGTCGTTGTAACCTACAAGTACCTAACTATCTATCTTTTGGTTTTCATCCAGGACCCACATGATGTCACCAAAGACCCGAGAGGACATTTTGACCACATAGTGAATAAATTGCTACAACACTAGTCATGTTTTGTGGAAAATAGACCTCTTCTACAAGGTATTTGTGATATCTTGCTTTCTCTTTAAATCTTCGGAAGTTTTAATAAAAATTTTACAAAACCATACGATTTTAGTCACTTCCCTGTCCCCTTAAATTTTCAAAATGGTGCTATCTTGAAAATGAATCATTTCTATGATGAGATTTTCCGGCATTTTACTTCCAATATATTGAAGAAGACAATAGTAAGGAAAATATTTGTTTTCCATAAAATTGAGTTACTTGTTTTTTTCGAAGCTGAAGTTGCCACTTTCCGCGAAATGACCCAAATATCATTGGAAGAGAGCACTCTGCTTCTGCGTGAGACCAGCAGTTACGTTCCTTATGGTATACCTTACCGTATACCGTGTCCTTATTTGAGTGAAGTTGCCAATGAAAAAAGGTGGGTGTATTCGTATATATAAGTATGGGAAAATCATTCAAAAGGTGGACACTGCCACTATTTTCTTGCATCGAGCAAAGAAAATTAATTTGTTTCTGAGTTTTGGAAGAAGGGTATTTCCGAAAAGCGTTGAAGCTGTCAAGAAGAAACTGATATTGGTGAGCGCATTTTGAAAGATAAACCTTTTCCCCCAAAAGCTCACTCCGTTTTTTCCTTGATTGATCGACTGAAGTATTTCGGGAACCTCGATACCCTGGGCAGGTTTTCCTCATTGGCTCTCGAGCTCCGAAAACGATTTGTTACCCAACGGGAAAAAGGCGGCATGAGTTAGTTGAAGGAAGGGAGGGGAGGGGTTAGCGGGCGCAAATAAGCGCGCCCATGCCCTCGAGCAAAGGTTTTTATCTGGGGAAAATTACAGAGAAAAATTACTGAATTTCTTCCTTTCTCGAAGGAAAAATGGATCGAGGGATGGAGAGAGTTCCATTTTTAGAGAATCCCTTCGTTTCTTTGTCACTTTCGCTTTCCTTACGAGCGCTTACGTATTAAAAATAACAACGAGCAGTTTTGTATTCCACTGTTGAAAGGATATTTTGGCTCCCTCGACAAAATAGTTTATGGGCCTCGCTCAATCCACTTCAAAACTCTTCACATCTTAATACACCCATTAGTGTTTAACTAGAGGGAGAAATGTTACCATTACAACAACGTTGAACAGTCCTAGATTTTTAAAGCGTTTCCAAAGATTCAATATCAAGCATAATAATTATGGCTGAAAACCTAAGAGCAAGAGTAGGGGAAATAAAACGATTCCATATATGACAGAGTTACGCCTAGAGTACCTATGTGTTGTAGATCTACAATCCACTTACTTATCTATAAGAGAGAGTGAGCGCAGGGGTCCATAGTATTAATTTTGGACACGAATTTCCACACTTTTAGCACTCACTTGAGTAGTGCAGAAATCTATTAGATAGCTCAATAAATTAATTTTATTAATTAAAGGAAATAAGACCTGATGAAGGTGTGTTCAATTCTTTGCAAAACTTTCCATCTTAGAAGCGCAGAAAACGATACTTTGTTGTTTTCAATTTTGTGGGTGGATGCACTCAAGGCTGCAGCAGAATGCAGTATCACACACATTCTTTCATGGAAAGACACACAACAAACTCATTATTTACTCTTAGCTGCTTAGCAGTGGGTAAGCCTGTGGTCATCTCTGGATTCGGCGATGACCAGACGATTTAATAAATTTAAACAATTAGTTGATACTAATGTTAAATATACAATTTCCTCTTTATAAAAAAGAAATGTTCATGCTCAGGGTCCCCTCATCTTACTCCCTCCAAAACATCAACCAATCAAATCGCTTTAAGACTCGTGCTCAAACACACAACTTCGAGTGAGTCTGGCAACCATCGGGAGCTCTCGTGACTTTTCAGTGGCGTCTGTGGAATTTCGGTTTAAAGTCACAACAACAGGGTTACCGCAAGCAATTTTCAACCTTAAGGTGGGTTTGTGAATTTCATACCGTCAAAAACACCTTAGATTGGCGTTTTTGACAGGTAATTCTTCAAAATTTCCCAGGGGAGGGCCCCCCTACTTTGCTAGGGGGGGGGTGCCCCCATACCCTCCCTCCCCCTTCTGATACTAATTGCCACCGCTACTGCTTAGTTATTCCGTGCTGGGTATGTTATCCACATTGGGAAATCACCCTTAAAAAATGGGAAGGTTCATAGAATTTTGGAGTTTTTAGAAAGTTTTGCTCTCTTTGGGGGACTTGGAGAGTTTTGCTCTCTTTCTCTCAAAAGAGATTAAAGGAAATGCAAAAATGGGATTTAGATTGCCCGATATTATTTTGAACCTAGTTAGAAATCTAACTTTTGAAAGTGAAATCGAAAAGTTAAAGCAACCGGACTCAATGGTGGACATAAAAATGATAGATATAGGTACAAGGAAGGAATTAGGGAGCCCCTGTTGGTCATTTCAAGTATTTTTATATCAAACAACTTTATCATTTAATGACAGATAAATATTTCAGCACCTAGTTCTATTACGCTCCAGTGGATTTGAGAGTAGGGGCAGAGCCCACATTACCAACAGTGTCCTCTAGGCAGGAGGTGGTTCCGATAAAATCCAAGTAGTGTACGAATGCGCGACAACTAGGAATTACCTTCCTCCGTTTACAGGGTTATGATATTCAAGATCACTTCATCTATAATAATCGAGAATAGTGATCGATTTTGCTATGGGCGCGATTCCAAAGGAACTGTAGCATCATGAAGAGCTAAAAGATATAAAAAAAAGGTAGCAATTCTTTGCTAGATGTAATAGAAATATTGGGAGTCCATTTTTGTAATTCAAACACATTTCCCGGAATGGTAAAACAACGTGGAATCGTGTGAGAGCGATCTCAAACGGTACAGCAGTCGAAGGATAACGTATACGATGGTCATAAGCACTGGGTTACGAAGGCCTGACGTGACTATATTGGTAACTTCTTCTAAACGTCACATTTCTGGAAGGGTTTTCGCCCGCTGCCCCTTCCCCTTGTTTGAGTATTCAGGTCTCACGCGAAGGTGGAAGGGGGCAGTAATTCAAGAGGGAGGAGGGCGGGCGCCTTGAAGAGGGTTTGCCGAGACGGTAAGGTAACAATGGGTGATGGAGGGGGCGATGGAAAGAAGGCGAGGAATTCCGAGCTTCAATAGGTTCCTAGGGGATCGTCCAGCGAGCGAACCGCCGCTCTCTCGGCGTATTCAACAACGCCAGCACCCCTTCCACCAGTCACCGCCGAGAATTCAAATCAAGAATCTCCCTGTTGTATGCGTAGAAAAGACCATGACGACGGGGCGAATTGAGGGGATGGGTAGTTTTAATACTGAGCCTGACTCGAATGTCTAATGTATCAAGATCATCGCGCTCGCACAATGCCCTCTCTTCCCTTTTGTTCATTCCTGGCCATACCATCAGTGGCTTTGCGGTTTATTCTACGGAAATAGGATAAGGTCGAACGAAGTGATGAAAACCCTTTTATGAATAACAAATCAATTTGAATAAGCGTTGAAATGTAGATATAATCTAACTCTAACTTCACTATCCAAGTTTCGTATACGATTCCCTCCTTTTCGGTCACACTCGGTCGGAACTGAAAACTTAAACTTCTCGAACATTTTCAAGATTTTTCGTATACGAAAATTAATGAACCGAAACATGGACTGCGTTTTGTTGCAGTTCCGCTGGAACAGGCGACTTTAGGGCAGACTTGGACGAAATTAGAAGAGCATCCCACTTTAGGACACCATTCAATGTATTGCTGAAATACTATACTCTGAGAAAAGGAGATAGTTACCTCTTATGAGGGGTGAGGCGATTGGACGAACATCCAAACGATACCTGAAAGTTAAAAGCTTCTGGTATAGCCTTGGGAACTATCCATATCCATGAGATTCCCGCGGCTTTCAAAACGCAGGGGTGGTATATGTAAGTGGGAGAAAAGCCTCGGAATGAGCAGGGCAGGGGTAAATAGTTACGTGATTGTGATATTATCAAAACTAGTTCTCGCATTGGCATTGGGAGAGCCGTTGACGAAACTTGGGTTGAAAGACGCTGAGTACTGCCTTCAAGATGGATGTATTTTCAGAGGGGAAAGTGTGGCCATTCCAAGGAGCTTGCAGAAGATAGTACTTCAAGAACTTCATTTGGGTCATTTAGGAATTACAAAAATGAAAGCCTTCGCAAGATCGTACTGCTATCGGCCGAGAATGGACAAAGAGATAGAGCTTCTCGTAAATGCATGCCAACCTTGTTTGGAATTGAGAAATGATCCGGTAAAAATGAATCATCCTTGGGAAGAACCAGAAGGGCCTTGGGAAAGGATTCATATCGACATTGCTGGTCCTTTTCTGACTAAATCATTTCTTATTGTGGTAGATGCATCGACGAAATGGGTGGAAGTAATTCTTACAACTACTACGACAACAAGTTGGGTTATTAGTTCATATTAGTTCATTGACCAAATTATTCTCTTGTTTCGGTCTCCCATACGTTCTAGTATCAGATAATGCCAGCATGTTTACTTCTGAAGAATTTCGTCAGTTTGTGGAAGAAAACCATATTCATCATAAACGATCTGCGCCATATCATCCGGCCACAAATGGGCAAGCAGAAAGATTTGTTCGAACAGTGAAGAATAAGTTGAAAGCGATGAAAAATGATGGAGGTGATCTAAACCACAAAATTGCAAATGGTTTAACTCAGATAAGAAGAGCTCCGAATGCTGCTGGAACGTCCGCTTATAAAATGATGTTTTCGTACAACGTACGTACGAAGCTAGACCTTTTACTCAACGACCAAGAACCAAGGCAAGATACTCGGACTGTGAACAATAAAATCAGATCATTTCAAGTGGGAGCTGCGGTTATGGTGAGGGGGTATCATCCTAGAGGGAGCAAGTGGTACCCGGGACTAAAGGCGAAATTAGGAAGACTACACTACGATGTGTTGATGGATGGAAGGATATTATGAAGACATGTAGATTAATTGAGGGGTTGTGGACTAAGGGGGGAGACTTGTTAGATATATCACTTCAATATTATTACCACGTATCACCTAGCAACGGAAAACAAGATACATCGCAGCAGGTGAAGACGCAATTCAATTAGTTAATGATTGTACTATTATTTCTGAGTTCTATAAATGAAATATATACAGTGAACCTTATGCCTCAGTGTTATTAGTATGATATAACAAGATACGACAATATCCTATGGGGCAGTGCGACGAGGAAAGGCGTCAGAATAGATAATACTAGAAAGGGGAGTGGTTTAAAACCACGCTCTACTTCCACGTAAGAAGGAGGTGTAAGATTGTAACAGTTACCCTTTTCATAGGATGATGTGATCTTTACTTTACTTTAAGAATGCATGTTAAAATCTTTAAAAAACCACACATTTGTCAACACATTTGTATATATCGTTATTCTTGGGCAGTGTGATCTTGTTTACTCAAATGAACGAACATACATAATCTTCAAGCATGTCTTCCACGGGCGAAAGTGGAACGAAGTTGAAGGAAGGCACACAACGAATAGTAGTACGAACATTTGGAGTAAAAGTAAGTTAATGCCGAGGGCTTATTCTACCCAGTTCTGCGGGGGCCTGAGAGAACCTCGCCCTACGAGTAACGACTCCGCTCCATCCGAACACGATGTTTGTGGGTAACCGACCATGTCCATTAACGACCCCCAGTGAACCAACTCCCACAGTCCAGTTCCTCACTAACCTACCAGTATCAGGTCCTGTATGAGGGCCCATGAACAACGATCTAAACGGTCCGTGAGTGCTCCACCGCGAATCGTCTATCAAGAGACCCCACGATGTCCGGGACTAGAACAAAGTTGCGGAGAAAAGGGGCGGCGTTGGACCCAACCGAACGTTAATGGGAGGTCACTGGAGAACAAATCAAAATACATTCTAGTTTTATATACCTACAGGAATACGTACAGTAAATTGTAATACCCATTTTACCTTCAACTATTTATTTTCTATTTAATATACAAATTATACTTTATTTCAATTTTCTTTTTGAAGATAACCTTTAAATGATATTAGTCCTTATTTTTGACATTTCATGTCTTTACTTTGCTGCATACAAATCGAAAATGTAACGCAGACAGCATCACGAAAACATTTTTGATGGTTTTCGCTTACAAACGATTCGTTGCTACGGATCATTATCTTTGACATTTGTGATCGTACAAAACTCGTTCACCACTCATTTGAAAGCTGTTGATTTTCTTAATCTTGTTACGTTAACCCATGGACATTCAGAATTTACCATTGTACAATTTACGCACAAGAACAAACACAACAGCGTTTTCGTTATTATTCAATAATATACCATTGATCGCTCTTAAAAAAAAAAAAAAAAAAAAATTTAAACTAAAATTCGTGGTTTACGTTTCATTAGAATCCAAATCTGCAATAAACAAGTGTAACAACAACGCTTTAGGTCCGTCCGCCGTACGCGGACATATTTGAGCGCGGAAGATTTGCATAGAGCACGTAAATCGGTTCTCAACCAAAATACCTATTTGGATTGATCAGTTGATCATATTTGTGTGCCTCCTGAAATTCAATAATCGCTCTACCCCTTTGAATTTCACGCTTTTTGTTTATTTACTTTTTATGTTAGCAGAAAACACGCATTGGCTCCAAAGCTTTTTTTTGGGAGTAGAAATTCAAATCATGAATGCAAGCCAATTGAATAATAAACCCCAGTGAAAGAATTTGCATCGTTTTTTTAAAAGGCATTTGGAGGACTAACAGTAGGAGTATGTAGAACTGTTGCTTTAGTTACCGATTTTACTAAGAAAGTTAAGGAAGTAACGGAAGGGGAAAAAAGAACGAGATTAATATAAAAATTTGACGATGCTTATTTAACCACCACCAAAGGTTGATTAGAAAAATTATCACAAGTTTCGTAATGCTAGTATAATTACAGGTGGAGTAGTGTTCTAAAATAAAATTAAAAAAATTTGACGTGTTGGCATTTAACCAGGCAAATTATCTTTCACTGGGGTAGCTTATTATTTCTAAAATACAATTTAAGAATTGCATCCCAGGTAGGAGCCAAGCGGCAAGATTAAAGTGGCTTGGGAATTCACTCACTGACTGATTTGAATTTATAATAAGCTTTGGAGTGAAGTTGTGACTGTACTTTTGATAAGAACGTAATAAACATTTTTATGGGTATTTTTACAAAATTTTGACAATTAAAATAAAAATGCTAACCCCCCCCCCTGAAAATTTCATGGTTTACGTTAAAGTAGAATCCGAGCTGGCTCAAAAGTCCGGGGCTACATGTTTCACAGGTGATAGAACAACTATTGAATTCAGGAGGCACACAAATATGATCAACTGATCAATCCAAATATGTATTTTGGTTGAGAATTACCGGTACGTGCTCTATGCATATCTCCTAGAAATTCAATAATGGCTCTATCACTGTGAAACATGCACCTTTCCAAAGCTTAGTAAAATGAGGTTAAATCATGAACGCAAGCCAATTGAATGCCTTATCATATCAATAAATGATTACCCCCTGCGGAGTGTTCAAATGATTTAAATGAAAAATTTTCCAAGGGTTTTTTCTCGTTGATAACGTTAAACTAAATTTGAGAAGCTTTATAAAATTTACGTTTGTTCAATTGTGGAGTGAAGTATTGGTTTTTGAGTAATACAACTTATAGGGCGTTAACCATATCATAATCCGCAAATTCCCTGGAAATATCATCAAAACTAGGTGAAAACTGTAGAAATTGGAGGGTAACGAGGATTTGAGGACGAACGGTAGAATGGCCTACAACGCTGGTGAACGATTTGAGTTTCGGAAAAAACATTTTTTTTGGCATGTTCCAAAAGTGAAAACAATGCTTCCGCTGCTTATAGGTAGATGCGGAAGGAAAAAGGCTGTTACCAAAAATGTACCAACAGCGAAACTTATTTCGTATACCATGAAAAACAGGTGAAAAACGCCTGTAACAGCGGAACGATAAAAAACAGTCAGACCAATAGCTTTTCTTTGTTGATGAAGGAAGTCAAGTAGTAGGAGTTCGGAGGAACAGAGAAGGGAAACTAGAGGAAGATAAGAAGCAGTTTCGTAGCCTTTGGGCACGGGAGGACCCCCAAAATCCAGCCAGCCTCTCCTTCCCTGCGCATACCCATTAAAACTAATCTCAACGAGGGTAGAAACATTAAACTGGGGCTGTAACCCTCCCTCTGCTTGCCGAGAGTCACAGAAATAAACTCGAGAGGAATGAGAGATAGAGAGCAAGGGTTTTAAATATCGGGACTCTCTAAAAGGCTTTTAGCCGAGGTGAACCTGAGAAAATCTTCATCTGTTACAAGAGAAGCGATTAAAAACCAGACATTAGCAATTCAGTTCAAAAACGACGGGAATTAAAACTTTGGCGCTCACAACGTTCCTTTCACCAAGTTAGTTCCTGGACCTTCCAGGTTCAGCAAGCAGAATAGAAAATTTTTTTTTTCGTGATCTATTAATTGCAACTGAAAAATCAAATACATTTCATCTAGCAATTTTACGTATCAATATAGGTACACTCCAAGAGGGTAGGTTTACTGCAAAACCTAGCCCTTTATTATATACCTTAATTAAATAGCACTGAGTTCGATTGCACTTCTATTCACGCAGCACAACTAAATCCAGTGGTTTGTTTCGCTTGAGACGTTTCAAGGGTTTCACCTTCGTTGTCCAAAACGTAGAGCATCTTCGGGTTCTCATGTTTGTGGAGGCGATGTTCATGCTTCCTTGCGTATTTTGCAATAATTTCATAGACTGTCTCCATCCTCAAATCTCTAGGAATATCATCGTTTCGCATGTACCAAGGGGCTCCAACTATACTTCTCAGTATTTTATTCTGAAAGGTTTGGATTTTCTTAATATTTGATTTCTTGGCACAGCCCCAGATCTGTATCCCATAGGTCCAAATAGGCCGAAGGATCTGCTTATATCTAAGCAGTTTTTTGTGAAGAGAGAGATGGGAATTCCTTCCCATTAACCAATACATCCTTCTGTACTTGATTTTAAGTTCTTCTTTCTATGTGTTTATTACAGTTTAATTTGGAGTCAAGTGTCAAACCCAAGTATTTAACTGCCTCAGTATGAGGTATTTTATTCGAATTGATCTCAACATCCAAGATTGGGACTTTTCAGTTAATAGAAAGTAATATTAAATATAATAATTATAATAAAATATGGAATTGAAATAATAATTGCTTACATAACGAAATTGAAGATTAATACCAGATAAATAAATGTACAGGCAGGTACGAAGTTATTACTACAGTTGCATTAACTTGAATGAGAACTTTCATCTGGGTGACAGAAAATTGGAAGTAGTTATCATTTGGAGCAAGCAGCTATTAGTGATCACAAACAAGCTTTAAAGGAGTTCACATTACTTACATATTGAGGAACAGCATTACTTGGATTGATGTGATAATATTATACATATTGGTTATAATGAGGATTTTACACAAGAGCATTAGTTTGCCAATATTGAATCCCATTAGGGGGATTACTGAAGGGAGAACGTAAATATTTATTCCGGTCAAGTTAACCAAATAATTACTTCGTCAGTTGTTTAAAGGGAAGAAGTGGAACGGTAAGTTAAAAACCACATCAATAGGAGTAGGATTTGCAAAATTTTAGTGAATACCAAACAGTAAAAGTCGTGTGATTTGGACAGGTTTCATGAACTGGCTGACTTGAACTAGAACTGACCTGAACTTTTTTTTTTTTTTGAATCTTCATATTTTTCGTAAGGATCTCAAATATTATATTTGCACACCCTGCGCAGCTGCGGATCCCCAATTTTGTATTGCAGATTCGGATTCTACCCTAAATTTCATAAAAATTTGATCCCTCAACCAATTTTTTTGATTGCGCGGAACCGGTTCCGCGAGTATGCAAAGTTACGCAACCCCAAAATTGTCAAATAGTGGATGATGGTGAGTGAACTCTGAAGTGACACATGAATTTTCATTATTTTTTAACTCTGATTCACGTGACGCTATCCGTTTTTTGATTCGACTTCAATTTGTGAGGAATAATGACCGAAATTTGTTTATTTCGCGTGAAAAATTGTCATTTAAGCCGACTTTCAACTCTCAGATTAAGATGATTTTCCACTTGATCGCTGAAGAAGGATTCAATCTCCTATTTTTTAATGTTTCAACTAGACCTCGAAAATTAATCTCCGTAAAATCTGAAAACAGGCGTTTATAATAGAAAACGGACACAAAAGTAATAACTTTCTGTCATTATTTCGCAAAAATTGAGTCGAATCAAGAAACGGATAGCATCAAGTGAATCAGCGTTAATAAACAATGAAAATTTATGTGCCACACTTCAGAGGTCACCATCATCCACTGTTTGAAAATTTTGGGGTTGCGCAACTTTGAGCGCTCCCTGACCGGTTGCGCACAATAAAAAAAATTGGTTGAAGGATCAAATTTTCATGAAATTTTGGAATCCGAATCTGCAATAAAAAATTGGGGTTCCCATTCAAAATAAGAAAGTTAGTGTGCGCAAATGTGATTTTCGAGATCCTTGCAAAAATATATAAAGATTGAATAAGTTTTTTTTGTTTACTCCCATTTGGATGATTTCAGGTGGGGTGGGGGACAACTCGTGGAATAAATGTAAAGTATTAATATAAATATACATAATTTGTTTTACTCAAAATTTTAGGTAAGTTACTTAAGTTGAGAAAGTCGTGAAATTGTTTATATCAGGGTTGGGCCGAACGGAACCTCATTATTAAGCAAAAAAAGAGAGGTTTCAGCCAAGAGAAAAAGAAATAGCGAAACTTCACAACCGGAGGAGAATTATAAAGGAGGGAAATGAGGGAACGAAAGACTGTAGTGAAAACTTGGGCCAGTGGAAGAGAAGTAATAACTAGGAAGCACAAACCAAGAGTACAACAGGTTTAAAGTGCGGAGAATGGCTTGTTAAAGGAATAAAGGATGGTATAAAAAGATGAAACCAGAGTTGTTAAATTTACATAATCAGGTGAGAAAAAGAAAAAAACACAAGTAAAAGGAAACATAACTGAGCTCGTCCGAACGGAACTCTTCCGTTTCATTCCACGGGGAATAGAACTGGGGCCGTGATTTTTTTACAGTCAAAGAAAATTTGCTTAAATTCCAACTGGTATAGTTGAAAACAACAAAATTTCACGTTAGCAACACCTATACATTCCAGTACTTAGAGAATTGAAGAAATCTATTCGTACAGAGAGAAAGCTCTCAATCTTGGAGCTTGTATATTTACGAACTTCCTCTGATTATCATCCCAAGCAAGCAGTACCTCACTGTACACTCTAAATCGTTCTTGTCAAATTCGTCAGTGGTTACTTTAGGGCTTGTGAATTGTTCATGAGAATGAGAAATGACTCAGAGTTCCCTGCTCCCGCTCATTACAATTCATTCTCAATGGTGAACAATTCAACTTTAAAAACCACCTTATTTTTATGTTTTTAGTTTTCCCTTGAGAGCTATTTTTACATATTTTTGAGAAAAACTAATAATAATGTGAGTTCAGGATTAATTAACACAGCGACGATAGAAATGATCATAAACTGATACCATAACTTTCTCCCCTCGTAGCTTTCTCGTATCTTGTCGACCAAACGAGAGAGATTAATAATAATCCACAGGAAAACCTGGAGACATACTGGTTGGATAACGAGCAATACAAGTCAGAGCTGAATTTACAAATAACTAAAAATATCTGATGCTCACCTGTTCAACTGCAGGTCAATGATTCGCTCGTTCCCTGCTAGATTGATGGTCATGGAGATGTCATGGATATGGTCTTGAGAACCCTGGAATAAAAGAAATCAAAATTAATGTCTCTTTCTTAACGGAAAATACATCACTAACAGCAATGGACAAAATACTGAAGCTCTAAAATGTCTTTAACCGACAGTTGGACAATTATCTAACTGCAATTAATAGATATCACATTTAGAAGTCATAGAGAGTATTAACGCATGAATCTAATCATTTCCAGCATAAAGATGTTCTTTCCAGGCGGTACCTATGTACCTTTTTGGTCGAATGCAAAGGTTAACTTACTAGAAACAGTAAACAAAAACCGCTGTAAATTGAAATAAAAAAGTTTATCATCCCTGTATTAAGTAGATAACTGTTCTAAGCAGACAACTGGTACATCAATTATAATCTCTGGTATATCATTTTCTTTACACAGGGAGCCTCACGTTAAAATGAACGTTTTATTTTTCTTTTTACCAAAAATCCGACTTTTTACACTATTACGATTTTTTTGAAATCTTTTCGACCTTCATTCAAAGGTCAATCTTAAGGGAATAGACAAGTACAAAAGAATGCTTGATTCTACAGAATCCAATCTCAAACAGTAACGGCGATACTGTCAACTAAATGGAGCAATGGCGGCCTAAATTTGGACTCTTTTTGAAGAACTTTATCCGAGGGTTGTCAAAATTTTGTAAAATCCCTAAAAACCTCAAAAAAGTCAAGGCTCAAACCATTCCCGATGTATGGCCGATTTATGGTGCCAACATTGGCATCCACATTCACTACATCACAAGGTTAATACGATCAAAACAAACTTAACAGTTTTTTTTTGTTTTGATCGCAGTAACCAAATGATGTACTGAATGTGATACTGGAGTGAACTCCTAAAAGGGTTTATAGCCGATACACGGGTTGAAGCATTCTGATATGCATGCTCCGTCTTACGAAATTTAAAATTTTCAAATATAATATTTTTCCATTGTAATCGCTCTTCAAAAAAAAAACGCTGCAAACTCTTTCACTGGGGTTTATTATTCACTGATTCATGATTTGAATTTCTACTAAGCTTTGGAGTGTGCACATTTCGATTAGGTCGCACATAGCGATCATTGAATTTCAGGAGGCACACAAATATGATCAACTGATCAACCCAAATAGGTATTTTGGTTGAGAACCGATTTAAGTGCTCTATGCATATCTCCTGAATTTCAATAATCGCTCTATCACCTGTGAAACACGCACACTCCAAAGCTTAGTAGAAATTCAAATCATGAATCATTGAATATTAAACCCCAGTGAAAGAATTTGCAGCGTTTTTTTCTTCTTGATCAAAGATAAATAAACCAAATAAGTTTTGGAGTAGTTTTCGCAACATCTGACAGACACCCACCGTTCGATGGCAGGGCGTGACACCGTAATGGGAATTTGACTAATAGAAAAGAGAATATGTGCAGCAGACGCGTTGACACCCTTTCGTGACGCATGTTGGTTTTTCTGGCGACTCATGCAACATTGACGTAAGCGACCCAGCCATTGAGGTCAAAAAGACCTTCTAACCTCCTACAAAGCACAAAGAGAGCAGAGAGGCGAGTAAACGAAGTAAAAATACAATAACGTGTGAAAATTCACATGGACAGCACCGTTGGGCTATTGACCCAACGCCGTTCCTTCCTCTCTTCCGAGCTATGTATCAGGGCATCTAGAAAAATTCGGCAGAATCTCGGAAATGTTAGAAAAATCAATTTTTATAATATCAATCGACGGTGTCTTTATATTCGTCAGTATCCCTCGTGTTGAACATCCCTCGGAACCCACACGTTCAGAGTCAGCATGTAGTAACTACCATCAATACAATAATATTGGTTTATTATTCAATAATAAACCATTGTAATCGCTCTTGAAAAAAAATTCTAACCCCCCTGAAATTTTCATGGTTTACGTTTCAAAGGGTGTGGAATCCGAATCTGCAATAACAAATTTTCCGTCCGTCCGCCGTACGCCGTACGCACGATTTCTCCCAAACGGCTGAAGCAAAAAGGCTGACATTTTCAGGAAAAATTCATGTTGGTCCGACAACGCCCGAATTCTTGAACCAGCTCTCTCACTTAACTTGAAGTGCCCTTTAAGGGTTGTCAAAGTTTTGTGAAATCCCTAAAAACCTCAAAAAAAGTCAAGGCGGCCTGAATTTGTACTCTTTTTGAAGAACACTCCACGAGGAATCGAACGAGCCCCTCCCTAGGTTCCGTAGGTCAAACCATTCCCGATCTATGGCCCGATTTATGGTGCCAACATTCGCGTTATTTTGGTATGCATAGAGCACGTAAATCTGTTCTCAACCAAAATACCTATTCGGATTGAACAGTTGATCATATTTGTGTGCCTCCTGAAATTCAATAATCGCTCCATCACCTGCGAAACACGCACACTCCAAAGCTTAGCAGAAATTCAAATTATGAACGCAAGCCAATTGAATAATAAACCTCAGTGAAAGAATTAGCAGCGTTTTTGAATTTCAAGAACATTATAACCCGTCTGTAGGCAAGCCTGTGGCGACGGGCTAGAGTTGCTTTAATTTATCATGATATTCTTCTTCATAGACAGCTTTCTCTCATTAACCTTAGATCTATATACAGTTAACTAAATTACAAATGGTAACTAGGTCTTGTACAAAATCTTCAATAGATTTTCTGTGTCATCGGGACCCAGTCCAATTAACCATGTGAAAATTCGTTTTTTAAACAATGAACGAGAAGAGATGATGGAGGGATTCTTAAGATCAGTAGGCAGGGAATTGTAAACTAAATGGATCAAATATTGTGGGCTTCGAGAGGTGAGGGACACAATGGAGAATATTTGGGCACATGAACCATCAGAGTTTTGTGATGGGGTTGGCGGCACATAACACACATTCTCACTCACATACAATCCGAGCAAAATTGTAAGTTGTTAATTGTTGAGTTGTTTGTTGTTCATTCAAGATGGATTTACAAAAATTTCGGAAAAAAAAGTAAAACCACATTATTTTCTCAGGTACTTTAATTATGTATACTCCTGGGTAATGGATAATCACTGAATTTTTCCTGAACGGCGTTACTGTCACGGGGAAAACTCCCTTAAGGGTGTTTTGTAAATCAACAACGCTCACCAGTGCGAACCCATTTTATTGCACTCAAATTGGAATACCTGCGTATTCAACAAAACTGAACTGAACGTTACTGAACTGGACTAATAAGGAAAAACTAATTGGCTCAACTGAGGGGAGTTCCAACGAATTCACAACAACAGTTTCGCACTAGTTACTGATGGCTGGAGGTAGGTACCTACGCTCTAACTTTTCCGTGCATCCGAGGATAAGGATGATGGGAGGGGGAGCTTGGAAACTACAGGGTTGCTCCTCGAGGTAATTGTATTAGAAAGGGCGGAGTCGAGTTGCCACATTCCCTCTCCAACATAGTCCTAATGAAGGACTCTAATCAGATCAGACGTGCACGGATAATCTGCATCCACACCTGCCACGTTGACGCCATCTGTTTTGTTTGTCTCAACAGAAATAGAAGCATAGTTAACCACATCTTATCATCACCAGTAGACAATCCAATTATCAGAGAGTAATGAACGGACAGTATGCGATTCAATGATGAGGATAGAACCCTATTTGAATCCCTCTCAACATATTGAGATTTTAAAGATTATTGGAATTACTTACTGGAATTATAACATGTTTGTAAGTGATACAGTGACGTCCCTAAGCTTGGTTTTAACTCCTTCCATCGTGAAATTTAAGACTAAAAAACGCAGCAAATTCTTTCACTGGGGTTCAATTCATTCAATTTCATTCATATGGCTTGCATTCGTGATTTGAATTTCTACTAAGCTTTGAAGTGTGCGTGTTTCACAGGTGATAGAGCGATTATTGAATTTCAGGAGATATGCATAGAGCATGTAAATCTGTTCTCAACCAAAGTACCTATTTGGATTGAACAGTTGATCATATTTGTGTGCCTCCTGAAATTCAATTATCACTCTATCTCCTGTGAAACAGGCACACTCCAAAGCTTAGTAGAAATTCAAATCATGAACGCAAGCCAATTGAATAATAAACCCCAGTGAAAGAATTTGCAGCGTTTTTTTATGGTTATCAGAATACTTTAACCCGTGTATCGGCTATAAAGCCTTTTAGGAGTTCACTCCAGTATCCACATTCACTACATCACTAGATTACTGCGATTAAAAAAAAAAAAAAAAACTGTTGTTTTTGTTTTGATCGCAGTAACCTAGTGATGTACTGAATGTGGATGCAATCTTGGCAGCATAAGATCATGCCATAGATCTTGAATGGTTTGAGCTACGGAGCTGGGGAGGGGCTCATTCGATTCCTCATAGAAAGTTCTTCAAAAAAAGTCTAAATGACTTTTTTTGAGGTTTTTTAGGGATTTTACAAAACTTTGACAACCCTTAAAGGGCACTTTAAATTAAGTGAGAGAGCTGGCTAAAGAATTGGGGCGTTGTCAGACAAAAATTCATTTTTCCTGAAAATTTCAGCTTTTTTGCTCCAGCCGTTTGGGAGAAATCGTGCGTACGGCGGACGGACGGAAAAATTTTTATTGCAGATTTGGATTCTACACCCTTTGAAACGTAAACCATGAAATTTTCAGGGGGGGTTAGAACTTTTTTTTTCAAGAGCGATTACAATGGTTTATTATTGAATAATAAACCAAGAGTGCCACAAGTTACTGATTAAAGGAAAAACGGCTATAACGTAGTGAAGATATAGCGATTCGACACCATTACGTCAGTTTAGAAAGTTATCATTGCTGAATCCTATCAGAATAAATTGAAATTTTATGATCGAAATGTTCAAATTCTCCAGCAAAGGTGGCTATTATGTTGTTATAAAACGGAATCCACCTGTGTGAGTAAGAAGCATTGCAAAAACAGTTTATCTTAGTTCTATGGGCCGAATGAATGAAGTTGTGAGGACCACAAATACTGGCAGTTTTGGGGTAAATTGAATCCACTAGGAGGTCATCAATTGATAAGGTTCAGGAACATTTCTTCGGAGAGAAAACGCGAGTCCCTTAATTTTGGGTGACAACTTTAAATAGCTACAAGAGATATGTAATGTATTGAGATATTGACGAGCCGTGGAATATAGTTTACGTTACTGTAGATAATAACTACTCAATTTATTCTAATCGCTACCAGGGGAAAGTATAAAATTCAAATTCAGCTCAAGAGTAAAGACTACAAAATATCCTATCATGTCCCTATCGAAGGGTTAATTTACTGTGAAAACAGTCCCATCCATTCGACATTGTTTGCCTTTAATCTTGGAGCAGGAGTAGTGGGGATGAGGAGGGCAAAATTCGTAAACGATTACAAATATTTGGGGCGACAAGAGGATCGCCGGATCGGTACACAGCCGCTTCTTAATGTGGTAGGATAATAATTGGTATACGAAACACCCCTAGTCTTACTTCAAATTTTTGGGAAGGAGTCCCTATGAGAGACCCAATTGATAAGTGAGATCATGATTGTAGTATTTTCCAGCTGTATTGGATATGAATCACAAAAATTTTAACCACTACAATTATCATCATCAATTACATTACACAATATGAGAATTTGGAAAAACGGGGTAAAAATAAACTTGACAAATACATTAACAAATGAGTAATCATATTATTTCTAGGAAAAATTAGTGGGTAAATGGTGGAGGTAGAAAACGCCAAAAATATTAAACTAAATACGATGGAATTGTTTGTGATTATGCCGATTACTCCCAATGAGCTTTTTAGTCTTCTGTTTTATATTAAGAACTTAAGAACATGTAATGACAGTTAACTGACTGCACATGGAGGGGCAGAGGGTTGGACGTGTACATTATTTATAGCTGTAAGGTGCAGGTGTTATTTGTATTTCCCACAGCACTAGGGCAATGTTGCTATCAGGATTTTCTTAGCGAACAGTACTGATGAGGTGGGACGAGTTTCCAGTGACAAACAGACAGACAAAACCGAAAAACGCTGCATATTCTTTCACTGGGGTTTATTATTCAATTGGCTTGCGTTCATGATTTGAATTTCTACTAAGCTTTGGAGTGTGCGTGTTTCACAGGTGATAGAGCGATTATTTAATTTCAAGAGATATGCATTGCACGTAAATCTGTTCTCAACCAAAATATCTATTTGGATTGTTCAGTTGATCATATTTGTGTGCTTCCTGAAATAGCCAGTAAATCTGAAATTCCTTCAGTATCCACATTACTACATCACTAGG
The DNA here is from genome assembly GCA_031894815.1 of Creontiades dilutus. Taxonomy (NCBI): domain Eukaryota; kingdom Metazoa; phylum Arthropoda; class Insecta; order Hemiptera; family Miridae; genus Creontiades; species Creontiades dilutus. The sequence continues at coordinate 952,796 of JAVIWC010000736.1, read as the reverse complement.
TTACTGCGATGAAAACATAAACAATAATAAACCAAAAAACGCAAATGTTGGCACCATAAATCGGCCCGTATATAGGGAATGATTTGAGCTACGGACCTGGGGAAGGACTCATTCGATTCCTCATGGAAAATTCTTTTAAAAAAAGTCCAAATTTAGGCCGCCTTGACTTTTTTTGAGGTTTTTAGGGATTTTACAAAACTTTGATAACCCTAATGGGCACTTTAAATTAAGTGAGAGTTCTGGCTAAAGAATTGGGGCGTTTTCGGACCAATATTGATTTTTACTGAATATTTCAGATTTTTTGCTCCAGCCGTTTGGGAGAAATCGTGCGTACGTCATACGGCGGACGGACGGAAAAACTTTTATTGCAGATTTGGATTCTACACCCTTTGAAATGTAAACCATGAAATTTTCAGGGGGCGGTTAGACATTTTTCTTTCAAGAGCGATTACAATGGTTTATTATTGAATAATGAACCAAAATGAAAACGTTTGTTCATTATTATATAGCACTAAGTTCAAAAAGGCAAAGTTTTGCTAATCCCACCGATTCATCTGAATTTACCTAAACTCTGAAGTTTACAAAAATCGATTGTAATCGTTTCAAAAGCAATCGTCATTGCATTTTGAACTTCTAATAACTTTGTGCTTAGATTCAGATGAAATAGACGGAAATAGAACTGAACGATGGCAAAATCATCTGTATTTTGAGATAGGCAATCGAAGTCAAGACTGCAAGACCGTCTATGACGTAGTATGGGAAACGAACCCTTTTTAGTTTGGAGGAGGTTGGCAGCAGATGGCTGTTGATGCAGGGTTCTTTCTATGTGACGTAAGTGGATGCCCTTCATGAATCATCTTTTTTTGAAGTTTTATGCATTATCACACTCACACACACCGCCAATATATTTTTCAACTTTTTCAACGATGTAGGGAAAGATGATTGGGAAAACAATAATTTTAAACGCCGTTGCCAAAACGTAAACTGCTGAAATTAAATGTAAAGACATCAAAGGTTTTTGAACCCTACTCGGTCAGGTAGAGGCGTTGGAATCATATTTGTTCAATGATTTTTTTTTTCGTGATTTATTAATTGCAACTGAAAAATCAAATACATTTCATCTAGAATTTTACATATCAATATAGGTACACTCCAAGAGGGTAGGTTTACTGCAAAACCTAGCTCTTTATTATATAGCTCAATTAAATAGCACTGAGTTCGATTGCACTTCTATTCACGCAGCACAACTAAATCCAGTGGTTTGTTTCGCTTGAGACGTCGGCTTTCACCTTCGTTGTCCAAAACGTAGACCATCGCCGGGTTTGTTGGAGGCGATGTTCATGCTTCCTTGCGTATTTTGCAATAATTTCATTGACTGTCTCCATCCTCAAATCTCGAATATCATCGTTTCGCATGTACCAACGGGCTCCAACTGTACTTCTCAGTATTTTATTCTGAAAGGTTTGGATTTTCTTAATATTTGATTTCTTGGCACAGCCCCAGATCTGTATCCCATAGGTCCAAATAGGGCGAAGGATCTGCTTATATATAAGCAGTTTGTTGTGAAGAGAGAGATGGGAATTCCTTCCCATTAGACAATACATCCTTCTGTACTTGATTTTAAGTTCTTCTTTCTTCTTTTCTATGTGTTTATTCCAGTTTAATTTGGAGCCAAGTGTCAAACCCAAGTATTTAACTGCTTCAGTATGCGGTATTTTATTCGAATTGATCTCAACATCCAAGATTGGGACTTTTCGGTTAGTGAAGTTGATGTGGGCTGATTTTGATTCGTTCAGCTTCATTCTCCACATCTTGGTCCACTTAGAAACCTCAGTAGTAGACGTCTGTAGTTTGCGTGTTGCAGCTTCTATATCATCTCCAAGAGAGAGGATAGTGTTATAATCTGCAAAGGTGGCAACAGTTGTGCCTTCTTATTGGGGTAAGTCCCATGTGTACAGGAGGTAGAGTACTGGCCCTAAGACACTCCCCTGCGGGACCCCTGCTTTTACGGGCTTCAAGCCGGAGTATTGGTCATCTTGCTTCACCCTGAAATGTCTATTTTCAAGGTAGGACTTCAGTAGTACGTAGTACTGTCTTGGGAGATCCCTGTACCGTTTGTACTCTAGTCCCTCGTGGCAAACCTCGTCAAACATCCAAGAAGATACTGGCACACATTTGTTTACCTTCTAGGGATTTTTCGATGATGTTAGTGATCCTATGGACTTGATCTATCGTTGAGTGATGTTGTCTAAAACCAAATTGATGATCTGGAATTAATTTTCTTTCTTCCATTATTGGTTTGTTCAATTATAATTTTACTAGCAGAACTAATCCAATAATATTCAGCAGGGTAAATTTCTACCACATTAAGTAATTTTTAGTATTTCTACATATATTAACCAAAAAGGTATGGAAGTTGGTAGTTGCATTAATATACATAATTTAAGATCAGCTGTACCTTGCTTTGACTGGCGGGTGAAAATGACAACATACGCAAATATGACAAATTATAATTCAAGTCATAATATGACTTAACATTTTAGTTGTCGAGATAAATATACAGATAATGTCTGGAGGATAAGGGGAAAGGGATAGAGAAGTCAACTAATCTATTAACAACTAATCTATTCTATCTATTCTGCAGGTGGAAGACACTTCAATTTGTAGAATTACTAACGCATACATGTAAATTAAAATCACTAACACCTCGTTACTAATTCAGTTGAAATTTCCAACTTTAAATAATGTTAACCACATCATATTATTATTCATATTATTCAGCAATTAGTATTTGAAAAAGTAAATCAGTTAAATGCCCAGAGATGTTGCAATGGAAGAAAATAAAAATAGAAGACATTCAGAAGAGACATCAGAGGAAGACTCGCAAGTTAAGGGTTGAGAGGATCGCACTCGAAACTTTTACAGAAAACCCTCAACCGCGGTTCCTTTCCTTGAAAACTGGTTGAATATTCTAGTGGGGTAATACAATACCCCAACTATTACTCAGGCCTTTCCTTCCAACCACTTTTCCCCCGCAACCCGTTAAAATTGAAAGGAGGGAAGGAAAGAGCGTTTTTTTTTTTCGTTCAAGTTTTGCGGTTAATTCTCAAGGGGGAAATCCCCCCAAAGTTTTGCCTCACTTCGGCCCAACACCATGAAACTCTTCCGCAGGGCCATCCGTTTAACGAGTGGCAAAGAGGGCAAGCAGAAATCTGGGATAGTGCAGAGAGTGTAGGAGCGGAGGAGGGAGAATGAAATTTTCTAAAAAATTCAAACGAATTATGATGCGCAGGGAAGAGGAGGGGAATGTTTTGGTGGTGTTGGAAGCTTGAGGCCGCGGCGGTTCTTCATATACATATTTAACACAAGACTCCGTGGCCTCATCCTACAACTCCTCCAACCGTCTACTCATACTCCGGTTCTTTCCCTCCTTTCAATAAAGGAAGGCAGATGGAAGTCGTCTACATAGACGGTTTCCTAACAACGGTACACAACTACGCGCTGAAAGTACGAATGAACCAATAAACCAATTTCAAAAGCACAACCTAACATACTTCTTACAAAATAATACAAAACTCAAATCAATAACTCGTGTTACGGAGATGAACTGAGTTTAATCAAAATTTTCAAACCAAACCATTAAAGTGATCATTTGTCCCAATTTTAGGAATTAAGTCAATAATCCACCCTCCGAGAACCGATTTAAGTGCTCTGTGCATATCTCCTGAAATTCAATAATCGCTCTATCACCTGTGAAACACGCACACTCCAAAGAGTAGAAATTTTTTAAATTTGTTTTATTGCACCAAGTTATAAACTTAAAAGCAACATTATTTCAAGTTGGCGTACATTAAGAAATCTGAGATACATCACTTAGCCCTTATTGTCCTGCTTTCAAATTTCGTGAGACGGAGCATGCATATCACAATGCTTCAACCCGTATTTTGATTCCAGTAACCTTGTGATGTAGTAAATGTGGATGCAAATGTTGACACCACAAATCGGGCCATACATCGGGAATGGTTTGAGGTACGGACCTGGGGAGGGGCTCATTCGATTCCTCATGGAAAGTTCTTCGAAGAAAGTCCAAATTTAGGCCGCCTTGACTTTTTTTGAGGTTTTTAGGGATTTTACAAAACTTTGACAACCCTTAAAGGGCACTTTAAATTAAGTGAGAGAGCTGGATAAAGAATTGAGGCGTTGTCGAACTAACATGGATTTTTCCTGAAAATTTCAGATTTTTTGCTCCAGCCGTTTAGGAGAAATCGTGCGTAGAGGCGGACGGACGGAGAAATTTTTATTGCAGATTTGCATTCTACACCCTTTGAAACTTAAACCATGAAATTTTCAGAAGGGGTTAGCATTTTTTTTCAAGAGCGATCAACGGTTCATTATTGAATAATAAACCAATAAGTGAATATTTCTGACTCGCGTACAAGTGCCTAGACAGTTGGCTACATCAGGTTATCCGTGCATAGCAAGGTCCTACTGCATTTAGAATTACCTTACCTTTTCGTAGTTACCTCCATTCATAAAGTTAGCTTCACACGTGCAGTGTGGAGCAATACAACAAAGGAGGAGAAGCTAAAAACGTTCGTAATGATGAGGTTGTTAACTGGGACGATGTGTTGAAACTATTACGAATTAGAATATTGGAGGAGGTGTAGAGGATGTTAATACATCAACCCAACAACTTACTGATAATTTGGCAAAAGCTTCTTTCAAATTCGTCCAATCATATATATACACACACACACCGGCCAATTTTAGAAAAGATTAATTAATAGTATATTATTAATCTTTTTGTACGATATACTGTTTAATATCTTAGGACCTCATTGATGGTGGAATAGGAACAGAGGAAGCTGCCTTCCTGTGGAACGGATTGTAAACGAAAATCACCAGATACTCAACAACTTGTGTAGAAGGATATTTGAAGAGAACTACTATTTGTAATTACAGGAAAATATTCCACTAAATTCTGCATAAAAAAGCGTAACATAAAAAGGCTATCAAAGCACAGTGTGTACTGTAGTATAGGTACCGAGGGGAAGTAGGTTTCCCTGGGTTTTCACTCGGGTAGTGGAAATAAATTGAGCAACCAAATGGAAGTTAGTAACCGCCACACAGATTTTTCTTAAAGCATAGTTAACAGCGCTTGGTAAAAACTGGGAAGGCTCTAGGCTCAGTGGTCGTTCAAGGCGGGGGTGTAATAGGGCTTGTAGTACTAACGGGATCGTGAGCTCCACACAGAGGGGAAGTTGAGAGCGTCTAGAGGAACTCGTGCTAAAGAGAACATTCTACCAGGAAAATATGCGACCTTCAAGAGTCTTTGAGGCAGCCAAAGTATTCAAAATATTCCTTTTCCGAAGCTGAGAAACCAGTGCTCTCCCAAGCTACCAAGGGAATCAACTGAATTTCTGAAATGTCATTCATAACCCAAAAATTACTTATCTTGGACAAAAAAATTCACCTTGCAAACAATTAGGAGCAAGTTTAATTATATTAGACGTAAATAGGTTTTTGACTGAGGGAAGATTACGAATTCCGACGGACACGAAAATCTGCAACACATTTGTGTTTATGGTAATAACCGATAAACCTCGGAAAGGTCACCAATAAGTTGACTAGGTACTCACTTTTCGTTGCTTGGTCGTTAATTTCGAATAGTGTGTATACGTCAGCGTCATCTTGAGGAGAGCAACATTTTTTTAACAAAATGAGAATGCAATCCCCAGAATGCAGTGAAGAACATTTCTTAAACGAGAAATTACATTTTAAAAACTTCTGTGATGGATTAAATATTTTTTGTATAGATTTCTTGGTTTACTATTCAGCAATAAACTACTGGCATCGCTGAAGACACCAATACTGGTGGTCCCCCGTGGCGCCGTGATCATTTCCGAAAACCACTTCCAATTAGCTACAACCTATTTCACCACCTACGTAATATGTTATCGATTTGCAAGCTCACTCTTGGTCATGTTGTAGGTACCTCAATAAAAATAGTGTTTTTAAAAAAAAAGAAAAAAGGTTAAAATGCAATCCGGGCATTGCAATTAATTGCATAGGTAGGAGCTGCTTGGAGCGGCATAACGCATGAATACTTGGCGGTTTTTAAACAATTGCGGTAGGATGTTTACTACATCGATGGGTACTCATACCTGCTAGTTCTGTGGTTGGTCGTTGGGCCGGGCAATAGTTCCCCAGGTTCTACCCTGCCGTTCAACACGGTCGTGTCATCGTCAGATCGCTATCCCTTTCGTTTGGTTTAGATTTAGCGCATCCCATCCATTCAAATTGTACAATAGGCGTCCTAGGGGTACCTCGCCTTACGGTGACCCCTGGACACCTCACACTACGGTCCAGAATCGCTCCCAAGGAAGGAATTGGATAACGGCCAGACAGCGAAATTATCGTTGGCTCCATTTTCCATTCGTGCTACATTTACCCCAAAACTCCCCTTTCTCCAAAGCCGACTGGGTTTCGTTGAGATCCGTCAGGTCATATGAACAATGAAGATAAAATAGACGCTACACTTCTGATAGGTTAGGTTTCTCATCTTAGTTGCATCCCCCCCCCCCCCTACTCTTACTTCTGGAAAAAAAATTCAGCAACTTAGAGGAACAGAAAAACAAAAACAAACCAACTACATGAAAAAAAAAAAAAAAAAAAACCGCTGCAAATTCTTTCACTGGGGTTTATTATTCAATTTCATTCATTTGGCTTGCATTCATAATTTGAATTTCTATTAAGCTTTGGAGTGGGCGTGTTTCACAGGTGATAGAGCGATTATTGAATTTCAGGAGGCACACAAATATGACCAACTGATCAATCCAAACAGGTATTTTGGTTGAGAACCGATTTACCTGCTCTATGCATATCTCCTGAAATTCAATAATCGCTCTATCACCTGCAAAACACGCACACTCCAAAGCTTAGTATAAATTCAAATCATGAATGCAAGCCAAATGAATGAAATTCAATAGTAAACCCCAGTGAAAGAATTTGCAGCGTTTCATGCATATCAGAACGCTTCAACCCGTGTATCGGCTATAAACCCTTTCAGGAGTTCACTCCAGTATCCACATTCACTACATCACTAGGTTACTGCGATAAAAAAAAAACCCGCTGTTTTTGTTTTGATCGCAGGCGTACGGCGGACGGACAGGAAAATTTGTATTGCAGATTTGGATTCTACACCCTTTGAAACGTAAACCATGAAATTTCAAGATCGATTACAATGGTTTATTATTGAATAATAAACCAAAACGACTTTTTGGGCTCTAAATACATTTTCCAAATGCTCCTTATGAGGAATCCTGAAAACTTCTAACGTAGTGAAAAACTAGCAGTATTTTGGTTTATTTGGTGCACAAAACAAATACCTCCTCGAATTGGTTCAAACTTGAAGCATAAGCCAAATCTGAGATAAAGTTTTGAGTGGCTAAATTGTAATAACATGTTCATTGTTCCGTTTTTCAAACAAGTGTAGGGTGCTGAATTGTAGAATCAGGAAGAATCGTTGTGTAAAAGGGGTGAGACACAAAGGAACGCATTTGTGGCGTTACGTGGCCTCGTTTCGTTCTCATTCAATGTAACATTAAGGTCGTTATGAATCTAATGAGCTATTTAACGAACCGATGAAGTTTACAAACGAATTGATGGTTTAAAATGAAGAATTCCCAAATCATTAAACTTTCACGTTGAATAGAAAGCCAAATTTTGTTTTTTATATTCGAGGGGGCCATGAAAAATAGAAGCCCAAGTGAAAATTAGCTGATGATACTGTTCAATAAGCTAACAATGTATGAATGTGTGAACCAGACTTTGATCATATACGTTAATTTGGATCTTTATTCTAACTAATCGAAGGGAAGAAATATGGCAGTGCTTTAAAATATGTAACAACTCCTTCTGGAAAATAAGTTGGGCGACGTTTTTCATAAAATCCACTTGTCTCAATAACATTAACGTAATCTGTGTGAAGGTAGGAACGCGAGCGTCACTGACAAGACCATCTTCAATTTAACCTCGACCATTCTTTGAAATATCTTTAGCTTAAGCTGCTTCACATATACAGGTATTACAAGATTTTCCAGTTGGCGAAGTATTTCACGCATGCTGGAAAAACTTCCAAGTAATTCCTTTTCAAACGTGGATGGAGATAATCCGTTTATAATTTCCCTTTGGAGTCAAAGGGCTACTAACTTATTGCGAAAAATGTGGGAAGTTGACTTTTGAATTGCAAATAGGTACGTACATCGTACAAGAGTCTCGGAGTAAAGCGGCATTTATATTTGATTATAGGGACAAAGACCGACCCGACCATACATACTTTAATAAAACACAGTTCTCGAATATGCGTTCTATTTTCAGAGATATGGGTTGACTACACGGATATTATAACGTTTTGATGAGCTTGGAGATTAAATATTCACTTGGTGGATGCATTAGAAGGTACAATCATCAATGTGATCAGAAGGTAATAACCATTGATTTTCTCAAACAGAACCTTCTCAAGCTAACTTTTCCCAAAACTTGTTTTTCATTAATAAGTCATGAATGATATATGATCTGATGACTTACATATTATGTGAACGTACGTTCATTCACCTAATACGAGTTAAGAATGAGTAAGGTAAGATGCAATAACCACCGGCCAGTGACGAGATAGTTCCCCCTCCAAGGGATGGACATAGCATTAAGCCTTTACAGAACAGCCTTCACATTGGAACTGCTTCCAACAGTAGATAATAAGAGATGATATTAATTTGAGGCACCTTAGCCTTAAACTAAAAATGATTTTTTGATCAATGTACTGTGTGCAGAAAATTTTAAGTAAAATTATACTGATACCCCAATTAAACATAATTAAACTACATAATGCACAATGTTGACCTCATTTGGTGAATAATTTTCCTTTTCTAAACGACAATTTTGTGAAGTTAGCACTCTCTCATAAAGCATAGTAACTATTCTGTTAGTATAACAATTACTTTTCATTATATTTCCTGTCGAGCTACGAGCTACCTAGGCAACGGAGTGAAACGAACTATAACGATGCTGCGAGTGATTTCACAACATTTATTACCATTCTAACTACACCTATATTGATCTGCATATCAGATCAGTTGTAATTTGGGCAGGATTCGGTAAATGCCTGGCTTTTTAAAATTCCATCTAATATTCCGTCACTGTAATGCTTCACTGACAATGAATATCAAGTATTGAAGCCCGAAAGAATGAATAATATGACTTGCAGTGAATTAGTGTACCGTTCTTCCTCCAAATTGCTGAATCGTTCTAATAATCAGAAGTCCTGTGGAATTCAACCCAATTTTATGCGGACAGAAACATCCGGAAACTACAAATAATTATGCTACACCTTACCTAACTCGATCTCCAACGCACGGGTCATAGCGAATGCGTGAAAAGTGGTTTGGTTTTGGAACAAAAATAAAAGAGCCAGCTAAGGGGATAGAAGGAAGGAGAAGCCCTATTTTAATTCCCGATAAAATCACGAAAACCAACTAAAAGAGGAAATAAAGCATGCTTGGGACAAAAACTTGTAGCAGCAACTAAATCGGGATCTTCAAGCTCTCGGCGGACCCGACTTGACTGACTCCAAAGACTTTAGATTCAATCTGTTATAGTCACACACACACACACTTTTTTTTTAAATTTTTTAATTTAATTTAATTTTTTTAAAAATAATCTCCCTTCAAAGACGGAGGGGGCACACCATTGAATGAAAACGAAAAAACTAAATGAAATGAAAGTGGGGAGGACAGGTTTACCCGACGCCGGCCTTTGGGATATAGGAAGTTGAGGATTATGGAGGAGGAAGAGAGGGATGAAAGGAAGTGCCCCTATAAAAAGACCACCAGTTCAGGTAAGAGCCCCGGATGACGCTGGTGGTGATACCACGAAGTACTCCTGATGAGGTGCCCAGCTCAAGTAACTCCGTGGCACTTTTCCCGCACCACACTCCGCGCCATCACACGGTCGCAGCCATAACCTTGATGTTGTTAGGCACCATTCCTTTTAGCTCAGATATCGCTTGCCGAAGGTCATTTCTATCATATTTAACACACACACACACACACACCATTAAAATCCAGGGGGATCATTTCAGAGTTCCTCATCACAGATTTCGATGAACGAAATGTATGAATGTTTTTATTCAAAACTCTTCAGAGCCATTGACGAAAAGCGGAACTTTTTCAGTAGAGATCTTCCTGTTCCAAAACACGGGATCATAAAAGAAAGCGATTTCATTACAATAAGGAAGGGGAGCGTTGTTTTTTCAATGGGCTAACCAGGTGCGGCGAGGGCACGAGCGAGAGACGCTGCAATGACAGTTACACGGGATCACAAGGGAACTTCTATAGGCCACTGCCATGGCACAATAGGCGAATCAACTGAGGATTTGAACCATTGCCCTACTTCCTTCCTCTGTTTTGTTAGCCAAACAAAGGGGAATAATAAATATCACCGAATTTTTCCCTTCGTTTTACGGATATTTTCCTGTTTAATGGGTTCGTTTTTTTCTGGTTTCCGTGAAATATTTCTTTTTTCATACGGATAAGCAACGAAAAGAATGAGTGTTGAGCTTTATTCTAAAAGTAAAGTCCGAATTATTGATGCAGGCCGTAATTGTATTGTGGCTCATATAAGTGATGGAAGTGTTAGACATGAGGCTTGTTCAACTTAAAAGAGAGTTAATCTCTCATAAAAAGCAGCGAGGTTGACTCTGGTTAAATTCGTGATCCTCTGTGGTAGGAAGGCTCTACCTAATTGGAACAGCGTGTTCTGTTAATTCAGAAAATCTAGGAGAAATTACCGTATCTAGCGAAAATCGTTGAAGCTTGATATGCGCAAAACCATCAACTGTGTTCTTGGTTTATTAATCAATAATAAACCATTGTAATCGGTCGGAAAAATTTTAACCCCCTGAAAATTTCATGGTTTACGTTTCAAAGGGTGTAGAATCCAAATCTGCAATAAAAGTTTTTCCGTCCGTCCGCCGTATGCCGTACGCACGATTTCTCAAAAACGGCTGGAGCAAAAAATCTGAAATTTTCAGGAAAAATTAATATTGGTCCGACAACGCCCCAATTCTTTAGCCAGCACTCTCACTTAATTTAAAGTGCCCTTTAAGGGTTGTCAAAGTTTTGTAAAATCCCTAAAACCTAAAAAAAAGTCGAGGCGGCCTATAAAACTTGGACTTTTTTTTGAACTTTCCATGAAAAATTGAATGAGCCCCTCTCCAGGTCCATAGCTCAAACCATTCCCGATGTGATGATCTTATGCTGCCAACATTTGCATCCAGATTCACTACATCACTAGGTTACTGCGATCAAAACAAATAGAAGAGTTTTTTTTTTTTTTTATCGCAGTAATCTAGTGATGTAGTGAATGTGGATACTGGAGTGAACTCCTAAAAGGATTTATAGTTTATAGCCGATACACGGGTCGAAGCATTCTGATATGCATGCTCCGTCTTACGAAATTTAAAATAGAATGTTTTTCCATTGTAATCGCTCTTGAAAAAAACGCTGCAAATTCTTTCACTGGGGTTTATTATTCAATTGGCTTGCGTTCATGATTTGAATTTCTACTAAGCTTTGGAGTGTGCTTGTTTCACAGGTGATAGAGTGATTATTGAATTTCAGAAGGCACACAAATATGATCAACTGATCAATCCAAATAGGTATTTTCGTTGAGAACAGATTTACGTGCTCTATGAATATCTCCTGAAATTCAATAACCGCTCTATCATCTGTGAAACACGCACACTCCAAAGCTTAGTAGAAATTCAAATCATGAATCATTGAATTTATTATTCAATGATTTGAATTATTATTTATTCAATGATTTGGTTTATTACCAAATCATTTTAGAATTTGCAGCGTTTCATAATATATCAGAATTATTCAACCCGTTATCGGTTTAAACCCTTTTAAAGAGTTTGAAGCAGTATTTTACATCATTTTCAAAAGGTTACTGCAATCAAAACAACAAAAGACGAATATAGTAGTAAACCAAAATGTGATCGAATTAATTTTCAGGCGTACGGCGAATGACGGACGGAAAATTTTTTTCACTCCATTGCAGATTTGGATTCTACTACCAGGTTTTTTGAAACAAAACCATTAAATTTTGGGCACCAACACAAATGGGAGGGGGGGGGGCTTGAAATTTTTTTTTGTTTTGATTGCGATTACAATGGTTCATTATTGAATAATAAACCAAAATTTAGTATAAACCGAGGTCATTTCGGATGATGAAAACTGACTGAATTACTAGAAAAAACTGTTTTTTATACCGACCCGTCGCTTAACGACATATTTAAGTCAATAAAGCTTGCTGTGAGGAAGTCTTAATTATTCAAACGGAGTGCAGTTTTTCGAAAAAAATATGTAATGTAGATAACGAAATTTCCACAAATTTTGTAATTGCCGAAGTGAATAAATTAGAATCCTTTTTGCAACCACTACAAGGGAGAAATAAGAAAGCTACCAATAAAAGAGATACCGGAAAATTGAATTAGTACAAAGGTGGCCCCCAGGCAACTGGTAAAAAAGATTGGGAGGGGAGGGGAATGATGTTGCTGATTGAAAAAAAAGGCATTTTTATTGTTGAGAATGGAAATGGCGGTCATTCGTGCGGAAATCTAGAGCTGTTAAAAAGATCTTTGGCCATGCCCTCCCTTCTCGATGCTTTTTGTTTAGGAGGAAGCCTTCAGAAGGATGGGCAGAATACCAATGAAATTGCAAATACCTCCTCAGAGTAGTTTGTCATTCCGTCGAAAAAGCTATTGTTTTTCGCGGGGGGGAGTACAATTACACGAGAAAGAAACTGAGTTTCCTTTTTACAACCCTCGTTTCGGGAAAGACCGGCAAATTTACAGAAAGGGTTTGGAATTTTCAAATTAAATCCGAACCGATGCGGAGGTCCAAAATACAGCGCTCTACTGATAGAGATCCACGGGATAGGATATGGTTTAAGTAAATTTTTGGAAGATGACCAATAAAGTTGAAGGTTGTATTTCTTGAACAGAACAAAACCAATGTTCCAGAGAAAAAACGCTGCAAATTCTTTCACTGGGGTTTATTATTCAATTGGCTTGCGTTCATGATTTGAATTTCTACTAAGCTTTGGAGTGTGCGTGTTTCACAGGTGATAGAGCGATTATTGAATTTCAGGAGGCACACAAATATGATCAACTGATCAATCCAAATAGGTATTTTGGTTGATCACAGATTTACGTGCTCCATGCATATCTCCTGAAATTCAATAATTTCTATCCCTGTGAAACGCGCACACTCCAAAGCTTAGTAGAAATTCAAATCATGAACGCAAGCCAATTGAATAATAAACCCCAGTGAAAGAATTTGCAGCGTTTTCCTGAAAATTCCAGATTTTCTGATTTTTCCTGAAAATTATCAGAGTGCTTCAACCCGTGTATCGGCTACAGACCCTTTCAGGAGTTCACTCCAGTATCCACATTACTACATCACTACATAAACCAAAATAACGCGAATGTTGGCACCATCGATCGGGAATTGTTTGACCTACGGACCTGGGGACGGGCTCATTCGATTCCTCGTGGAGTGTTCTTCAAAAAGAGTACAAATTTAGGCCGCCTTGACTTTTTTGAGGTTTTTAGGGATTTTACAAAACTTTGACAACCCTTAAAGGGCACTTTAAATTAAGTGAGAGAGCTGGCTCAAGAATTGGGGCGTCGCCGGACCAACATGGATTTTTCCTGAAAATTTCAGCTCTTTTGCTTCAACCGTTTGGGAGAAATCGTGCGTATGTCGTACGGCGGACGGACGGAAAAATTGTTATTGCGGATTCGGATTCTACACCCTTTGAAACGTAACCACGAAATTTTCAGGGGAGTTAGCATTTTTTTTTTCAAGAGCGATTACAATGGTTTATTATTGAATAATAAACCAATAATCTCCGAATTTTCAAAGGATTACTTTTGTGGTACGTACAGGAAACATAATAGAAGGTGATCCGTAAAACAGTTACGACAAATAATTATAAAATATTAAAATTGACTTTTCAACCTTTTCTAAGTGACTGAGCCCCAGAGAGGAGCTGGACATCATGAGCTAAAATTATACAGCATTAGCAAACTGAATTAAACCTTTAGCAAACTGAATTAAACTTTGCGCAAGTAGAATTAAACCTTTCGCAATTGCAATTAAACCTTCCGCAAACTGAACTAAACTTTCCGCAAAAAACAAAAAATTTAATCATTTGTTAATATAAACAGAAAAAATTAAATAAACAACTTTAACTTTATATAATATAAATCCATATGAATTATTGTTCTGCTGTAAATTATCACATCAATTTACTGATTTATATATAGTATTGACACATCAAGTTAAACTTTTGACAAATATATTTAAACTTTCGACAGATAAATTTAAACCGTCTACAAATAGATTTCAACTTTCGACGAATAGATTTCAACTATTGACGGATAAATTTAATCTTTTGACAAATGGAATTCAACTTTGGACAAATAGACTTCAACTTCAAACGTAAAGAAGAAAGAAATAAGCAAAAAACCAAATCACAAAATTAACGAGTTCTGAAAACGAACTTCAATGAAGTGGACGTCCTGCTGCGGATGGAGACGTTAAAAACATATCCATGACGTAATAATTACGTTTCAATTATTCAAACAGTCATTTTGAGTTAAGGAGGCGACACTTTGCAATATAACGTCCACCAGTTGATGTTCCCCTTCACCTCCCAAAATGTCACTGGCTTTGTTCTTGATCTTCGAGAGTGCTTCCTTACATGGTTTTAACACTGGAGAATACAGTGGTAAAAAAGTCATTTTCATTTGAGATGAACGCAAAAACTCTTGAACTTCAATAGCCCTATGAATTTGAGCATTATCCATGATCAGCATTGTGTGAATAGCAAGAACGCAGCCCTGAAACTGCTAATACTTAGGTATATATAGTTGAAATCTATTTTCCAAAGTTGTGATGGATATGATTAGTTGGCCCCTTCCCGATTTTAGAATCTGTCGCCTTGGGAGATGAATCGGACGCCTGCAAGCGTCTGGATCATCCTCTGAGCCTGGCGGAGCATAATAATGCATCCACATCCTCGGAAGGGGCAACTATACCATTCCATCACCTCACAAAGTTGAAGTCCATTTACCAAAAATTAAATTCATCTGTCAATAGTTGAAATCTATTTACCGAATTTTGAAATCCATTTGTCGAAGGTTTAAATTTATCTGTCAGAAGTTTAAAATATTTATCAAAAGTTTAACTTAATGTGTCAATACTATACACGTCAAGAAAGGGGAAGGTCAGTGGAGGGGTTGGCCTGTAGCTGCGGAGGGAAGTACGTGGTATATGTCCATGACTTGTACCAGAATCTTCCTTGCTTGGTTTTTTATTTTTGAAAACGCTTTTTCAACAGGATTGAGCATGGGGGGTGGGGGTAAATTGGCAAAAACTTTACCTCCATACGTGCATTTGCGAAAGGTTTAATTCAGTTTGCGAAAAGTTTAATTCTAATTGCGAAAGGGTTAATTCTAATTGCTAAAGGTTTAATTCCAATTGCGAAAAGTTTAATTCAGTTTGCTAATGCCATAATTTTACCAGTGGGACTTGCCTGGTACTTCCGAACCAGCTTCTCGACATATGCTTCGATGTTGGTATGGTTAAGGCGCACGTATCCTCTATTTACGATGTCCTCGCGATTTCTCTTTTCGGAGATGAGATCTGTCACCACACTGAGGCCACTCTCAACAAATGAGGGTAAGGAAATAACAAATTTTTAGACTGCACTCATCACTTCAGGGTAGAGGAGAGCGATGGTCCCTTGAAGCAGAAATTCCATGATCCCATCATCATCCTTGCAGCCGGGTTTCAGCTTTTTTTCTTCTTTTTTTACAAGCGACATAATGAACAGTGAGAAAGAGAATAAAGTAAAAAGTGTGGGGGATACTCCTATGAAAATAAATGAGAAATGAGACGACGAGCATAGCTCCCTACAAATCTAACACCAGACTCAATGGAAGCATGGATGTTATGAACGAGTTCTCACTCGACCGGCGTAACCATAGGTAAACATACTTTCTCGGAACTCGCACTCCGAGTTCCTTCAAGTCCTCATTCCCCTCAGATAGCCAGAATTAAAAAAACTTATGACAACTTATGGCTCCGCGAAGGATGGGACAGTATCATGCTCTCACATAACATCCTCTCAGTATGCTGATTTGTACCAAGATGCTTGTTGTTTGTTCGTTTCGTTCCAGTTTCAACTCGCTTTTATTTTAAAAACTTGACCATAGACCTCCACGACCCGAAACTGGCCCCTACCATCCAAAGTCGCCAATTTGTAAGTCTTCAGCACCCCCCCCCCCCCCCCCCAGGGACGGTTACGGCCCCGATGCGGACTACCGAACTAGATGTTTAAAAATGGGTTTTCAGGAAATACCCGCTTCGTCGTGAATATTGATGTTTCATTAGCATTACATGCACACTCTACACACATAATAAACCTATTCAATACCAATATTATAAAAACTTTACTTTCACCACAACCTGTCAGCATATTTGAAGGAACACGAAAGTTCAACTGCCAAGTTATTCTGCGTATCCAAAAATACATATTTACGAAAGATTCCAATGGAATTTTCAGGGCTTTCAAAAGTTAGTCTCTAGAAGTTAAGGAAATTCGAAGTTTTGATCTGAATTATATGTAAATGAAGTCTTTTTTAGGAATCGCCTTGGTTGGCGATTACAGAAAGCGTTACATAGTTTTGATGTAGCTTTTTGCGGGTTCCAGTGTATTAATCCTGATGCAAAACATCTGGTTTTCCCATTCTCGGCAGTTGACCAAGTTCTATCTCTATCGCCATAATATTGAGCTAGAATAATTTGCCAGTTGAAATCTTCCAGTGAAATTAAAATTTAATCACATCTGTCCTAGCGTATTGCACCATTTCAGAGCCCATCTTCTGTGCGGAATCTCAGTCCCGCCCGGTTTTTACTTCAATTTCCTTCTGAAAATTGGCGGAGAGGGCAAATGGTAGTAAAAAGCGAGCCCTGGTCTTCCCTCCAAACCGATCTCCTTACCAACCCTTTTTTGCCAAGTTAAAACGCTCTGAGCCTAAATTGAAAAGAGGTGGCTGAGTAGGGGGTGTAGGCGCCAAAATGGAAGAGGAGACAAAAAGTGGTCGAAGGATCCTTCGGGAAATTGAATATTGAAATATTATTAGGGGCAAGTCTCAACCCTTTCACAGCCTCTCATTCCAAGGGGGTGGTTCAGCGGCTACATCTCACTTCTGCCTCCGGACAACCATTTCATTCGAGAAACTTAATAAGCGGGTGACCGAGAATAAAAGGGCTCCGACGAGGATGGAGATGTAGTCCAGTCAAAGTACTAGCTTACAAAAGGTCGGATGTTATGTCTCGAAGTTTTATTCGGTGTCTTGGATTTCCAGTAGTGGAAAACTAAGAAAATCCAACAAAATTTTTTCCGGGACAACTTTTGGGGGCCAAAAAACCTCGAAATTTTCGGACGCTCGTTTTTCGTTATTCGCTCATATTTGAACACTATACGTCGTACGGAAAATTTTACTCTTACCTTGCCTTCTCCTGAGCGGTGGATACAATGTAAACAAACTTTTGAGATGAGATCATGTTGTTGATTCGAATCGTTATAATATAAATTGTATACCATATTGATAATTAGAAATGACTGAAGGAACTGATGTGTCTCTGGGAAAAAGTAGACTTTTATAACACACGGTCATCCAAAAGTTTGCTACGTAGACTAGAAGTCTCGAGTTCGTAAAGGTAGGTTTAATTGTTATATTATATTATGTATTAACATGGAACATGTTTTTAGCCGGGCCTATCTAGTAAAAAAGCGTTATACAGAAACCGTTATACAGAAAGTGTCACGAAATTGTTCTGATAGTTTTCACGTACAACCGAGCTGTTTCTAGGGAAATGAAAGTTGTTCAGTTTTCGACGGACGAAAATCGTTCTCCATTCGTTGGAAAGCTCTCGATTTATAATTAAATAATAATAATAATGATATTTTATTGTCATCATGAACAGTGCAAATAAAATACATATTCAGAGATGATAAAAATAAATTAATGAATTGTTTCTTGTGTGTTTATATATATAGGTAATACTTAGTTGGTACTTAAAATATAAATCAATAAATGAGATAAGTTCTCGTGAATGTGATGACCGTGCTATAGTAAAAACTGTGTTATATCAGAACCGAAATTTTAAAATTATTGTTTTATCGATTTTCTTTTTTTCAAGTGAATATATCGTTACTACTCGATTTTGGAAATAATTAAGAAAGTAAATTTAGAAAAAAAAACTATCTTGTAAATTGATTTGATTCTATCTTCTATTTATCATTCCTCTGTTTATTATTCTAATTATTTGGAAACATGTTTTCTTTTGGTTTTTAATTTAGCATGAAAGTATTCAATTTTGTTTTCGATATGAGTTTATCAATTTCTTTTCTAAATAAGTTTTCGTTATTAATATTAAGTATTTCAGTAATTATCACGCAGGCCTTGCGTACTTGTTGTTGGTATTTATGTCGTGATTTAATTTTATGTATGTTATTATATAGATGTAGTAAACAATGCCGCTTGTTTTCTTATTGTTACTTGGTTGTCATGTTGGTTAGAGTAGACGCTCACTCGACACGTGGATAACATCGACACAACTAACTATATCAGTTACTTTAGTTATCATAAACCTATTCTGTCTATCACTTCGACATAAACAATAAAATTCTTTTTCTTCGAACAGTTCATTGTTTTTTACAGACAACATAAAGAGAAAGAGGAACAAGTTGAAGCTAAAAACATGTTCCATGTATTGTGATGTTAGCCACTAAGGCTCAAAGCAGGTACGAGGCGCGGAGCGCCGAGTTTTTAGTTAGGTTATCGTAGCGTATTGTACGATGACCGTTAAAAAAATGCACGCTTCGCAAAAAAAAAAAAAAAAAAAAAAAACATTATGGGGAGGGGCCCTGAAAATATTTTGTGGGGGGGGGGGGGCTGAAAAACGTTACGCCGCTGGTTAACCTGCTTCTGTCGAGATTTACCGTTCTTCGTTGATATTGCCTTTGTGGTGTTTCATATAAATGCTTGTTCTTCCAGCCACCGCAACATAGTATTCTGAAAGGAAAGCTACTAACTGCTAACGCAACTAGTATAACTACTGAACTGTAATTGTAGGTTTGACAGCCATTTTGATTGTTATTAACGTTCAAAATGCAACAACACGAGAGTAGTGAATTGTGTAGGTACCTACCAGAAGAGTAGATTTCGGTTATTAGGGAGAGTGGTATCTCTAGTTAAGGATGATTCCTTCTCTCAGAAGCTATTGGTATAGCAAGGCACCGCCCCAATTCAAACTCGCTGGGAGCCGGAATGAATTAATATGACTTAATTAAGATTAGGGCTCGAAAGGGATAGAGAACAGGGAGGGGGCAGTTAGGCCTCGGGCGTTAATGCTTTCCTCCTTCAGTAGGAAACCTCGTGGGACGCAGAGGAGGGTCGGGAGTTGGAAAGTGGAGGATTTCCCAGGTAGGATTGGTTTTTCTTCAGGGAATAAACAATCCAGCACTGTCCCACGTGCCACAGCCAGCAATGGAGCATCCGAAGTTGTTAGTTGTCCGAAACCATCAATACCAGAATGTAGTAGTCTTGTCTTTTAGGTAAAGAAAAATCTTTTCCCCCAAAAACTTCTTTTAAGATACAAGTGTCGATAAAGTTAGGAAACACCTCGGTGGAAAAGACAAATGGTTAAGGGAAAACGATGATAACACCTCTTTGTTACTGGACGTAATGTCAAGAAAGTAATGAGCACATTCAATTTTTACTAACTTCTTCTTTGGGGAGATACGTAGGACTTGTTCCTGGAACCATTCAAAGTAATAGCAAACGATATCTTACAAACTTCAGTTAAATTTCTCGTTTTACAATAAAAATTTGTAGTAATAACCTCTACAAAGTTCACAACTCAGTATTGGACGTGCTGTGAGGACAAATGAACTTAATTCTGCATTAAAAACCACGAATAAAAATTTATGTTTTTCAACTTGAATCTCTAAAGTTATCAACGGAATGGAAACCTGTTCAAGCGTACACCTCACTACAATCTACCGAATAGTAGACAAAAGAGCCCTCATAGATAATGATAGATACCCAATTGAATACACCGATGAGGAATTTTCCATGAGATTTGGAGGGTTTTAGGACTTTTTGTGAAAACTAGTAACGTATGATGAGTTTTAGTAATTTTCAAAATGGCCTTTGTTTGAGTTGGTGTTGGTTTTGTTGGTAATTTGTAAGAATTAAAATACTCTATTCTTATAAGAAATTTAACCGTGATTCTAAAAGTTGAAAGTTGTTGAAATTAAGTGGAGAAATCTATGTTTTACAGAACTATACACGATTTTAGGAAGGAGGCGATCATAATGTACCGTCATACCATAGTCTCAACTAAGTAACTACTGATAAATTTAAAACACTGGCAGTCCGAATATGCTTCTATTCTTAGGAATCAAAGCCTTATTTCATTCAAAGTAACCAATAACAAATTTGGGAATTTCAAGTTGAATAAAACTCATTCTTAAGATATCCTGGGTAATGTGAAGGTTTTTCAGTGGCTCATAACCCGTTTCTGAACATTCAGGTATGAGAAATCTAGCAAAAGCGAAGCTGTACAATCTGCTTTGAGAGAATCAACAATACGTCTGTCGTATTATTCGAGCCCCAAATACCATTTCCACGCTTCTATTGAACGGACAGAATAGTGATAGAGTAGAGCAGCCAGGTGGCAAGTCCGTAAATGGAAAAGCGGGGCGGAGGTTTAGCAGTGGTCTGTCACAGAATATGAAGTGTTCCCCTCTCTGGTGAACTCGAATAAACAACAGCTGCGGACCCCTTCGAAAAGCCAAACCCAATTACTAGTTCCACAACCTTGGAATAAAGAATGACAAAATAAAACGGAAAATACCTCGGATAATAGAAGTAAAGTTCCTTTCACTTTCAATATAACAAAAAGGCTTCTTGTTTTACATTCCGCGTGCGTAAATCCCACCTCTATAATCCACAACTCCTAACAAGACACTGAATAATTCAAACTTCATAATCTAATTCGTAATCATCGACTGTTAGGAAATGCTCGATGAATTAACGAACAACTCGGCAAAACAAAAAAAATGGGACTCAAGAAGTTATGAACTCCAAGTACAAGGTTTAGAATTCGTCAGAAAAAAAGTGGCTATAATTTATCAGATTGGAGAGTATATTAGGTTTATTTTTCGGAAACGTTTCGTCCCGCTATGGGGACTTCTTCAGTCCTGCATACAGCATAAAAATATTCGTCATTATTCACTAAGCCTATTTTTATCACATGTATGATTCGTCAATGTTCACTATTATGATTGTCATTCTTGATAAAATTTAATTTTTCTCACCTATCATTATGTTATAGATATGTATGCATATCCAACCAACATCATCCTGGTCAACACACATAAGTTGAAGTGATTTTATCCTAAAGGGAAAGAATTAAGTTTGTTATTTAATTATAGTAGTAATACTCATAATTTATATTCAGTTTCATCTTTTGTTAGTTATGTAAAAATAGAATTATGTAAAAGTTGAGTTATTTACCTTATCATGCCAAACAAATTTTTTTTATAAGATCATCATTGAAAATCCAGAAAGGAAGACTAGAGAAGTTTTTTTAAGATAACTCATGAGAAAATAAATGGGAAACTACTAGTCATTATCGTTGCTGCTGTCACTCAACTTTTACATAATTCAATTTTTACCTAACTAACAAAAGATAAAACTGAAGATAAATTATGAGTATTACTACTATATTAACTAACAAACTTAACTCTTTCCCTATAGGATAAAATCACTCCAAACTATGTGTGTTCCAACCAGGATCATGTTGGTTGGATATGCTTACATATCTATAACATAATGATAGGTGAGAAAAATTAAATTTTATTAAGAATGACAATACATGTGATAAAAATAGGCTTAGTGAATAATGACGAATGTTTTCATGCTGTATGCAGGACTGAAGAAGTCTCCATAGCGGGACGAAACGTTTCCGGAAAATAATCCCAATATACGCTCCAATCTGATGTATAAAATGGAAGTGGTCACACCACAACCAACAACCATGACTATAATTTATATATTCAGATTTACACTCTGCATATCTAGTGTATTCCAGTAACAACCTCAACCAACGATCCACAGTAGTTTGATGATCCTTCATTAGATTTCGTCGTTGTGGGCCAAAAGCGATTGGTACATACATGGCGGGCGTATAATTTGATGGGTAAAATCAAACTTTGTATTAAGATGTTTTAGGTTACTTAATTTTCAAAACGTCAGCCAACAAATTTCACTTTTTGGTTATACTACGGCGAGATGTAGTCAACCTAAAAGCTCAAATGGGAGCTTTGAGCCGAATTTGGTGATTTTCGAATCAGTAAGTTGGTAAAATAATGTCAAATGGTGAACGAAAGAATTTAGAAACTTTTTTTTCTGTTGCTGAATCTTGAAACGTACCTAAACTGAATTTTGAGGGGCCAACAGTTATTTCGTCCACAGTCGACTTTACAGTTCATAATTGGGCCATAAAATTATTGAAATTATAAACGGAAAGCACCAACGAACGAAGCGCACCTATTCGCGCACCAGGCTCGGTACCCTCGCACTGTGTAAACAAGGGCTCTCATGACCGACTCACCAGGCGGTTTTTATTTGCGCATGAAACAAAACTTGCTCTGCTACCTCGCGTTGCTCAAATGGGATTGACTCGCCTGCCTCACCCTTCCATGCGAGGAAGTGAGGAGAAGATGAGCTTTGGTTCGCGAGTGGGAGGCGAGGTGTTTTGCACGAGTAGGGGCGATTCGCCTAAACCCACCTTCATAAACGAAGTATGTAGAAAAATCCGTCTGAATACAAATGCGGGTTTCAAACAGTACCTCTTTGTTTCAGACGTTAACCACCAAGGTGCCGGTATAGTAGGTGGGATCAATCAGTGTTCAATTGTGAATTATTAAGAATGAAAAACTGTAATATTAAATTTGTAACATTATAAATATGTTATTAAATTTTGTCGGGGAAGGCGGAATTTCTAGAAAATATTCCGTTTTCGCTTTATTGTTTTCAATGACCTCCTACCATCTCCAACTGTACTGACATAAAATAAAATGCCCTCCAGGTCTACTATTGGCTCAACAAATTTCCTATTAACCTGTGTCCAAAATCTCGGCCTCACTTTCAATCAGCCAGAAGGGGGTAGGAGGAAGTTCCAAAGCTATCGAGGAACAATATGTTGTTGATAGTATTTTTAGTTCGAATATTATAGAGTTTAGTTCCACCAATCAATTGAGACCACTCGGGTTACAGTAAAAGTAAAAAAAACAAGTTTTAATGCGAAAGAACAAACTCAAGTGATTCTCATTATTAAGTTAATTGTTTCCAGTTAAATTATTTATGGCGCAAAATTTCTTTAAAATAAATAAAGAAATATTAAATAAATACGAACAAAAAAGTCTTGGGATAAGTCAACAATGATTACTAGCTGCTTAAAAAGGCACACATGACCCAGGAGGCTTTATCAATCTAGAACCCTACATTTCAAACGAAGACGGTATTCAATAAGTTCAACTACTAAAGAACTTCCCATTAAGTTGAAAGTTGTGAGGTCCAACAATGAGTTTTCGTCTGAAAATGAACATCATCACTAGATTCAACGGTTAAAAATATTTATGAATCCAATATCTATTAGTTTCTCCTTGAGAGGCAATGGTGATACTTGGCATTTTTCAAGAAAACCGAGAAGCCTAGAACAAAACTGAAAACCCAAAAACAAAGAACCATTTCCAATCCTTCACAAATTGTAAAACGTACTACTAAGCTACTGCATACGTTAGAGAAACTTCCCTGTACACGCAGTCAAGAGGTTTCGGTGAAGTTGTGATATAGACAAAAATTTTACTAGGTTTACAAAAAATATGAAAAGTTCAAGATAAGAGGAGAAAAGCTGGAACATGTAATACAATATCGAGATGCGCAGAGTGAAATAAGATGTTCGAGTGACATGACAGTGATAGTAAAACTCACCCCTTGTCGAGTAGTTGAAATTTCCCGCTTCGTTCGGGAGTGAATAAAAGATGGACGAACCACGCTGAATCGGGAGAACTGGGAGCTAGGATGCGATAAATCTGTGAACAAAATGTACAGTTTAGCACTAATTTACAGTAAAGTAAACAAAAAAAATAAAATAAATGAATAAGGGAAAAACGCTGCAAATTCGTTCACTGGGGTTTATTATTCAATTGGCGTGCGTTCATGATTTGAATTTCTACTAAGATTTGGAGTGTGCGTGTTTCACAAGTGATAGAGCGATTATTGAATTTCAGGAGGCACACAAATATGATCAACTGATCAATCCAATTAGGTATTTTGGTCGAGAACAGATTTACGTGCTCTATGCATATCTCCTGAAATTCAATAATCGCTCTATCACCTGTGAAACACGCACACTCCAAAGCTTAGTATAAATTCAAATCATGAACGCAAGCCAATTGAATAATAAACACCAGTGAAAGAATTTGCAGCGTTTTATTTTATATTTTATTTTTTTAATGGTTATTATAATGCTTTAACCCCCTGTATCGGCTACAAAGCCTTCTAGGAGTTCACTCCAGTATCCACATTACTACATCACTAGGTTACTGATATCAAAACAAAAACAATAATAAACCAAAATAAGGCGAATGTTGGCACCATAAATCGGGCCATCGAGAATGGTTTGAGCTACGGACCTGGGGAACGGCTCATTCGATTCCTCGTGGAGTGTTCTTCAAAAAGAGTACAAATTTAGGCCGCCTTGACTTTTTTTGAGGTTTTTAGGGATTTTACAAAACTTTGACAACCCTTAAAGGGCACTTTAAATTGAGTGAGAGAGCTGGCTCAAGAATTGAGGCGTCGCCGGACCAACATGGATTTTTCCTGAAAATTTCAGCTTTTTTGTATTGCAGATTCGGATTCTACACCCTTTGAAACGTAAGCCATGAAATTTTCAGGGGGGTTAGAATTGTTTTTTCAAGAGCGATTACAATGGTTTATTATTGAATAATAAACCAAAAGTGAAGTGTGCGCTTCTTGAGGTGTTAAGAACAAAAAACAAAAAGTTTTGATTTCGGAATTGAGTGTTGGAACTCTTGTACTGGAACATTGCTCCTTTTCAATGAAAAGTTTTCATCGTTACTGTGAAACCATAAGGGAAGTTTTCTTTTTTAATGGCATGACTACACAGCAGGTAAAAATATCATCCCCAGACCCAACGCACTAAAAAGGGAAACGAAGAGTAAAATTTTGTAGCACGGGAATCTTGGTTTCTGCGTTTCAGTTGTTAAATTTGAGGGAAATCACAACGAATCACATTATGACATTAATCACATACCAACTTTAGAGCTAAGAGCAGAGTTACAGCTGAGCTTCAAATTAAAAGTAGAACAATGTTTCTTATGAGATCATAAGACTACCTTCATTCACATTTTCCATGTCAAATTAAGGACGTGTTGCCGTGGTCACAAAACTTCCATAGATTGGGCTCAAAGCGATTTCAAGATCTGCGCGAAATTCAAATGGAGGCGTGCCAAGATTACTCAATGAAGAACCTCAATAGTCATTTTCTCCTAATGGTGATTAAAAACCAGGTTCAAGGATCGTTTTCTGGGACCCCAGCGAGCCAGCAGGATAAATCCTGTTGGGCGAAGAAGTTGGACGGTCTTATCTCACGGGAGAAGAACCAGGAGTCAATGCCTCCTCTATTACCGTTTTTCTCTCAGGTTTCCCACCTCAAAGACTGCACGCAGTTGAATTACAGCCCAATCTCACACCACTTTGACTAAAGTTATTTATCTCAACCGCTTCCGGAAACAGACTTTTTTTTAGGTAAACTTTTCAAATGAACTCGGATCACGAGGTTCAAAATTTAGTCAGGGAACCGTCAACATGGTGTCCCAGGAGTTATGCACAATCCGACTCCTACGTATTCTAAAACTCATTTCCGACCAAAAGTGCATCTTAGCAATTTTTTTTACAAGCTTCGTTTTCGATTTATTCGCGATTTAAAATTGTTTTCGTATTTTCGATATTATGTCACTAAAACTGTTATAACTCCTTCAATTTTAGAGATAGATCAAATTTGAAGACACCGCTAGAAAGAGCGTTAAATTCTCTATCTATTTGATGTCAGATAACATTTTTTTATTGCATTGAAGATTTGCGATTGCCGCCTGAAATGGCAGTTTTGTCAGAATCTTGAAATCGCCTGTTTCTCATCTCGACCAGCAACCCCATTAATACTTGTAAGCTGAGGCTTTTGCGCATCTTTTAGGCTTACAGGCTCAAAAGTGTCATAAAAATCAAGAGAGACTAATGAGCCATTAAAAAAGTGTTTTTTCAAAATTTGACAAAATTCACTTTTCGGGCTAGCTTTTAACCTTTTAGTTTCCTTTGAAAAATCACTGTTGAAGACTGAGACGATGGGAAATTAAATGCTTCTTCCAACGGTATCCTTAGATTTGCAAATACTTCGAAAACGCCGCAGTTACGGCCGTTTTAGTGACGTAAGGTCGAAAACACCTCAACCTCAATTTTAACAGAAAACGCACGTTTTTCTGCAGTTAAACACCATTTTCTTAACGAAAAATATTTTTAAAAACCAAAAGAACTACACCGTTAGAAAGCAGACATTTTAGCGCACGTTTTACCAGGTCTGCACAGTTGTGTCTTAAGTATTAATGGGGTTGCTGGTCGAGATGAGAGACAGGCGATATCAAGTTTCTGACAAAACTGCCATTTCAGGCGGCAATCGCAAATCTTCAATGTAATAAAAAAATGTTATCTGACATCAAATAGATAGAGAGTTTAACGCTCTTTCTAGCGGTGTCTTCAAATTTGATCTATCTCTAAAATTGAAGGAGTTATAACAGTTTTAGTGACATAATATCGAAAACACGAAAACAATTTTAAATCGCGAATAAATCGAAAACGAAGCCTCTAAAAAAAATTGCTAAGATGCATTTTTGGTCGGAAATGAGTTGTAGAATACGTAGGAGTCGGATTGTGCATAACTCCTGGGACATGTTTCTTTTCCATATATGGGGAATGGATAGTTTCCATGTACGGAAGACTATTTCGTCAAAAAACATAGGGCAGCTACAATAGTGTAAAGCCTAGTACAGACAGTGCGAGGCTGCTCGCTTCGAATGCCTCGCTACATCTGCCTCAGGTCGAGGCGAACGCTTTTGACGAAAATTGCAAACACGAATGCTCGGTGCGAGCACGCGAAACCACCCAAAAGTACGGAAAGTAGTCAATATGGTGCCGTCATCCCGTATAATATTAATTCATTCACTGATAACGATATTTCGCGCCACACATCTTCCCTCTTATTTTTATTGTAATACTCCGGGTGTTTACTGTCCCACAAAACGCGTTTACTTTAATATATTTTCACTATCTCGTGAATCGCTTCTCCATCCATAGCGTTACTTGGCTTGAGGCAAATGCAAACAGGTACACACAGTACGAGCATGCATCCTGAGGCATTCGAAGCGAGCAGCCTCGCACTGTTTGTACCCGGCTTAAGTCTTACCTGTATAATGCACAGTGTATGATTAAAACTGTTGGTTAATTCATGGTAGGAGCTTAGTACAAATAGGTTCTGCAACTAAAAATATTCCGGAAAGTTCTCCTTGAGCATATTTTTCCTCTCCTCCCCGTTTTTAGGGAGAATCTGAGAAAATTCATTAAGGAGCAACTCTCTCCCAGCCTACCTTGATTTCTCCCCATAAAGTTCGATCTTTTTCCTTATAACACTGGAGCTATTTAACGTAAACTGGCGAAACTGCTCCAAAAGAAAGGGTGGGGTGGGTTTAAGCCGCTCTGCTAAAAACGGAATTTCCTCTCAAAGATATCCCGTAGAATCTTTCTTAGCGACACCAGGTGCGTCATTTACCTCCAAGATTAAATCTTTTCGTGAGAGATTATACCTGAAGAGTAAATGATTGTTGTAATGATCATGACGTACTTAATCAACACCTTCAGCCTTTATTAAGAAACATCTAAATTTGAATTGCAATGGCAGATGAGGTTCTAATGAAACAGTGAAAAGCTTAGGAACGAAAACGTTAGTATTATTACACAAGTTCGTTCTTCAAGTACTAATTTGCCATTTTATCACAATGATCTTTATCAAAAATTTTCACTTAAATCAATAAGTACGGGCCATGCCAGGATAGTTTAGATCTTTCAATAAGACATTTACTTAATCGCTATGAATCATATTATTTTAATACTGTTAATTAATTAACTTTAGACATTGTCATCATGGCGTGGTTCATTTCATCAGAAGGTTCTACTTCCAACTCAGCTATTTGTGAGTGCTCCGTTTCAGCTCTGTTAATCAGATAGCTCTTCTCGGAGAGAGAAATTTTTTACTCATAAGGCTATTTGGCTACCTCTCTCAACAGCAACTTCAAATAACCTCATGAAATGAAGATCATAATATGCACAAAATAATGAATGTGCAATTGTGTAGTTTCGAGAAAAATCGAAAAAACTGTTTTTAAATTTTGTTCAAATCTCACAGAATTCAGTTTGCTGTTTGAGGTAATTTTCATCCACATTCTGGTCTCAGACCTATCAATTAACAAGGGAAAAATAGTTTTATGACACTATCCCACCCCCTCGCCCCACATAACATATTCGTGGTTTTGGCAAAAAAAAAAATTGAGATGAATATTACACATTCATGGTTTCAGCCGATTGCGGAACTCCCGCTACACAACCCGTAGACGGAGTGCATATGTACGTTTTCCCGCGTTGTAAACCCTGCCATCGTGAGAAATGAACTAGCTTATAAAACAAAGACATCATCTAAGCCAGGTATTTTGTTATTGAACTAGTGTGAACAAGAATTTGTTTACAAGGCAAGTTCAACATCCAAAAACAATATGCCATGCGAGTACGCTTCATCTTATCACCTTCGGTTCCTTCACTAATACCCTGGTTTCATCTCTAGCTCAGTAATAATAGACCAAAGAAAACAGCTATTGTTGAAACTGATTATACCATTGGAAAGAGTATTAGATGAAGCAGATTTTATGAAATTTGACAACCTCTAAGACCAATTTTTTCGGAGAGGCTAATTTTTGAAAATTCATGATAATTCTAGATTCCTGAAAAAATTAACGTTTGTATTGTAATAATTGAGTTTAAATCAAGTTGAATAACTCCGAAAATGATCCATTCCTATAGAAAATTTAATGCTGAATCCGAATACGAGGTTAAAAATGGAAATAAGTGGACGCACAAGTGAGAAATAGTGGTTTTATGACGTAAGGTCGGGTTCAGTCGAAAAATTACTAAAAAAAATCATAACTTACAAACAGAAAGTGATAGGACACTCGTTCAGGAGGGGTTTTACTACATTTTTGATGCAGATTAACAGAAAACATTTTGATGAACATTAGTTCATCCCGCTGCCACAGTTTTTTAAGGGTTGTAGTTTGAGAGACAGTTGGTAACAACAAAATACTGAGAAAATCATAACTAGCTACTGACTGATTTTTATTCTAAAAGCTGAACGAAACGAAAATTATAATTAAAGAGGAAACTGATCACGAATAAAGATGATGGTTGGGAAAAACTGCCAATCAATAATACCAATGTGGTTGAAAAAACAAATTTGTTTTCCGATTCTTCCAAAGTTTTTTAATTTAAAGTTTTAAATTTAATTTCAATTACAACTCATACACGAAGGCAAAATAATTTCTCTTTAAATTGTAAAAAAATGAGAAAAAATCAGTAAAGAATCATTTAAATCAATAAATTGAAATCAGTAAATCCTCTGGTAGGGCGTCTCTGACGTTTTCATCACCTCATAATTTAAGGTAAAAATGTTCATTTTTATGGCAATGAAAAAAAAAAAAAAAAAAAAAAAAAAAAAAAAAAAAAAAAAAAATGAGAAAAAATCAGTAAAAATTCTTTTACTGGGGTTTATTATTCAATGATTCATGATTTGAATTTCTACTAAGCTTTAGAGTGTGTGTGTTTTCCAGGTGATAGAGCGATTATTGAATTACAGGAGATATGCATAGATTACGTAAATCTGTTCTCAACCAAAATCCCTATTTGGATTGATCAGTTGATCATATTTGTGTGCCTCCTGAAATTGGATTATTATGGATTGAATAATAAACCAATAATTAATGTGTACATTCACGGTTTTGGCGTAACCAAGGAAAGGTACAAAACACATTCATGGATTGAGTTCTGTCTGTTAAGCCGTTAAATAAACACCTGACCCCCCTGGATCGATTTTTATCTGCTGGAGGGGGTCTATATCTTTCGTAAATGATGCCTAACTCAAAAATCAATTCTTGGCACATTCATGGTTTTGACGTAAGGGGGACGATATTACCCATACATTTCAAGTGAACGGAAGATCGTTTATAGACGTACCCACGATCAACGTCTCCAAGGAAAGTAGATTATACAAATAAGAAGTGGGTTCCAACATATCATTTTGTGTTTGGAGATCCCCATCTAACAGCATATTTACATAATGTATATATTGAAAAGAAATATTTTAGTACAGAGTACGCAGGTCAAGAGACAACACAAGAATGTAATTTATGAACGATTAAACATATTGCTGTCAACATGTAAACAAACCATATTGTCAACAATAATAACAGGACGGGATTGTTTTGGAGTAACAACTAAATCGCATTTTCACAGTATATCAATCAAGTATGTTTATCGGTATCAATTGGTATTACTAGCAAATATCATTAGATAGTGTTGAAGTTTTTAAATATTCCCAACGAATAGAGGACCAAATCTACCTCTTTCTAGCGGCAATTGAGTATTCAAAGCTATTACGAGCCGTGATCAGTTCATAATCTGCTGGTTCCCTTCATTTGGGAGCAACGGTAGGAGCGGTTACATCCTGCTGTTCTGTCAACAATGGGCGGTGGGCTAGCGTCACTGGACCATCATATCCGTCTGAGCTCATTATCGACGCAGCAACATCAAACTTAGTTTAGGCGCCTAACAGAGTAGAGATTGATTTGAAACTCCCCTCGATGCCAAAGGCATTTAACCAACTGCCACGGCAACAGAACTGTACCAGTCCTGAAGTGGTTCGATAACAACAAAGAAGAAAATGTTAATTATTGCAATCCACGATCTCATTAAATATTCTTCAGTGGAAATACATACCATCCTCAGGAGGTTGACACCAACACTCATTAACTTCGAGAGGTTTTTTCCAAGATTTTTGGTTCTTTATTGTTGATTTGCATCTCCTGATTGCATACCCCTACTCAGTGTAACGCCACTGGTAAATTAAATGTCTAGAAAGTAAAAAAAAAACTACCTATCTTACGACACTGCGGTTGGTGTCAGATCTCCAAGAATGAAATCCAGCAAATAATATTAAAGAGCCTTTTTCATTTTCATAACTAACGCTTATTATTAGCAACAATGGGTCAGAATAAGAAAAGTACTGTCTTTTTGTAAACAAAATAAAAACGCTGCAAATTCTTGATTGGGGTTTATTATTCAATTCGCTTGCGTTCATGATTTGAATTTCTACTAAGCTTTGGAGTGTGCGTGTTTCACAGGTGATAGAGTGATTATTGAATTTCAGGAGGCACACAAATATGATCAACTGAACAATCCAAATAGGTATTTTGGTTAACAACCGATTTAGGTGCTCTATGCATATCTCCTGAAATTCAATAATCGCTCCATCACCTATGAAACACGCACACTCCAAAGCTTAGTAGAAATTCAAATCATGAACCCAAGCCAAATGAATAAAATTGAATAATAAACCCCAGTGGAAGAATTTGTAGCGTTTTACCTACGGGAATGCTTCAACCCGTGTATCGACTATAACCCTTTTAGGAGTTCACTCCAGTATGCACATCACTACATAACTACATCACTAGGTTACTGATATCAAAACAAAAACAATAATAAACCAAAATAACGCAAATGTTGGCAGCATAGATCGGGAATGGTTTGAGCTACGAACCTGGGGAGGGGCTCATTTGATTCCTCGTGGAGTGTTCTTCAAAAAAAGTACAAATTTAGGCCGCTTCGACTCTTTTTGAGGTTTTTAGGGATTTTACAAAACTTTGACAACCCTTAAAGGGCACTTTAAATTAAGTGAGAGTGCTGGCTCAAGAATTGGGGCGTCGTCGGACCAACATGGATTTTTCCTGAAAATTTCAAATCTTTTGCTCCAGCCGTTCGGGAGAAATCGTACTTACGGCGGACGGACGGAAAAATTTTTATTGCAGATTCGGATTCTCCACCCTTTGAAACGTAAACCATGAAATTTGGGGGGTTAGAATTTTTCTTCAAGAGCGATTACGATGGTTTATTATTGAATAATAAACCAAAATTCACCCCGCAAATTGACATTTAATCGCTCTACCCCGTGGTATCTAGGCAGTATAATTTAGATCGGGAAATTGCGATGACGAAACTTGTTCCAGAAACGAATGATGACAGATCAATGAAAAAACTTTTTATTGCCGCATACAGAAGTTGCCCTAAGAATTCTCGCTTGGTTGGGTAACGACATAAAGCAAAGAAGACAGAATGAACATTGTCGCACTAAGGTTTACGATTTCTATACAGACAACCT
This sequence comes from Creontiades dilutus, assembly GCA_031894815.1. Lineage (NCBI taxonomy): Eukaryota > Metazoa > Arthropoda > Insecta > Hemiptera > Miridae > Creontiades > Creontiades dilutus. Next base: position 919,977 of record JAVIWC010000736.1, on the reverse strand, counting down.
CTCTGAATAGAATTTGGATCTATGGTAACTGCGAGTATTAAACGTAGATTCGGAAGGCACTCACAGAAACAAAATTGTTGAAATAAAATGAGACACGCTTCAATACTACTACCTAGCACAATTATATTTCACGAAAATATAATTTGATCAAATTATATCACCAATCGTGTAGTGAAGTTCCCATTCACGCTCATTTGGACTATATTTTATGAGCTTCTTGTCTATGATTTTCTCTCTTATAGAGAGCCAACGGAAGAACGTTCAACTGGTTTCATCCAATCCATTAAAATTATATGTATTGAAAAGAAAGAAAGTATTTTGATTCGACATTCGATTTAAAAAACTATATTTGAGCCCTTTAATTTGACAGTTTAGAGTTGATCGAAATTGATGCTAAGGATTCAGTCCTAATCACGTTCCATAGCAGTTTCTTTGAGCAAAATTATACGTTAACATAGAAAAGTGGAAAATGGAAAAAATAAACTTAGATTGAATGGTTTCGAATGAAGGTTTAAGAAGACGTGGGAAAGGGGACGTCACCACATGTTCTGAAGATTATTTCCTCCGTGATGATCCAAATATGTTGTATTTTGTTGAAAGTTAGGTACTTATTTTAGATGTTTGTGCTTCGATTCACAAAAATTTATCCCCCATTTTCGGCCAACATTTGGGGAAGAATGATATTTTAAAATAAAAAATTATTTAATCACCCAATGTTTGTTAAATCAATAATCAAGAAACCCAAGAGAAACAGAAGCAAGTACCTCTGCGGAGACAATAATTTAAAAATAAGTCGAAAGGAAAATGTGACAGCTAAATAGGCGGGGTTTCCTTAATTGAGGGCGATTTCAATTAAGAAACCCTCTTTCTGCCACCCACCAGTTTTACACCGTTAGAATTCTCAATGTCTTCGAGTAATTAAGCCTCACCAGCCCGAAGCAATTCTTCGAAATTCGAACTACGCTAGCAAAGATGAAGTAGAAACAGGACGAGGCTTACGGAAATAAAGAAGCAAGAGAGAAAGTTCCCCGCCTAAATGGGGCTTCGTCAGTTTACATAAATCAATGAGAAGAGTTCTATGCAATCGCTCACGAGGAAATTGGGATGGAACCGCTTTCCCATTACAGTGATGAAATTAAGACTTAAAAAATCTCTCACTCTCACCTCATAATAATGAGAACAATTTAGGCTGAGCTTAACCTAGCTTAAGAATCCCAAATCGAACCTTCGGAATATCTTTCCTGGATATTGGAGTCGTGTTCACCAGTGCTGATCTGGTCCAACATAACACCCATTTGTACACATTTTTTTTCGGTAAGTAAGGATATTATTATGAATTCAGAATCGCATATCACCATATTGTACTGGAGATAGAAGAAGTTGGGAAAAACCCCTTTCATTATCAGTATACGGTTAACGTATACGTTCATCTGGATGGAGTTCTGATTGATAAATTCTAAGATAGTGTTCAATTCAAACAGCGACTTTACACAAAAAACCTACCTTCACAAGTTGACGGCCATTTTCTTATTTACTTTTGGAAGTATTAAATGATGCGCAGGATTAAAAAATCCTACAATATAAATATAATTTTTTCTTCATTATAATTTTAAACATTTAATAGTTACGATAGGTTTGAGGATAATACATTTAATACGAAAATATATCTGAGCGAGGCGAGAGTATTAATTTTGTTTACAGAAGAAGCATTGTACTTTAATGCGTACCAATTTTAAAGTGTACTAAACAAAGAAGGTATACATTATATGATAGTACATAGAAAGTTATTACTTATTACTTGTTGGGTGATTTCTGGTATTACCGATATTTCTACTGATTGAATTTGTTGAATCATCGAGTCGAATTAGGTTCAAGTAGCAAGTTATAGAATATAAGACGTGGTGTGTCTGATCCTATTTTTACCATATAAGATCGTATAAAATCAAAAAATAATATATAGGAAGGCGACCGAGAATGGGAGAGCAGGAAAAAATACATATAATTTATTCAGGGGTACAGGGGGAAAAATACAATTTGAAAAGGAAGGGCCTAATTTGAAGGCGGCTCGACTGCGCGGCACAATGACAGGGACATATGTTGTGATTTCTCTAGGGACAATCCCGACCCGACGAGATACGATATCTGTCTCTCGGACTGTGAATAATACGGGGTGGCTCCTTCCTCGTGAAAGAGCTCACGAACGCTGATAAAGAACAAAAAGGTGGAAGAGGTATCCCATACCTAATAATTGCGTTTGTGCAAAATTACATACATAACCCACATAAATTAGCGGGGTTAGATTGATTAACACTCGCGCTTGCAAAGAACAAGGTTTACCTACATTAACTAACTTCAGAATATTCCCATATTTCTCATGTGCACTTAAAGAAATTATCATACATTTGGTCTCAACGGCGGTTTTAAGAGCGAATAATTGGGGTATTACAATGGTTAAATGGTTAACAGTTCCAGTTGTGCAGCGAGACAGAAAGTAAGAATTTTCGCAATCTTTTGCTGTATATTAACGTTGACACTTCAGAATTTTGCGTTTGTGGAAATGTCATATATATTATACAATTTACGGCAACCAAACTTCTTGTAAATAATATTCTGCTACACAAACCAACATTTAGAATTAAAAAAATATAAAACAATTAAAAAACCGCTGCAAATTCTTTCACTGGGGTTTATTATTCAATTGGCTTGCGTTCATGATTTGAATTTTTACTAAGCTTAGAAGTGTGCGTGTTTCACAGGTGATAGAGCGATTATTGAATTCCAGGAGATACGCATAGAGCACGTAAATCTGTTCTCAACCAAAATACCTATTTAGATTGTTCAGTTGATCATATTTGTGTGCCTCCTGAAATTCAATAATCACTTTATCGCCTGTGAAACACGCACACTCCAAAGCTTAGTAGAAATTCAAATCATGAACGCAAGCCAATTGAATAATAAACCCCAGTGAAAGAATACGCAGCGTTTCATGCGTATCAGAATGCTTCAACCCATGTATCGGCTGCAAAGCCTTTTAGGAGTTCACTCCAGTATCCACATTACTACATCACTACATCGCTAGGTTACTGCGATGAAAACATAAACGATAATAAACCAAAAAAACGCAAATGTTGGCACCATAAATCGGGCCGTATATCGGGAATGGTTTGAGCTACGAACCTGGGGAAGGGCTCATTCGATTCCTAATGGAAAGTTCTTCAAAAAGAGTACAAATTCGACTTCGACGACCCTTAAAGGGCATTTTAAATTAAGTGCTTATTTTCCTGAAAATTTCAGATAATTTGATTCAGCCGTTTGCGAGAAATCGTGCGTACGGCGTACGGCGGACGGACGTAAAAATTTTTATTGCAGATTCGGATTCTACAACCTTTGAAACGTAAACCATGAAATTTTCAGGGGGGGGGGGGGGGGGGACTTTTTTTTTTTTTTTTTTTTTTTTTTCAAGAGCGATTACAATGGTTTATTATTGAATAATAAACCAAAAGTTTCAAACTTAAATCCTGTACCTAGTTATTGGTATTTGGTACTTTTCTTGATTAGAAAAACTATGTGAACTGTCATATTTTGATGAGAGTGGTATTGATAAGTTAAGCTCTAGATAGTTACCTATGAATGTCAATGTATTTTTACTAATGGTAACACGAGCGTTTGCACATAATTTCTCGTTCTGTACGGTTCAGTTTCTTAAGCAAAGTCGGTGGGCTCCTTCCGCCCTTTGTTATCCTGGCGTCACCACTTTTCCGTCCGCCCGAGGGGGTCATTCGTGTACCTGCCACCTTGGTAAGCACTAGTCTCTCTGGTAAGTTCCAATTTTCATGCAACACTACCTCAATTATCTATTTTACAGGTTATTTAACCATAAATTTGAAGCATTATTTATTGGGTCTCTAATTTAGTTTCAGAGTTCTTCAAATTTGACACGAAATGTATTGTCCATTTTATGTATAATATACAGGTTATTTTATACACATATTATGCCATTTAAATGATCTGGCTGTAGAACCATAGAGGTATACTGTCCCGTTTTTTTCCAAACAATAATAATGAAGTTCAAAGCATCACAATTGCTGGAATGTTGTTCTAGTTAGTTTTTGTTTTTCTGACCAACACAGGTCGTAGATTAGGAAGCAGTTTACATGGGGCGATCCACGCGAAATGCGTTTCGTTATCGGAGTTGTCTTGCGGTGAACTGCCCGTCAACCTCGTCAACCCTCCGTCCCACCAAGGTTTCCACGTTTCCCTCTTCAGCTGTATTGATGGGTGGCGCTGTTGAACGGGGTGCTTGAGCGTGCATCACTCCCTCTCGTCAGCAGGATCAAGATGCTGTCCAGATAGGCCCTTTCCATCCGCCGTTGTGATGAGAACGGATGCTCTGCTCACCCCGGGAGTGTCACATGTCGCCCCCTCAAACCGACACCTTTCTCCTTGTCACATCTTTACTGCTCAAACAACCAACGTTTACAACAAACACCACAGTCTGGAAATTGAACTTCTACTCTGTGGGTTGTAATTTCACTTCCCACCACTTTCATATGAACGTGGTGACGATGCAATCGTTTTTAAACTTGACGCAAGTAGGGGAAATATGTTCAACATCCAACCTGCACGACATGTATCACACGACAATGTTGAAAGATAGCAATGGGAGAAGGCATGTTGAACTTTGAATGCTGACGATGAATCTTGAACGTTGCGCACAGAGACCTGTCGGAATTTGAAGGTGCTGGTTAATATACCGTTTCCCATGTTTAACCAGCACTTTTTTTGGTTTATTATTCAATAATAAACCATTGTAATCGCTCTAGAAAAAAAATTTTAACCCCCCCAGAAAATTTCATGGTTTACGTTTCAAAGGGTGTAGAATCCGAATCCGCAATAAAAAATTTTCCGTCCGTCCGCCGTACGCCGTACGCACGATTTCTCCCAAACGGCTGGAGCGAAAAATCTGAAATTTTCAGGAAAAATCCATCTTGGTCCGACGACGCCCCAATTCTTGAGCCAGCTCTCTCACTCAATTTAAAGTGCCCTTTAAGGGCTGTCAAAGTTTTGTAAAATCCCTAGAAACCTCAAAACAAGTCCAAGCGGCATGAATGTAAATTTTAAGAACATACCGTCAGGAATCGAATGAGCCCCTCCCCAGGTCCGTAGTCAAACCATTCCCGATGTATGGCCCGATTTATGGTGCCAACATTTGCGTTTTTTGGTTTATTATTGTTTGTTTGTAACCTAGTGATGTCCGACCGAGAGTGTCGAGTTGTAGTGAATGTGGATACTGGAGTGATAGCCGATGTGAATACTTGTAGTGTAGTTAGTAGCCGATACACGGGTTGAAGCATTCTGATATGCATGAAACGCTGATAATATATAGGTAAATATTATTCAATATTATTACTGGGGTTTATTATTCAATATTATTACTGAGGTAAATAAGTATGCTTTCACTGGGGTTTATTATTCAATTGGCTTGCGTTCGTGATTTGAATCTTACTAAGCTTCGGAGTGTGCGTGTTTTACAGGTGATAGAGCGATTATTGAATTTCAGGAGATATGCATAGACCACGTAAATCGGTTCTCATCCAAAACACCTATTTGGATTGATCAGTTGATGATATTTGTGTGCCTCCTCTACATCTGTCTACCTTTGGCTACATCGTTTAAATTTGGATTTGGGGAAGTTATAACGCAATACGAGTGCTAAAGGACTTGATAAATTATAGATGTTTTTATTGTGGGGGGTTATTGAGGTTCAATAAAAAAACGCTGCGAATTCTTTCACTGGGGTTTATTATTCAATTGGCTTGCGTTCATAATTTGCATTTCTACTAAGCTTTGGAGTGTGCGCGTTTCACATGATAGAGCGATTATTGAATTTCAGGAGATATGCAAGGAGCACGTAAATCTGTTCTCAAGCAAAATACCTATTTGGATTGATCAGTTGATCATATTTGTGTGCCTCCTGAAATTCAATAATCGCTCTATCCTGTGAAACGCGCACACTCCAAAGCTTAGTAGAAATTCAAATTATGAACGCAAGCCAATTGAATAATAAACCCCAGTGAAATAATTTGCAGCGTTTTTTTATTGTTTTAACAAACGATACATTTTTGTGCGTAGCACTTTCTAGTAGGATAACAATAATCGATATATAACAAGCAACGCGTATAATGGCAAAATACTAGGTTATGTTCATTAACTACCTAGTAGGGAACATAATATGTTGAGTACAAAACCAGCTGTACTGAAATATTACTGATTTGGCTCAGAGCGTATGGAGAAAAATAAAAAAAATATCCCAATGGAAGGTTTGAATGTAGTGGTACTCTAGTTGAAGCCTTCAGCTAAGTCGGAGTGATGTTTTCGTTTGAGTCGCCTAAGATGACGAGGGGGTAGTCGATCCTGAGGAATACGGCTGATGAGGCTATTTCCATGAGATGAGGCCTTTTGGTAGGAGGAATAGTAGGTGGAAATTAGGCAATCCTTCACCGAAGGCACTTCCAGATCTTTGTGAAGTTCATCATTTCTTATATACCAGTCGGCCCCTGTGATTAAGCGGAGATCACGATTTTGGAGCAGTTTGACCCAGCACCAGTTGGGACATATTTTCCTTAGTTACAAGCGTCAATGTAGTGCATTAATGTAATTACTAACGTAATATCTTAATCTCAAGTTTTCAGTGTCTTAGAACACTTGACTTTGTAACCATTACGTTAGAAAATAACTGATTTCAATGATACAATCCTATTTTTTCTGAGTCAAATGCACCGAAAAATTTATAAAAATATGTTATTAAAATTGAATAAAATGAAAATGAAAAGTTCAAAATAACATTCACATCTATAATAAAGTGGCAAGTGGGTTGTGCACTTGTGTACCTATTTGTCACTTGTTAACAAAGTAATTAGGCTGACTAGTTCGTTTGATATTTATTTAATTAGAGTTATCCCAAATGCATGGTCATTTTGTTGGTTCATTGTGTTGCGGAACCGAAGTTGTGAGTAATGGACTCCGTTCCTGACATAGTCTTGAAGAAAGGGCGATTTTTTAGCCGTCTTGTTTCCATTATCATCTTCAGTCACAACATGGGTAAAAACACTCACAACGATGTATATATTCAAGGACTCCGTTTGTGTCCAGTGAATGTACATACGAAGGAAGGTGATTAATTTCTTGTTCGAAGACTTGTAAGCCGAATTTTTAATGTTGTGTTGGTAGAACAGTTGAGTTGTGTGTGGGTTCATCCCAAGTGATTGCATCTTATTCACGTTGTCTAAAACCACTCATGAACGATTTTATATAATAAGTTTTTCATAATGAATATTATTCAAGCTCGTTTGTAAGTCACGTCAGAAAGTGTTTCTCTACGATTCTTTTATATCGGCTTTTTCTTTTATTATTAAACATTTCCCATGTTTAAAATCCGTGGTTTTTTTTCAAAACACAAAACAGAACAGTGGCGAATACGAGGATGGGATTAACACACACATATTTCATCTCTAATAAATTGTTTTTTTAAAAACAATAATCACTCAGGAAAAACAGTTTTTTTGTCCTCCTGAAAAATTTTTCATTCTGGATATGTGCGGTTTTGATTCTCAACCCTGTTCTAAACACAACAATCCTCAATAGACATCATTGCGTAGAATTACTCTCCCGGAAATAAATATGTACTCGCATGTACATAGGTACATATTGTTTCCAGTTTCTAAATTGTTTCGGTGAAAATGAAATACGAGTGCGAAATTGAATTATTTTGTGATTCAAGAACGAAAATCACTTCCGTGCTCACCAAGAAGTTGGGAGAATTTTACATTTTTCGAGGGAAAAGCTTCCAACAACTCCGATCATCTCGCCTGCAGACCGTAGGCGAGCGTAGCTGGCAACAGCTGTTGCAGAGGAAGAGGCCCTTGTAGTCACAAGCCTTTCGCATTTGCATAATCAAGCAGTTTAGAATCAAGTGAAAACATCCCTCGGGAACCTTCCCTAGTCTCCAACTGGCGAAGTGTTCAAGAACTTGTAAACAACTTTCGTCCATTCCTGGTTCTATCATTGCTTCCTTGAGACCTAGAGTAGATGGTATAATTCTCGAATGCGCAGCAGATTCTATTTACCTTGGACGTGATTATAGCTATCTAGCACATCTGGTTTACTCAGGCGCTAGTATGTTCACAGTATGTTCAATCGAGTTACGCGAGAACTGCTTCCGTACTAAGAGTAAACGGTTTGCATTGTAGCAGTCACAATCTAACGATCAACTTTTGTCTTTATTTAAAAATATGGTTTCAAAGCAAGTCCTAACTTATTCCAGGATAATTTATTGAATTCACTGTGGAGAAACGTTGAATTTTAACCTTAACACAAAGCTGTAAGGTCAAATCAGTTCTCACCTACCTAAATACATAGTGTCATAGGTGCAACATGATTTATAATGAATCTCTAATATCTTTCACAATCCGGAATATATCAATATAACAAAATACATGAAACGAAATAATATGTAAGTTCAAGGTATTTTCCTTAATATACCAAATTTCTTAAACGGTAGTGGATCCAATTAAGTCCAATAGCATGGTAATATCTTATAGGAAGAATGTTCATTTTTTCACATATACGATTTTTAGAAGTTTGTGTAATATCTCAATACGTGGTGATATTTTCAGCGAAAGCACTTTCAGTTTGAAAAACTAGATCCGAAGCTGGTGCCTCAAAGTGGAAAGTCGGTGGTTGGCCATCACAAGCCAGCAGAAATCCTTTTCAAACCGCGTGCCAGGAACCAATCACGAAATGAAGACATCACATTTGCAAGGCTAATGTTCTCCCTAAAGCTAATATTGTCAGTCTTAAGGGTAAGATAGACTTGAAGGGGCTTGATCTAGTCCAGTTTAAGCCGCCTTTCTCCACCTCACCCTCCCATTCACCGGTTTAATGAAGTTGGGCTCATTTTGTTGACATAAGGGGAAGGAAGCTGGAAGGGAACATCTAGCGCTTCAGGGCATGAACCTTCCATCGGCTAAGACGGGCTTACTCTGGAGCTTAGGAATCTTTGGAGTGCAAAATCCAGAATCTCCTTGAATACGGATTACTCTTATCTTGACCTCGCGATCAACATTCTATATTACCAAGAAGTTTCAAATTAAAAATTGGCATGAAAGTACTAGTTAAAAATGCCAAGTGGGTGTGGCACATAGCTTCCTCGTATCCATAACATGACTGTATAGACCATTGAAAATTATTATTGACTAAAGAACTTCGTTCAATTAGGCTAAGTAAATATTGAATTAGGGTAAATTTATTGTTATGCAGGAGCATAACTTGAGAAAATAAAGGTAGGCATGTTCAACTATTGAACAAACTATAAAATATACCTAATAATAAAAATTGACATTGACGCTGAATGGATAGATGACTGAAGTGATAAATAATTATTATAACATTTCTAAAATGCTTGTGGCAAGGATTTCACGTTTGCGCATGCGCAGAGGCTACTATTGATCCGGGGGTCATGAAACTCACAGGGGACCATCTACACATCAAACCGAACAATCCCTGAAAATGTCATCGAAATTGGTCAAGAACTCCCGGAGTTATGCTTGTAACAAGGATTTCACGTTTGCGCATGTGCAGAGGCTACTATTGATCCGGGGGTCATGAAACTCACAGGGGACCATCTACACCCCAACCCGCACGATCCCTGAAAATTTCATCAAAATCGGACTATAATATATTATATTATAACTATATAATCGTGTAGTTTTGCCCGTAACAAGGATTTGCTGACAGACAGACACACAGACACGGAACCAAAATTGTTCAGAAAGGTCTGAAACGCAAAATGCGAGTGGAATTTTTTTGATTTTGGAGACAAAACAATTTTTACATTCCGAAAGTGAAAACAATGCTTCCGCTAACTTGGTAGACTCGGAAGCAAGAATTATTCTAGAACAAACTTTTTGATACTTGATATTATCTTGTTGAGCGTAGTGAGGTCCATTTTAAAGCATTCTAATACTCCACAGAAACATGCATACCCTCGTCGATCTACCAAATATCGAACCTTAAAATCGAGGTCGAAATTCTGTTCTTTCGTTAAAACAGCATCGGTAACGAGGAAACGAAAGAGGCTGAATAGGAATTCGGTCCCAAGGAATTCCTGACATGGTTAGTTATTTACTGGACAAGTGACGAATGATAAAGCATTAAACGGTTCAACTTGAACCTTATATCGTAATATGATTAACTAAATAATGAAGGTTCCGTAGAGCGTAGACAACAGAATGGAAGTTTGATTGGCGGAGGTGTCAAACTACATCAGGTGGATTAAAGGAACGAAGTGACACGAGCGAGAGGCTCCTGGTTTTCGGCGAAATTAATATGCGGGGCCCAGGGCGCTGAACCGCACACCTGTGATGGCGCTCAAGTGCCATTAAACTGAAGGGAGGAATACTGATGTAGTTTCCTGTACGGGAACCACGCTACAACACTAATAACCAGTGTTGCTAGGGAGCCAAAGTTGTTCCCTCGTTTATTGCCCTGATAGGTAGTAACTAAGTTTCAAGTGTTCAAGGCATCCACTTGGCTCGAAAGTTATGGGTGGCATGCATTGAACGTCTGCGACTGATTATCTGAAATCGGCGAAGAACCCAATGGGCCAAACGTGATCGTTGGGTAACGTTGCTTGGTTTAAAAGAGAATGCAGTGTGTCATGAAGAAACATTAACCGCTCAAAACTACTACGATAAAACAATTACAATCTTTTATGCTTCCTGTGACAGTAAGTCTGAGGTCTTAACAATTCATGTTAGAATTTCTACCTAATAGCTTCAACCTTTCTTCCTGCAATTCAACTATTTCCTCATTTTGTGGAAGGATAGGTTTATTTATTCATATACTCTTATATAGAATAAGAATTATGAACTTATCGAATAAGCCTTTTCAGCTTCTTCAAAATCACGTCAACTCATTCCCGCGCAAAGATAATCTAACGAATAATTAAGTACCTATCGAACGTGCCTCAGTTCCGGTTCACAGAATAACAAGACCAAGCTGGGGAAACACTAATTAACTTGAAAACTCAACAGTGACAAACCGTAAACAGATATCCACAGAAGGGTTCTCATCAAAGCACAGTGCTTTACAGAGAAAAGAGAAACCTATATTTCATCGCAGTACAATGTAACTAGTGACCCAGCTGAACTTGTCTTCAAAGTGTGTCCGACTTCAAACAGATAAACCGTAATTAACCCCCAGCTTAATCGTCTTTCGAAGCCCTAGAGCTCATTCGCCGCACTGAGCACAAACTAATAACAATAAGCTCGAAGGATGATAAGTATCTACAGCGAAGTCCTCGGGAAACTGGTAGGCGATCAGATGCGCACAGTAGCTTTGTTTTGACTTGTGGTAAACGGCTCAGACGCTGCACGGAACTCTCCCCCGGCCCCCACTGACATCCACCCTTAACTGTTGAAGGAGGAATATTGCTAAAGCGGGAAGGGGATCTAATCTACTAATGGGACTAATTAAGGGAGGCTCTCTAACGTTCAATGGCGCGGATCCTTCGGCCAAGTTTGAGTGGTTATTGTTAAGACCAAGTTGAGTGGTGAGAGCAGATAGGTGGGGGGGTTACCTCCTCTTTATCTCCGGCTTAAGGGCTCCGGTTCTGTGAATGCAATACAATCGAAATCACAACGAGAAATGCGGGGGTCCAGGGCTAGATCAACGATAATTCATAGCAGCTCGTTGAACGTCCGTTGTCTCGCTGCTGTTTGGCCGATTAATTCCTCTCTATGTTTGAAGGATTGAGGTTACATGAGAAAATGATTCCTTATAGACCACTCCACCAACTTCCCGGTCCAGTCAACAGGTAAAAAAAAAAAAAGTTCAAAGTTGGTAGAAAACGGTGAAGATTTTAAAATGTAAGAATCAAATTATTACAAATCGAAGTTCCATAGAATAATGTTAACTAGGGTGCACACGATACTACTACTACCGATAATTATACAAGCCGAATTGAGCACCACCTTCCTATTGAAGTCGGTGAAAAAGGATCCTGTCTCATATAATATGTATCACAATTTCGAATTGATACTTATTGGATGGTGCTTTGTATTAGAGTCTCTCCAACAGTGGAAATTTGAGTACTTTGGTGAGGTTTACCAAAAAACTCAACATTGAAAAGTCATCTTGAGTTCAAGATTCATTTTAGAACTATGTTGCCTGTTTGCTTTTAAAATTCTGGTTGATGACAGTCATGGTGGGAATAAATATCACCAGCGCATGAACTCAAGGAATATGAGGGTCACGACTCCGACAGTCCCTGATTAATTTTCTTAAAAGTGTGACAAGGTGAAGTAAAAGCTGGTGTGGGGTTGACAACGCTTGAATTCAGCACACGCATTTCTCACTACGTACCGGTTCAGATACATCAAAACGGAGGAATATAGATCTAAATGAATTATTCCTTTCCCCAACGAATTCAGTCTCGCTCGAGAGAAGGTCGAGTGCACATCTGAGTTGACCGCTCCGTTATCTCGCTCGTTGTCTCGTTATTCGTTGTCTTGTGTTTGTGTATCGGTGAACCCGGACCTACGTCAATATGACGGTGTGCAAAAAGTGTTCAAACGATCTCTCTCCCAAGAAGCCCTGACAAGAAGGGTTGGAAGTACGACGAGTGTACACCGGTATATACAAGAGGAAAGATGGTGAATCCTGACGAAAAAGGAAAGATACAGGCCGATCCTGCTGATTTAGAAACTGAAAAATTGTTGGAGGCCGTCCAAGAAGAATCCTCCTCATTCGACTCAAAAATGAACATTCACTTGAAAAATATTCGAGGTTTTTGGAAGCAAAATGAAGTGTTTTGAAGAAGGAATTCGTTCATGAACACCAGCGTTGAAGAACTGAAAGAGTCGCTGCAACAAATGTGAACGCTAAATGTGAATGAGTTCAAACAAGAAAACGCCGAACTAAAACGTTTTAACCAAGAAAGGAGGAGAGAAATAACTGATTTGAAAGGAAAAATGAACGAAATAGAGCAACGCAATCTGAACTCCACGATCGAAATCAAAGGAACCCCTGAAACATAAAATAGAAACTTCTCGGGAATCATTAATGCAATTGCACTCAAACTCAACATTAGAAAAAAGGAAATGCAGTTTCAATCGGCCCACCGTATCAACAAAAGTGGCGCTCACGATCACCGCAGAAGGCTCCCTCTAGGGATGGTCCGATAATTGTGAAGCTATTAAACACTCAACAGAAAAAACACTGGCTGAAACAATCAAGAATAAACAAAGAATTAACGGCTAAGGACCTGCACAATTCACCCCCCCCCCCCCCCGAATAAACTCTACATCAACCAAAGGTTGACCGTCATGAATAGCCGTGTGTTTTTGCTCGCTGCGGTCCAATTTATTGTAATTACTATGAAATTATAGATTATTGCTATGTATTTTAATGTCATTTATTAGGTTCTATGCAATTGTAAAAAACTGCATTGATTTTTTGAAAAAATAAATTATATATTTAAAAAAAGAAATCCTAATTTCGATTGGTAAATTATTAGTGGGGAAAACCTGGTTCTGTCATACAAAAATCCGCCCAACAGCAGATGGTGATGATTTGCTTTACTATTTCATAATTACAGAAGTAGATTTCAACAGTTTAATTGATGATCAAGCAAAATCAAGGTTCAGGAAGTTAGCTAGAAGAATATTTCAAGTATTAACAGTGCTAATCGGTTTAAAAACAACACACGCATGAATCTCTCAAGTGGGCTGAGGGCACATCTGACGGATCAATCATTTGGGGCCACTTGAAACAGATAAGAAACACATGGAGTAGGCAAATTCATCTCCCCCCCCCCCCCCCCCCCCAAATTGATATGATAAAAACCTTAATATTTCTGATGTTTGAATGAAAAAAAGCTCAACTCTCGATTTATTATCAACGCACTTATGGCTATCTGATAACTTGGCAGGAAAAAAACATAAAAAATATATCACCGCCGAAATTGAATGATTTTTTTCAAACCCATCGAAAATCTAGTATGATGATTTTAATGTTGTAGAAAAAAGTTCCATTAATTTTCACGTATCATAATGATATTGATTGCTTAACATAAGCATCAACATCCTAGTGTCACCAGCTCACTTTTCAAAACGTTGATTAGGTTCGCTAACTTTCAGACATCCTTTCCTAATTGTCAAAGAAAACGAAATAACTGGGTGAAATAGTTAAGGAGAAAACTAAGAGTTGCACTATATAATATTTCTTTATAATTGAGAGGAAATAGAGAAGTAAGTAACAAGTGTTCGATTCGTTCGAAAAATATTACTATCCTAAATTAAATTAAATTTCAATTTAGAGGAGTCATTCAACAGGAGAGCACCTCCCAAGCAAACTGGGAAATGTGGGAGGTTTTTTACAATGGAGGTTCGTATGATGATTTCAGCCTCGGTCAGGAATATGCAACCCACAAGCAATAATATGCTTCGGCGTCAAGGGTGGATATTAACACAAAATACAATAGTGCAATAATGGTAATTCGAAATCAGTGGAGTAAATTCGTACCTATCAAAACTACGCGGTAAGAAAATTAGTGTTCACATGTAATCCTCGGAAATGCTCCAATCAACAATACATAGGGCTCCTAATCAGCAAACGACTCCAACTACCATAGCATCCTTGGTAAATGTTTTAAAACACGCTGCCATTTCTAACACACAGTTTATGATTTTCGTTATTATCATGGTTTATTATGTCATTGTGAGGCTTGGAGGATCACTTAAAGGTTCACAAATGGCGCTTATTTGTTATGGTTGGATTTCTACGGACCTGAAACTTATCTCAGTATATTTTGTGTCCAAAATTACAAGGAAAATGGCAACCACTTGCCTATGTCATCAAAAACCTCGGAAAACCAGGTTTAGTCTTTAGAATCTATGCAAGTGAAGTTATCGGCCAGGTAAGACGTTAGGAACAACTAGAGTCCTGTGAGAAGGAACAGATGAAACGTTGAATAACAGAACTTATAACAGGAGGTTATAACAATTTTTGTTTTCGATGTCCCACCCCAATTATCAGCGCAGATTTAAAATACGACATTTTTACAAACATCTATTCCACACCAATTTTTTGTTTTTCAAACGGGCATTCCCTTTGGTTACTGAGATTCGGAATCAACAAATTCTTAGACAAATCACTCTAATTTTTAAGTGAACGGCAATAAAAACAATAGTGCACTAAATACGAACAAATTGAAAATGATTTTTGGAGACATCCAACTGCCACATATCACACGTGATTTGGGAATATTTTCATTACTGAATCACGTTATATTCATTATTTGTTAATATTCGCAATTCCAACTTGGAAGAACTCATAACAGAATTCTGGTATTTTTTTCAGTGTTATTCCAAGCAGTTAATGAAAAACAGTAGATGAACATCACTCTGTGCTACTCTTCCAGTTGTTGGGCACTCAAAACGTTCGGTACACATGTAAACGAACGAAGAAACGTCCCCTTTGAAATAAAAAACGGTGCAAATTCTTTCACTGGAGTTTATTATTCAATTGGCTTGCGTTCATTATTTGAATTTCTACTAAGCTTTGGAGTGTGCGTGTTTCACAGGTGATAGAGCGATTATTGAATTTCATGAGGCACACAAATATGATCAACTGATCAATCCAAATAGGTATTTTGGTTGAGAACGTGCTCTTTGCATATCTCCTGAAATTCAATAATCGCTCTATCACCTGTGAAACAGGGACACTCCAAAGCTTAGTAGAAATTCAAATCATGAACGCAAGCAATTGAATAATAAACCCCAGTGAAAAATTTGCAGCGTTTCATGCGTATCAGAATGCTTCAACCCGTGTATCGGCTACAAAGCCTTTTAGGAGTTCACTCCAGTGTCCATATTACTACATCACTACATCACTGGGTTACTGCGATGAGAACATAAACAATTATAAACCAAAAAAAAAAAAAAAAAAAGCGCAAATGTTGGCACCATAAATCGGGCCGTATATCGGGAATGGTTTGAGCTACGGACCTGGGGAAGGGCCCATTCGATTCCTCATGGAAAGTTCTTCAAAAAGAGTCTTAATTTAGGCCGCTTCGACTTTTTTTGAGGTTTTTAGGGATTTTACAAAACTTCGACAACCCTTAAAGGGCACTTTAAATGAAGTGAGAGTGCTGGCTAAAGAATTGGGGCGTTGTCGGATCAATTTGATTTTCCCTTAAAATTTCAGATATTTAGCTCCAGCCGTTTGGGAGAAGTCGTGCGTACGGCGGACGGACGGAAAAATTTGTATTGCAGATTCGGATTCTACACCCTTTGGAACGTAAACCATGAAATTTTCAGGGGGGGTTAGAATTTTTTTTCCAGAGCGATTACAATGGTTTATTATTGAATAATAAAGCAAAACGCTATCAATTGAAGAAATTATAGTTTGGATTTTTTTAACCAATTTTTCTACGAAACTAAATGGGCTTTGTAAGCCAAAAAGAGAAAATTTGAAAGATAAATATTTCTTCTTCTGCCGTATTTAGCGCTATGTTAACATAAATAGATGGATGGATTTCTGTCTCTCTACACGGTCATAAAAAGCAATATCAGGTAGAAGGGGGGTATAGAAAGAAATAGACAAGATAAGTGGGCATGGGGATCGAATAACCACTTTGAAGACGCAACAATATATACCAATGATCAAAGTGGGAACCGATACGTATGCCATCGATCGGCTGAATGAAGATTGTAAAGGAGAAGTAACAGCCTTTGTTAACGACTGACTTTTGTAAATGTAAGGCATACAAAAGATATGCAAAGGCGAACAGGTTCAACGAACCGAGAAAATTGGAGAGAAGAGAGCACACAGGTCTAATAAAACGAGACAACGAAAACCGTAACCTTTAGCTCAAGAAAAATGGCAGAAAACAGGAGGCTTGTTTCGTTTTTCATCATTAGGTTCCACTGAGTTGACGTCACCCGCCGACAAGAAATGTCTCGCTTCAATGGTACGCTTTGCCATTGCAACCATCATTAGGATAAATAGAGTGAAAATAGAGCTCGTTGAAGCACTGTTAAACAAAATAAATTCGGTTTAGGAATGTATCTATTAGTGCGTCTACATGAAATAAATTTTCATTAAGTGAGAAAGCTATTTCCGAACAGTTGAAGTATTAAGAAGAACAAAAAACGTCTGCCAAGTGGGTGTGGCATATAGCTTCCTCGTATCCATAACATGACTGTATAGATCATTGAAAATTATTATTGACTAAAGAACTTCGTTCAATTAGGCGAAGTAAACATTGAATTAGGGTAAATTTATTGTTATGCAGGAGCATAAATTGAGAAAATAAAGGTAGGCATGTTTAACTATTGAACAAACTATAAAAATCGGTCAAGAGCTCCCGAATGCGCATTTCATTGATCCGGGGGAATAGGGGACCATCGGGCACAGAAACCGAACAATCCCTGAAAATTTTATCCAAATTGGTCAAGAACTCCCGGAGTTATGCGCGTAACAAGGATTTCACGTTTGCGCATGCGCAGAGGCTACTATTGATCGGGGGGTCATGAAACCTATAGGGGACCATCTACACCCCAACCCGCACAATCCCTGAAAATCTCATCAAAATCGGACTATAACTTCGTGTAGTTTTGTCCGTAATAAGGATTTGCTGACAGACAGACACACAGACAGACACGGAACCAAAATTGTTCAGAAAGGTCTAAAACGCAAAATGCGAGTGGATTTTTTGATTTTGGAGACAAAAAAAATTTTCACATTCCGAAAATGAAAACAATGCTTCCGCTACCTTGGTAGAAGTAGTTGTTAGTTGGTTAGTAGTTGTTGGAAGCAATAGTTACAAAACGAATGTAACTACATAGTTTTTCCATTTAAAAATGCTACGATATTATTTGTTAAGGATCTCGACGATTGAGGGATGACACTTGCAAGGACCCAATAATTTATTATACACACAATTATCCTTCGACTCCTTTTTCATTTCATGTTGGCAAGCTCTAATTAAATAAGCTTCCATAACAAATGGTTCGAAAATTGAAAAATCGTCGCATTCCGGATATTGTGCATCAAGAACGTCCATGTATTTGTCCTTCTTTGTATAAAAATAACATTTTTCAAATCATTCAGACGATTAAGTGGTTCGGCGCGTTGTAATTCAATGAGTTCTTTACATCTGTTCGTGAGAGATTCTGTTCCAAATTTCATCAACGTGGAACGATTAATGGAGAAATCATCATCAAACTTGGCTAGGTTGATAGGATTATTTGAATACTTTGCCATTTAATTGCGCATTTCTCTGAATTTCAGCGGGCAGAGAATGGTAGAAAATACTTTGTTGTCCAATCTTCGCGATAAAGGCAATTTAAAGCTGCTCAGAACATGTTTTTTTTTTTCAAAGAGGAACTTTATTGTGATAAATCACTATTAAGTTTGAGCATATTTCATTATACAGTTTTCACATGGCACGTGAGGTATTTTAACGTTGCCCATTAGCAACATGATACAATTATAATTTTTAATTTTGACAACTATAGTAAAAAGAAAATGTATAAATCTATATAGATGTAATGTAAAGCATTAATCGTATTAGACTATGAAAAGATATTAACAATAACAAAACAACAACAGATTTTAGAGGAAAAAACAAAAAAAAATCGAGCACTGAATAGATCTGACAATATATGTACAATGGTTCATAAGCAGAGGAGCATCAGGAACCCAGGAGATCCGAGTGCCATTTGCGTTTTAATCGTCTAGAGTCACGATGAGGTCTTGGACTTGAAAGCATGTCTCGAACAAGAGTATTTGGGTGGGATATAATACATTCCGCTAAAGCGTTGTAGGACTTGGATATGGACTCAGTGACTGTAGAGATTGAGAGGTCTGAACGTATTGTTTCGTTACGGACAAACCATGGTGCCCCAGTCAGTATTCGCAGTGCTCTTGCTTGAACGGTCTCAATGCGTTTAATTTGTGATTTGCATGCCGAACCCCGAACTCGGGCTCCCGTATAGCCAGATCGGTCTAAGTAACGACAGGTAGAGTAAACGCTTCACGTGAAGAGGTAGAATTTGACTTGAAAGCAGGAAGTACAGTTGGCGAATCCTCTCACGCACTCTTACCACAATGTCGCTGATGTGGGGTTTCCAGGTCAAACGGCTGTCCAGCCTAAGCCCCAAATACATCACTGAGTCGGCATACTCTATAGTTTGGTCAAAGAGGTATAGTGTGGGTATCACAACAGAACAGGTCAAGACAAGATAGGTACTGCCGGCAAGTACTGAACACCCTGGGGAAAAAACCGACAAGGTTAGTTTGGAGAAGCAGGAATGAACGTGCAGATCTGTTAGAAAGAAGGGAGTAGCAATGAACTTCGCTGGGCTATGCTCATAGAAATCGATGAGGAAGGAACTGAAGCGGTACTGGATAACACCCCAGAATAGAAACAAGGAAAACTGGTGACGAATGCATTGCCTGGCGCAGGAGTACAGCCGCCCTCAGGAAAATGTTGTTCCTTATCTTAGTAGAGATGGTAACGTAAAGTTTGTCCTGGCAATTTTATGCTCTCAAAAGATCGGGTCATCACTAGACTAAACCTATAACAAATAACGCGGCAAACTTTCGGTTTGGTTTCAAAAGCGGGCAACTAGAGGTTCATCTTAAACCCGCACGGTTTGCCACTGTCGCTCTTGCTGCTTTACAAGACTGCGTTTGATGGCTCAAATCGTGCACCTAATAAGCCTTTGAATATAACTCAGAAAAAAATTATCAAAATTTTGCTGCGTAAGAAAATGAGATTCCCCTCCTCTGCAGTTTTTAAGACATTCGAGGTTTTGGACATCTTTCACATTTACAAAAAAATTGTATACATATATATATTTAAAAATTTATCTGATTTTGAAAAAACTTATGGGCAGACGAGGTCATCTGGTAACCTTACACTGAAGTTGCCTTTAGATTTACAACTGAAGTCAGAATTTTTTCTCGTACAATGGAATAAAATTGTTTAACAGTCTTCCAAATGAATTAAAGATACTAAATGATCTTGCATTGTTTAAGCGGCGCATCAAAGAGTACGTCCGTGTGGAAATGTTCGGATGATTCTCCTTACCACTTTTTTTCTAATTTTATGTACTATCTATCTTGTAATGCAGTATATTGTGATATATAGATTTATATTTTGTAACTATTAATTTGTAGCTATAAAGTTATAACGACTCCACCCCTCAGCACAAGTTGTTTCTTTTTTGTATTTTTGTACTCTTCTTGAATAAATGCATTATAAAAAAAAATATATATATATGATACCAACGATGGAGGTGAATGTGAAAACGTCTTAGAAGAATTTTCTCTGATCATCTGATTTCCAAAATCTTTTTTTTTTTTTTTTGTATCTAAATATTCTGGTTCATCAACCTTTTAACTTACCCTCTTGTGATTTTAGACGTTAGGGTCATTCTTCCTAAAATTTTAAAAATTAGTTATATTCTTCGTTATTGTGTTAGAAAAAAAGTGTCAATTACTCACATTCGTTTCAGCTTTTGCTAATTTAGTATTTTGAAAATCTTAAAATTAAGATAGGTAGACATTTTAACTCCAGATGCAGCCTGGAGACTAATCATTGGTATTACCAGGCGCTGTGAATTTAGAAAGTATGAATTTTGAGCCGCTTAGATGTACCTATATATATTTGAAAAATTTGTTTTTCAATAATCTAAGTGCGATAATTTTAGAAACATCCTCTTGTGTCATTAAAAGTAAGACTCTTTCATCTTGGAATGCAAAAAAATCTATATTCTCGTATATTGTTTTAAATAAAGAATTTGTATTTTTTTTCCGTACCTGTCAGAATGTTTGGTAACAATAAAGACTGATTTTTTTATTAAGCTTCGTAAATTTAGAACTTTGAAATCGTTCTGAGAAGGACTGGAATCAATTTATATTAATCCTGTTTTTTGTTCACTTCCCCCACCCATTAACTGTAATTAGGTAAGTGGAATTCCGAAAAGTATTCAAAGTTCGGAATTGAAAGGACGTAACAACCTTTTAGAGTAATTGGGAAGTGAAAATTTATATTCAGGGTGGGGTTAGTATAAAAAACGGACATAAGAAAAATGTCAGTTTCAAAGCCGGACAGATAATAGTTTTCTTGCATCTCTGTGAAAACCAGTCGAATCGGGCAGAAATTTGAAGAATGAATTAAAGGCGCATCTAGTTAGAACATGGAATTAGGAGAAAACAAAAATTACAATTGGTAATCGGGTAGCCCCAAACGCGTTTCAGCTCCTCTTTTAAAATTTGGTTTCGTGGAGTTGTCCGGTTTTGATCCCACACGCCTCATATGACATTTCCATTTGTCCAACGTCTGGTAATATAATCTTTCAGGGTCACTTCTGCTTCATTGGACGTGGCCATCAGGAAACATTAACGGAATTGGAACCTTCTTTCGTGATCCAGAGTGCACATTGTGCGGAGAGGAAGAACAAGCCGCCTCTTATCAGCATTTTGAATGCCCTGCACTCAACGCCAGGCAGTCAAAACGTTTGGGACTTTCGGGAGAGGATGGATCGGTCCGCGTCCGGGGAGGTTGACGGCATGAGCGGCCCCGCGGGCAAGTTGGGGTACATGAGCGGCCCCAATTAGTGTGGGAGCACTTGTACCAGCGGACCCGTTCGGTCTAGGCGTATATGTACGAGCGGCCCCACGGAAATATGGAAAATTAAACGAATAGCACCAACTCGAAACTTTGTTCATGCGTATAGTTTATTGCTCTAAAATGAACACTGTCAAAACATGCAAATAGACAATCACAGTCACATGACTCCCGACCCAAGTAGGTACTTCTAATGGTTTTAATGGCACATTTACAAGGTCTTGCACATAACACCATCCGCCAACGCTTTTTGAAAAGTAAATTTGTAAACGTCTACCAATATCATATCTCGATTTCCACGCGAACTTTTCGTTAACGAGGCTACTTCGGGTCCCATCTTCGCTCGGGTTCCTTCTAATCACTCGAATCAAGTGGCCTGCGGGCCTTCGCTGGAGCGGGGCCGCTCGTACCATTTCTAATCTGTGCCATTTGACCAGGCGGGGCCGCTCGTACATGCCTATGACTCCAAAACATCGCATTCCCTCCCTACGGGGATGCTCGTACAGCGGGGTTGGAGAACCTCAGTCTTCTGTAGGTTGTGGATTACCTCCGGAACTTATAGGCTGCAGTACAGGAAAAACGTCCGCGTCCAAAACCACGTTTTGGGTGCGGTGGAGGAGAAAAATGACAAGTCTTATTCTAGATCCCTGAAAACGGTAATACAAATACTAATCGTACCAATTGAAATGTATAAACAGTTGGTGGGTCCAATAAGGGCCATGTTGGATACTTGGCCGTTTGGGAGGGTTCTCGAATCATTGTACAGAAAGTGCGAAGCGAGTGAATTATCAACTGCGATTCAGAAATGAAGAGGAATAGCAGAAGGAATTGTTTTCAAGATTTTATTGTAGAGAACAATAGGGAATCGTTTCGTATTTTCTAATATGAATTCAAATGATAAAAGGAAATGGACTACAAGAATTTTGCAAAATGAATGTAAAAATCATAAATGTGATCAACACAGCCTCAGCTGTTGATCCAACGCAATTTGTTCTAGTAAAAGACGTTGAATGAAAATATAGCTGTGTGCTTGAAAAAGCAATAACCAGAGCATGACGCGTTCGCTGCAATTTCGCAGATTCGCGTCTCTAAGATCTTTTTTATCTGCGGGAACGGTAGGAGGAAAGAAGAAGGAGCCTGGCTGGTTATACTCCAGTTATGAGGAAACAGTCCAAGAAAGAAGAATATTCCCCTCAACATTCCTCCAACCGGTTCCTTTTCATCAAAAGGATCGGAATAATGAATACCGGCCTCTGTGTACCTTTCACGGAGGGATGGGAAAGAGTAAGATGGAAAAGCGCTTACCTCAAAAACCTGCAAAGCCCTCCCCTCTCTTGCCTCACAATCTAAAGGATAACTTGAGCGAGATATCTGACTTCCATGATAACGAGGATTTTATTATCCGTTTAGAATGGCGGATATGCTTATTGCGAGGTCTCCAGAATTCAACATCGTGCAGTTTTCTCTCTATTCGTTTTATACGAGGGAAGGGAAGAGGAATAAATACAGAGAAATCTTTGCCGTCTTGGAACAATATTTCATTTATTTATCGTATCGTTTATTTCCTAACTCTCTCTCTCTCTCTCTCTCTCTCTCTCTCTCTCTCTCTCTCTCTCTCTCTCTCTCTCTCTCTCTCTCTCTCTCTCTCTCTCTCTCTCTCTCTCTCTCTCTCTCTCTCTCTCTCTCTCTCTCTCTCTCTCTCTCTCTCTCATCGTTCCTCACTCTCCCTGTTTCGTGCTATCCTAACTTCACCGTTTTCATTTAATACGTTAAAAAACAGTGTGGAACAAATAAACGTGAAGGTATAAGACGAAATCATTGAATGTATTCTACATTATATCGATATAAATATCACATTTATCACCAGATATCGGATTGATATGGCGACAAAAACGTCTGAATACCCCTGGAAAACAAACGTCTGTAAACATGACCTGGAAAATACACAAAACGTATCTGTATTTACAATACATACATACGACGCTCAATATGGCCAAAATATCGTAACATCTAGTTTCTAAAGTTGATACCAAACCGCTCATAATTTATTTTTAGCACATTAATTCATATTTTCTTTAGGCATAATTTCAATGAGAATCCGCGGGGACCCGGAGATTGGTAGCGAACGGAATAAGAGGAATAAAGAGGAGGAGGATAAACATCTATACACACCGGGCGTGCACATATACGCACACACAAAGAAATTTCACGCCCACACACACACACATACATATATATAAGTTATGTGATAGTAAATTGCCTCCCCCATTTTTAAAGCTGTTGACGTGAGCTTCACTCACACAGACGCTCGAGAAATTATAAAAGGAAGCCAATGAGCCCAAGGGATAAGGAGCTCTGGAATTCAAAAACTCTGAGTCACACTTGGGTTAGGTATCCAGGTATATTTCACATGTATCTCTAGTTGAGTCACCAATTGGCTCTCATCTGAAAAGGCCACCGGGATGTGGATGTTGGTTAATGATCGGAGTTGGAAAAACATACCTATTGTTTAAACTAAGGCAGAGCCATCGAGTTGCTGGTCTATGTACTATATTATGATACTTTTTATCTTATTTGTTTATTTACTTTTTAATAAATTTATTAAGTCAATTACAGTAAGTTAAGATGTAACAGAGAAGAAACAATATTAAGATGTGAAACAAGCACAACTTCAATCACGGTGAAATAGAGAAAGGAAAAATGTACAACTCGAATGTTATAATATTTAAATCTTCAGGTGTTAAGGTGTGTTAGTAATTGATATTTTAAAGGAAAACGATTGGTGACAGAGTACAGCAGATGATGGGACTTCGTGGGCGAGTTTTTATTCCCACGCCAAACGTGTCAGAGGTCATGAGGTAATTTGTGGCTGCAAATTTCACAGAGAGGCGATATAGATAGATAGATAGATAGATATCGTTTATCTGTATAGGTCATAGACCGTTACAAGAGTTCATTATAAAGTAAAAACATAAAAGAATTTGTACTGCTTTGCTCGAAAAATGAATAATAAAAAAATTAATTGGCAGCTACACATGTTAACATAAAGTTAAATCTTACACAGAGTCATGAAAGAGGCACCAAACTAGAGGACAACGCTTGAAAATCACTTTCTTCACAACAGCCAACAACGTTCGCATGGATGGCGATGAGCATGAAGCATGGGTATGAGCATGGGCTCTGGTGGGGGTCATTCATTGGCGGAGAAAGCTCTAAGCAAAAGGGCACGGCTTATGAAGCTATATACGGCGAATGCCTTTTCTGCATTGCTTCATAGTACAGCTTCCTGTTCGCTGGCAGACAAAATGTTGAGAGGGCCATTGGGCGGAAAATGTATATTACGGTAAAATTGCCTATTTGGACTATACAATGGGCATAACAAGACAAAGTGCACCAATGTTTCCGCCTGAGAGAGACGATATGCTGCATTCTCTTGATCTTTGCTCTATGAACTTCATAATAGGGGCTCCAGACAACGGCCGCGTGCTCGAGCTTTTTTTAAACCAGAGTATCGTGAAGAGCTGGAATGCTTGTAAACTCTCTGGTAATACGCTTTATACACGCATCCTCATAGCACGGTCAGTGTGGAACAAAGATGAGTTCAGCCTGAGACTAATAACTAGGAAAATCTTGGAGTCATCAGCGAAAAGAAGGCTATCAAAGCCCACTCTACGTTGATGAGGAACAGGAAATAGAGGAAAGTATGGTTGTCTCCTGGTAGCTATAGCTACTAGCTGTAACAGATCGCAGCAATTACATTTTTCACAGCTATTAGCTTCAACTTTTTGCTCCCACAGAAGAAGCTGCCGCGGATAAATTCAAGCTACATAGTGTGGCTACAGTTGTAGACTCAAACTACAGTTGGAGACAACATCCCAACTGCAGTTGGAGCAACATTGTGTCCAACGCAGGGCTGGAACTAGGAACCGCGAAACCCCGCAATGCAGGGGGGCCCGAACCTCTGCCGCAAAAATAAAAGAATCTCGTTACTGAAAAAATCGACTTATTGCCGATTCTATATTCAATCTCGCTTGTGTGCGCAACAATGCTTGTATTACATTAACCTACAACCACTAGGTTTATTAGCTACAAAAATTATGTTGGAGATGTGATAATAATCACTACATTAATATAAATGCAATATTTTGTTATTTTTCTGGGGGGTGGGGCTATTCCATACGTACTGTTAAGGGGGCCCAGGATAGATTTTGCAGGGGGGCCCAAAATGTATAGATCCGGCCCTGGTCCAACGCTGAAAAAAGGCAAGAAAAAAAAAAAAAAAAAAAAACAGTATCTCTATGTTCCACGATGTCAAAAAATTAAAACAGAATTTAAAGAAAAAATTGTCTATTTCCACCAAATACTGAGTTACAAAGTTAAATCGATTTCGACTGTTAGGTCATCATCAGTAACAAAATATAACTAAATGTGCAGTTGAGAGACCCATTGGTGGGTTCATTTCTCCAATAACTTGGTCCCCCACTTCAAAATGTTACCCTTACATCTGTTTGAGTCCCTTTCACTTTGTTCATTGGTTGTATCTCCCGCCCCCTTTCACTTTTCTTGTCCAATAGGATTCAAGCTCCCTTCACTTCTGAGACTATATAAGATGAGCTCTCTCAACTGCACATTTAGTTATATTTTGTTACTGATGACCACCTAATAGTCGAAATCGATTCAACTTTGTAACTCAGTATTTGGTGGAAATAGACAATTTTTTCTTTAAATTCTGTTTTAATTTTTTGAAATGGGTTTCCACAACTTCATCGCGAGTGATTTAGTTCGTTCCACGGATGTGATTCTCGATTTTTGTATTCGTTAGTTGTGAAACAGAGCGGGATGATGGATCTCACATAGAACCAGAGGAGCCCGAAGGTCCAAACGAGCGGCGACGGGGTTGAAACCTGCGGCGGCCGATGGTGGTGAGGGGGCGGAAGCAGGAACCACGGGGTCCCGTCCCGCTCCCGGAACGTCAAGTCGAATGGAACCGCCGGGTCCTCGTTTCTTTGTTCTCCCCCGAACGGAGACCGACTCCCCTTCGTCCTCTGCCACCTTACGGCCGCAGTTCATTCTCTCGGACCTTTGGGGGATAATAGGGCCAGGGAGCCGACCCAATTACTTCCCTGACTAAGTACGAAGAATTACGAGAAAGTAATGCAATCCAAGCGGCCAACGAATCTGTATCGACCAAAGTATCAATTTGAATACGAAATACGTAGGTAATAAAAACGGAGTAAGATGGAACGTTGTCTATATTTCCACGAAAGTAAAAAGTTACACTGTTAAATCGATTTCGACGGTTAGGTCATCATCAGTAACAAACATGAACTGAAACATGGACTGTTGAAAAACTGCAGATTTTACCGTTCTCGTTAATGCAAGACCTCGCAGTCATGAAATGCTTATTGAAGCAAGGAAAGTTGCCAACTCCATCCCATTTCATTCCGACAAGATTTCGAAATAGTAATAATTTACGGCACCCTCACGTTTCAAGTACATTAGCTCAAAATTTGTATAATTATGCAGCCGTAACTGTCTTCAACAGTTTTCCAAGATAATAGAAACAGTAAAAACACCATGCTCGTCCTAAAAAAATACTTTCTGCAAGTACTGCAGCAGCAAGAACGGTAATTTTTGTTGCCGACATATTCAAGAGCGCCCGTACTTTTAGGATTTTCATCTGATTTTCGTTTTTTTTTTCATTAGGAATCAGGTTTAGATTTTAGAAATATTTATAAGTGTGATTATACAAACACCGGACACAGGGACTCCCCAGTAATACGTGCATTACATACCAATACATTCAGTTTTAGGTTTTAGGATGGTTTGAAACAGATTAGTATTCGGTGATATTTTGGTCATGCTCAGCTTGCCTACCCCCCTAACCACACACACACCCAACACACCCAATCCCATTTCCAGCGTGAACTTAGGACCATTCCAACTGGGCGTGCCGTTGTTAAGCCAGGTTAGCGAGTTACCTCGAATCTGTGATAACGAATTCACAGCCAATAACTTAACTGACAGTAACACCATGAAAGGGACCACCAGTTTCTGCTCGGTTTCATCTCTCGACAAGATCGGAGCGATGTTTGACTCCGCATCAACGGTGACCGCGAACCCGAGGAAACTCTCGACCGCGATATGACTCCGTCTTGGCAGTTCGCCTTCTAATCAAATTTGTAGAAGTAATTAGCGGAAGGTAGACGACATTGTGCTGACTGGGCGCCGCCGCCGACCCAGAGCGCCGCTATCGTCGGAGAAACTCCAATTACCGTCTCGCAGTTAATGAGACGCAAGAGGGCCGTCGGCGCTGTTTTAGAGCCCCCGGGCCTCAGGAATCGACTTAAATTATGCAATAATCTTGACGTATGAAATTCTTAAATAACGAAAGAGGTTGTGGTGCTCGCTCTTGATCACTTGTCCCTTATTTTGCATGATCGTCCTTTTAGTGGGTCGTTCAAGCTCCAATTACCATAGTGGTTGATTATTGATGGTTGATTATTTTGTGACAATGAGGTAAGTAAACAAATGATTGATGTGAATTTGAAATTCGCACAATGCAGTTTTAATTCTCTTTCTAGGGTACGGTACGAACTTAATTCTGACAAAATATTTAATATTCCCATCCCGAAATTTTGCAACTATCTAGAAATTAAGCTCATCTCCAAATCTGAAATATTACCAAATGCAATTACTACAATTTTTTTTTCATCGGTCTTCTACGTTCAGATTTTTTAGAACAACGGGAAATATTTTTTCTGAGACAGAAAGGATCAATTGCATAAGAAACGCTTTGTTTATTTGGCTGAGTGACAAAAGTTTCTATGCAGTGAGCTTCTTCCCTATTTTACAACCCGAGGCTTTAGGAATAGACTTGAAATAATTATAAATCTTTACTTCTATCAGGGACTGATAGAATAGAAATACAAAGCAGAACACACCCATAATTAAAGAGTTTTCCTATTTGCGATACATCTTCACACGAGGAATGTGTGGATTAGGCTGAGGATGGGCCCTATCGATTTCATGAATCAACAATTAATAGTTTTTAATTAGTTTTAATCAATCATTTTAAGCTGCAGTTTTGTCTACGTTTATCATCCGACCTTGCTGAAAAAGTAGTTGGAAAATGGTGTTTGACCTACCCATGCGAGGAACCCTTGAAACGGAATACCACAGCAATTATATCAGCTAATGTGATCCTATTACGGTACTAGTCGACTTTTCCTAAGTCCAAGCATATTCACATTCATGTTGACTTTCTTTTTTCTTTCAAGTTCTGGTCCTTAGGAAGAGCGAACGGATGAACATAAGGCGGTTCGCTTGGGCCTATTCGATTGTTTGAAGACACATCTAACAACAACGAACATGAAAACAAAAGTGTTGATTTAAAAATGTTCGATATTCAGACTTTTGAAATTTAAGCCTTCTATTTCACCCTTTAGGATTGAACGAGAGCAATTCCGAAAATTCAGACCCTATTAGTCTCCAAGTGTGATTTTTGACCCAAGTTTCATTACTTTCCGTTCAACAGTTTTTCGGAAAAAAGCTCCGCACGGCAGACGGACGTATTTTTTTGCTTCCGAGTCTACCAAGGTAGCGGAAGCATTGTTTTCACTTTCGGAATGTGAACATTTTTTTGTCTCCCAAACCAAAAATTCCACTCGCATTTTGCGTTTTAGACCTTTCTGAACAATTTTGGTTCCGTGTCTGTCTGTGTGTCTGTCTGTCTGTCAGCAAATCCTTGTTACGGGCAAAACTACACGAAGTTATTGTCCGATTTTGATGAAATTTTCAGGAATTGTTTGGGTTGGGGTGCAAATGGTCCCCTATAGGTTTCATGACCCCCGGATCAATAGCACCCTCTGCGCATGCGCAAACCTGAAATCCTTGTTACGCGCATAACTCCGGGAGTTCTTGACCAATTTCGATGGAATTTTCAGGGATTGTTTGGTTTGATGTGTAGATGGTTCCCTGTGAGTTTCATGACCCCCGGATCAATAGTAGTCTCTGCGCATGCACAAACGTGAAATCCTTGATACGCGCATAACTCCAGGAGTTCTGTTGACCAATTTCGATGAAATTTTCAGGGATTGTGCGAGTTAGGGTGTAGATGGTCCCCTTAGGTTTCATGACCCCCGGATCAATAGTAGCCTCTGCGCATGCGCAAACGTGAAATCCTTGTTACGCGCATAACTCCGGGAGTTCTCGACCAATTTCGATGACATTTTCAGGGATTGTTCGGTTTGATGTGTAGATGGTCCCCTATGAGTTTCATGACCCCCGGATCAATAGTAGCCTCTGGGCATGCGCAAACGAAATCCTTGTTACGCACATAACTCCGGGAGTTCTTGACCAATTTCGATGAAATTCTCAAGGATTGTTCGGTTTGATGTGTAGATGGTCCCCTATGAGTTTCATGACCCCCAATCAATAGTATGCTCTGCGCATGCGCAAACGTGAAATCCTTGCCACAAGCATAACTCCGGGAGTTCTTGACCGATTTCGATGAAATTTTCAGGGATTGTTCGGACTTATTAGGTATATTTTATAGTTTGTTCAATAGTTGAACATGCCTACCTTTATTTTCTCAAGTTATGCTCCTGCATAACAATAAATTCACCCTAATTCAACATTCACTTCGCCTAATTGAACGAAGTTCTTTAGTCAATAATAATTTTCAATGATCTATACAGTCATGTTATGGATACGAGGAAGCTCTGTGCCACACCCACTTGGCAGAGGTTTTTTTTTTTTTTTTTTTTTAAATTCAAAATTCTAAATCCACAAGTAAAACAGCCTGTTTTGAGGGGAGCGTTAAAAAATTGTCTTTCTTCGTCGATGGCTAACGTCCTTTTAAGGACTGAAAATCAATGTTAGAGTATTCAAAATGCACCATCGAATCTTTCGAGGTGCCAATGAGCCAACCGCGATCAGTCTGATGTATTACGCGTGATATTAAGTTGGGCAGAAAGCGCACTAGTAGTTAATAACTCGGATTTCGTGTGATTGGTTGGGCGGATTCCGTCCTCCGATCCTCCCTCTACAACAAGTTTGCCATCGATCTTCGAAGTTCACCGTCTGCTAAAATGGTACGTAACGTTACACGAGCGTGAAGGTTTAGCAACCAGTCTAATTGGGCATTACAGCTAATCAAAGGGGACGATCATTTTCCGAACGTCCCCATCTCGCCCGAGTTAACGGGATTAGCACCAGCTGTCACTCGCTATTACTGATATCCTCCCGCTTCGCCGCCTCAACCTAACAAGTTGGATTGGAAGCTCTGCTTAAATCATAATTCCCAACTCTGTACCTAACACTTTCGCGAGTATATACCACTCAATCACAACTTGTTCGTTCCAGGACCTTTTAATACGGGGTCAATGATAAATATCGACTTTGAGGCAAAATTAAGTATCTGAGAAAGGAATTAGATAATTTCAAGTGATGAATTCACATTGACAGTAATATCTACCAAAATTGCTCAATGGTAAAATTGCAATAATTTACGTTCAATTACAATTCGTAGATAATGTTGAAGAAACAAGGCTTACAGTAGATAATATCATAAAATGGAGCCTGTTTCATTTTCAGGTTCAAGAAATGGGGGCATATAACTCCATACTATAGGGAACTAAATTAGCTTAGTCAGAGTGATGGAAGCATAGGAGTTAAACTTTCCAAAATTTTTGAATGCTGGACACCAACATTCTTATGTGATGTTCACAATATAAAAAAACGCTGCAAATTCTTTCACTGGGGTTTATTATTCAATGATTCATGATTTGAATTTCTACTAAGCTTTGGAGTGTGCGTGTTTCACAGGTGATAGAGCGATTATTGAATTTCAGGAGATATGCATAGAGCACGTAAATCCGTTCTCAACCAAAATACCTATTTGGATAGATCAGTTGATCATATTTGTGTGCCTCCTGAAATTCAATAATCGCTCTATCACCTGTGAAACACGCACACTGCAAATTCTTTCAGTGGGGTTTATTATTCAATTTCATTCATCGAGTTGCATTCATGATTTGAATTTCTACTAAGCTTTGGAGTGTGCGTGTTTTACAGGTGATAGAGTGATTATTGAATTTCAGGAGATATGCATAGACCACGTAAATCGGTTCTCAACCAAAACACCTATTTGGATTGATCAGTTGATGATATTTGTGTGCCTCCTCTACATCAGTCTACCTTTGGCTAAATCGTTTAAATTTGGATTTGGGGAAGTTTTAAGGCAATACGAGTGCTAAAGGACTTGATGAATTATAGATGTTTTTATTGTGGGGGGGGGGGGGGGGTATTGAGGTTCAATAAAAACGCTGCAAATTCTTTCACTGGGGTTTATTATTCAATTGGCTTGCGTTCATGATTTGAATTTCTACTAAGCTTTGGAGTGTGCGTGTTTCACAGGATAGAGCGATTATTGAATTTCAGGAGATATGCACGGAATCTGTTCTCAACCAAAACACCTATTTGGATTGATCAGTTGATCATATTTGTGTGCCTCCTGAAATTCAATAATCGCTCTATCCTGTGAAACACGCACACCCCAAAGCTTAGTAGAAATTCAAATCATGAACGCAAGCCAATTGAATAATAAACCCCAGTGAAAGAATTTGCAGTGTTTTCAATGATCAAACAGTCATGTTATGGATACGAGGAAGCTATGTGCCACACCCACTTGGCAGACGTTTTTTCGATCCGATCACATCGACTTATTAGAAATAATAAGCCACAATAAACTCAAACAGAAAAATTTATAGAATCTCGACAATTTTCAGCTTTTTCTTACGTTTCTGGGCCTAAATGAACCACAACTAAGAGAAAAAAACTGGGTAGAATTCGAAAAAATCGAGGGTTCGATAAAAGGAAAGGATGACAGAATTCTTCTCTCAAATTAAGAAAAAAAGTATCAGACAGAAGAAGATGACGGACGAAGACGAGCCTTACCGAAGATGGCCGAGCGCTCAGGGGGTGGTTCCACAACGATCAGACTCTAGATGCTCCTATGAGGGGAACTCAGCCTAGTTAAGGGTCCGCTGCTGTGTTGCCACCTGATGGGGGGGGGGGAAGGGGTTTTCGTCCCTGAGGTTCAGGGTCGCGCCTATATGGGCAGTAGTATAGGTACAGGGCCGGCGCCCAGCGGCGCCGCGCCTCTTGAGAGAAAACTCACCCACAGCGCGGCGCGCCTGTATATGTACCTACATGAAGAAGTCGCCAGCCGCAGACGCGTCAGGGTCATATGTGAAAAACGAGCGGTCATATGTGAGCGACCGGGCCACCAACGCGATCTGTTCTATAAGCGATCAAACTATGCTGTTCTATAGAATTGTCATACGTAAAAGCGCGGCACCATTGTCATACGTCGTGCCGCGCGGTGTGACTTTCAAATCGCTTTCTCGCCGCGCAATCCCGTTAACATTTGTTTACGTTACACTTTGTAACGTTAACGGCGGACACTTTGTAGGTTAACCCGCTTCTGTCGAGATTTACCGTTCTTCGTTGATATTACCTTCGTGGTGTATTTTCAATGATTTTCAATTGAATGAATGATTGAAGATTCTGATTAGATAACTTCTACAAAATGAAACGTTGAAAAACGTGAATTCTCTTTATGATTTAAATAGTTTGGAGACTTATAGAAATGCGTTCATTCGATTCAGCGAGAAAAATCACGTGGTTATTTCCTCCTCGTCTCATCATTTTCATCCAACAGGCATTATTTCTCGCCAAAACGCCGATTCGTTTGAAAAATTCACGTTTTTCCACGTTCAAACACCGATTTGAAATAAAAAATTCAATAGACCTATAAAAACGCTGCAAATTCTTTCACTGGGGTTTATTATTCAATGATTCATGATTTGAATTTCTACTAAGGTTCGGAGTGTGCGTGTTTCACAGGCGATGGAGCGATTATTGAATTTCAGGAGATATGCATAGAGCACGTAAATCTGTTCTCAACCAAAATACCTATTTGGATTGTCAGTTGATCATATTTGTGTGCCTCCTGAAATTCAATAATCGCTCTATCACCTGTGAAACACGTACACTGCAAATTCTTTCAGTGGGGTTTATTATTCAATTTTATTCATTTGAATTGCATTCATGATTTGAATTTCTACTAAGCTTTGGAGTGTGCGTGTTTTACAGGTGATAGAGCGACTATTGAATTTCAGGAGATATGCATAGACCACGTAAATCGGTTCTCAACCAAAACACCTATTTGGATTGTCAGTTGATGATATTTGTGTGCCTCCTCTACATCAGTCTACCTTTGGCTACATCGTTTAAATTTGGATTTGGGGAAGTTTTAACGCAATACGAGTGCTAAAGTGACTTGATAAATTATAGATGTTTTTATTGTGGGGGGGGGGGGGGGTTTTTATTGTGGGGGGGGGGGGGTTGAGGTTCAATAAAAAAACGCTGCAAATTCTTTCACTGGGGTTTATTATTCAATTGGCTTGCGTTCATTATTTGAATTTCTACTAAGCTTTGGAGTGTGCGTGTTTCACAGGGTAGAGCGATTATTGAATTTCAGGAGGCACACAAATATGATCAACTGATCAATCCGAATAGGTATTTTGGTTGAGAACAAATTTACGTGCTCTATGCATATCTCCTGAAATTCAATAATCGCTCTACCCTGTGAAACACGCATACTCCAAAGCTTAGTAGAAATTCAAATCATGAATCATTGAATAATAAACCCCAGTGAAAGAATTTGCAGCGTTTTTTCTCTTTAAATATAACTTTTTCTTTCTCTTAACGTTAAAGAAACGAAATATCACAAGCGCATTCAAATATTCAAATATCGTAGACTCAGTCTTGTTAATCAATGAAACCGGAATGAAGGGAATCGTAATGATATAATATTGACTAATAAACAAAAATATCAAGCAGAATACAATGATAAATCGAATCGTGGAGTTCAAGGGGTTCTCCCCTTCAGGTTTTGTAGATGTTGAAACATCACAAAAGTACTGTAGCTTGCCGTGATTCGAATTATGCTGGTAACTTGGCTCTGGCGTAAATCATTCTTTTCATCATTAGCGACCCCAGTTCTCTCTAATAGCAGTTCCCCTCTGTGAAGACCGAATCATTGTTCCGCGGGCAGCATTCAACGCCTAGGGCTAAATTTAATTTCGTTGCAAAACCTTCGCCGCGGTGCAAACGTCACTTCTAGTTTTAAGCGGCCAAAGGACGAGGGTTACGGGGAATAATGAATCCTTTTGCTTTGGTTCGCGGTTGTATTATTTAAAAGAACCATTTATCCTGGGGACAGAAGAAGCCAAGGTGGGAAGGGGTTTAGGAAAACAATATCAGCGGAAAGGTCGAAGGAACTAGGGAGGCTCGGCGAGCCGAGATCAAAGACTTGGTCGAACGAGAAGGGAAAGGGCTTCCAAATGAAATAAAGCTAGAACTCGGAAGTGGGTTTAGAGACTGCGGCTGAAATTGCTAGTGACTAGTCAACTCTTCACGAGCACAGTGGTGTTGTACCATGTTCTGCTCGCACCTACGGTTGTATTGTTCTCTGAACATCCTTTATCATTTCAGCTCCACAACTCTCGAGTGGAAGAAACTTCCAAATCGTTTTCGATAATCGTTTCCTTCCGTCGATCTTTACGTCTTTTGTACGTCAAAGTCTCGGCTGAGGTTAAATTTTGATTTCTACATTCTCCTTACGACGGGAGTTCTGAAAGGGCTACGGAAAACCTATTTGAAGTGGAGGAAATTACTGTCGCTATTCAAGCTACCCACTCTCTGAAACAACTTTTCAATTAACACGTCTTAATGATTCATTACAACTACAAAATGTGTAATTATTTCAAATAAGTGAATGCAAATAAGTGGATTCAAATGAGTGATGGGAATTATGCAAGTTAAACACGTGAAACCACGGTTAGAGCTGTTAGTTTGGAGGACTTCTAATCCCATCTTCGACACAAAAACAGTTCTTCTGGCATTTGATCATTTTCAAGACGGAGAACCAAAATTATTATGAATAATTAATGCTTCGTTCATAATATAATATAAATTTATATAAGTACAATTTCTCTGCTTCCCGTCCTGTCGAAACTATTTGAAAAATTGTTGTTAAAAAGGCTTAAACCAATACTCGAAGATAGGAATTTGATCCCAGATCACCAATTTGGCTTTAGGCAACGCCACTCAACAATCGATCAAGTCCATAGAATCACTAACGTAATTGAAAGAGCGCTTGAAGGCAAGCAAGTATGCGCTGGCTTATTCCTTGACGTGGCCCAAGCATTCGACAAAGTTTGGCACCCCGGACTTCGTTTCAAAATTAACAGGGATCTTCCAAGACAGTTCTTTTTACTCCTGACGTCCTATCTTGAGAATAGGCACTTCAGGGTGAAGCAGGACGACCAATACTCCAGCCTAAGGCCTATTAAAGCAGGTGTTCCGCAGGGAAGCGTCCTCGGGCCAGTACTGTACCTGATGTACACTCGGGATTTACCCCAGCAGGAAGATGCAATGATAGCCACCTTCGCGGATGACACAGCCATACTCTCTACTGGACATGAAGTAGACGACGCAACCCAAAAACTACAAGAGGCCGCCAACAAGATTACAAATTGGACCAAGAAATGGAGAATGAAGCTGAACGAGTCCAAGTCAGTTCACATTAACTTCACCAACCGAAAAATAACAGCCCCAGAACTTGTGTTAAACTCAAACAAAGTCCCATATCCTGACACTGTGAAATATTTGAGTATGACTCTCGATTCAAAATTGGTGTGGAATCGTCACATCGAGAAGAAAAAAGAGGAACTGAAGATTAAATACAGGAAAATGTATTGGCTGCTGAGAGCGGATTCCCGTCTTTCACTTCACAATAAACTGCTTATTTACAAACAGATTTTACGCCCTATTTGGACATACGGGATTCAACTGTGGGGCTGTGCCAAAAAGACTAACGTAAAGAAAATACAAACTAGTCAGAACAAAATCCTGAGAAGCATAGTTGGTGCCCCCTGGTATATGCGAAATGATGACATTCATCGTGACCTAAGACTGGAAACAGTAAACGAAATCATCATGAAATACGCCCAGAAGCACGAAAAACGCCTCCATCAGCACAAGAACCCGGAGATGCTCAACGTTCTGGATAACGAAGGAGAACTGCGGCGCCTCAACCGTAACAAGCCACTGGACCTGATTGTGCGGTGCAAGTTATAGTGAAGTGTGTTCCAGTAAACAGTGTGTTACTCTGAAGGGTTGGTTTGTTGAAATCTCACCCTGTACATCGCGTCCATT
The DNA here is from genome assembly GCA_031894815.1 of Creontiades dilutus. Taxonomy (NCBI): domain Eukaryota; kingdom Metazoa; phylum Arthropoda; class Insecta; order Hemiptera; family Miridae; genus Creontiades; species Creontiades dilutus. Next base: position 882,989 of record JAVIWC010000736.1, on the reverse strand, counting down.
TATGAGATAAAATATTGATAGATGATGTATGCTACAATCAGTTGCAATGAATAAAATCACGAAAAAAAAGTACTAGCTGCTTCGTACATGTTTGTCGCGATGCAACTTAACAAGATCAACAAAGGAGGTTAATGGTCGATAGAGTGAGCTTAGCATTACCATGACCAACAGTTTCACTCTAATATAGTTTTTACCGCTCCCCTCTAGAACGGCAAGGGGGTTTTAGGCGAAATGAATTTGAAAATATAAATAACCACCTCATTATCTCCCAAAAATCAGTAGTTGTTATACCCAGAGGAAAGCAGACGCATCAGGGAACAACAAACATTAGGGGCTTAAAGCTACTTAATGAAGATAGATGGGGAGGGCCAGACGTACGTTAAAACCCAGTTGTTCCCATGAACTCGGACCGGGATGAGCCATTAGTGGTATTACAAAAAATTCCCTTGTTCAGATATAATCCGGATAATTTTGAAGGGCGAAAAGCAACGGCCCTTTAAATTAATTTGTTGGTTTCTTACTGTTATTTTATTCAAGCAAATAACTATTACTTCAACAAAAAACGAAACAAACAAAGTGGAACATTTTTTCAAAAAAAGCATTGTTTTCACTTTCGGAATGTGAAAATTTTTTTGTCTCCAAAATCAAAAATTCCACTTTTTTGCGTTTTAGACCTTTCTGAACAATTTTGGTTCCGTGTCTGTCTGTCAGCAAATCCTTGTTACGGGCAAAACTACACGAAGTTATAGTCCGATTTTGATGAAATTTTCAGGGATCGTGCGGGCTGGGGTGTAGATGGTCCCCTATAGGTTTCATGACCCCCGGATTAATAGTAGCCTCTGCGCATGCGCAAACGTGAAATCCTTGCCACAAGCATAACTCCGAGAGTTCTTGACCGATTTCGATGAAATTTTCAGGGATTGTTCGGACTTATTAGGTATATTTTATAGTTTGTTCGATAATTGAACATGCCTACCTTTATTTTCTCAAGTTATGCTCCTGCATAACAATAAATTTACCCTAATTCAATATTTACTTCGCCTAATTGAACGAAGTTCTTTAGGCAATGATAATTTTCAATGATCTATACAGTCATGTTATGGATACGAGGAAGCTATGTGCCACACCCACTTGGCAGAGGTTTTTTTGTTATTTAACTTGTAGAACACTGCATTCAGAAAATAGCCTACTGCCAATATGAAGACTAACTGATTAGTTAAAGGTAAACTTGAACTTTATCATGAACGGGTTTGGCTGATTATATCAAATGTCTACTGTAAACATTGAACCCATGGATGTCAAGAAAGAAGTTAATGGTCATTCTGGTGGCAAGTGTTTGACATCAACTGAACATTAAGCACGATGAGTTTGGATCAGATAGTGTTGCGAGGAATGTCATTCGCTTTTCTATCAAGTTCAAGTGAAGAGAGCCCAAATTTTGTATGAATTCCATAAAAAGTTGAGTGACATCAAAGGATTCCTTAGGAACGATTGAGTCATTCCACAGACGATTTCATTTTGCACATTCCAATATCCATGTGATCTTTCAAGTCACTCTTTCTTTGGTCCAGACCTATTATATTTGTATATTTTATGCACCTCAGGTAAAGATAATGCGGTAGCTACAGAGACGCCCTCCAGAGGATGGTGTATCAACATCCATCCATAAATAATACTGCAGGTGGGGGAAAGCCCCAGGTGCACTCAGTTTGCAGCAGAACAAACTCCCGCGTGAATTTGGATTGGAGGTGGCAGTGGTTTTCAACCCTTTAATATGTAGTAGATCTTCCTGCAAAAATGATGCGGGGGTGAGTCCCTTTTGATGGATTCCCGAATTTGGAGTTATGTGGTTACTCCAATGAGTGATATTGCAGCAACTCTTTTGTTCATAGCAAAATGAATGCAACAATATAACTTCCCGTATTCCAAATACGCAGCGTTGAGGTTGGACGCCAAGCTTAGATGGAAGGAATATGTGAAGAAGAAAACGGAAGAACTCACTTTCGAAATACGGAAAATGTATCAGCTGATGGGCCGATACTTATTGAGTTTACTCGCAACTTAACATCCACAACAAAGCGCTGCTGTACAAGACTATAGGCTGATGCCTATATGGGCCTAAGGCATCTAACTACGCGGTTGCACAGCAAAAACAAACATTCAAATGATCCGTACCTTTCAAAATAAAGTACTTTGGGCAATCATGGATTACGTGAGAAATTAAGAACTTCATCGAGATCTTCAGGTAGAGACCGTCAATGAGATTCATGAAAAATATGCTACAAGCAACGAACACGAACCCAGAGGCTCTCCATCTGCTGGATAATTCAAGTCCGGCGTTTTAAGAGCCCTTTGACTTTAGATGTGAATCCCAAGAAATGTTTGAGGTACTGTAACAGAAAATTAATTGAACTAAGGGGTGTTGGGTGACCAACGGTCACAGCACTGGACGGGAACCTTTTCCGTTATCGTTCCGCCACTTCTAAAATGACACTCTTTCCTTGATTGTTGATATCAGAGGTAGGTATATCTGCCGGTCATGTTTTTGGAGTTATCTTGCCTATCGATATCGGAGGTCAGTTGTGTTTCAGTTCGTGACCGTAATCGTCTGTTCACGTTAAAAATGAATTTCCTGTCCTTGTATGACGCCGTGAAAACGAAGGAAGCTTGCCGTTCGGTTTCTACAAGATAGAAAGATTTTGCCTCAAAACGTGACGAGCTCAGGAGGAAACACGACTATTTTATATCTTACTGGATCCAATAAACGTGGATGCTGCAGAGCTGCAAGGGCTCTAAGGAGCAGAACTTAGCTTACTGGTTCGAAACTCCCTTTGTTCATGTATGCTTGGGGTACTGCAATGGGGAGTGGCCGAAGTCTCCTAGATTCCAACCTATGTGACGCCAGTCGAAATTCTCGACGAGATTTACATAAGTGAAGAATTGTGAATGGCAACCGAAAATTCGAATTTTATCCTATTATGTGAGTAAAACGAACATTTACGTATTCTAAAGCCTAAACCTAAACGTATTCTCTTCTTTCGTTTATTAAATACAGTGCCATAACATCATCAAGGGCGGCGGAACGATATCGGCAAAGGGGAAGAAGGCCGAGATTAACGGAAAAGATATACGGATGCTATAGAAAAAGTGTAAATTTGCGAACTGAATAGTTAGATTCACAATAATATACATTTATATACTGTAACCAGTTGTTTTATAAATAAAATGCAATAATGTGTAAAGACACTAAAGTTGTAATGATTTCCGTCCAGAGGACCCTTCCCAGGTCTCATGCGATCTCCACAAGGGAGATTACCTTAGGACTCCCTAACAAGACTTCTGAAAGGAGATGATGGATTCCACATCCTTTCGCTCCCACAAGTTGGTCTAACGCAAATTTCAACATTTCACCTAAAAAAAGGGGGAAAAAAAATTATTTGAAAAAAGTTAAACCACTTTAGCTGTAAGAATATTGTCTAAACCGGTAACGATCTAGTTGGAGTAGTTGGGGAATTCCATCTGGAATAATCTATATAAAAACCGGCTTATCTGAGTATATCGACGATTCAGGGGGTGGTAACGCTGGGCGGGTGGAATTCTCGCCCCCGTCTCCCAGGGCAACCGATGCTCCCCCTCCCCCGACCCCGCCAGTGAAGGAAGGAGGGCCCCAGCGGGGGGAAGCGTCTCCCAGGGCAAGCGACGTGGTCCTCTCCTCGGGGATTTGGGATATACGATTTTTTGACTTTTAATATTGTTATTATACTCCCTCATTGTGTTATTTAGTACTCTACCTCCTGTACACACGGGACTTACCCCAACAAGAAGGCACAACTGTAGCCACCTTTGCAGATGATACGGCTATCCTCTCTGTTGGAGATGATATAGAAGCTGCAACACGCAAACTACAGACGTCTACTACTGAGGTTTGTAAATGGACCAAGATGTGGAGAATGAAGCTGAACGAATCAAAATCAGCCCACATCAACTTCACTAACCGAAAAGTCCCAATCTTGGATGTTGAGATCAATTCAAATAAAATACCGCATCTGAAGCAGTTAAATACTTGGGTTTGACACTTGACTCCAAATTAAACTGGAATAAACACATAGAAAAGAAGAAAGAAGAACTTAAAATCATGTACAGAAGGATGTATTGGCTAATGGGAAGGAATTCCCATCTCTCTCTTCACAACAAACTGCTTATATATAAGCAGATCCTTCGCCCTATTTGGACCTATGGGATACAGATCTGGGGCTGTGCCAAGAAATCAAATATTAAGAAAATCCAAACCTTTCAGAATAAAATACTGAGAAGTATAGTTGGAGCCCATGCGAAACATGATATTCATCGAGATTTGAGGATGGAGACAGTCTATGAAATTATTGCAAAATACGCAAGGAAGCATGAACATCGCCTCCACAAACACCTGAACCCGGAGATGCTCTACGTTTTGGACAACGAAGGTGAAATCCGACGTCTCAAGCGAAACAAACCACTGGATTTTGTTGTGCTGCGTGAATAGAAGTGCAATCGAACTCAGTGCTAATTAATTGAGCTATATAATAAAGGGCTAGATTTTGCTGTAAACCTAACCTCTTGGAGTGAACCTTTATTGATATGTAAAATTGCTAGATGAAATGTATTTGATTTTTCAGTCGCAGTTAATAAATCACGAAAAAAAAAAATGTGTTATTCACCTATTTCTTTTTAACCTGCGTAGCAGGGCCATTAAACTAGTGTAATATAAATAACTGCTACGGCTACTGTTATTTTGCCATGAATAATATATTAATAGTTAATAATTTCTGTAGTCAAAAGGTGCTCATATTTAAAAACAATAGAACATGAAACATCAAAGTCTGTCATTCCTTCTTCTTCGTTTCCCAATAAAGTATCTTAGAAAAATTTACATTTTCGTTGTAATAAAACGTAATCCAGCCCTCAGAAAAAAATAAAAATAAATAAATAAATAAAAGTTTGTTTTTAGTTATCTGATGGAGGTTGTATTTCAAATGAATGCGTACATGCTCAATGAACGAGTATGGAAATATATCATTCAATTCGTATTCGTCGATATAGTGAATCAATCAAATAAATAAAAGTGTTGTTGAACAAAATCTTAAGGCGCTACTGCCGAAGTTGAGGTTTTGCGGGTGGTCAACAATATCACAAAATATGCTGCTTTGCCACTACATAGTTAGGAAAGTGAAGCCAGTCAAGTTAACGAGGGTGTAAGAGCAAGCTAAAAACGAAGGAGAGAACTGAGACTGGATTCTGTTTACCAAAAAAAAACGGGAAACTTTTGTTTGGAGGGGATTCTAGAGTGGGGAATCGTGGGGAGCAGAGAGGGGGATGGTAGGAACCAATCTTTGACGGGATTACAACTAGGTACCCCGGAAAACCCCAGGGTGCTAGGGGGGAGACTACGGATGACTGACCGTTTGCCAGAAAAGGGTGGATTGGGAAAAACCCACGGCGCAAAGCAGCTTGGGGAATTTTGAGTCCATTAAAGGCTTTAAATATTTTCACATAAGAAAAGGATTATCGAACAATGAGGTACCAACAGTGGCGAGTATGGTCACCGTTATCTGCGGGCCTTGAATACGAGTCAAGTGTGGTTTTCAAGAGGTAATGACCCAAACACCGAAAATCTCTTCATGTTCCAAAATTATATCAGATACGTCTGAACAGGGGCTTTGTAGAGCTCAATTTGTTACGAAACGCAAATCTGTGGTTCGCAAGTGGAAAAAAGTGTAAAAATTAACATGTGAGGTTCAGATATGAGTGTGGAGGACTCATAATGAATGAAAGCGTAAGCTACTGTTGAAAGCTTGATCGCGGATATATTTGTCTAGAGATGACTAGGGCCTGCAGAGTCTGTAGGTTTGAAACGATGTTACGGGTAGACTATCTCTTCGTTAAAACTCAAATATTAGAAGTCGCGGGAGCTCAATAATCAATTAAGATATGTAAATTGATTTGCGTTAATTTCTGTCTAGAATACCTTCTTGAACAAGTAATTCACGGTTTAAATTGAAAATAAGAAATATGCACCCCATTCGTGCAATAGAGCATGAAACTTGATAGCCTTGGTAAAAGGTTTACTTTCCACGCCACGGAAACCCCATTTTATAGGTCGGCTCAGGGAAGGACGTAATAGTTTCGTATAAAGACGAACGAGCAACTTGGATTTTACGAACGGAAACTAGGCAGAGACGAGGTGCGCGAAAAGAGATTTCTATCGCTGCTTCCACGCCCCGACGTCGCCCTCCTTCAGCATAAAGTTTACGCGCTTTTGAAGCTCCAACCCTTCAAAACTTTTATATTAATGGAGCCATTCGTATAATCTGCAAAGCCTTAAAGTCTTGATTCACTCGATGATTTATCGAGAACCCCATTCAAAAGCTCATCCTTCTTCTGGGAAGGTTTGTTATCAGTTCAGACTGTTGATACTATCGGAAACTGAGAAACGGCGAATGGACGCGCAGAAAAGGAAGATTTAGTAGGGGACCGAACCACTCGAGCGATCAACAACGAAACAGTAATTAATATGTATCTTTACAATAAATGAGGGGCCTGGTTTTTCTGCAACGAGAACGTTTAGTAAAAACCTAATACACTGCGCATTTTGCTTCCTCACTTCCTGAAGTAACGTTTCCGCAACCTTTTCAAGTTTCAAAGCTTGCTGAGCAATTTCGACTCCGTCCATGCCTGGCGGTACAAATAAATTCTTGCACCCGTAACTACACCTACTGATTTAAAAGGTTTAAACGCAATATTCTTAGAGCATCAATTACTTATTATGAACCCCTGATTTCGTTCAAGTTGGTTCATAGACATTTCAGGCATTCTGCGGTTGAAGCCCTACGAAATCCTTTTCAAATTTCATCACGTCCATAAGAATAATATCGTGTGTGCAAGCGTAATACGTAAATTTCTTGAATCCGATCATTCAGAATCTATTATCGTCCGCTTTTCTAATTCTACGTCACCCACTCGATAATTCGTAACTGATATTGACGATCCTTATTTAGTTCGCTCCCGATTTGAGCCTAACAAACGTCGGAAATTTTGGACTGTCCGTTAGTAGGGGCTAATGTAAATGGGGTAGTAAACCATTAATGAAGCAATCATTTTCGCCAATTTTCGTAATTGTTCACTCTAAAAATCGATCTAATTCTGGAAAATTTCTCAAGAATTACAAAAGGCATTAAGGAACGAAAGGAATGGAGGAGTAATATCGATAAATAATCAAAGAGTTTTCACAATTCTATTGTTTTTCATAGTTTTTTGTTGTTGTTCGACCCAGTGAAGCAATCTAGGGTGTTTCACATTCATAAAGGAGGGAGGGTTTATTTTGCTGAATGGAGGTCGTTATTTCAACAAATACTAACAATTTCATATTGTAATGGCTATGGAAATTATAAAATAAAAATATTCAAAAATGTTCTTCATAGATATCCTTTTTAGAGCATCACTCTATTTCAGATTGAGATAAAGAATCCTTCCCTTCTCCAAACATCAAACATTTCAAAAGGAAGTATGAGTTCGTTGGGCAGCACATTTTGAACAAATTCAATTGGGCAATTTAATAAAATATAGAAAGAAAACGATCGTCGAATTTGACATTATAGTGTACTAAATTGCAAAATGTACTCAAATGTCATCAAAAATTCATTTTTAAAAACTCAATCAAATTCTAAAATTGTTGAAACCTACAAATTTTTTATCTTTCAAAAAGTTTGTTCAGACACAAAGTGCTCAAATTTCCTAACCATTTTATCAATCAGAAAATTTTGGAAATTCACTCTTCCGATCATCGTTTTTTTAATCTATTGGTTCAGATGTATTGGGGATTTGATTTTGATGAGGGATTGTTTGTGAGGAGCAGAAGAGAACTGTATTATTTACACTATTCTCAATGGATTTCATATTTGTTCAAGTTTTCCGACAGTTTCATCACTTTCGTCGAAATATTTGGTCTTTTTGTGAAACCTTTCTCTGTGGATTCAAATATCGTAGCGTTGGGAGATGAGGAAGGGGGGATAACGATTAATATTTAAACCTATTTCCGTAAATCTCCCTTTCCTAGAGCGTACAATGTAACAGTAACATGTTCATGCTCACCGTGCGAGGTGAGAGGGGAGAGGTGAGTTACTGTAATGACACGGGTAATGCGTCAATTGAACTCTTATACGAGTAGGACTAGATCTAGAGTTACATATCGATGGATTTTCTCTTTGTTTTCAAATATGAACAGCCCTTTTTCAATATCTCTGGGTTTCAAAGTTTGTTAAGTTCAATGTAAAGTTTACCTCCGCACAACAACTTATAGAATGTTAAGCTGTTGAAACATCGGGCGTCCAGTGGTATGAGAGAGCAGCGAATACCTCCAACTTTCCAAGTGTCAAGAAAAATTGAACAATTATCAATCTAAATTTTATATACAAATACTCGTAATTACATGTTTTTGAAAATCCTGGAATTTACCTGCAATGAACATAATTCGAGTTATGTCCTACAAAGGAAAGGTTTTTCTGATTAGATGGTATTTATTTCCAACCTATTTAGTATACCAAGGACACACCTACCCAATTTTAAAGACAAAGGTGGGCTTTGTGAGATAATCGAACCTTCTTCCAAATGGTGGGTTTATTAATTGTTCAATTTTAAACGCTATCTGTCATTGTAAAAACAGACAAATGCCTCGAAATAGGATGTATCAATAAGTATTATGTACGATTTTTCAAACTCAACAATGGACTGGCTGACACATGTTAGGGAATGGACGTTGTTTGATTGAGAACGCTACCTACGCCCCTCTATTCATATCATAATTATGATTGCTTGGGGACAGGTGTTGAACCTTTCCATGAGATTTCGACCGCACACATCAATATAACAAAAAAATAACGATCAACATCAGATGAAAATGATAATACGAAAAGATAACGATCAGATGAAAATAAAAAACTTTGGTGGTTCGAAAGAATTGATCCCGGGATAGGAGTCAGGAGACATGTCAAGGGAGCAACGCATTGTAGCAAATTGACATTGTCTCCGCCTCAAGGTTGTCAAAAGAATAAAGAATTCACAGTCTACTCGAAACCATAGATTAAAAGTACTCAAAAACCCCTACGAATTCTTGAACAAGTTTATATACCACATTGTTAATATATTTATTACACTAGTGTCAATTTTCTTTCATTTCGATTGTAATAAATTTGTTTCGCTACCCCCCCCCCCCCCCCCCCGTTGTACTGTACATAATAGATTAAACTGTTAATTTTATTTTTCTGTAATGTTCTTTGTAATTGGGCTCGCCCGTTTCTTGATGAATAAATAAACTGTGCAAGAAGTTGCGTTACTTGCGTTCGCTATATGAAAATAACAACATTTAAACACACACAAAACTTATTCTAATTACAATAACTGATGAAATTAAAATGTGCCAACAGATCTGTCTATAAATCAATGGGAGAAAATCGGGTGAAAAGAAAGTGCACAAAAGATTCGTTCATAGCTATGTTTTTAATCGGCTAGCATATGGAATAGCATGGAGAACAAAGGATAACATGACCAGCCACATTTCTGTCACACTAATCGTTGATTTTAATTTACGTTTCTTGAAATGTCAACCTTTAAATTTTCAGATTGATCAAGTGCAACACTCCAAATAAATAGAAAGACAAACAATAAGGGCAAGGTAATAATACGCAAGGTGCCTGGAAAGTAATTGATCGGCAGCAACAAAGTTTCAGATTACGTTGAGATAGCGCAATTTTCAGATCCTATTGCATTTGTTTCATGTTTCAGGCTGAAGTTGACAAAGGAGTTTAGCATGGACAACGGTTTAGCTGACTTAGTCAATAGGTGACTCCAAAATTCCTAAAGGGGCTATGAATTGTTTCTCAGATTCCTTCACCCAAGGAATATCAACATTCTATTGCCGGTTACAAAGATAGTGGATAGTTGCTCATAACTTTTCTGATACGGAGGGGTCATCTTAGTGGTGGATCTGCCATGCTTATACGCCCTGAGGTTGTGATTCTGGAGAAAATTTGGGGCAATTTACAGGCTAATTGGATGCTTCCGATTCTGAATTTATGTTCCAAACCCTAAATTAGCAGAAAACTATGGAATTTCAAGGTTAAGGAGGTTGACTGTGTTATTAAAAGTGTTATTGTTTGCTAGAGTAAAAATAAAGTTATTCGAAGAAACATGTAGAACAAAGAACATGATGCAAGAACAAGATATTGAAATAGAATTCGCAGATGGGTACATCATTTTAGTCTGCACGTTCAAAACCCGAACAAGAAAATCCAGAACATTTGAGGTTCAGTTAAGTTTATCTTTATTACTAAATTTTAACTTTAATTAGTAAAAATATCTATTGTCAGTACCGTCGACTGAATTTTTCTTAATTTCTGGGCGAATCTTGACACAATCGGGGCCGTGGGGTCCATGGGTCAGGGCAAAAAATCTAACGGTTTAAGGACTTGTCATCGTATCCTCAATTGGAGGAAACAACGTTTTCAACACAAAGATACAGTCGTAATATCAGAATTTTAGCTCAGAAAACCTGTCAAAACCAACCATTTGTTTTCCTCAAAACATGGAATCGTTGTAGTTGTTTCAGTGTATTTTGTTGGGACCTACACGAAGTTCGTCATAGATGTGTATGACTTCCAGTAACTTGTTCGAACTTTCTTATCCGCTGAATAAGTGCCTGCAGCAGAAACTTATTTACACTAAGGTAGACAGTAGTTACTCATTAACAAGTCTTCTGTTTTCATTTCCCTCTGTCTACCTGTTTCAAGTTGTTTTGCTTCCGAGTCTACTAAGGTAGCGGAAGCATTGTTTTCACTTTCGGAATGTGAAAATTTGTTGTCTCCAAAATCAAAAATTCCACTCGCATTTTGCGTTTTAGACCTTTCTGAACAATTTTGGTTCCGCGTCTGTCTGTGTGTCTGGCTGTCTGTGTGTCTGTCTGTCAGCAAATCCTTGTTACGGGCAAAACTACACGAAGTTATAGTCCGATTTTGATGAAATTTTCAGGGGTTGTGCGGGTTGGGGTGTAGATGGTCCCCTATGAGTTTCACGACCCCCGGATCAATAGTAGCCTCTGCGCACGCGAAAACGTGAAATCCTTGTTACGCGCATAACTCCGGGAGTTCTCGACCAATTTCGATGAAATTTTCAGGGATTGTTTGGTTTGATGTGTAGATGGTCCCCTATAGGTTTCATGACCCCCGGATCAATAGTAGTCTCTGCGCATGCGCAAACGAAATACTTGTTACGCTCATAACTCCGGGAGTTCTTGACCAATTTCGATGAAATTTTAAGGGATTGTTCGGTTTGATGTGTATTGGTCCCCTATGAGTTTCATGACCCCCGGATCAATAGTAGCCTCTGCGCATCCGCAAACGTGAAATCCTTGTTACACGCATAACTTCGGGAGTTCATGACTGATTTCGATGAAATTTTCAGGGATTGTTCGGACTGATGTTTTAGAAATGTCATAATAATTATTTATCACTTCAGTCATCTATCCATTCAGCGTCAATGTCAATTTTTATTATACCTAATTTTATAGTTTGTTCAATAGTTGATCATGCCTATCTTTATTTTCTCAAGTTATGCTCCTGCATAACAATAAATTTACCCCAATTCAATATTTACTTCGCCTAATTGAAAGAAGTTCTTTAGTCAATAATAATTTTCAATGATCTATACAGTCATGTTATGGATATGAGGAAGCTATGTGCCACACCCACTTGGCAGACGTTTTTTATGATCATATTAGAAACTCCGGGCTCTCTCAAGAACGTCGGACCGGGGCTAATATCCGCACTTACTTCACCCACTCTGATGGTTTTTCGCCAAAAGATCGCACATCGATAAGATAGATGATGACGTAGACAAGGTAATATTAATAAGATACGGAGGTACTTGGAACATGAAATTAATGCCAGAAGAAGAACGTGGTAACTGAAAGTTTGGAACCTGGAGAAAAAACCATCTCATCTCACGGAGAGAAATATTATCCGGCTACAGTTGATAGATGTCAGTGAGAAACTTTTCCCGAGGACTTCATCGGTCCCTGTTCCCTAATTGCTATTCTCAAAAGGCCTGAGTTTATTTGGGAATTGAGAATTTTTTAGCGGTAGCGGAAGTTTTGAATGAAACGTTTTTAAAATGTTGAATTCTCGCAGGCTTTACCGTGTGCTTAATCCAGGAGATGAAGAATTTCGAGGAGAAAAACTTTTACAAAACAAAGGAAAATACTCATCACCTGTCCGCTACACGCTGGACCTGATCTACCTGGCATTCGTTCTATGAATAGAAAAAGAGGTAAAGGATTAATGGAATTCCAGAAAAAATTCTTCCAAGGGGCCCGGAGGAGGAGGGACGAATTTCATAGGGACCAAAGCAGCTTGCGTTGGAATGCTTGCGGATGGCTCAGGGAATGGGTACCGTTATAATGAGGAAATGGAAAACGGAATGGAGCTTAATCCAAAGTAACCCTTCAACCAACAAACAATGCCTATAAACGAAACCAAAAAGTTTATACAACTTTTATAATATGATATTCTTAGGATATGAACTGAAAAGTATATTAACTAATGAACGGGGGAGGGGAAGGGGGGTCTATCGTATGGCGACAATGTGTATGGGGGTGTGTTGTATGTTGTATGTGTTCTGGCATTGCACAGAAAATCCCACATATGGAGAAATATACTTTTATTAAATAAAATACAAATACAAATACAAATTTTGTATTTCGAAGAGCAATGAAAGATTTATATCTGGAACTCTTTACTAACGGAATGATATCTTCACTGTTGATAAAAATTAAATTGATAAAAGTAATTCAACTAGTATTTATAATAATTATTAGAATGTTAAATCAGGTGCTCTTACAAATGTTTATGGTACCATTAGTAAGTAAACTATTGAGTTCTTTATTTGAAATAATATTTTATCCCAAGATTAAGGGAAAACTTTAACGATTCTATGTAGGCTTTCCCTTATATCAACAAAGTGAACCACCAAGACAAAGAGTTTTTAAAAATGAATACTCTTTTAACGATATTGGGAGTGGGGTCCAAGCTTTTGCGATCCAGCTTTGACTACATTTGGGAATTCCACTTCTATCATAACCTACACTACGTTGGCGTTTGAGTAGGTTCGTATTTTCACTGAGCTTTCGTCCCTTTTCCGCAAGGCTTATCAGTATAATATGCGCATGTTTTAACTTGGGGGGTATTGTGATGCATGGAGCAGCTCCTTTAGTGAATTTACATCTTGTTTTTAGCGAGATAGAGAGGCAGCGTTGGTGGCAGTTGTTACATTACCCCTAATGGAGCTGAGAGCTCTGCACTGCGATACTACGGTATTATTTCAGGGCGAAATGTGTAGAGCATACAATGTGGTAAACAGTCCACAACGCTTTTTTACGCTTTAATTTGCCACATGGAATGAACATTCTATTCAACATCTTGCCTCCACAAATTGTTTTCACTATTCTAGTTAATGAGTTGGTGAATATTAAGTATACAAACCTTCGGAACAGTTAAACAAGGACGCGGAATGCATAGACAACGGTGTAACCGGCAAAACAATATTTTTGAAGCTCACAAATACTGAACATGATGTTGGGTCATAGGTGCTTAGTTCTGTACGTAGGAAGATTCATTCTATAACGTCTACACAACGTTGTTGATTTGTCTTTGAAGATGCATAGTACGCAAAATCGATTATGATGTAACCCCCCCCCCCCCATTTGTCTATCCGCAATACGTCATTCATCACCCACAGCCTATAAGAGCTAAGTTAGTGTAACTTGGGTCAAAAATCACATAAGGGGTTTGGGGCTGGTTGTAAGAGTTCTTGGTAGCCCTGTCGATCTGAAGGGTAGAATTGAAAAGCTGATGTATTAAAAAATTGAGACCTCGCAAACTAGTCACTGGTGTTTTAGCGAATTTTCTTAGAAACTAAAGCTAATGAAATGGCTCCAAAATATGTAGAAATATGACTCCTACGTGTTCTACAACTCATTTCCGAGCAAAAATGCCTCCTAGCAATTTTTCGCCAGAGGCCTCGTTTTCGAGCTATTCGTAATTCAAGATTTTTTTTTCGTGTTTTCGATCTCAAGTCATTAAAACTGTCATAAATCCCTCAATTTTGGAGATAGCTCAAATTTGATGACACCGTTGGAAAGAGCGTTACATTTTCTATCTATTTGGTGTCAGAAAACTTTTTTTAAATTGCATTGAAGATGTGCGATTGCTGCGCGAAATGACAGTTTTGTCAAGATCTTAAAATCGTCTGTTTTTCATCTCGCCTAGAAACCTCATGAATGCTTGACGCAGAACTATGCAGACCTGGTAAAACGTGCGCCAAAATGTCAGCTTTCCAACGATGTAGTCGTTTTGGTTTTAAAAAATATTTTTAGTTAAGGAAATAGTGTTTGACTGCAGAAAAACGTGTGTTTTCTGTTAAAATTGAGGTTTTTCCATAAGTCTTGACGAATAAAGGTTGGTGGCGGGATATACGTAACTTTTCTCGATGAATCGAATGGTGACAACGCCAGACCTTTCAAGTGACGATTTAAGTTAGTTTTGTCGGATGCATAAACCCGTTCGTTTGTGAACAGCGTCTACGGCATTTCTAAGCTGTCCGGCCAAAGTCAGGATAATCGAAGAGCTGGTAGTAATAACCAAAACCTTAGTAACTTAATTGTTTTTACAAAAATAACAATTATTGTATCTACTAATTATAAAAAAAATAGATAGTTTACTAGATAAGGAAGGATCAGTGACATAAACAATATTATCTACCAATATTTTTTCCTCATACTATCCGACGTGTTCGCTAGGGCGTGAGTTGTACACAGGAGTGTGACTCCCTTGCTGCTTCAGAAGTATTACCATTGGCAAAACCGTACACAAAAATCATGTCAACATACTCACTTGTGGTATAGCTACGCAACGGAAAGCAAATTATCGCAATCAATCGTAAATGAACACAAACAATAGCTGTCTCTCGGATCTTCGATTATCCTTTGGCTGGACAGCTTGGAAATGCCGTAGACGCTGATCACAAACGAATGTTTTCATTCATTAAATTCATTTTCATTTTTCATTTTTAAATAATTATTTTTTAATTTAAATCTTAACAATCTTGTTTAAACTCTAACTCTTTGTATGATCTCGATTTAAACCCCAATATCTTACCATTGTTCAACAACTGGATAACATGTTCGAGTCAATAAACATTTTACTTAAACTGAAATTGGTCAGAAACAACAAATTATCAACATTGCAACGCCCAACGCTACGGTCAAATCAGATTGGGGTTGATAGTACACGGCGCACAAAGCAACCCCTCCTTCAAGACCAGGCGGTCGTGCGGGTCATTGCATATCCTAGCCCCTGACCAAGACAATGCCTCCTCCGTAGCTTTCCCAATTCTCAAACATTAGGTCTTTTTAGTGATACAGGGTGTCCCAGGACTTATGCACAATCCGACTCCTACGTGTTCTAGAACTCATTTCCGACTGCGATGAGTTGCATTCATCTTCGAGACTTTTGGAAAAACTTCAATTTTAACAGAAAACACACGTTTTTCTGCAGTTAAACACTATTTCCTTAACTAAAAATGTTGTTAAAAACCAAAACGACTACACCATTGGAAAGCTGACATTTTGGCGCACGTTTTACCAGGTCTGCGTCAAGCATTCATAGGGTTTCTAGGCGAGATGAAAAACAGGCGATTTTAAGATTTTGACAAAACTGCCATTTCCCGCAGCAATCGCACATCTTCAATGCAATTTAAAAAAGTTTTCTGACATCAAATATATAGAAAATTTAACGCTCTTTCCAACGGTGTCATCAAATTTGAGCTTTCTTCAAAATTGAGGGAGTTACGACAGTTTTAATGACTTAAGATCGAAAACACGAAAAAAATCTTAAATTACGAATAGCTCGAAAACGAGGCCTCTGGCTAAAAATTGCTAGGAGGCATTTTTGGTCGGAAATGAGTTGTAGAACACGTAGGAGTCGGATTGTGCATAACTCCTGGGACACCCTGTATATTCTTACTGCCCGTCACTTGCCATATCGGACGTACAGACAAATCAGTTTTATTTTCTTTAAAAAAATATATATATCTTTTTATTATATGTATTATCCCTTGTCTAACCATTAATTCAGTTTTTTTAACCTCCTTTTTGTTCCTTACAAAGCATACATCAAATGCCTCCTTTTCTTACAGGTAGGTAGGTACTCGATCTTACAGAAAATAGAATAGGTAGAGTTCAGGGTAACATCCATTAACACTCCATGCTAGTATGTAAGAAGAAAACAATATTGCCAGAATCCATAAGAAACTCCTTTGCTATTCAGACAAAAGTTTTTGCTTGTAAAGTTCCTAAAGTTAGTCCGTACCCTCTTTTATGTTATGTAAAAACTTTGCAACCCATGAACACTATTGCAAGCACTAACCTTAAGATATAACCACTAGTTACCATCCATCTAGTATGTAGACGTACACCTACGTATAACAAAGAACATACTCCAATTATCGTACTTGTTTTCTGATCGTAGAAAACTGTATGAATAGGGTCTTGCTCCAGGATAGAAACGTCGCAGGTCATATATACATATAGCGTGTGTGTGTACGTCAAGCACTTTAAATACTAAAATTTAAACATAATTCAACATAAAAGTAATACTTCAGTAACATTCACGTTTACGATTATTCTGCTAGAGATGAATTTTTATTTCTGTTTGCTGTGACTGGAGGTCATTTCAATGAATCATGTGGGAAAACGTGGGTCGCTGTTTGATGAGTCAATTTGCCTGCAAACATGAGCTGGTGAGGACAAGTAATCATTGCCTTACGACAATCGTATCAATTGTTAACCAGTGTGCTAACTACTACCTACACTAATGAGTTTGAGAGTGGAAGATCAAACGTTCTCTGTCAAAATTGATCGGAAAGTAACCGAAATCTCAATGGCAGGAAAACAAGATTATTGAAAACTAATTAACTACTCATTAATAAAACTCAGTCATTGATCGAACGTGATTCAGAAGGAGCAAAACATTATAAAACCTATGAATCACACACAGAGACGGGGAAAACGATTAGGCTTTGTTGGTATGGCGAAATAAGAATTGTGAATCCACCAACTTACGAACAGTGGATTCAGAGGGAGATGAAACTTCTGGGATGAGAAATGCTTATTCCCAAGTTGCTTGAAAAATAGAGGTTCTTGACTCAGTCCTCAAACTAGTAATCACTATTCAAGAATAGGTAATTACTTACTTAATTTTACGAACATACTGAGATTAACTTCAAGACCTCAACGGTCAATGACAGGGTAAGCGGATTATGAGAACTATCAGTTTAGGATGTTCCTATTTCTAACGGTAAGCGTCCAGCGGACCAAAACACAGAAAAACAGCCTTTTCAGGAGTTGAAGAACTGAATTCAATTTGAAACCTCACACGGACGGAATATTTTATCCTCAACAAACGCCCAACTGTGGCCTGAAAATCCAGACTAAAATGCTAATCACGAGGGTAAATTAAGGCCATCGATTTACGAGGGACGGAACGCTACATGACATTGTTCGTCGCATTTCCCATAGAAATTAGCCGGACTCTTTTCTCTTCGAGTAAAAGCTGGTAGGGCAGATGGACATTTGGACATGTCCCATGTCTCGCTCACATTTGAGTCCTCCAACACACACTACCCTTCTCACGCTCAATTCACCCCTTTCACACTAAATTAAGAGGGCCGGATTTTTCCCACCGTTTATTTTCGTTCGCTGCCATCAACGGACGTTTTGCGTGGGAGGGAGGGGAGGGGGGGGTACACGCGAGCTTTCAGGAATTTTAACTTGTGGTAGAAAAAGAAAAAATCCAGTCTCTGAACTAAGCAAACATAAAATGTGGGATACTGCAGAAATGAATTCATCCGATGGAAAGGACATTCAACACATTTTATACTAACAATTCGAAACAACATTGAAATGAATAAAATAACAAGACCATCTCTGTTTTCTCATAATATTAGTATAATCGAGCAAAGTCAGTAACTGATTAACTAAATACGCAACCTTGGAGCTTCTTAATGGCAGGTTGGAATTTAGTGTTCAGCACATCTCACTGCAATTACCTGTAAAAAAACAACAAAATAATTATTAGTAAGTTGATTGCATGAAGTAATCAAAATATCTTGAGTCATGTCAACATTAACTACGTACAGGTAAACGAGCGCAATATGAAACATTGAAATACTGTAAGCAAGTTATGAAGTAGCAGCCGTCACAAAATGTCATAATTATTTCATGACTCGAAAATACTCGTGTAGGTTAGTGGAGAAAAGCTATAACGGTTGAAACTTGGAGCACGATGAGAGTGTTAGCACTAAAACTGCGATGTGTTATCTAGTTGCCACGTTTAGAGGTGAACGATTTCAACAATTGGGTGTGACACTAATAACTCGTCTACAAAACCTGAGGAACCTCACCAAATTCTTAACTGTAGGGCTGTAAATCCTTTTTTGGTTTATTATTCAATAATAAACCATTGGAATCGCTCTTGAAAAAAAAAATAAAATAAAAATAAATAAAAAAATAACCCCCCTGAAAATTTCATGGTTTACGTTTCAAAGGGTGTAGAATCCGAATCTGCTATAAAAATTTTTTCCGTCCGTCCGCCGTACGCCATGAGGAATCGAATGAGCCCCTCCCCAGGTCCGTAGCTCAAACCATGCCCGATTTATGCTGCCAACATTGCATCCACATTCAATACATCACTAGGTTACTGCAATCAAAACAAAAACAACAACTTTTGATGCAGTGAACGTGGATACTGGAGTGAACTCCTAAAAGGGTTTATAGCCGATACACGAGTTGAAGCATTCTGATATGCATGCTCCGTCTCACGAAATTTAAAATTTTCAAATGGAATATTTTTCCATTGTAATCGCTCTTGAAAAAAACGCTGCAAATTCTCTCACTGGGGTTTATTATTCAATGATTCATGATTTGAATTTCTGCTAAGCTTTGGAGTGTGCGTGTTTCACAGGTGATAGAGCGATTTTTGAATTTCAGGAGGCACACAAATATGATCAACTGATCAATCCAAACAGGTATTTTGGTTGAGAACCGATTTAAGTGCTCTATGCATATCTCCTGAAATTCAATAATCGCTCTATCACCTGTGAAACACGCACACTCCAAAGCTTAGTAGATATTCAAATCATGAATCTTTGCATAATAAACCCCAGTGAAAGAATTTGCAGCGTTTTTTGTAGTTAAAAAAATGAAGAGACCAAACTTCCACTGGGGTTGAAGGTATAACAATCAACGGCTGACAATGTTCACAGCTGATATGATGGTTTTATATGCTTGTCTCGAACTTTCGCTGAGGCGTCGTGTTAATAAAACTTTATCAAACAATGTGGAAAAAAATGGAAGGAATCGTGTACACCTACCTGTTGTATTACAATGAGAACCGAAAATTGGTCAAACTATCCATTTCGACGAGTCACTAGAATAGTTTCTAAACAATGGTAGATCATAAATGAAAACTAAATTATCGTTAATAAAAACAGGTTGGACCTAAATTAACTTGGTACCGTCACACTTCAAACTGCTCACAGGTAGACATTGGTTTGGGATGGTACGAGAAAATATAATTACAAATCAACAAAATATTTATTCATCTATTCCAAAATTAGTCGATAACCCCATTATTCAATAATATGTTGGCTTCATACGTTAGAGTGTTCAGTTATCCATTCTCGTTGCTAAGCTAATAGTTGAGCCACTATTCCGATCGTGAACGTGAAATTCCTCCCATGATCAAAAGGAGTTACAGACTCTTGGGTATTAATCTAAACAGACCTCATACAGAGTCCTAAGTTATGAATGCTGATAAAGGAGTTGTCACCGCTTTGAAGAAAGTCAACAAAACGAAGAAATCGCGGAAATGACTCTCACTTCCCGAACAATCTTTTTATTTTGTCGGCCTCCCTCCGCCTTTAACTGCTCGACAGTGCTAGCTTGCCTCGACTTGTAGGCAAAAGTTATTTAGAAAAAGAAAAAGCAAGAGTTGCTACAGCCAAAGACCTTAAGCTTAAATGGAAATTCAGCTCTGGAGGTCCCCAAGTCCCTGGGCATAACATTAAAAAAGAGAATAAAAACCTGGAATGAGAGCAAAAGAGAAAACCTCCCAAGTTGATTCGTATTTTCCAAGAGCAAAACAAGGGAGAATCGAGGAAATTGGTTGAAGCATTTTTGCCGAACGACTTTTGGACAATGCATCAAAGTTTGTATTTCAAATGATTGTTGGAAATTGAAATACAATTTAGTAACTGGCTCTGATCAAGGAACGACTTCAACCGTAGAAGAACGAAAGAATTAGTTACAATTCTAGGTCAACCGTGGATTGGATTTAACTAGAAAAAGATACACCTAAAATTAATATATGAACGTTTATTTTATCTACATTCAAAACTTTTCATAAGCAATTCAACCGAAAAGTTTTGTTCTAATAGCATTTTCAGAGGTTACATTGTTCAAACAATAGAACAAAAACTTCTGCCACATTAGCAGAAACAACCCAGAGCTATGAATAGGTCCCAGCTTGACTGACCCGATGTCCAAAAAGTAAAAGTCTTGTAGATTTTCACAAAACAGTATTATAATTTAAATGATGAATAAGATTTCGTAGCAGATATATGAATATAGGAATTGACCGACACATAGTTATGCTCGACTTAATTAAAGCATATATCATGCTCAGCTTTTCGTTGGTTGAAATGAAATACAGCAGTGAGAGACCGTAATTAGTAAAGAGTGAATAAATGCTCTAAGCATTAAAGAAAACAACAAATTGAGTATGAATGCCGGAGCAGTAAAAAGGAATTATAACAGTATGATGCAGATCGAAATCGTACAAACGAAAGTTGGACTCGAGAGTGGTCATATTAATGAGCTTTTGAATCTCTGGCAATACTGCTGAGAGCTTTCGAAGCGGAAGACAATTATTCAGCACCAATGGAAGCATGGAATTAATGAAATCTTCCAGGGAACGATCCAAAAACCTAAAATGAATTTCAAGAGGGAAAATTGCAGGAAACCCCTCTTGCAAGTGTTGAGAGTGGATCAACAGGACTAGGTAGAGTGGTATCAAATCCACTGGTACTATTTAGGGTATATAATATATCATAATAATATGATACAAATTGTCCAATAAGAACGCTGCAAATTCTTTCACTGGGGTTTATTATTCAATTGGCTTGCGTTCATGATTTGAATTTGTACTAAGCTTTGGAGTGTGCGTGTTTCACAGGTGATAGAGCGATTATTGAATTTCAGGAGGTATGCATAGAGCACGTAATTCTGTTCTCAACCAAAAGACCTATTTGGATTGTTCAGGTGATCATATTTGTGTGCCTCCTGAAATTCAATAATCGCTCTATCACCTGTGAAACACGCACACTACGAAGCTTAGTACAAATTCAAATCATGAACGCAAGCCAATTGAATAGTAAACCCCAGTGAAAGAATTTGCAGCGTTTTGTGTTACCAAACCAGGCGGTAAATTTTGCACGACGATTACGATTGCTTGGCCCGAAAGACACTCATCCAAGTGAATTTGGACAAGAATGCCCAGAATATACATGAAGTTCCTTAGAAGAAGAAGCG
Source organism: Creontiades dilutus (assembly GCA_031894815.1). Lineage (NCBI taxonomy): Eukaryota > Metazoa > Arthropoda > Insecta > Hemiptera > Miridae > Creontiades > Creontiades dilutus. The sequence continues at coordinate 861,259 of JAVIWC010000736.1, read as the reverse complement.
AAGGTAATCATTTCAGTCTGCTATCTGAATTTCGAGCTAATTTCCACTGCTTTTTATTCATTTATTTTTTATGGCTATCAGAATGCTTCAACCCGTGTAATCGGCTACAAAGCCTTTTAGGAGGTCACTCCAGTATCCACATTACTACATCACTACGTCACTAGGTTACTGATATCAACACAAAAACAATAATAAACCAAAATAACGCGAATGTTGGCACCATAAATCGGGCCATAGATCGGGAATGGTTTGACCTACGGACCTGGGGAGGAGCTCATTCGATTCCTCGTGGAAGTTCTTCAAAAAGAGTCCAAATTTAGGCCGCCTTGACTTTTTTTGAGGTTTTTAGGGATTTTACAAAACTTTGACAACCCTTAAAGGGCACTTTAAATTAAGTGAGAGAGCTGGCTCAAGAATTGGGGCGTCGTCGGACCAATATTGATTTTTCCTGAAAATTTCAGATCTTTTGCTTCAGCCGTTTGGGAGAAATCGTGCGTACGGCGGATGGACGGAAAAAATTTTATTGCAGATTCGGATTCTACACCCTTTGAAAAGTAGGTAAACCACAAAATTTTCAGGGGGGGGGGGGGGGGGTTAGAATTTTTTTTTTTCAAGAGCGATTACAATGGTTTATTATTGAATAATAAACCAACACCACAACGATCCGTTTCACTTGTGGTTCTCATCAAAACTTTGATGAATGTATTACCTTGGTTGCCGTGAAGCGAAGATAATGTGGAATCGGTGTTTCAGTTCTATCCAAATCCTCTCGATGGTAATTTCAACTAAATCAAATCAAGTACAAATTTTCCGAAAGTGATAAATCAGTCCTAATAATTGACCAAACAGAGATTGACCTGGCTTGTTGGCCCTACAAGATTGGCGTTTATGAACGTAATTTGATCCGAATCTCGGTAGCCCCTGAGCAATGTCATTAATTCAATTTTCATTACATCGTTGTACCAAAGGTCTGATACTGATTTCATTGCAACTGCAACCTACACAATTTGATGATAAGAGTAGAATTTCGCAGCCCGCGATTGACTTGCTGAATCATCAATAGATTTTGATGACGTTTTCTGGGCTAACGGTGATGGATACAAGCTCATAGAACTGCGCAAAATGCGTGTATAATAAGAATATGATAAACCATTGAGTAATAATGTGCAGCATTATTCTTAATTGAATTATTCAATAAAGTTTGGTAGAATCCAAATATTAATCACGTCCAACAAACGTTCATCTTTCCATACAATAGGCGGTAAAGAAAATCGACTTTAGTTTACCAAATCAATTGTATCGACAGTCGAGTTTTATTGATGAAATGGTGTTTGATCTAGCACGACAATGGAAAGCGGTCCTGAGAGTTTTGCAAAGACAGAAAAAAATAATCAAACTCTATCAACGGTATTTTTAAGTGCCAGAGGTCAGTGCTGCAACTGCAAAGGAAGAAACTGGTTCTTTACGACCTGCGGGGGCCCAGTGGGCGTTTATGATTTCCCTCCGACAATCGCGCCCGGCTCAGCCAACCTTAGCATTATTATAGGGTAGTAGGTTCTCGCTGAACTGTAACAGACGGTTGGCAACATTTGAACGAGCAACGCTCATAATCGACTGGATTACGTGGGGTTATGAATATTACCAACTCGCTGATTCCCTGAGAGTGAAGAAACTGGAAAACCTTTTCCAAGTCAGATTCGGAAATTTCCAAACCAATTTCAGAATTTTCCATTTCCATTTCCGAATGTGATCAATATCCGGGTGGGAGCGTAAAAAAAAAGGGATAAAGACAAGGAAATAAGTAGGTAGCACACAAAATGTATTAATAAAATTAAAAAATTATCACGAGAGGTGAGAAGGAACTGGTTCATCGAAATTGATAACGTGAAACGCGCATACGTGAAATTCTTGAAACAGCCAAAAAGTTGTACCTGTTTCAAAAATTTCACGTTAGCGCATGCGCAGAGCGTACTGCTGATTATATTGAGATGAAATTCGTATGGGACCTCAAGAGACCTTATCTGCACAATCCCTCAAAATATGAGCTAAATTCATTCAAAATTGTGGAAGTTATGGCAGTAACAAGGAAATGCGGACTGACAGACAGGGAACCAAATTTGTTTAGTAGGCTATGAAACACAAAATGATAGTGGAAATTCTGAATTCGGACTACAAAAATTGTTTGGCTTCCGAAAGTGAACACAAGGCTTCCGCTGCTTCGCAGACTCGAAAGCAAAACAGGGGCATATTTTATCAATTTCGATAATCCAGTTCCTTCTCACCTCTCGTGATAATTTTTTAATTTTATTAATACATTTTGTGTGCTACGTACTTATTTCCTTCTCTTTATCCCAGTTTTTTACGCTCCCACCCGAATATCGATCACATCCTGAAATTGAAATGGAAAATTCTGAGATTGAAATGGAAATATCTGAAATTGGTTTGGAAATTTCCGAATCTGACTTGGAAAAGCTATACAGTAGGCTCCAGTGGCCATATACGATAGGAATTATAGAGAGCAGTTTACGCTCTTTAATTACATCAAGTCTAAAATCACTCAAGTCTACCACAAAAGTCAATCGGTCAACTACAATAATGAGAAGAGCAAACAGGTGGTGTCATTTTATTAATTGAAATTGAATAATAATGATGAACAAAATAACACTGGTCTTTTCCCGAAATTTGTCCATATCTGTACCATTTTGCAACCTTACTGTGTTGAAACAACAATTTTATCCATATGATGATTAAAAAAAAGCCAACGATTTGATTACGAACGGAAGCGTATATAATTTTTGATCCAAGTATTTTAAAATTTAGTCCAGTAGTTTTGAGAGGTGATGCTTGTGTCTAAATCATTAATTGATGGAAGATTGAAAGAAAATCGACTTACAGTAGAATACTGTAATATTTGTACGATAATTTTCAGATTGGCGTCGTTCATCAATGAAATTTTAAATATAAATTCAATAGGTGGGTTTCGTTCCTTGTACCTAACTGATCAAGTATGCACATGAATTTCGACCAAGGTCCCAGAGTTATTTTTGTAACTCAGCTCATATGGCTCAAATGAAGGAGTCCGATTCTGTCAGCAAACATCGCACACTCTTTCCAACCAAGTTCATAATGTTGCTCAGTTGGAAGCATCTCTTAATTTGGCTGAACTAATAACTCCAACAAAATTGTATCTAGCGTGACCTGGTGAAAACACATTTGCGAACACACCTTGCGAATCCAACAAAATCAATTCTGAGTTTTGAAGCAACAAAACAACACAATTCAACAAACAATACTATTGAAAAATCAAATGGAACATCTCAATAACGAATCGTTACAAATACCGTGATTACAGATAATCCATTTTGAAAGATCCATCAAATGATTTTCTTAGCGATAAGATTACATAATAATAATCTTTTTTCCATGATTCTCCAATAATTCAAAGAGTTAATCAGTATCACATACTACAGAAAAAGAAACTGTACATTTTTCGAGCATTTGATAATGATAATGGTAGGTAAGTACATTATCCTGTGTATACTTATACTGTGTATCATATACTATACACATACAGAAAATATACTCTCTTCGTCCTTATGTGGGCCATCTTAATTACTGGTACTTTTAAGGTTTAAAACGCTGCAAATTCTTTCACTGGAGTTTCATGATTCATGATTTGAATTTCTACTAAGATTTGGAGTGTCCCAGTTTCACAGGTAATAGAGCGATTATTGAATTTCAGGAGACACGCATAGAGCACGTAAATCGGTTCTCAACCAAAATACCTATTCGGATTGATCAGTTGATCATATTCCTGTGTGCATTTTGGTCGAAATTCGAATCATGAACGCAAGCCAATTGAATAAAAAACTCCAGTGAAAGAATTTGCAGCGTTTCATGCATATCAGAATGCTTCAACCCGTGTATCGGCTACAAAGCCTTTTAGGAGTTCGCTCCAGTATCCACATTACTACATAACTACACCACTACATCACTAGGTTACTGATATCAAAACAACAACGATAATAAACCAAAATAACGCAAATGTTGGCACCATAAATCGGGCCATACATCGGGAATGGTTTGACCTACGGACCTGGGGAGGGGCTCATTCGATTCCTCGTGGAAAGTTCTTCAAAAAGAGTCCACATTTAGGCCACCTTGACTTTTTTTGAGGTTTTTAGAGATTTTACAAAACTTTGACAACCCTTAAAGGGCACTTTATATTAAGTGAGAGAGCTGGCTCAAGAATTGGGGCGTCGTCGGACCAACATGGATTTTTCCTGAAAATTTCAGTTTTTTTGCTTCAGCCATTTGGGAGAAATCGTGCGCACGGCGGACGGACGGAAATTTTTTTATTGCAGATTCGGATTCTACACCCTTTGAAACGTAAACCATGAAATTTCCAGGGGGGTTAAACATTTTTTTTTCAAGAGCGATTACAATGGTTTATTATTGAATAAGAAACCAAAAGTAACAAATCGGATGGATTTTGGTTGTATCTAGAGAAGTTCCATCAAACAACTTATTTGCGTTTTAATATGTGATAATACGTTTCCTCATAAACACCCATTGCGACTGGGTTGAGTTGAAGTAGACATTTGTTCCGCGAGGTGTTTTCTCTAGTGGGAGCTGGGACGTCCGGTGATTGATTTATGGCGGCGAAACTCCCTTCGCAGGCCATCGGAGCACATTGATCAAGACCACTGTCCAGATCTACCCAGTGCCTCCGTTTTGACTTGTAGGGTTTTCTAGAAAGAGGGCTGAAACGAGGGGAGAAAAACACTTCGGAGCAATCGACCACAATCGTCTGCGACAGCAATACGCCACAATCCGCAATGTTTAGGGGTAAAAATTATCACAATATCCCCGACTTGGATTTTTCTCATCACTAGTACAAAAAGGAATTCCAAGATATATGAATACAACACCTCATATTAAAAACAAATTTGAAAGCCCGCATGACGGCTTACAGGGGTTAACCAACTGCTTTTTATTGTAATGGGTAACACCGAGCAAAAATACCCAATTACGATATAATAAAAGATTCATAAAATGTTTACGAATTACTCTATGGTTACTTATCCTTAAATTCAGTTTTCCTAACGAAGAACGCTGAACGATTTTTGCAAGTAGCTCATACACGTCCATTGTAGGTTGACAGTCTGGCGAGCCCATACACTTCTGTGTGTTTTTAGGGGAATTTATCTTGTTCCAATATCAGTGAAAAGAAGAAACATCTTCATTTCAGGCAAGGATGTAACCCTCTGGAAGAATGGTCAGATCTTGAAACCGCCAGTGCGATAGTACAAGTATCGTATATTTCTCTCGCCATACCTCACGATGTTCCTCCATGATATGTTACAAACAATGTGGAATGCCTCGTCTTACTTGCACAACTATTACTGTTTGCCCCTCCATACCCAAGAATACTTCAGCAGACGTTTTATAAGAATATTCCCCCGACAAATTACCTGGGGAACAACCCGATTAGGAGGATGCAGATCGAGTATAATCCAGTAGAGGCCTCATTCAATTGATTTATACAGACTTGGAACCACAATTTATTGTATAATATGTGTGAAGTTGAAAAGAAAATAATAATAAAAAACGCTGCAAATTCTTTCACTGGGGTTTATTATTCAATTGGCTTGCGTTCATGATTTGAATTTCTACTAAGCTTTGGAGTGTGCGTGTATCACAGGTGATAGAGCGATTATTGAATTTCAGGAGGCACACAAATATTATCAACTGATCAATCCGAACAGGTATTTTGGTTGAGAACAGATTTACGTGCTCTATGCATATCTCCTGAAAGTCAATAATCGCTCTATCACCTGTGAAACAGGGACACTCCAAAGTTTAGTAGAAATTCAAATCATGAACGCAAGCCAATTGAATAATAAACCCCAGTGAAAGAATTTGCAGCGTTTTTTTATGCTTATCAAAATACTTCATGAAGTGTATCGGCTATAAACCCTTTTAGGAGTTCATTACAGTATCCACGTTCACTACATAACAAAAACAATATTAAACCAAAATAACGCAAATCTTGGCACCATAAATCGGGCCATACATCGGGAATGGTTTGAGCTACGGACCTGGGGAGAGGCTCATTCGATTCCTCATGGAAAGTTCTTTTAAAAAAGTCCAAATTTAGGGCGCCTTGACTTTTTTTGAGGTTTTTAGGGATTTTACAAAGCTTTGACAACCCTTAAAGGGCATTTTAAATTAAGTGGGAGAGGCAAAGAATTGGGGCGTTGTCGGACTAATATTGATTTTTCCTGAAAATATCAGATTTTTTGCTCCAGCCGTTTGGGAGAAATCGTGCGTACGGCGGACGGACGGAAAAAATGGTATTGCAGATTCGGATTGTACATTCTTTGAAACGTAAACCATGAAATTTTCAGGGGGGTTAAAATTTTTTTTTTTTTTTTTTTTTTCTTTTTTCAAAAACCAAAAAACCTCGCGATTATATCTCGAGTTTCACTAGAAAAGATTGGTTTGCAAACTTCAAATTTAGAAAAGAAAAGGATTTATAGCTCTACGGCGGACGGACGGAAAAATGTTTATTGCAGATTTGGATTCTACACCCCTTGAAACGTAAACCATGATATTTTCAGGGGGGGGGGGGGGGGGGTTAAAATTTTTTTTTTTTTTTTCAAGAGCGATTACAATGTTTAGTTTTGAATAATAAACCAAAACCACAATGAGATATATTTTATTAATCTTTATTGAGGCGGAGAGAATAGTGATCGAATGGGCTGGCGATAGAAGTATACAAAGATTAATCAGATAATAAATATTCACGTTTGGTGAGATACAGTGAAGGCATCATTGTTCTAATCTGAGGTAATCTATGAAGATCCAAGTCACGTACCATAAAGATATCAGGTCGATTATCTATAAATTATCCTGTTGGACTCATGACCCCACGTTATCCCCATAAGCTAGATAAAGAGAAGGTTACAAAAAATAAATGAATAATAGTAAAATGAACACATTAAATCAACATAAATTATGTAAATCTTTTCATTCACTTGTACAGAGAAGTTCTGCAGCGATTTGATACAGAAAGGGATCATCAGTTTAGTAAACTTTTAAGGACGTGAGGGTCGTGTGGGAGGGACGAAGGCGCCGCTGGACTGAACCCATCGAGACCCCTCGCCTGGGTTGAGTTGAAGGGCTGCAGCCCTTGTGAAGCCTCTGAATCAATAGGGGGCGCCCTGCTATTCACATTCGGGAGGAGGACGGACGGAGCGGGTAAAAGTGGTGGCTGCTCAACAGGCGGACCTTTTCCATCCTCACAGAAGGGTAGCTCCTACCCCCTACCCACCCCTGCCGCCCCGCGCAAGTCTTTCCCCCTACTCGTAAGTCCATACCTCACCACCCCCTCGTGAGACTTGGCCTATTTCAGTGAAAGGTCCCAACCCTTCTTTTAAAGTCGCAACGTGTGTCAAAAAAGGCCTTTCAGCGGCAAGTTTTGGTGTAGTTTTGATTTTTGGTTTTAAGGGGTATTTTGGGGTGCTGAACACGAATCTGAGGTTTGCCAACAAAAATTTTGACCAGACATCAAAATTTTTTCTGTCGGAGCATTCATGTACAATGAGAGTTCCGTGAGCAGATCTTTTTAAGACGCTTCACCTTCTTTCAAGAACTTGTGCTGAACTTTAAGAAAAAAAGAATCGATTCTTTTCGATTATTTAAATAAGTAGTGAGAGAAGAGCTATGAGCATTGAAAATGTCTCAGTAATTTGAATGTGTTTTATTGAGTTGATGAAATTACCACTCGTAAAACGCAAATCCGAATCTTCTCCGAACGATTCTTTTAGAATCGATTCTTCATAGCCGATTCAGAAAATTAAAAAATTGATACTTTTTTTTCAGTGATTGCCTGTCTCTTAGGAGGAAGAAAATGTTTCAACAAAATACAAGAAGAATAATTAACAAAATTAGCATAAAATCGCTTTTTTAAAAAACCCCGATTGTAGAAAAAATCGTGAAAAAGTATCGATTCTCGATTTTATTGTATGCACAAACATCGATTCTAAACATTGATGTTTTTGCAAGAAAACATAGATTTTTAGAAAAATCGAAAATCGATTGACCTTCCGTAACTTGGGAGGAGCCGAGGACAGAAACTGGTAGTAATTTCCAGAAAAGGTTCGGGATTAAATTTTGAAAATTTAGTCCCATCTGAGAGAGAAAATCTTGGTCTACCTTCTCAAAATTGGTGGACTACGAAATGACGCCTCTCAAACATGGCTGAAATAGACCATTACGGGATTTTTTCACGAATAATTCCTAACCCGTGCAAGCTACAGGCAGCAAGGTTGTAGAACATTAACAAACAAACCAATTCGACCACATAAACTTTAAATTATGTAAAACAACATGGATATCACAAATATTTTAAAATCAAGAAAATTATTTATCAGTCCCCCCCACCCGTCCAAACTGTTGCCCTTCGAAACCACCTAGCGACCTTAATGTTGGTCTGATTCAAGTCAAGCAAAGCTCATCCGACTCAGGATGTATGAATTCATTTTGACAGAACGACTTCACAATTAGTGGAGGTGAATAATCAAAACAAAGCACCCACCAAAGTGTTAAACGCAATCTGACGTAGTATTCAACAGTTTAAAATTTGGTATTAAACACTGTGTATCGAGTAAGTTTCAGCTTTTTCAATTAACTTACACACAACATAACTCATTAAGTTAGTGTTTTTAAATCAGCAAACTCGAATAAAGGCGTTTCGTGTTATAATTTAATGGAAAAAAATTTGCTTTAAAACTTTCACGAACTAACCTCGGAATGTAGTTAACACTGACTCGAATGAGCTTTGGTAGACTCTAATCAGACCAGTATCGGGGCTGTCAGGTGATTTTGAAGAGGGGCAACAATGTAGACGGGGGGGGGGGGGAGAGAGAGAGAGAGAGAGAGAAGAGAGAGAGAGAGCTGAATAGGGTCATACATTTACAAGACTAATAAATTAGCCTGATTTTCAAATGTTTGTAACTTCTTGTCCAAAGATGTAATTGACAGCTTTTGAGGTTGACTTGGTCTATATGTTTACACTCTACAACTTTTATGAAAGTATCCAAATTGTAAGGGCGTAAACATACGCGTATGAAAATTTCTGTATCGTGCACTGTTAACGAATTATTTGAGAAAAACTTGAAAATTAGCAATATCACCCATTTTTCTGAAGCCGCCGTTGCAGCCCACCAGTCTTGAGATGGCAGAAGAGATTTTCGTGATGGAAGATTTTTTTCCAAGTAAGAAGACTACATTTTCAGAATGCAATCCTGGAATTCTCTAGAAGTTACGATTTATTTCCGGCTTCTGCTCCTGGGCCATGCCGGAATAACACAGCATCCTTTATATTCTTCTAACGAAGAGCGCGGGCGTCCGTCAAGCAGTTGATGCTAATAAACCTTTTCCGCCGGGTTCACCCCCTTTTCACTAATTCAACGCGATTAAAGAGCTCGAGGGCGGAGACATCACGGAGCAGTTTCACGTCACTGGGATGCGCCGCCTCTCCAACCCATTACGAACATCCTACGCTGAGCTCGTTCTCGATTAAACCGTCGTATTATTAGCCGAGTTGACTTCACATCCGATGAAGTGCACAACTAACGTGGTTAACGTCAACGGTTGTGAGTGGCCATATTAACACGAAACCTGTTCCAGCCCACTTGTTAGCAGTGCTGGCCATAACCGCAATCACCATTACGATTGCGGTAACAATCACAGTCTTGTGAAGTGTGATGCTTAAACTTGTAATCACACATTTTAGCATCTCAACTATCAAAGATATGGAAACTTAGTTTTTGATCAAGATGGCCACATATATTTTCACTCAAAAATCAAACATTGCAAGTTGTTACACGAGGGTTGATTATTGCTCTACTTAATAGCCGCTCAACTCGAATCACAGTATATGATTCCATTAAGCCAATATGATATATACTCATTTTTCTTATACATGTAGGTACCTACTTTCCCCGAACAGGTGTAATAATCTGACAACCCAGGGGATCAAACAAGGGAAGCCTGGAGAAGCCCAATCCACTATCGTGGTGATTGCTAGATGACCTGTGGAGCGAAAGGACGAACTTATAGTAACGCAAGTTCATAATTTTTTTAGTAATAATAATTAAAAAATCAGCTAAAACATTAGCCTATTATTCCAAATGTTTACAAGATCTTGATTTTTTAATATTCAATCCTTAAATATTACCTTCAGGGTAGATTGAAAATAATGCAGAGCTTACTAGCACATGACTGGTCAATGGTAAATTTTTGAGCCGAATTTTGAAAACTTTATGTCTAGTAGTTTCGGATGGCAGAGGCTTTTTTTTTTTTTTTTTTTTAATCTACGTACGTATCTTGAGAGTAAACTAACAAGTTTTGTTGGTTGCGTTCCCCAATTGTTTTTCTTGGTTGATTAGAAAAGTTTTACAGGCTGTTGGTTCCAAATCCTTGTGTAACTGAACTGTCCGACTTTTGTGACATTTTCATTATCTGTGCGAATTATTTCCTACATGGTCTCCGTGAATATTACTCGTAAACGAAAATTCCCTGAACCCGATTTTGGTCAGTCCATCTAACCTGTCACCGCTGTTCAATAATTACTCCTGCAACTAATACAATGATTCACCGCCTAACATGTTCAATAGACAGCGTCAACATCCACGATTAACTTTCAAAATTGTCATCACGGCTCGAGAAATACTTGTTTATGCAGAAAAAATTTATTGAGAATTCAGTAAGTACTTAGCTCAAGAATCGGTGGTAAAAAAATCAACCCAATTATGTAATGAGAAAAAAACCGGATCCCAGCCCTGCACAGTCGGATATTTCTGGGCAGATTCATTTCATCGTTTCTAATTCTGGTTATTGTTATTTGATTATAATCAAAGCTCATCGATAATAACGCACCGCCCAGCAATAGGCATCTTGGAAGCTCGTGAAAGCTAGTATTATGATGTAGGCTCCTTCTGTGGTAGTGGAATAAGTAAATGAGAGTTGTAGGAAGACCTAGTGAAATCCACCGTCTAAAAGGTCAGAAGGAGCGTGAAGGGGAAGTTTATTGAGGGTTGGGTCCCCCAGAGAGGTAGGAGCTGTTTAGCATGCAAGGGCACCTGGTATCCCTTGTCTGGAAAACTCTTGGTGTTTTGTTGGAAGGCCTGTTTGTAAGACTGAGGGCGTGACCAGACTTCACCGCCCGACGGAGCTTCCGCCTGCGTTTCCCACTGCTACACCACTCACGGTAAATTTTGTCCCAAGACCGACGCCAATCAACTACTTTTTCGGTCCGCGACTTTTTTTTCTTCAAGTTTCCAAATCGGTGATCTGATTGAGCGTAGCGACGCGCGCCATGAGATGTGCTGGGGGTCACTAGAACCACAGGAGCGTAACATTGAACAGGGCCGGTTCTTGAGTAGTTAAGAGTCCACTCTTACATCACAACTTGTACTACCTCACTAAGACAAACTGAAGGAATGGGCACATTTCAACATGTATACATTTGGAAGATGTCAACTGTCGCACGATGACGCCGAATCTGTCTAGTCAACCTCATCACAATTGTTACTAGATTGATTGACCTTTACAGGTTGAGTAATATGACCATGGGTGACTGTATTTTGACCATACAAATTTTGGATCTCTGAAAATTGAAAGTTGAAAGGATTAGGTTCTGTGAACTTAGGGAGATAAAATAATAAAAATGAAAGTGGGATGTGGCACAAGCCTCTCGCACAAATAGTTGAATGTGTAGATATTTCAAATAAGTTTCCATAGGGGGTTCCTGCTTTTGGGAAAAATTGTAAATCAAGATTGTAAGATGTCAAAGTCCTTCATCTACAGCTAAACCGTCCAACCTCGGAAAATTTAAGGAAAATCAAATATTGGGAAATGGAGAAGTAATGTTTGTTAAAAGGATTTTACATTCGCGGAAGCGCACCAACTACCAATGGTACGACCACGTTAAAATGTACGGGATGAAAAATCGTCTATTATCGGCTGGCCTCCAAATCCGAGCGAGATCGGAACACTCGGGGATGACTCAATGATGATTGATTGATTTTCCATTCGCAGATGAGCAATGAAACTGACAGCGAACCTATAACCTGAAAATTTCTTCAAAATCCTAATACATCTGTATAAATTAGGCTTGTTACGCGGATTCAGAGACAAAATTGAGGCAAAGCACATTCACGAACATACGAAACGAAGACTGCCGAGAACTGTCTTAAATGTGGAAAATGCGAGTAGAGAAGTTTATTTTGGTAGAAAATTTTCTCCCAAAAGTGAAAACAATATTTCCTTTTCGTAGACTCCCAAGCAACACATGTTTGTCGTTCTATGAGAAATAATGATTGGAGCTATAGAATTACTACAAAAAAAAACGGGATAGTAGACTTCTATGATTCAACAGCAAGATCATTTAAATGATTAATTTTACACATTTAAGTACCGAAGATGAAAAATTGCCTATGCAACCTACAAATATGGGATTCTAGCTCAGAGGAGGGGAGCTAGTAAACAGAGATGAAAGCTGGGGGAGATGGGGAGGGGGGGGGGGGTAACAAGGGATTCATGTGAGCGCATTCTGTGTTCATAAACGGTACTTACTAATCCTAACCAACTCCCTGGAAAAATATGTAGATTCAACCAGAGATCCAGAGATGCTAGTGCTTACCAAGGTGGCAGGTACACGAATGACCCCCTCGGGCGGACGGAAAAGTGGTGATGCCGGGATAACAAAGGGCGGAAGGAGCCCACCTGAAGGTTACGTGCGTAAGGAGGACGTGCTTACAGCCATCAAACCCGGTTAAAGTTCATCACTTCCAACCTACCTACCGAGAACATTTAAAAAATGTTTCTGTTCAAAAGCCGCAATTTTGGGATTGAGTTGGCAAAGTGAATTTCCGTGGAGAGATTCCTCTCATATTACCTGCATAAATTACTTGGAGGGAACAAAAAATAAAATGAACGTACAAGCGCTGGACAATTTATTCCATTATTAGAAATCCCAAACGGACGACAACAATGTATTCTGAATCTTTTATAAGCTTTAGCGGCCAGAGCTATTGTGCGGTTGATTTACTGACTCACTTTTCATGGGGTTGAAGAGCGGTAGTCAAAAGGGGGGTAGGACACGGGAGGTCCCTGCCCCCACAGCAGCACCCCAGTCTTCAATAAATTGAGCACAAATATCAACACACGTGCGAGGTTTGCTTAAGCTAAACACATCTCCCCTTTGATCAGCTGTGGTTGTCTGTTCTGAGAACAGCGACCCGATCATGAAATGAATTCACGAACCCCATAGAGCAGTAGTTATTTCGGTCAGATGTAGAGAGTATAGAACACGGCACTGAAATGATCTCTCATCTTCCACGAGGCATTGATGCATTCAACAGGTTCTGCATTGATTACTTGTTGAAGATCAACACTTTGAATACAGTGTCATATCGTTCACTCGCGACTGACAACCGTGATGTATAACAATACCGGTGGGTTGCTGACAGCGTGTGGACTTGTGGAACCTGATTGACTTGAGCTTCTGATACCCTCAAAATAAACAGATGAAAATAGTTTCAAGAATCCTTTCGACAGCTTGCATTTATTTATAGAACCATCAGCCGGTTCAAGTGCAACTTGTACTTGCCTTGACTCTTTTGTACTAAACCTCCTACGAGTTTGGGTCTTGTCTGTGGAATCTAGCTTACTATATTTATGTGGATTGCATTGAAGAGTTCAACACAAAGTCCTAAAGGTAGCTTTCTACAAATAGCGTTGCGTGATTCTTGGATATAGCTAAGAGGAAATTAGTGAGGCTTCATTTTGGTTTATTATTCAATAATAAACCATTGTAATCGCTCTTGAAAAAAAAAAAAAAAAAAAAAAAAAAAAAAACCGAGATTGGTCGTTCCCCTTTTGGTTTCTTATTCAATAATAAACCATTGTAATCTAACCCCAACTGAAAATTTCATGGTTTACGTTTCAAATGGTGTAGAATCCGAATCTGCAATAAACAATTTTCCGTCCGTACGCAGTGCGCACGATTTCTCCCAAACGGCTGAAGCAAAAAAGCTGAAATTTTCAGGAAAAATCCATGTTGGTCCGACGACGCTCCAATTTTTGAGCCAGATCTCTCACTTGATTTAAAGTGCCCTTTAGGGGTTGTCAAAGTTTCGTAAAATCACTAAAACCTCCGAAAAAGTCAAGGCGGCCTAAATTTGGACTCTTTTTGAAGAACTTTCCACGAGGAATCGAAGGAGCCCCTCCCCAGGTCCGTAGGTCAAACCATTCCCGATGTATGGCCCGATTTATGGTGACAACATTTGCGTTATTTTGGTTTATTATTGTTTTTGTTTTGATGTCAGTTAGCTAGTGATGAAGTGATGTAGTAATGTGGATACTGGAGTGAACTCATAAAAGGCTTTGTAGCGTATACACGGGTTGAAGCATTCTGATGTGCATGAAACGCTTCAAATTCTTTCACAGGGGTTTATTATTCAATTGGCTTGCGTTTATGATTTGAATTTCTACTAAGCTTTGGAGTGTGCATGTTTCACAAGTGATAGAGCGATTTTTGAATTTCAGGAGGCACAAAAATGTGATCAACTGATCAATCCAAATAGATATTTTGGTTGTGAACAGATTTACGTGCTCCATGCATATCTCCTGACACTAACTCGAAGATTCTTCGAAATGATGATTCGCAAAACTTATTGTAACCAGTCCATTGAAAGTCAATGCGATTACACCCTTTATAAGGAAGTACCAACTTGAACTCTTGAATTCAGAAAATAAAACTTTATCGCTGATTGATCAAACTACAAGTTCACCATCTACATCCAGCCTTGAGTGCAAATGAGCCAAATATAAGTATTCAAAGATGGAAGTAAATGAATACTATGAATAGAAAAACGTCAAGATCTGACTTAGTAGTATGAGAATACGTCTTATATATAACTGTTGAGTGTTAAACTGGTACAATGCAATGAACAAGAGTAACTACAAAGGCTGAAAAAATCTTACGAGTGCCTCTCAACGTGATTGCTGTCATGACTATGTAAAAAACAACTACACTATCTGGCAGTTCACCCGTATTGGTGGTTCTTCTTTGAACAAGATGGTCTGAAATCCAGGAAGAATGGTGTCCAACTGTGCGGGAAGTGAACGGATGAGTTATCGCTTCGTATTTCTACGAATTTGATGCGATCCTAAGGCTTAATCTCGCTGGATTGCCGACGCTGAGCGGCGGGACTGCCTCAAGAGACGAATGAATCATGAGGGCTCTCTCTCAAATATGTTCATACGGAATGACTAAAGGCCCTCACAACTTCAGGGAGCGCTGTGTCGGTTATTCCCGTCATCATCAATGTTACGATCAGATAACGTTTGTGACGCCAAACTTCTCCCTTCAACATCCGTGTTTTATTTTTAGGCTCGAGATGACAGTAGCTGTAATGCATTTTTTACAATTAGTCTACACTATGCAAATCTGTCATATCCTGGCTTGCTTAGAATCTTCCGCAATTACTTTGGAATCAATTTATCACACTATTGGCAGAAGTAATTGGAAATCATGGTTGGAAACAACTTTTAATTTGAGCCATCACAAGTATAACAAGAGATAAGTTCTTGATATTGAAGACAATCATAGTTATTGACTAGAAGGTACAGTAGTAACTACATTCTTCACGTTAAATGCTTACAGGCTTGTGGATTTGAATGAAGAGCATATTACATATGTGGACCGTTTTTACAAAACTTCATAAATCCATATCCAATAATTTTTCAGGAAACTCAAAAAACCGCTGTAGGTGTTTAACTGAATGTTTTTAAAAATTGAATAAATTCGAAATTCTTCATGTTTTTTATGTTGTTGAGCATGTTCCAAAGAATGGTGGAAATATCAACTATTGTTTAAAAAAAAGAGGGATATATTAAGTTTTGTAGAAGTCACAAAAACTTGGGAAATTTGTAACTAATTTCGAAATAAAAAATTTGTAAACAGTCAAGAAACAGGTAAATTTTTGTACATCAAATGTGGATACACTGTGGTCGTCATCTAAACAACCGCAACGTTCGTCGTCGTCGTGTTGGGTAGCATGCGTCGTCAGAACGGTCGTAGATGAATCACTGTGGTCACATCAGCGTCTTGGAGAACGCCGATGTACCATCGATGATCGAGGTTGTCTTGCCAATTTTGTCCAAAGTGGGTTTTCAGGGGATGAACGACATCTCAAATCTTCTCCTGAGTCAGAGTATTTATTAAAGGCAATTGGGGAAGGTATCACGAGAAATTCGTTGAGGGAGACATAGGAACATGATCAAAAACTGATTACGCGTCGTAATGCAACATTGACATCCATCGGTGAATGGTGAAACCATTTCAAAACAGAGTGAACCGTATTCAAAGTTTTGAGGATGGATTTATCAATTTTTGTGAAATTAATGAAATTTTGAGCTGTGCGAGAAGTAGGATATGTCAAGTTTTGACAAAACCAAACTGATAATAAGAGTGAACGATTTACGAATGGATTTATCGAGTTTTGTGACAAGAAGGTTTTGAAGACCAGTTTCAATGGAAATATTGAGTTTTGATACATGAAACTTTAAAACAAGGTGCGAGTCAAGCCGAACTACTAGAATTTATAAAAACCTGCATTTTGGCCCGAAGTGGATTTGTGAAGTTTTGTAAAAAAGCTCCTCATACATAATATGCTCTACTTCATTAACTACGTACCTGCCCAAATGAAATTCCATTAGGTCTTAATAGTTATTATGATTCATACAAGTAAATGAAACGAATAGTTGATATTTTCCAGTAAACACTTCGTTTCTATTTTATAGCAACGTACTTTTGTTCAGGACCTTTCAGTTACAACTCGTGGATATTCATACTGAATGGGAATGATGGTTTGTAATATAAGCTATGGTATTGAAATGACCGAATAGTGTTTCAACAGAATTAAATCTCTCGAGTACAACCCCAGTCAATCAGAAACAGGAATCCACCATTGAGCACCGAGTGTTGGGTGGAATGCAATCAATACCTGTCATGAAATAACGGATTCTATTCCTCTTTGCTACTCCACTTCGTATCACACGAATGTTGGATACGGTTCACCCTTTGAGCCGATCCGTTACCTTTTATTTATGAGACATATACTGTGATTTCACCAACGCAAAACGAATAAATGGTTATTAACAGGAATAGTTTAAGGGAAGAGACCCAACAGGATCTACTAGAATAGCTGATGCATACTCATGCATACGAAAGTCGCTTTGTGATTCACAGTCGTATTGACTTTTACTCTATTTATTATTATAATTTTGGTTTATAATTCAATAATAAACCATTGTAATCGCTCTTGAAAAAAAAGTCTAACCCCCCTCAAAATTTCATGGTTTACGTTTCAAAGGGTGTAGAATCCAAATCTGCAATGAACATTTTCTGTACGTCTGCCGTACGCACGTTTTCTCCCAAACGGCTGGAGCAAAAAATCTAAAATTTTCAGGAAGAATCCATATTGGTCCGACAACGCTCCAATTCTTTAGCCAGCTCTCTCACTTAATTTAAAGTGCCACTTAAGGGTTGTCAAAGTTTTGCAAAATCCCTAAAAATCTCAAAAAAAAAAAAAAAAAAAACAAAAAAAAGGCGGCCTAAATACTTTTTTTGAAGAACTTTCCATGAGGAATCGAATGAGCCCTTCCCCAGGTCTGTTAGCTCAAACCATTCCCAATGTATGGCATGATCTCATGCTGCCAACATCCGTCTTCGCATTGCTAAGTAAACAAATAAAATAAGTAAACTAGTAAAACAAACCCGTAGCGCAATGGTTTCGTGCGAGAAATCCCAACCACAGGTCCTCGGGTTCGTTCCCCGCGTTAGGCAGGAAAATTTTTGCCCCATATGAATATAGTATACACACTTGGACACAAGAGAAACGTTTTGCCCCGCAGACACACCTAGGCCCAAGACAAAACAAAATGCTCATAAAACCACAAGTGCCATAAAATCATAAAACCATTGAAAAAACGCTGCAAATTCTTTCACTGGGGTTTATTATTCAATTTTATGATTCATGATTTAAATATCTACTAAGCTTTGGAGTGTGCTGTATGTTTCACAGGTGATAGAGCGATTATTGAATTTCAGGAGATATGCAGAGCACGTAAATCGGTTCTCAACCAAAATACCTATTTGGATTGATCAGTTGATCATATTTGTGTGCCTCCTGAAATTCAATAATCGCTCCATCACCTGATAAAGCTTAGCTTCCAATCATGAATGCAAGCCAAACGAATAAAATTGAATAATAAACCCCAGTAAAAGAATTTGTAGCCTTTTTTATTCGACATCTCCCTATGAGAAGCCCAATAGATTCGTCATTCTACTGAAATTTCACGAAAAATCAACCCTAATTTTAGAATATTTTTTAGACATTAATTCTTTTAAAGTTCACCTCTAAATTCCACTGGTTTTGGGGTGATTGAAAGAGAAAATAAGATTTCAAGCGCATCCTCGTCAGTAGGATTACTGAGCCAAATACCGTGAACTGTGGTCCAGCAGATTGGGAGAAAAGCTTTTAGGGCAAACGAGCACATATTTGTTGTAATTATCAGCTATAATTGAGTTCAATGATGAGGTATGAATGAATAATTCTATAATGCAACCTCCATGAAAACACGATCCTTATGTTCCTACCTATATGGCTTTGTTGACAGAGGTGTTGAGTAAATTTCTTACTATTGGGTCGATACAGAATCTTCCAATAGCGAACGCTCAAGCCCTTGAACCCTAAATAACTCATGACCTGTTGGTCAGATCGGGGGTTGATTCTTGTTTCCCCCATGGGTTATGCAGCAGTACAATGCAGTTCAGTAAAAGCGCATGTGCGAACTTTAAAACCGTCGAACTGATTGCAGTATTTGCAGAATAAGTTACATTGTTTGACAAACGGAGGTTTATACATTATGATGAGTGAGATATAACAAGCAGTACCAATGAATAATGAATTCAGTCAACTCTTAAGTATCAAATCCATAATCCTCCAAACCCCAAGCATAGTAACTTGGGCAAGCTATGCAATCCATGGATTTTTCTAGACAAGATGGCAGCAGTATAAGAAGTTTCTCTTATGATTTGGCATTCAATACATACGATAAAACGCACAATTACGAAATAGTGCACTAAATGAGTTCGGGAAGGGTTCAAAGATTTCAGAACTGTACTGCCCGTAGGTTACATTCAAGTTCCATGATTGATATCTCATGTCAGTAGGAGTAATCTAATTTTGCCATATCCCTTGAAACGTTAATTGACGTTGATAGACATTGAAATTTTATAGGTTGATTACTCCTACGAAAACGCCAACTCTCTCACTATGATGCGCTAATAAAATCGAGGCATCTAGTTACGTTTTGGTATTGACCCTCCATGGCGGGTTCGTTAGCTCGTCCATTTGTCGCGCCTCCCAGCCTCACGGCCGACCCCAGCTGCCAGCGCACATGGTCCCCGTTTTCTTCCCCTTCCTACACACGGTCAATTATGGCTCACATCCATCTATGAATTTGTCCGCTGGTTTCTACAAATATTACCTTCTGTTTTGGTGACAATGTTGGCGGAAGGTAAAAGCTTCCTAGAGATGAAGCATCAAATAAAACTGAATAGTTTTCCTCCAACAACGCTGTTTTTATGCAAAAGCAACGGATTATATCTAGAAATTGAATTTATGTAATATACCCTTATTTTGAAGATAGCATTCAACATTTTAAAATCAACTTTTGTTCATTCCTTCATAATCGTACAGCAAATATTGTGTATAAGTTACCATAACCTTTTTTATTTCACGTTTCATGATATGTAAATCCCAAATTTGGGAATGCCCATCCGGCCTATGGACCATAAAACGCCTTAGATAACTTTAGGGTACTGAAAGCATAATACCTTCACATTTATAGGGCAAGAATTATTTCAACACATAGCAATTACGGACAAGAACATGACTAGTATGTTCAATGAACAAGGTTCAATCTAAATGGGGATTTTGCACGAATTTTTTATTTTAATCCTAACCTACCGTTTTATAACAGTTTCACCGGATCAACGAAAAATTTCATTGGAGGATATATTTGGAACGAAATGCGGAGGACGGACTGTGAGTCTCCACAACTTTATTGACGGCACAGTAGCAATGAATCTTTCACTGTGAATGCTAAAATGTTCAGCTACAAGATAAATTTATAGCGATCATTACCCGATTTGATGGAGAAAATAATTCTTAATACACGACCTACATGCAGTTTGATACCTTAACAGAGGGATTCACGGCGATAATGTTATTCAAGCAGACAACACTTTTGACAACGCTCTCCAACTCTGTTCAGCTGGTTGCATTCCCCGCTCACTTGTGACGCCCACAAACCCCGTCATGTTCGTTAAATAATTTAAATTTTCTCGAAACGATTTCAGGCAGCTGACTATTGTTTCCCTCATTTTTTCAGGAACTACTTCCTAATAATGGTAAAAAGAAAAAAAAAAAAAAACCCATGCAAATTTCCCATTTTTTTAAACAACTTTTTACGCGTAAATTTCTTCCCGATTCAGTCCATTGTCAAATAAAGATATAATCCAACAAAGAAAATAAACGAATTTTAGGCATGTAGACAGAAATTAGTGGATATACCATCTACCACAATTTACTGCAATTTAGTAGAAACATCATTATTGTGATGAATAACCAACAAAGAAGAACTCCTAATTCTTGAAAAATGATGTTATGTTCATACTGTAATTTTTGAATTCGAGTTTAATATCGTCGACGACTGTTGACGATAACAGTCTTTGAATCTCAACGGATCACGCTGAAAGTCGTTCCAATCGATTCAACGGGTCATAACTATCGAAATCTACACCAAACACGAAATCTACACTTATTTTTGCGGTGTTTCGTTCGATGCGATTGAAGATATTGTCGTCCCAGAATGCATGACCGGGGGTACCTCTGTCGCACAGTTCGTACATGCAAGTATTTACAAGTTCATAATATCGTGTACTTAACTTCAATGGGTCACATGGGCTCATTTTTGGGCCATCAAAAATTTGATGCGATGATGTATGTTGCTGAGGGCTAGTGTAACATTACCTTCAGGCTAAAGTCAATATCCGTATAACAGTTTCACATAAGAACATTGAAGGAAAAAGCTGACAACGTGCATTACTCATGGTCCAGGCAACGAACACACTAAAAAAGGTATAGAGGTCAAAGGTATTGGTGTTGCAATTAGATATACACATCGCTGGTCAACAATACTCGTAAATATACCAGTTTATAAAGTTTATAAAGCAGATATGTTTTGTTCAATTTCTTTTTGTACATCCAATGAACAATGAAACAAATAACTTATGAAACAAATATTCGCACCAGCACAAATTGTACTGTTGATAACCTATCCAGCAACGAATGAAAAAGATGGGCAAAATATGAAAGCGATCATCGACAAACAAGTGGGTGAAAACAGGTTTTCCAAGCTTTTTTCGATGTACCTTGTCAGTCTAGTATGCGGACACCGGCTGGAGAGGTTGAAGCAGGGATTCAACATATTATCCCGTGCCTCCGGTAAAAACTGCGAGGTAACTCACGAAAACTTTTTTTTTTTGGTTTATTACTCAATAATAAACCATTGTACTTAATCGCTCTTGGAAAAAAAAAAAAAAAAAAAAAAAAAAAAAAAAAAAAAAAAAAAAAACCCCCTGAAAATTTTACGGTTTACGTTTCATACGTAGAATCCGAATCTGCAATAAACATTTCCCGTCAGTCCGCCGTACGCACGATTTCTCCCAAACGGCTGGAGCAAAAAATTTGAAATTTTCAGGAAAAAATCAATATTGGTCCGACAACGCCCCAATTCTTTAGCCAGCGCTCTCACTTAATTTAAAGTGCCCTTTAAGGGTTGTCAAAGTTTTGTAAAATCCCTAAAAACCTAGAAAAGAAGTCAAGGCGGCCTAAATTTGGACTTTTTTTGAAGAACATTCCATGAGGAATCGAATGAGCCCCTCCCCAGGTCCGTAGCTCAAACCATTCTCGATGTATGGCCCGATTTATGGTGCAAACATTTGCGTTTTTTTGGTTTATTATTGTTTTTGTTGTGATCGCAGTAACCTAGTGATGTAGTGAATGTGGATACTGGAGTGAACTCCCAAAGGATTTGTAGCCGACACACGGGTTGAAGCATTCTGATAACCATAAAAAACGCTGCAAATTCTTTCACTGGGGTTTGTTATTCAATTGGCTTGCGTTCATGGTTTGAATTTCTACTAAGCTTTGGAGTGTGCGTGTTTCACAGGTGATTGAGCGATTATTGAATTTTAGGAGATATGCATAGAGCACGTAAATCAGTTCTCAACCAAAATACCTATTTAGATTGATCAGTTGATCATATTTGTGTGTCTCCTGAAATTCAATAATCATTCTATCACCTGTGAAACACGCACACTCCAAAGCTTAGTAGAAATTCAAATCAAGAATCATTGAATATTAAGCCCAAGTGAAAGAATTTGCAGCAATTCGCAGCGTTTTTTTTTCTCTAAAACCGGATGTGTATCACCATTGTGACATAAGAGTATAGACGGCCGGATCGCCTTATTGTAATGAACAAGTCAGTAAAGAGTGGCTGTGAACCATACTTGGAATAAATTCATCGGTTTTTCAATCCAATACTTTTGAAGGCTGATGTTTGCCGGAATTCAGTATTTACCTACAATCTATCAACAATTAACTAGTCATGAGGACTGTGTAATTGAACCTCTTTCTTTTCACTCTGTTTATAAATTATCTTTTAGCAGAGGCGTCTCCGTATCTCTTATTATTAATTTAACTTGCAAGGGTTAAATTTCGAATTATTTTTTAGCTCAAATACCCATTTCAAGTCTCCTCCAAGAGAAGACTATTATTAAAGGAACCAAAGTGTTTGGAGCGTTGAGTACTATCTCAAGGTTTTCGCACTGTTTCAGTTGAGACTTTAGACTAAACTATACTAATTAAATATCCATTTTGTTTCTAATCATTTCCAAAATTTCGGAAGAACATACACGTTTTGAGGGACTTGATTTTCCCACCAGGAAAACTGTTCGAGTAATGCCTAAGTAAGCCAGTGTAAGCGTAGGTTGACGTTTGAGGGAGCTTTGTGGTTTCTAGTGGGAACTTTCTCGGTTGGAGTTCATACTACTTTGCGACTCACTCATCTTACCTATTTTCTAAGTGACGTCTGTAATGAAATGCCCCTATATTTAAGGTGACAGTCTACGGTGACGGTAAAAAATTGAAACATGTCAAGGTACAATACTAGTCAAGGTAGCGATATAAACCATTCTGTTTATATGCAACTTAAGGGGATATACTTATTGAAGGGGAAAGATTAATTTTTAACCAAAGTGGAGTTGATAATGTTCAATTGTCACAAAAGGAAGACAAATTATTGTTGTTTGCCATGAAACCTTATAAACTGGACTGCCGGTGAGATATTGCACATCACTGATGAACTGATCGACCAAAGCTCTGATTGTCGTATTGAACTCATTAATTTTTCGAAGATGAAGATGTACATTCTGATTACATTCATTCCTTACCTAATTCCAACTACATATTAGAAACAGGTATGAATTGTACCTAATTTTTTTCCAAGCCTTCTTGAAAGAGATTTTATAAAAGGGCATGAGCAAACAGAAAACAACAATGCACACGCACAACTAAGGTTTAATCAAACTCTTGGGGATCTGTAAACTGTGTCTACTTAACGGCAGTTCGTTTTAATGTTTTGTGTATTAGATATTCGAATGGAATCTTTGTTCTGATCAAGAAACACGAATCAAACATGAGCTTTAACGTTTGATTTATAGAAATTTATAGAAATCTTAGTCGCTAATTATATTCACCGTATAAAACACACACACAACTATTCCTTGTGGACAAGACGGAATGGAAAGTGAAGCTTAGTGGAACAAAATAAAGATGTCGCCTTGAGGATCTAAGTAGTGATAATAAAATACGCAATGAGATAAGTATCCGACCAGAGCAGATGTAGCATCCAAGACGGCGATAAAATCAGGAATCAAACCTTCTGCGGGAGCACGTGCTTTGCTTGACGGAGGCCATAAACTTCAACGACGAAGAAAAGGGTTGTTGCTGGGGACGAGTAACAAGCCCACACTTGAGATACAGCTGGGAAGCGGATCAGCTGCCCTTCGCTGGGACACCCGGCCCCAAAAAGAAGTCGATGACTTCCATCCTCCGCTCCGGGATCTCTCGGACCGTCCCGCAGCTTGACCGCTCGACAGATGCTCCAGGAAGATTGGTGGGGTCACGTGCTGAGAGTTGTGGCACCTATTAGCGGGGAAACACTTAGAAACGTTCAGCCTCTACACGACTCTCCACGAACTTGGACGAGAATCACGTGCCGTCTTCTAACACCAGCTGCTGACATACGTCACTTTGCCCCCTATTCGTTTGACCGTCTAACCCCCAAACTTGACTGATGACAAGGGCACGCGTGGTTGAAGGTTCAAGAAAAAAAATATCCAAAAGCGAAATAAACGTTACCTCTCTCTCACCCTCATTAAATTCATCAAGCTCTAAGGGGTTCTGGTTAGTACCGAACTACTAAAATAGCCACAAAACAGCAATGTTTGTAGTTTTATACAGAAAACACCACATGAATATTGAACACATGTTGATAATGAGGTATGAAGGCTCGGCCTACGTTCAAACCACATCACCTTCTCGCAATGAGATCTGAAACCTAGTTCGAATGGGGATTAGAGAGTAATTTAATAACAATAACTTAATAAATAGTTGATATTTCATTTATATATTTGGTATGGTATTTACATTTATTATTATTTGGTACTTACATCTTTGGTATGTAGGTGAACTAGTAGATATCAAATTATTGTGAAAGGGGACAAAAGGAGACCATATGAGCGATGAAGGTGGGAAAGGGAAAAGGGGAGAATATGCGTTTGGTCGTACGACGTATGGGAGAACATGAATTCCAACCTACGTACTTCATTACAGTTTCCTATTTTTTATTGATATTTACAACTTTCTTTAAGCCCCCGTTGATATCTCGTTGGTAACCATACCATTAATCAAAGTGTAGAGTAAAGTTGGACGAGGAAGTGTCGAAGAAACGACAAGAGAGGGCACTTTGAAATTTCACCCGGTAAATAATTATCATGAGAACAACAGTGAATCCATTGGTAAGCAGGAAAGGAAATAGGTATTGAGAAACTATCACAACATGATTTTTTCCAACGTTTATTTTTATTTTCAAGCCCTCCACTGTAACTGTAGAGAAAACAGATAGCCAAGTGATTTAATTCAGGCAATAGCTAATTTTCAACTTAAAAGGCCTTTAGATCTGCCATGCCTTGGCTACTTCGGCGTTTCAATTTACTAACTGACCTCAATTTATTTGTTCAAACACAGCTGTTGAAATTAAAGAAATATATTTCAACCCGAAATGGTAAGTAGGTAGCTAATCAAAAATTAAATTACAAATTGATGAGGTAGAACTAGTAATTCATTCAATCGAAATACGTTGGAAGTCACTGTCAATGATGGGTAACAATCGACAAAATCATCATTAGCTATTCCGAATGATAGAAAAAACGACAACAATAACGTGCGATTTTCACGAGCTGAGAGTAAATCAGAAAATGTATTAGCATTATTTATTATAATGATGGCTCAACCAAGAGAAAGGGTTCAGAGAGACAGAATAAAAAAATACACTGTTAATACTATGCAAAGGCTGATTGGAATCGTAATCTCTAAATGCTACATCAGCTTAATCCTACTCGTTGGAAATCATTGTGGAGGCAGAGAATATTTTCCAGACCGCTATTCAGTTAACGAGACAATTTCAAAACGATATACCCCATAACGATCCAATTAGTACTGGGCCGCGAAGATACGACGAGATATTCCCAAATCATACAGTAGAATGAACCAAAGATAAATTAAAATACAATAAAAAAGCTGGCAAATTATTATATAAATGTTCGTTATTTCTGAATTAAATTACATTTTACTCTGATCACCAGTTTGTAGTCTATTAAACTTACATCATCAATACGTAATTGTACGGAAGGAGGAGCCTATCGAGGAGAAATCATTGAAAAGAAATAAACAGCTGTAATTTATTAGCCCCTTTGCAAGTACTTTTATCAGTAGAATCCAAGAATATTGACATATAAGTAGACACCCACCAACTGAAAATCATTGACGTTAAATAAAACCTACCTACGCTTAATAATTAACATGAATAAAACCAACCACTGGATCATCTACAGATGACAACAAACTCGATTTATCATATTGGGAATTCCATCGGCCGATTTGATCGGTTTGGTTTAGTAGGGGTTAATTTATAACTAAGTTTACACAATAATGTTGACGGACTTGTTTCCTAGCAGTGAATACATTAGTGTCCACATTTTGCGAACGGCACATCAATTAAGCAACATCCTAAGATAAACTTAAGAGCTTTGGAGCTAATCATGACCCAAGTGATTATTATCTGGTCATAACACAAATAAGAAAATACAATTGAAGACTAGTAGGTAATTATGACCAAGAATGATGGTTAACAATATCATACAAGCATTCATAGGAGTGTGTAAATGAATATGAATTATGACCAGAAGTAAACCTAGTGACAAGGGAACTTAGAGATGGAAACAGTGAAGGGTAATGGATGGCAATCACACACGCACAATAACGTGGAGCCTTAAGGATAAAAGCACGACCACACCACGGGATATAAATCAGGTCACAGCCGCCTTACCGTATATTCGCCTGAAACGCTCGAACACACTCAGTAAATTAGAGCCGAAATGAAACTTGTGAAACAAAGGGAAACCAACCAAAAACTGGACGTCTATGAAGTGATACCATACACACACAAGTTTCTGGTTTACACTATTCATGCTGCACACAATATAATTATGTTGTGCAATAATATGAACTATTCTTCTGAGTAAAAATGGGTAAGGGTTACAATTCTAGAATATTATCATGGTGCTGCTGAAACTAAATCTGAGATAAATCGGGTTTGATGTAATTGTAGGTTTGTTGGTCGTGCAAAGGACATGTTATTCACTGCCCTTATTTAGACTCGTTTTACAGTGTACATCCGTGATCAGCGTAGGGACCTTAGATAATGATAAATTTCGTTATTGTTCCAAGAGCGAAAGGCCATACAAGACTCGATCGGGAAATTAAGAAAAAATCCAGCAAAACCCCGTTTCCTCGCAGTGAGCAGTGGTGAGGCCCTGGAGAGATGGTCTTACAGACAAATGGAAGCAGAATGATTCAACAGGAAAGCATCGTAAAAGCCTGAGACCAAATCGGAGTGCGTCCAAGAGTGGGAGACCCCGAGACCCATAAATCGTATCAAAGCGCGTCCGGTTACCGATCAGGATATCGGATTGCGTGAGAAGCTTCTCAAGTCCCCAACGGAATGATAGTCAAGCGAGACGGATCCCTGCATCACACTTAGTTATGTTTAACAACAACAATAGATTTTAGAGAGGATACTCAGATAGGATATCAGATGAAAGCATCTGATCTACCACGGGTCAGCGCGACTGATCCAGGAAGATATCTGCGACTGATCCAGAAAACTAAAGGAAGAAATCTGCACAATTATCAGTAACACGAATGCTTTTTAAGAAATCTTAGATTTATGATTACTTCACAATTAAAGGTATACTTTCTTAATTGCGAATTTATGGGTTTCTGTAATTAGGCGAGTATTTCCGTAAAAATTTAAAGGTTTCCTTCCTTAATGTAATGATGTATTGCCCTATTATGTTCAATAATAAGCCTATGTAATCGTACACCAAACGTTTTTTATAGCCTCCTTTAAACTTCGTCATTTTACTTTTCAAGGTGCGTAACCTCAAAATGTGCACAGTCCGTACACCATAGAAATAATGTAAAAAAATCCTTCCTTTCTCACTACGGGTTTCGTTCGTCTCAACTTATAGCCAGGCGCATAGCCTAACGTGCATAGACGCTTTGGTCCAGAAACTGGTCTAAAATTGGCAAAAAATGTGTTTTATTGACATACTTAAGCAAGAAAGGTCATTTTCTAGCAATCTTGGGCGGAAAACCGACTAGGCTAGTTTCAGATAGGGGAAATTCAACCGAAGTAAGTAATCACAATTTCTAAACCTAAAAAGCGACCCCACAAACCTGACAATAACACGAACAATCACCCATTTTATTCGAATGTACTAAATATTGAACAAGGGTACATCAAGTTTGGTGTACAAAACAATTGTGTCCCCCAAAAAAAGGTTTTAATAAATTGATAAATTTATTGCACGCTTTCAAACTGCAAGGCGATGGTTAATATTTCAGGTTCACAGTAAGAGGTCAGTGATAGAAATTGTTTATTTAAACATCGTCTTGTAAGAAAAATGTCACTTATAGGGACCACTTCATTTACACATCAAATTAAAACTTTGTATGAATAATATTCAGCTTAACAAGAACAATTGTTTATAAGTTGTTACCGTTTTTGTTATGCGTCTACCTAGGGAATGTATATACATTTTTTCAGCATTATTCATAAAACTCATAGCTCACAATTTTTGTAGCCATTGCAGCGATTTTTTTCTCACATTTTCAGAAATTTGAGAAATTTACTGAGTTGAAAAAATGCAAACAAAACCACAAGTGCTCTCTTTTGGGATGCTCGATGTCTTTGCAAATGATCAAATCATTAAAAACACATATTCGTTATGATTGTTTCGAAACTGCCCACCCAAATCTGATTTTCTAGAAAAAAAGCTTGAAAGGCTTATTTACAAATTTACGGAGACATTGCAGCAAACATTGAAATCGAATTGTCTACGGTAGCAAATAGAAAGGGAAATTGAGTTTAGAGGGATCTCGCCAATTCCGAGCCTCACACTACATCTACACCGCTCCAACCTTCGTCGGGGGACTGAGTGGCCTTAGTATCGTTGAGCCGGGGAACGGGGGTGGATCATTAGAATCGGCTACGTTTCTACAGTCGGGAGCTTCCTCATTAATCATCTCGGGCCGGGGTTGAGCCGGGAACACGGGTTAGCAGGACGGGAGGAGAAGCAAACAATGTGTGAACGCGCGATAAGTTCCGCGCCCGATTTGAGGATTAGTCTGCCACTATCCCAGCACAATTCCGGCATACCTATTTTATATGCCGGACGACGAGAGCTGCTAATTCTGGCTAAACTGCAATTAACCAATGTACAACTGAATTTAAAAGAAAAAGTCCCAGCCATCATAAGAGCAATGTGATTCGTTATATTCAAAATTGAACCTATTTAATCGAGCAAGAAAAACATTGTTGACCCTCTTCAAAATTGGTTGGCTCACGTTTCAATAGGCGTAGACAGCGTTCCCCCGAAACTACAGAACCAACTTCAGAAATCACATTTTATGGGTCTAGTTGGGGCTGAGTACTCGGCACTTGAAAGAAAATTTTCCTGATTCATTATTCAATATTTCCCAATTTAAACGGTTGAACTCACGCTCTATTGGGATTCCTCGTTCCCTGTTTAAGAAGGTGCACAACGTTTTTTAGCCTTAAAACTGAAATTTCTCCATGAAACCAACAGGGAATCGCAAAGCCGACAACATCACTAGAGAGTTGTTCAAATTTGAAATTTTACTAATGCTTTGACACATTCCAGCATGTTTTTTGGAAATGGAGTTAAATTTGAAGCACTTTCGGAAACTTACGTTCTTCAAATGTCCAACATTTGACTGGAATTAGGGAACTTAGATTAGTTTCTGTTTTTGAAAATGCCCTAAGACAAAAGAAATTTAACGCCGAATCCGAAAGTGCGGTCGAAAGTTGAAAAGAGCTGTCTTTGGGCGGAGAAAGTACAAATCGCGTTTTTATTTTGAAAAAGCTTTAAAAAATCATATCTTGGGAACGGGTAGAGATAGAAAAGTGCGGTTGGCGTCGTTTGGTCCATTTTTGGTTTAGTTTTACCTAAAATTTCGTACACCATATGCGGGACATTCTATCCATTAAAAAAAAAATTAAGCTCTAAGAAAAATCTTGGAATGCCTCATATTGAATTTTCATGGAGACAAATATGGGAAACATTATTTTTAAACATTTTGGAACTATGGTAATAACTTGGACAATTTTCTAAAAGTAATTACAGTGGCTAATAGAGGCAAATTTTATTTTATAATTGGTGAAAGTACATCAGCACTTCGAACGTCTAATTCGGATTACAATATTTTTTAAAACATGGTTTGTTTCCTCTACATCATAGTGGCGGGGAAATTTTATTCATACCCTTCCAACGACAGAAAAACGTGACGATGATAATGAATGTAATGCTGTTCCGATAACGCTGGTTTTCTCCCAATTTTTCCCCTCGTGACGTTCGTGTACACCCATCGTACAGTCGTAAGGAATGGTCTCACGGTGGATAATTATCCAGTAATCGATTGTAATCGATGACTTCATGTTTTACTCTGTGCTGAAATTTTAAGTTCTTTGATAGAAGTTTTTAAATATTTGTTCTTTTCTGATCACATCCTTTATACGTGAACAAACGGAGATCATTTTTATTGGAAATGAGTCAGGGATGGAGTTGGATCGGCAGGAAGAACAAACGTGTGGACACGCATGAAGATAAGGCCCCATTGGATAAATTTAATGCCCGTACCTGGTATACCATCACACCAGCATACCTATCAAATCGCTCAATACATATACAAGGGCTGCTTTTGATTAGCAATTGGTTAGTTCATTCGAATCTCATAAAGCCAAAAATTGATTTTTGTGGGTTTACACATATCAATTTTATATTCTGTCGAAACATGAAATATTACTGTTGTAATACTACATAGAATTATTCTTTGTACCTTTTATCATGCCCAGAAACCGGCTTTCAGAAATTGCATTTTATTAGGGCGTAGGAACGTAAGAAGCGTTTACATTCGTTTGTCTTAGAACAGGAGAATAGTGTCACCGAGAAACACTGTACACCATACCATACCGTCAAATACCGTCTCGAGGTATTCAAGATAGATAGAATGAGACATTTCCTCATGATCCGAAGGCAAAAAGCAGATCCCACAAAAGGAAAATTACTAATGAAATAAAGGTGAGAAGGACATATCAAGATGGAGCTCGTAATTTCATTCGGCTCGTCTTGCCCCGAAATAGCTTCTTATCAAATTTCAACTTCCTGGTTTGGGGAGAGGAAAACTTATATTTACTCATTGGCATTTCCGAATTTTTACTTCGTTGATCCATCTTGTAATTCAAATGGAAATTGGGCTCAAAGAACAAGGCCAGTTGTATTGCCATAAAGGCCATACATGGAGTGCGTAATAATTATTAATCTGGTGAAGAGGAATCGATGCTCAAGATGAGGATTCTAGTGTGACACTCACAAACTTTGCCAAAAATTGTAAATGAATAATAAGAACGTATTCGCCTGCAAATACAGATGACTTTATCATTTTTAATCTTTGTAATACTTCTTTGAGGAATAAAAAGTAGTGGAGTAAGGAGTTCGTGGGACGGAATCTTTACAAGTGATCAAGATTACTTACGACCACAGTCAATCGGTACTGGAACTGTTAGTGCAATAATTGCATTTCATAATTATTATGAAACATAATAAACTGGGCAAGTAGAACTTGAATTATTACAGGAACAGAATCGGTATCAGACGGATGAGGTCAAGTGGATTTGAGGTCACCGCCTTTGTCAACAGATCCCTTTGAGGTACTTGGCAGGTGGAAACAATTATCAAGTTACACTAATCCAGTCTGATAATGGCACTTGACATGACAAACTGATCAGTCATATGAGGTGAGCACAAGATTTGCATCAGTGTAATAATGGGGTCGGATGGATATGGTTATGATTAGCGAGATAACAAAGACAATAGCAATCCATAATTAATTATATTAGTTCCTCCCCGCCAAGGTAGGGAGAGCTTTGTGTTCTAGCTAAACGTTACACAAAAAGTTGAATCTGAAGTTGATTCTCAAAAACCGGAACTCAAACTTGATTCTTGTACTTCAGAACTTGTTGTTAAGTTTTGGTGTTGTCGTTTTGTCTGCAACACTTCGTTGTTGTGTTCTTTTCGTTTTTCTATACCGGGTATTCCGATTTGGATGATATTTGCAACCTAATTCAATCCCCTTTAAATAAATAGTGCCTCAATTTCCTAAAACATTGCATTTTCACTATCCAAAATCAGTCCGATTCCGTTCACCCTACAATGAGTGACGTAAATAAGTTCCACCTTAGCAGACGTTCTTTGATAGCATTACTACTCAATATCGCTGAATCAAATTAACACTTAATCTAAGTAGTAACAGGTATCAAATATTGCAAAACCTTTTAGTTTAAATGGTACTAACGCATTGCATAATGCTAAGAGGCATGTTGGCAAATATTGTTATGTTGACTCAGTATCTTGGAGTGCAAATTCATCTCTTAAATTTCTCAGTTCAATCGTTACCACATGAGTCGGTCTAGCAGTGCGCGTAAATCCGGCAACCGTAATCTAATTAACAAGTTTTCGAAGAACGGAACTAAATAAGCTATTTTAATTTAAACAGGGGTACCCCTCCCCAAGCTCCATGACCCACCTCCCCTAGCTTCATGACCCCCAACCCCCCATGTAAGTTGGTAACGCCCCCAAATGTAAAAAGTACCGGTAAGCACCCCTTATTTTATCCAAAATTAAAAGAATAGGTATGGAAAAAATTCAAACCCAGTCAACAATATGTATATTTAGACAAACGTGTATATTTTTTGAGGTTCTTTACCTAGGATGTAATTTATTTTTGAATGTCGTCTCACTAAACACTGTTTCAATCAACTTTACCCCCCCCCCCAATTTTTTTGAATCCCCCCCAAGAATCAACGACACAGTCTGCGTCATAGGCCCCCCCCCCCCTGTGGGCACCTCTGGTTTTTGAAAAAAAAAAAAAAAACCTTGTCGAAAGACCAGTACATCATTAGGTTAGAGGTATGTGAAATTGATTTCGGGTAATATTGTATCAGTTGTATTGATTGCCGGTAGTTGAAGGTATCTTTAACTTTTTTTTTTACATCTGTTTTTATGCACACTCATATTTGGGATTTTTGCCGTCAAAGGTTGAGTTGTCGTAGGAGACATAGAACATGATCCTAGAGTATCGGGCCATTTCATTTATTCAACAAGGAAACAAATTACCATAATTAACGAAAGCCCAAGCGCTAAGAGCCAAGTATGACGGGTCAAGCATACCGCCGTGCAGTTATTAACCAGTTTCAGGGTTCACAAAATTATCAATAGGGATCTCGCATATCATATCTGTAACGATCATGATTTGACAATAACAAGCGTAAGTGGCGCAGATAGTAAAGTAGAGTTCCTCAAGACCCAATTATGCAACATCTCCCTCGTCACACGGTGGTTACAGAAGGCGGGGGCCGGTATCTGTTGACAGTCGAACTATGGAGATTTGAGATTGACCCGAGAGCATCCGAGGAGCTTTTGGCCCCATCTCCGTCCCGATAGCTCCAATTTCACCCCTCGTCCCGTTCAGTTAATTGATTACCGCGACTCCAAGACTCGGCGCCGCAAACGTAACTCCATCATACTGAATGTGATACATGGTCGGGTGTAGGGGTGTTCCATGGTGGCACCCCAACCTCACAGTTAAT
Organism: Creontiades dilutus; assembly: GCA_031894815.1. Lineage (NCBI taxonomy): Eukaryota > Metazoa > Arthropoda > Insecta > Hemiptera > Miridae > Creontiades > Creontiades dilutus. The sequence continues at coordinate 827,479 of JAVIWC010000736.1, read as the reverse complement.
ATACGAGCTGGACTGATAACACAATCAGAACACGTGGTATTGGCGCCGATCACTCTAATGAGAATACGCGATGAATGCCTGCAAACTAGAACTTGAAGGTTTATTATTTCTGTATTAGATAGTACTTCTGCGCAGGAAATTGGGTTATAGGTTTGCCTAAAGTTCTGCGTTCACAGTCGTATTGATTCTTTCCTTAACGGAGCGGCAAAAATTAGTTGTGTAATGATCCGGGTGATCTCAGTCGATTCAATTATTTATATCTAAATTAAACCGACAATTCTTGCAAGTTTTTCAAAATGAAAAACCCTTAGGGTGGATCAAAATCATGCCAGGGTTATGTGAGCATCAAAGTATGTGATTTTTGATACGGTCTTAAAATCGTTGGCCCAACAGTTGGGGGGAAAAGCTCTGGAAGATACTAAGGAGTCAACTTTTTAGAGTCTGAAAGGGGTCGATGACATTACTTGACTGTTTTTATGAGTCACGAAAAAATGATTGACCGATTGATACTCATCATGTTGTAACTATGGTAAATCGCAGTAACCTAGTGATGTATTGAATGTGGATGCAATGTTGGCAGCATAAATCGGGCCATACATTGGGAATGGTTTGAGCTACAGACCTGGGGAGGGGCTCATTCGATTATTATTATTATTGAATAATAAACCAAAATGAAAAATTCATTGAATTCGCAGTGAATTCAGCTAAAAATTATTCGTTCCACCCCAAATCCTACTCATTTTTTCAATTTTCGTTTGGCACACAGTTTTAAATACCTTTGAAATAGACCTATGGGAAAAACAGTGTAAATTTTTCTCTAAAACTACCGGAACAACATTCATGAATCAAATATGGATCAATAATCATATATGGCGTCAAGTTGGGGTTTTCTAACGACTATATTTAAAAGCCTGAAATATTATTTAAAAACATTTAAATATATCTGTAATAATCCCAGAGATGACTTCAGTCAATTGAACGAGCCCTCGAGGATCGCTGTTGGTTGAACTGTTCTCACTCTCTGAGGGCTCAAGATCATAAACACGTATTTAAATGAGAACTGCTGTGAATTTTAAGAACGATGATCTAATCTATTGGTATACATTCAATAACATTTGCTTCTCAAGAAATCAAGTTTTTCATAACTTGATACGTCGCATCTTGATCGTAACATGGGTACATGGATTATGAAGAGTAAGCGGGCGTTCTATTTTGATTATTTTAATTGGGAAGATTAGAAAATTTAACGATAATATATTGGCTGTTGTTATTTACAGACTGACTACTGAGAAAGAGGTTTGATTTCGTTTCATTTATTCGACATGCGGATACAGAAATGATGAAACTTCGAGTAATAATTTGTAACGTTTTTTAATTCATAGTACTTTAAAAATATTTTCATGTCCATCACATTCTCTGGTTTATTTATGGTCGAGTAGCTGGGATGTAAAGACGAATGTCTTGGTCCCGTCACTTTTCAACAAGTGAATCCATGTTAAGAAAATCTTGTGCGATTGTTTGTGTTACCTCATACATTTTTAGCTCTCAAATTTTTTTTGGGTGTCTACACGTTCTTCAGACATTTTTAGTTGAGTTTAATCAAAGGAAACACCAATTTTATAAATGTTTGAAGAAATAGAGTCAAATTTTGTGGAATAACAGAAAACACCAATAGTGGACAGCTAAAATTTTCTAGTGTTGATGTAGTGGACACTTCATGACCCAGTAGTGGACACGTCGTAGATATCAACTAGACGACGTAAAATCTCGTTTAAAATCATGTATATATCTAATCGGTAGTAAAACAAAAAGAATTCCATTCAACTGGAAGCACCAGTAGAGAAAAATTCATGTATAAGTAAAAGATAGCTCATGGACTAGTAGTGGACATCTCTTGCACTAGTAGAGGACACCCCCTGTCCGCCTCTGGTCCGCAACACTATATTCATTTGAAAATCGTACCGAGAGCTTGTTCCAATACAAATGAACAAGTAGAAAATTAAGAAAATATCCTTTCGTGAAAAGGAAAGTTGCACCAGTAGTGAATAGGGATGTCCACTACCGGAGCATCCGTCATTTTTGTTGTACTAGAAGTGCACATGCTTTAAAAGCCCACTTTATCAATATTAACTGAGTTAGGCGACTGGAAAATCGTCAATTTAGTTACTGAAGTATATATTCAAACCAATGGGCACAAATATTTGAATATTATATGTGAACATTGCTTAAAACATACTTTCTATTCCTTAGCATTTTGCACAGCGTCCTGCTCAAAATCACTCCACCCACAGACTGGTTGTTTTTAATGTCAAGTTATTATTTTTCATTTCGGCCCTAACGTTTTCTTTTGGTTCATCACGTTTGTTAGGCTATTACTTTAGTTAATCCAAAAAGATTCAAGTGCCCTGCTCAACCCGAATCCTTATTCTACAACTTTTTTTCCGAAGTGTCCACTATTGGTACAGTGTTCACTATTGGTGGTTTTCCCTTAGGTAAGTTAATCCAGAAAATGGATGATTATGGAAATAACTTTTACTCTTGACTAAAACTATTCGTGGCCTTATAAACAAATTTTCGTTGTTATCTCTTTGTATACATTTTTATGAGTCCAGATTTAAGGAAAACACTTTCGAAAAATGTAGTGAAAATCAAATTCTGAGTCGTAATAAGTGTGCGACTCTTCATATAAAGTATCAGTGTTTCGCATACACTCCGGCCCGCGGAGATGGACCGCGTCTGCTTTTGAATAAAACATGTACGTACTCGCTTCATGGTGTAGATCAGCAAATTCTAGAGGGAAGAAGCAATTTCCTAGGTCTTGCCAATAATTCAATCTCCTCGCTTACTAATGCAAGCGAAAACTATAAGTCACTCCGTGAAAAGAAATGGAGCTCACGTGCCGACGGCCGTTTCACGGAGCAATAACTTGTCAGTCTGCCCGTGCACTTCCCCTTTCGCGAACGCAACTCCAATATTCTGCAGTCATAAAATATGAACTTGCGACAGGGGGTAGAAACTGCATGCGTGCGACGCCCAGAACGCGATCTCCTCCTGAATAAATCTTTATGACCTCCCTTGTGCGTCCGGAACTTTTTTTCTTTTCTTATATTTTTTCATGGTAAAACCTCCTCAAGGGGACACCAGAAGGCGTTCGGAAAGTCACGTGACTAAGGTCAAAGGATCACTCAGGATCAAGTTCCGTGCGGAGCGAATACTGACGGGACGAGATGGCGAGAGAAATTTCACCTTGGGTTCAACAAAAACCAACGACACGAACAGTCTGAACACTAAGTACCCTCATCAGCATCAGAATACACACCCAAATATTTAAATAAATTATCTAATTGTAATGAAAGAAAGCATATATGTTCACACTGGACCTTTGGGATTTAAAAATATTTATTGTTAATTGTTGTAAAGTTTTTTCATAACAAATTCATTAAAGAAAAAACGCTGCAAATTAATCACTGTAATGTTACTCCCCTTATGGGAAAATATTGATGGATCGATCGATTAGAAGCTTTCGAGGATGTGTGGCCGAATTATTATAACTAGTCCAGTGACTAATGTGCTCCCACTAGTCACACCTCTATCAGTCCCAGAAAAAATCCAAACCGTAAGTCCTGCATTCCACGTAAAGATGTAATATTTTACCGTTGGGGCTCCACCGTAGCAAAATAGTGGCCTCGACTATCACGACAACGACCGACGTTACTGAGTTATATGCGATATATTGGGAGAGGGATAAATCCTCCTGAAGAACAAGAAATGAGAACAATGGTGATATACCAGTAGATAGCTAGGAATATCTCGATATCGAGAATGGTACAGCCAGTATTCGTAGAAATAAATGGGAAAGGGCTTTTGGCATGCAGGGTCAGAGTCTTCCACTGAATTCGTCTTGCGAACCAACAATTTTTGAAGATGAAATTGTTCGATTTAATTATAGCACCGTCGACAAAACTTGTCGCGAAAAAAAAACAACATTTTTCTATCATAACCCTCCAACCCACCGCAACTCTACCCTTCCGACGTGAAATGATCAATTTCCAGAGTTTTGTATACAACTCGAGTCAAATTGGGATTAACCAAAAAAACGCTGCAAATCCTTTCACTGGGGTTTATTATTGAATTTCATTCATTTGGCTTGCATTCATAATTTGGATTTCTACTAAGCTTTGGAGTGAGCGTGTTTCACAGGTGATAGAGCGATTATTGAATTTCTGGAGGCACACAAATATGATCAACTGATCAATCCAAATAGGTATTTTGGTTGAGAACCGATTTACGTGCTCTATGCATGTCTCCTGAAATTCAATAATCGCTCTATCAACTGTGAAACACGCACACTCCGAAGCTTAGCAGAAATTCAAATCATGAACGCAAGCCAATTGAATTGAATAATAAACCCAAGTGAAAGAATTTGCAGCGTTTTTTTATGGTTTTATGATTTTGTGGCACTTGTGACACGTACATACAGCGTTTTGTTTTGTCTTGGGCCTAGGTGTGTCTGAGGGGCAAAACGTTTCTCTTGTGTCCAAGTGTGTATACTATATTCATATGGGGCAAAAATTTTCCTGCCGAACGCGGGAAACGAACCCAAGAAGCTGTGGTTGTGGGTCCCGCACGAAACCCTTGCGGTACGGGTTTGGTTTACTTATTTTATTTATAAAATTGAATAATAAACCCCAGTGAAGTGATTTGCAGCATAAGATCATCCCATACATCGGGAATGGTTTGAGCTACAGACCTGGGGAGGGGCTCATTCGATTCCTCATGGTAAGTTATTTAAAAAAAAGTCCATATTTAGGCCGCTTTGGTTTTTTTTTTGAGGTTTTTAGGGATTTTACAAAACTTTGACAACCCTTATGTGGCACTTACGTAGAATACGCTTTAGCCTCGAGTGGACGCTGAACTGCAGAACGTTCAACGCTGATTATGAAACGTGTATTAGCGTTTTAGTAACCGTTTACGCAACCTCCATTCTTTTTGCCGTTCTGCTGCAGTTTTTGGTTGTTTGGGTTCGCACTGTCCGCCTTTTTTTCGCAACCGCCACTCTCTCGATCGTTCAGCAGCAGTTTTTGGTCGTTTAGGATGAAGAAGACATGTACCTGAAGAGCTCGAAGGAGGACAATCTGGACCGGGGCAGGAGAACATCATCGAAGGACGATTCGTGAACGACTGAAACTCCGATTTACATAAATAAAATTACTCACTTCAAACGGGTTTGTCGCAACTACTACACACGGATGTAAATATGCAAGTTGTTGCTTGGTGATCGCCTTTAGTTACCCAATGTGCTTATAAACATCAATTATCGGTGTTTTATTATCATATGATCTGTTTCTAAAGCAGCCCAGAACGTTCTAGACTTTTCCGTGTCACATTTCGTTACGCTCAAGCGTTCCTTTTTTTGGCTAGTTAGTCCATGGCTAAAGCGTATTCTACGCTAAAATTCACGAAAGTTAGAGCTCTACGGGTCTCTATTGGTAAAAGAGTAAAACATCTTCAAGAACAGAACATAGCTGTATCAGAACCTCTGAAACTCAATCCACATAGTTTCGAGAGTTGAAGGGGGGCTTACTAAGAGACAATCAGTAGCAACAAAGGCCGTTTTTCGACAATTTTAAATGAAACAAGTTGATCGTAAAAGCTAGAAAGAATCTCAACAGGTTAGAATTTGAAACTTAGATAGGTTGATACCTTTGGGATAACACAATTTAATCTTATATGTGAAACCGAATGGTGATTTGACACAAATAAGAGCAGGGTTAATACTTTGTTTCTCACTCAAGAATACGCTGACTGCCAAGGCCTGGATTCTGGGTCGTGACGGGTGGCAACCGCCGACAGCTCAGCCTCCCGGTAGGCACCGACGTAATACGCTCCCATCGAATCATCAGGGTTCCCAGACAAAACCGTGCGAGTCACGAACCCCACCTTTTTCAAGGCTCCTTTTTTTTACGTCGGTCTGAACTTCGGAGGAACGTTCCACGATTGGCATGCATACACAGTTAGGAATACGAGGAAACAAGTATTGGTCACTCTCGCGTTTAACATGGATACGAAAATCCATGGGGATTATACAGAGGTGGTGGACAATTTACACAAATGTTTAAAATTTCAGAATTAGATCGCTCTTTGTATGAACAAATATGAAACGAAGCCTGGTCAATCACATCTATTATTTAAATAGGAGTAAGCACTTATCGAAAACATAGTAATGGCAACAAATGAAACAGCAAACAATATTTCACCAGTCCTTCTCTTGCAGTAAAATTTACAGTGAAAAAGCTGCCAATTTCAACATACGGGTTTATTATTTTTTGAATGATGAGTGATTGTGCGCGTCAGGTTTGTGGGGTTTCTGTACTTTTAGGTACAGAAATTTTAATTATTTCCTATGAACCTGAAACCTAAACTCCTAGTTTTCCGTCTAAAATTACTAGAAAATACAACCCCACATGTCAATGTCAGTGACAACCACGTTTTTGACTAGTTTTTGGACCATAGCATATAGGCGTGTGAGGCTGGTAAGAAGTTAGACCAACTAGATCCCATGTGGAGCCCATATGCAAAAGTAAGGATTTTTGGCATTAATTCCAAGGCCTTTTCGTAGCCCGTAAGGGTGTGGGGGACGGACATAGCACATTTTGAATCTACGCACCTTGAAACGTAAATACACAAAGTTTGAAAGGGCTATAGGTACAATTTTTTTGCAATACGACTTCAAAGCCTTGTCATTAAAAAACGCTGCAAATCCTTTCACTAGGGTTTATTATTCAATTGGCTTGCGTTCATGATTTGAATTTCTACCAAGCTTTGGGGTGTGCGTGTTTCACAGGATAGAGAGATTATTGAATTTGCGGAGGCACACAAATATGATCAACTGATCAATCCAAATAGGTATTTTGGTAGAGAACAGATTTACGTGCTCCGTGCATATCTCCTGAAATTCAATAATCTCTTTATCCTGTGAATCACGCACACTTCAAACATTTTTAGTAGAAATTCAAATCATGAACGCAACGAATTGAATAATAAAATGAATCCTGTGTTTTTCAGTGAAAAAATTTTAAGCGTTTTTTTATTGAACCTCAATACCCCCGTACAATAAAAACATCTATAATTTATCAAGTCCTTTAGCACTCGTAACATTAAAACTTCCCAAATCCAAATTTAAACGATGTAGGAAAAGGTAGACTGATGTAGAGGTTAAACAAATATCATCAACTGATCAATCCAAATACGTTTTTTGGTTCAGAACCGATTTACGTGGTCTATGCATATCTCCTGAAATTCAATAATACGCTCTATCAACCTGTAAAACACAACACTCCGAAGCTTATGACATTTTTCATGAACGCAAAGCCAATTGAATAATAAACCCCAGTGAAAGAAACTTATTGAACTCGTAATATTGAATAATTTTTGCCTATATATCATCAGCGTTTCATGGATATCAAATGAGAACCCGTGAATCAACCAATAAAAAAGTCAATTCTCTATGTTGATTTTGTCCAAATACGGTTGGTTGAAGATGATGCCTAGAGCATCCCTCTCTTCAATAATTGAATTAATTTATTAAAATTATTTTTAAAAAAATTATTAAAAAAATTAATTATAACAGGCACAACATTCATATAACAGAAAGCATTATGAAATCTATGCATGTTGCCTTTAAAACGACATGTATAAAATTAATGAATCACTGCGTTTTTCACGTGCGATATTTTCCACACTTGAGATCCATCATTTGCTTCTAATCTCATATCGTTCTAACTTGCGAAGCAGATTTTTATTATTTCCCTTCCTTTTTCTGGTAACGACCAGACGTACTACAAAGCATGATTTTAGGATTACAATTGGTCAAATCGTAAGTTAAACCTCAAGTATTTTACTAGAAGAAAGTGAGATTTGCAAATCTCAAAAGAGGTCAGGATTGAGTCCACGAACCGGTTCATGAACGCAGAGGCCGAACATTTATGGAAGTGCCCCAGTCCGTCCGCAGACGTTCTTATGAAATCGTTGAGCGTTCAAGGTCAAGTGACACAAGGCATATCAATTTGGAAACCAACATGTAGATCTTGTTCAACCACGGTTTTATGTACGTTTAAAATCTCATCAATTGGCATATGATCTTAGATACACCCATCGAAGTTGAAACAACTTGATATTACTATAATAAGGGTAACTGAAACAATATAAAAGATAATCCAAAGCTGGTATTAAATGGCGAATTCATATCCAAACAAAACAAGACTAACGAAAATCGCTAGAGAATTTTGCTCGGATAGCTTATAGGTCGGCAATAGCCCCTCTATCCCTTCCCACGAGATAACAAGAATTTCCGTGGTCCGTTGGCCAGATAGACAGAAATAGGGACGGACGAAGAAAATAATCTCGAGAACCGATCAAGAATTGTGGCCCGCGTAGGATCGACAAAAGAACCCTGCAGTTTTCTCAAAGGATCTGGATTTTTCAGAATTCATACGAGACTAAGCGCAAACGACGGCTTTTTGTGTACGGATAATAAGTCTCATGTAGCTCAACAAAACAATAATCACGGGATTTTTCGGTATACTCGATGTAAGCGCTAGAAATGGTAAATGCACGTATGCCATCATACATCATCATGCTATTAACATGATATATATATATCAGGAGATGTTTAGCTAGTAGATGTATATTAGTAGCGAACAACTATCAAGACAATGATTCGCACATGAGCAACACTTGGATGGGCAGTGTGCCCATGATCAATGTGATCAACACTGTACGCTTCTCGTTAATCTGCCAGTACACTATACACTATATATGCTTCGGATAGACGTCCAAAAAATTATCAGGTAGGACTTGTTCAGTGTTAGGCCATCCGAACCGATATCTCTTGTACTTGCATTGTGCGACGCCGTCGGATATTACCCGTCAAAATCTTTCGAGGTAGTGGAAAAGATGTAATATCTGGTCAAGAGATAGCCTAGGGTCCGACCAGGTTTAGGGTTGTCGAACTGCGCTAAGCCGAATCCAATAAGGTGTACCATGATTGGACGTAAGGGATCACAAAACGGAATAAAAGAGAAAAATTCGGATTATGCCATCATTGACCAGATCGGTGGTTCGAGTTACTCGTTACATGTAACGTCCAGAAAATATACTTCATGAGAAAACAATTTGAGATTGGAAAGGAACGCAACTACCTCTGTTTTAAGCTTTATTTTCATTCGACGGATTTTTCAATTATTTATTCTTTAAGCTAATAATTGTCTGTTCCCTTGAAAAAACACAGATTATGGCTGGGCTGTTTAATCGTCTTAAATAAAATTGAGGGGTGGAAGTCACAGCCGTTACTTAGTCGAAAGGAAATGCTGAAGTGAGGCACGGTACCTCTTGCAGTATTCATAGTCACCGACTGAGGAAAAACTCAAGCAAGTCCATGAAAAATAGAGATAGGTCCTGAGAGACCTTAAGCATTTCATCAGTCACATTTCTTTACTTTCCCAAGTAACTGAAAATCTTTACCCAAGTCACGCTTATGAATTCCACCGTAAATCGCACCGTATTTCTACCGTAATTTTTTATAGTTTGAACTAATTAGAAAATTTTCTCCAAGGCCGAAATACCAATCTCAATACAAACCTAAATTAAGCAGTTGTTATTAGAAATTTTTCTTAAAAAAACAGTTGAACACACTTCAACAAAAGTTTAAAAAAGTTTTGTTTAAAAAACCTAATTTCATACAAAGAAACAAGTTGAATTTGTATGTGGGACCATATACAGGGTATCTCGCGTTATATCTGTTGAGCTTCACCCACAAATTTTGCAACTAATTAGCTACAAAAAATCCCTCCTAGATTTATTATGGTTTATTATATTCGAGTATCATTCACCCTCAAGTTCACTTCAAAAATTATTGTTGGAAGCTAGGAATTGTAACATAGAGGTGGAACTATCCACCCATCATAGAAGATACACAATTCAACGCTCTTTACAATGTGTACTCAGATATGATTTTTCTCTTCATACTATGGGAGTTGAAGATTTATTGGTTACCAAAGGTTGAAAACGGGAAAATACTTTCTAACGTGCAAAAAGTCAGATTATTAAATGAGTCACAACTCTAGGAGGGATTTAGTGTCGCAAATTAGTTGCAGAATACGTGAGTGAAGTTCGACAGATACAACGAGGGACACCCTGTATAATATATCAGATCCGTTTGTAACCAGTGAGACAATGCTTTGACATCAACCCTAAGCCAAAAAATCACAACAAATCAATCAGTTTCCAATAACAACTTTCCAATTAGCATTAAATGTAAATTGTATACCGTTAACGTTTTCCCCGAGTAACAGAAATCCCCAATTAAGAAATAAAACCGTTGAATTTATTATACAGGCACAGAACAAAGAAATAATTCCACTTCGAACTCTGAAAACTGATATCGAGCCTCTGGGATGGAGGCGGTCCAAAGGAGGGGTGCGTTGCGCTTCTGTAGTGCCTGTCGGACTGTCTGGACCAGCAGCCCAGGTTATTGCGGGTGTTGTACTAATCGACCTTTTGGCTGATGAGAGGAAGCGGGTTCATGCCAGAAAGCAAGAACATGCGGCCAGAGAAGTAAAAAAAGAGGAGAGAGCAGAGACCCTGCAAAAATGGCAGCAGAGATGGGCAGCTGAAACCCGTGGTAGGTGGACAGCACGTCTGATCGGGGAAGTGCAAAAATGGACGGAGATGAAACAGGGCGACGTTAATTACTATTTAACCCAGTTCCTGGTACCGGTCAAAATGGCAACACAAATTTATTAGCACAGTAGAGGGTGGATTTTTTAAGTACATTCAGCCAACTCTTCCTCTTAGACCATGGTTCGATCGAAAAGAGGTTGACAAAGATTTCGGTAGAAGTATATGCAGACTGAGATCGAATCATAGGACAGTCGGGATCGGCGGATTGTAGTAGATGCGGAACACCAGTTTAGCATTTAATCATGGAGTGTCTCATTTTCCAGGCGCAACGAGTGGACATTTTAAATTTAATTTCTGGACAAATTGAACACCCTTTTAATTATGTTACGCTTTTACAAAGTGGAAATTTTATTATTTATAAAAATATTTACAAATTTTAAAATCGATAAGTGTTTGTATTTAAAATGTTATTTCGAGAAGTGTGTAAAGACTGGAAGTGTAAAATGCGCATATTACCTATAGCTATTATTTGATTATTTATAGTATGGCTGGATAATATTTGAATGCCAATAAAAAAAACCCCAGTTCCTGAAGGGGCATAGTTATTATCAGTCGTTCCTAAAGGAAATAGGGAAGACTTCCGAGGCAAGGTGTGTGTACTGCCAGATGGGAGACGATGATGTAGAGCACACATTCTTTATATGCCCAAAATGGCAGCAGCTAAGGCAGGAATTGGTTGGAGTAATAGGTGATTTTAGCCCAGAAACAGTAAAAGAAAAGATGATACAATCTGCGGAGAACTGGAGTACAATCAGCACGTATATCACTATGGTGCTCAAAGAGAAGGAAGTGAACAGGAGCTGGGAATGAGCCAGGGTAGAAGTAGTGAAGACCAGGAGGAACCCTCACGAGGTTAAAAAGGGGACTGTCCCGAAGTAATATGCCAAAAAGCAGTGCCGGGACAGTCCTAAAAGACGAGAGGAACGGTGTTTTTTAGTCGGTATGCCACGATGGAGACCCCGACACAAAGGGTGAGGGGGACACATCTTTTGATATCACTGGACACTGTCAGTCCAGTAATGAATTTTCTACCAACCTCAAAAAAAAAAACAAAAAAAAACAAAGACTCGTTTAGGTTTTTTGTTGATTTTAACGTCTACCCAGTGTGATCCCCTCATTTAGACAGATGACATTGTCCAAACGCTTGTAAAATTCTTGCATACAAGTCTGCAACGCATTAGGACATTTCATGTCTTTCCCCTCCCTCCTTCTTCCCTTCCATCTTCTAGCAATCTTGTCTTCCTCTGTGAATTACATTTTTTTCAATATAAAGAAAACAAAAATTAAACTCATATTTTTAGCTTCAGTAGCCACTCTGCTGATCAAGACCCTGCACACCTTATTGTTCATGTCCTAAGGAGGCTACCAGCCAAATTTCAGCTTTCCACAGTTGATAGGAAAGAAGTTAGCTTCAGGAGCCACTCAGTTGATCAAAACCCTCTGCACCTTATTGTTCACGTCCTAAGGAGGCTACCAGCCAAATCATAATAATCATATAGCCAAATTTCAGCTATAATCATATAGGTACCTACCTACCTCACTTCTACGAATCATTATAATCATTGAGCATATTTCGTTACGTAACGTAACGTGACATAACGACAATTTGGTTGTGTGCCATAGCAAAGACATGGAATGTCAAAAAAACTGCGCCCCCTGGATCCCCCTTTTGCTTTTATTTATAGCCTGCTGCTACAAGTATAGAAACGTAGAATACGCTTTAGCCTCGAGTGGACGCTGAACTGCAGAACGTTCAACGGTGATTATGAAACGTGTATTAGCGTTTAAGTAACGTACACTAACGATGTTATTGATATGGCGGGCGAATATGGAATCAATGCACGATCCACCACGATAATCCGCATTCTTGTATGTGACAATCAATACAAACGTGCGCAAATCAATAGAAAAACGACGGTTTATTTTATTGAAAAATGAAACATAAAATTATTAAGGTAAATGCAAGTTGTTTAATTAATAATTATTAAGGTAAATTTACGGATGTAAATATGCAAGTTGTTGCTTGGTGATCGCCTTTAGTTACCCAATGTGCTTATAAACATCAATTATCGGTGTTTTATGATCATATGATCTGTTTCTAAAGCAGCCCAGAACGTTCTAGACTTTTCCGTGTCACATTTCGTTACGCTCAAGCGTTCCTTTTTTGGCTAGTTAGTCCATGGCTAAAGCGTATTCTACGCTAAAAAGTATAATATATCAGATCCGTTTGTAACCAGTGAGACAATGCTTTGATATCAACCCTAAGCCGAAAAATCACAACAAATCAGTTTCCTATAACAACTTTCCAATTAAATGTAAATTGTATACCGTCAATGTTTTCCCCGTGTAACAGAAATCCCCAATTAAGAAATAAAACCGTTGAATTTATTAAATAGGCATAGAACAAAGGAATAATTCCACTTCGAATTCTGAAAACTGATATCGAGCTGAAAAGATTTGTACTCCAGAGATTTATACGAATTCATAAACTGAAAACCCGGCTCGAAGCGTAATTTTCTCCCAAGCCCGTTCGAGCGAGCCAACTTCAGGAGGGTTAATTTGATTAATTGTAGTCCCCTGATGAACGTTGCAAGTGGGCTGTGAAGAGAGGTTGCACATTATGACACATTCACGCTGCGTTTCGAGGGCTCCTTTAGGGCCCTCCCAGTCGAGTCCGAGGGTAGTTTAGTCGTCGAGGGTTGACCCAAATCTCAAATTAATGGTTCATTAATATTCGAGACGTCCCTACCGCTCTTTCCCAGCCATTGAAACATCCCCTGTGTTCCAACGGCGAATTTTCCTGGCTCCTGAACGTAATAAGCACTTTAGTACGTTAATTATGCATTTCTAGTCGCAACCAGTCATTCGGGTTGTTAAAATTTTCAGAAATGAATCGACCCCGAACAATATACGAATCAGATGATTGTCTAAAATAATTCTACATTATTCCATCTCATTCAATTCGCTTGAATCGAATGGAGAGGATATCTAGGTATTATTACAAGTAATACTTGCAATAAGCCGTTGGGGACATCAGTTGTGGTTATTCACTCGACGGTGGGTCCACACAATTGCCAAATGAGGATTGGCACTCGATTTAGGTGTTACACGGAGGTCAGTGTTTTGTTTAGTTTGGACGTCTTGATACTACGCTTAAATCTCAAAAATAAGGAGGAACAAATATAATAAGTGAATAGTTTTAGCAACATACACATCAGGTGTACAAACAGATCGAAACCAGTGATAAAACTATCGCGGTGAAAAACTGCTGGCCTCTATGTTAACGTATACGTCTCGGCCTCCGTTTAATACCCAATGCAAAATAGAAATTGAGCTATTGCGCTTGCGGTTATTGTGTGTACCCACCGTCGAGTTGGTTATTCGGCTTTGATGTTTACCCAACTTCTCTCTACTTAGGTACCCACTGTTGTAAGGGAAAAACGCGTAAGGCGAATAACGTTTTAGAAAAAAATAAGTTTGTTTTAGGTGTTCCAGAGAAAATGAAAATTACCGTGGACGTGCTTACCTTATAGCGGACGATTCACTAGATATGACGCTCTTACTTAGCCAACTTCAGTTTGGTCATCCACCATGCAAAAAAACTTTGCCATGGGAATCATTGTTTATTTTATTTTGCTTCTTTATTGTTTATTTTGCTAATTCATTTACATTTGTACGAATGCAATCAACTAGGGCAACTGAATTTAATAAGTAAAGTACAAGTAAAGTAAAGTAAACAAGGAATTTCACCTTGGATTTTCGTTCGACTATCTGGAGGTGTCGCGGACGTCGCCAGCCGTCCTCCAGAGAGGATCAGAACTAGGTCTGACGATTTCGCTCGTGGCTTCCCATTGCCTCACGCCCCTGGGTTGTGAGCGATTCGGATTCACATGATATCGAGATCAGAGGTGAACTGTCTAACGACAGGACAGATATACAACAGTTGATAGGATTTTGGCCCAGGATTGACCCTGCAGGATTCGAACCGGGCTAATCAGTACTCCCACTGAAAGTGAACAGCCAAAGGACTGATGCCTTAGCTCGCTCGGACAACCTGTCTCCCAACTTTCTTTATTATAACCCGCCTTAGCTTGCGCTAGCCACACCTCCTGAAAATTTTTGGATCTAGCGAAGAGATTCCAAAACGCTGCAAATTCTTTCACTGGGATTTATTATTCAATTGGCTTGCGTTCATGATTTGAATTTCTACTAAGCTTTGGAGTGTGTGTGTTTCACAGGTGATAGAGCGATTATTGAATTTCAGGAGATATGCATAGAGCACGTAAATCTGTTCTCAACCAAAATACCTATTTGGATTGATCAGTTGATCATATTTTTGTGCCTCCTGAAATTCAATAATCGCTCTATCCTGTGAAACACGCACACTCCAAAGCTTAGTAGAAATTCAAATCATGAACGCAAGCCAATTGAATAATAAACCCCAGTGAAAGAATTTGCAGCGATTTTGTTTTGGTAATTCATTTACATTTGTACGAATGAAATCAACTAGGGCAACTGAATTTAATATAAACTCGCCTTAGCTTGCGCTAGCCAAACCTCTTGACAATTTTTGGACCTAGCGAAGAGATTAAAAAACTGACGCCTGAAAAATGAGTCTACCCAGCCTTTTCTCCTAAGCTTTTTTTTCTTTTTAATTAGAAACTCACCACCCCTTGAGCGCCTAACCATAACCCAACACTCTCCTTGACTAGGGGACTTCATTATAGTTTATTAAAAATAACTAATCAAACGTTTCAGTATCATTTTCTTTCTTCTTTTTGAAAAGGATTTCCAAGACTCTTGGCAGTTCAAGAACTTGCCACTGATGATGTACGCATCTATTTATTTCAATGAGGTATCTGATTTCAAATTAGTTAATTTTCCCGAGTAGATTCTATATTAAGGTATGGTTTCGACTTAGAATTCTTGGGACTTGTGACGTCAAATTCAACACAACCAATTCTGCCCTTCGCAAAAAAAAAAAAAAAAAAAAAAAAAAAAAAAAAAAAAAAAAAAAAAAAAAAGATTTTACTCTTCTTTTTGAGTTTCAGATTTCTGACATTCGTAATCCAAGTTTCCACACGAGCGGTTTACTGAAAGTGTCGTCAGACCTCAGAACCACAATCGGTTGATCTATTAAACATTTTGAGAAAAACGTTTATTTCTTCTTCTATACTTATGGAATCAATCCGGAAAGGTATCAACGAGGGATCTGTAAATTTCCTGACACTGAAACTGATTGGGGATGAAAATCTGCCCGTAAAATTCGAACAAATAGTAATATTGCACAAATCTTCATTATTTCAGCGTATGATACTCATACCTCTTCTCGATCCTGGTTTTTATTTGATCAAATCTGCTGAAAGACCTCAAAAGGCTTCAGCAGTTTCCTTAAAAGGTGTAATACGAAGGCAATCGGATGTGTATTGGCTAAAAAGAGTTGTGAACAAAGCTGGATAATGTAATAAGAGCGTATCTCGTCTCGAAGGCCTCAATGAATTATAGATAATACCACAGACTGCGTTTAATAAACGGACCAGTGATCTTCGCGAAATAGCCCATCTCCCAATACAAAATTGAGAAGGAATAAAACTATCGTTTATTAAATTACTAGTTTAACGGCCCTGCTAGGCAGGTTAAAAAGAAATAGGTGAATAACACAATGAGGGAGAATAATAACAATATGCAAAGTCAAAGAATCGTATATCCCAAATCCCCGAGGAGAGGACCACGTCGATTGCCCTGGGAGACGGGGGGGATAATTCCACCCGCCCAGCGTTACCACCCCCTGAAAAGTGGATTTACGCTGATATGCTCGTCTTTATATAGAGTGATTAAAAATAGCACATTAGAACGAGAGGGATATATTAGTTGTATCTTACAATAGTTAATCAGAGCTCAATAGCTAGGGTCAACAAAATCACTATACCTGAAAAGATTCTGACAATTAGACCCCGTCCGAAGAGACAAGTAGAGATAGTAAGGAGTCGAAACGTACCTGAAACAAACGAAAATGAACATCCATATTAGTTATACGTTATGATTGGATGGCTGTTATAAATATTCAGCAAAATTGGCAAATATATTTACAACTTTGGAGTGATCAAGATAACTGAATGTTTGAACTGGGTTGAGTCTGGGTTCACGAACTGTGAATTTCATTCAAATACGTTTACCAGATTTACCAGACTTCAGGTGATTAATTTTTTTTAGTTGTGAATCATAACACTTTCTTTCAAAACCTTTCAACAGTTCCACTGATCACGTTGTACCGCTACGAGTTATGTAGACAAATTAGCCCTGCTTGCTTGGTCCAGACAAATATAAACAGGGGAGAGAAGTTAAATAAGATACGCAACTACATAGGATGAAAGAAGTGTAATGAAGTAAATTGAAAATGAAAAAAACGCTGCAAATTCTTTCACTTGGGTTTATTATTCAATTGGTTTGCGTTCGTTATTTGAATTTCTACTAAGCTTTGGAGTGTGCGTGTTTCACAGGGTAGAGCGATTATTGAATTTCAGGAGGCACACAAATATGATCAACTGATCAATCCAAATAGGTATTTTGGTTGAGAACAGATTTACGTGCTCCATGCATATCTCCTGAAATTGTCTAAATAAACATTCAATAATGAAAACAATGATGAACATTAATGACAGAACATAAAGATCAACAGCATCAAAAAAGGACTAAAAAGCGTAAACAAGGAACGAATGCAGATATTAAATTGTCTAAATAGTTTTATGGACTTAATAGATGAGATATTAACTTGGATTATATTGGAGATTATACTGGATAGTAAAGAATTTTTTGATGAAAAATATGTTTTTTGAATTGCGTTCTAGTTCTTTTGTATTTACTGCAGTCGAAAGTAGAGAAACCAGCAAGATAACCGTTGAAAAAGCCAGGGCGGTCAATAGACAGCTGCGCGAGCGTGAGTCATGTTGGCGCGAACGCATGAAAGTTAATGCCCATATCGTAGAAATGCATTGAAAATAACTGAACATCGAAACTGAAGCTGGAACCGAGGTTCTCGGGCGCTGGGCCAGCGGCGCCGCCCGCTTGCCTCGCCACGCCGGGACAGCGGCGCCGGCCGCTTGCCTCGCCGCGCTGGGCCAGCGGCGTCGGCCGCTTGCCTCGCCGCGCTTTTTGAGAGAAAACTCTTCCACAGGACGGCGTGGCTCGCGCCTGTTTAGGTACATGAAGGAATCGCGAGCCGCAGGCGCAGGCGTCGGGGAAACCACACGCCGTGTCTTGGCTTACGTGGAAAACGATCGCGAGCGAGCTGGCCCATCGCGATCTATTGGCGCCGTCAAACGATGCGATTCTATGGATGTGTCAGACGTAACGGCGCGGCACCGTGCGGCAAACGCTCACGCCGCGTGGTTTGATTTTCCTCGCAATCGCGTAATCGCGTTAACATTTGTTCACACTTTGTAGGTTAACCTGCTTTTGTTGAGATTATATCGTTCAACAATGACATTGCCTTTTAGGTGATTCCTTTGCGGTTTATTTTCAACGATGATTTCAATGATTTTCAAGAGAGCTTCAACAAAATGAATAATATATCAACTTTGCTGAAAAATAAATACATTTTTAACCTATATCAGATATAGATTCTGAGAACACATTGTGAGCGCGACTTCTTTTAATTTCACTAGTCTGATTTATTTAAACTTTACTAGTCTGAATATTAGAAATGATTTTCGATCATTTTTCCCGAAAAGTAGTATTTCTTTATTTTTTTAACCTATCTATTTTGCGGATTTAATCATTTTCCCAATTCATACAGCGAACTGTTTCTTTTATCCCTGGGATTACTCGATTGCAGTTCAAAAGTTGCGTAATGTTTTTCCTCTTCAAACTGGAATTTATCCATGAGATCGACGAGGAATCGCAAGTTTTTTGGAACTGCAGTAAAAATACAAATAATTCAGAAACTAACAATTTTTTTAAATTTTCAATGTTTGAACTGCAATTACGGTCCTTAGGGGTCGTTTATGATTATGAATGTGCATTGGTTGTAACGGAAATTTTACGTAGAACCCGAAAACGCGGTCAAAACGCTGCAAATTCTTTCAATTTTATTCATTTGGTTTGCATTCATGATTCACATGATATCACATCACCCAAAGGATAACCATGACGCTAGAAGACGTCTAGTATATGCCCAGAGGTGGATGGCCTAAGAATCCATATCCATCACCCCTACTGAATAACTACTAAAATAAACGCTGCAAATTCTTTCACTGGGGTTTATTATTCAATTGGCTTGCGTTCATAATTTGAATTTCTACTAAGCTTTGGAGTGTGCGCGTTTCACAGGATAGGGCGATTATTGAATTTCAGGAGGCACACAAATATGATCAACTGATCAATCCAAATAGGTATTTTGGTTGAGAACAGATTTACGTGCTCGATGCATATCTCCTGAAATTCAATAATCGCTCTATCCTGTGAAACGCGCACACTTCAAAGCTTAGTAGAAATTCAAATTATGAACGCAAGCCGATTGAATAATAAACCCCAGTGAAAGAATTTGCAGCGTTTTTCTATTGAACCTCAACACCCCCCCCACAATAAAAACATCCATAATTTATGAAGTCCTTTAGCGCTCGTATTGCGTTAAAACTTCCCCAAATTTAGACGATGTAGCCAAAGGTAGACAGATGTAGAAGAGGCACACAAATATCATCAACTGATCAATCCAAATAGGTGTTTTGGATGAGAACCGATTTACGTGGTCTATGCATATCTCCTGAAATTCAATAATCGCTCTATTACCTACCTGTGAAACACGCACACTCCGAAGCTTAATACAGATTCAAATCATGAACGCAAGCCAATTGAATAATAAATCCCAGTGAAAGACTACTTATTTACCCCAGTAATAATATTGAATAATAATCCCCAGTAATAATATTTACCTATATATTATCAGCGTTTCATACATATCAGTACACATTCGCTACAACTCGACGCTATCGGCATCACTAGGTTACAAACAAACAATAATAAACCAAAAAACGCAAATGTTGTCACCATAAATCGGGCCATACATCGAGAATCGTTTGACCTACGGACGTGGGGAAGGACTCATTCGATTCCTCATGGTATGTTCTTCAAATAGGAAAATATTTAGGCCAATTCGACTTGTTTTCAGGTTTTTAGGGATTTTACAAAACTTTGACAGCCCTTGAAGGGCACTTTAGATTGAGTGAGAGAGCTGGCTCAAGAATTGGGGCGTCGTCGGACCAAGATGGATTTTTCCTGAAAATGTCAGATCTTTTGCTCCAGCCGTTTGGGAGATATCGAGCGTACGGCGTACGGCGGAAGGACGGAAAAATTGTTATTGCAGATTCGGATTCTACACCCTTAGAAACGTAAACCATGAAATTTTCAGGGGGGGGGGGGGGTTAGAATTTTTTTTTCCAGAGCGATTACAATTGTTTATTATTGGATAATAAACCAAAAGGGGAATGAGACGGAACGACCAATCTCGGTTAATCTCCATGGAGGTATAAATCCTTCCACGCTGTTACCTTCCGTCTTCCTCCTCTCTTCCACATCACCCATCTACGTCATTCTTGCTTATTAATCGACTGGTCGCGAGCAGGAAGCAGTCAGCTGACGAGTCATTTGGTCGCCCTCTTAATGTGCCGCCCCGAATTAACGGGACTAGCTCTTGGCGGTACATCACCCCCAGATCCCGATATGGGTAGGTATGTACCACCTCAGTTTATTTAAAAAGCGGGTAACGCTTATTATATTAGGACTGGAGAAGTACAAGGTGAGATGTTTAATAATAATATACTCGTAAAAATCAATCTACGGTGTCCAGTCATTCGTTCAGTGTATGGCTGTTTGCTATAGGAACATTTAAGTTGACTCGTAACATAAAATAAGACTTATTGGAGGGTGTAGTATGAAACATAGGTATTACAACTGCTGGGAATTTAAATGCTTACTCTTTTTTTATGGTAGTGCCGCCCCAACGGATATTTGGCGAAACGGATTCTATTTCCGGTCATTCTACCTCCGTTATGGGAATCGTCAGAGGAATAAAAAAAAGCAAAAAGAATTCGAGAAGGGGTAAACGAAAAAAAGTTTTGGGAACCCATCGATTGTCGCTTACGATCCTCGGGGAAGAAGATTTTTTTCAAAGGACCGACGGGGTGGGGAGGATCGTTCTGCGATGTGTGAGAGGGCAATGTTAATAAATCAGAGGGCGAAAAGATCTTTATCACTGGATTGTTTCAGAGGGCTGAAGTTGGGAGAGGTGAGAGAGATTCCAGGCTTCCGCGTGAATCACGGACAATGAATTCCAAAAGAGTAGGGGGCACGAGACGCTTGGAAAAGCGGGGGGGAGGGAGCCGTTTAGAAAGAAAATTGCCGTAATTCGGGGTACCCTTTCTACAGAAAACAACAGTATCAATCAGAGACCCATTTAAGGGACAACTTGATAAGGTCGGAACTGCAAACCCTTTGAACGTGCAATTCAATTTCCCAATTCAAACGAAAATGAATAAATTCTACTCTACCTTTTTCTACATCCCAATTAACGGCATTTCGGATACCAAAAGAATGAAACCATAAATTGATACTAGTCACAAAGACTATCACGGATACCTAGTCATTATTACAATGATATTTTTAGTTTTAGTTTCAATAATTTGTTACACTAGTTTACGAATGGTGAAAGCTCAATTTTGGTAAACGGGCCTAAGGCCTCGACCGGTCTCTAACAGAGGTTGTACAGTTCAGTACAACGATTGTAATTATTACATATATTTCGTGCAGAAATGATCGAACAGCTAGAAGAAAAGAAACTTTCTAAGTTCTAGTATTTAACCTACCAATCATCCTCGATTCCACTCCTGTCCCTGATGCGGATCATACACGGTACCTGAGAGACCACCTTGATAAAAGGATGACTTACTCAGTACACATCAGCGATGTTGTGAAACGCATCCGCTCACGGGTCCGCCAACTGAAACCACTACTGGGATCTTGCTTTCCTCTTACACTCAGCACCATACGTATACTCTATTTATCACTCATACGGCCAATCTGGACATATGCCTCAGGTCTATGGGGGTCTGCCAGCGCTCCTCAAATCAACTGAATTCAAGTACAGCAGAACAGAGTGCTCCGGATGATGACTTGCGCTCAATGGTATGTCCGAAATTCCGTCCTCCACAGAGACTTAGACATCCCCCAGGTCAGCGACGTGATCAAACAGTCATACCATCGCCTCTTCAATTCAATTGAAGACCATCACAACCCAGCCATCTTGAGTTGTACTGTGCAACTTCCACCTCCAAGGCCTCTTCGTCGGTTAAAAAGGAAGCATCATGCAGACCTCCGCCATGAATAACTTCTTGTAGGACTATCAATGGATATCACCCTACCCCACGTTCCATGCTCAATACTATGTATTGTGATATATATATATATATTGTATTCCTAACTGTAATGTATTTAATTTATACAATAAAGTTTTCGTTATTTTTTTTAAAAAGGTATTTGGAAGCGTATCAGGTACTACTGTATCCTAATTTTTCCGCAACAGTGTTTGCAATTGACCAGTTACATAAAAATAGTGAAGGAAACAGTAGCTTCAATTACTAATGTCACATTTCGATGGAACTGGCAAGGCAGCAAACTGAATGAACTAGTTATTTACAACATACTTCTTGGGTTTGCCTTCGTAATTTTCAGTTAGGAAAATTTTTAAAATTTAGTAATTAAAAAACAAATTATTCTAAGTTACCAGAGGACTTCAAATTGCGACTAACGGAAGCCACCATGATGCTGAACCCACCAGGGCCTCAGTAGCTTAAAAAAAAGCACTCAGGAGATGCAATTTCAGGAGATAAGCATAGAGCACGTAAATCTGTTCTCAACCAAAATACCTGTTTGGATTGTTCAGTTGATCATATTTGTGTGCCTCCTGAAATGCAATAATCACTCTATCACTTGTGAAACACGCACACTCCAAAGCTTAGAAGAAATTCAAATCATGAACGCAAGCCAATTGAATAATAAACCCCAGTGAAAGAATTTGCAGCGTTTCATGCGTATCAGAATGCTTCAACCCGTGTATCGGCTACAAAGCCTTTTAGGAGTTCACTCCACTATCCCCATTACTACATCACTAGGTTACTGCGATGAAAACATAAACAATAATAAACAAAAAAAACGCAAATGTTGACACCATAAATCTAAGTATATTGGGAATGGTTCGGGCTACGAAACTGGGGAAGAGCTCATTCGATTCCTCATGGAATGTTCTTCAAAAAGAGTCCAAATTTAGGCCGCTTCGACTTTTTTTGAGGTTTCTAGGGATTTTACAAAACTTCGACAACCCTTAAGGGGCACTTTAAATTAAGTGAGAGAGCTGGCTAAAGAATTGGGGCGTTGTCGGACCAACATGAATTTTTCCTGAAAATTTCAGATATTTTGCTTCAGCCGTTTGGGAGAAATCGTGCGTACGACGTACGGCAGACGGACGGAAAAATTGTTATTGCACATTCGGATTCTACACCCTTTGAAACGTAAACCATGAAATTTTCAGGGGGGGGGGGGGGTGTTAGATTTTCTTTTTTCAAGAGCGATTACAATGGGTTATTATTGAATAATCGGTAAACCAAGAGCAGTATTTTAGTTTTTGCACTACCTCCCACCACCAGTCAAGCATTAACAATGAGCTCGACATCTTTAACCAATGATAAACTAATAATTGACGTAAGGTCAACTAATCAAATTACTTACTGTTTCATTTTATATACTTTTATATACATACCGTTGGCACTATATCCTATGGAACTCAGCTAATTCTGTTAAACAATATCATTCAATAATCTTTACTCTTTATGATTGAATTGTAAGAAGGTCTGAAAAGCCTAGTCAGTTGCAATAGTCATACATTTAAGACATAAAAACAAGACGGAAAAGTCTTTGCATACAATGTTCATGAACATTGTAGAAGTAGGGCGCTTGTACTGAGCACGATACTACTTTCGATTAATATGTAATGTGCATGTACCACATATGTATTAATGAAGAATATTTACGGAATATACATGCAGGAACCTATTTACGCTCCCCACTCAACTGTTAGGTTCCTCGAACTACCACAGGTGTGACTTGGTGCCGTCATTCCTAACCTACGCAAGATATTTGATAATTAATAGGTATATCATGTAATACAGGTGTCAAAGCTTGAAAAACAAACAGAACATCTGTTTAAATCGGCCGATTGCAAAAAGGAATTTCAATATTACATTGCAACAAGAATCGACATTGCTAAGGAGCAACTCTAGGGTCTTGAAAATAGCGCAGTAATGAGAAACATATGAGGGCAATAACTACAAATATGAAAATGAAAGAAAATATAAAAATTATATCAACGCAACTCCGTCCGAGAGAAAAGGGAAGGTTGACAAACAACGCGCAACGGATAGTCGTACACCGTATCCATTTGCCAAACCATACGTGAGAGTTCACAGAATTGCGTTAGAGGTATTGCTACCCTTTCATGTCCAACTAATTTAGTTAGAATCCGTTGATACAAAACCCAGACAGCTCGTATGCTCTGCAATAAAACTCAGTAACAAGATGACGAGGAAGCGAGGATTCGAATTTCAAAAAGTTAACAACATTCAAACAGCAGCGTCACCAACTGCATACCGAATGGGCTGTAGGCTGAGCATTTCATCCTGATGGAATTTCCACGGAACGAGGTTTTGTAGAATTGATTCAAGATCGCCCAGTTTTCAATTATGATGGTTTCCTCCATAATCTTTCAGTTATCGTGGGACAGTTTGGTGAATTACGCCACTTGCGACAACTACAAAGATACTTCGAAATCGAGATTTTTGCTTCAATGAGAGAGGTTTCTCCTTCGAACAGAGTTACACAAACTTACACACTATCAGAAGAAAGAATTAATACCTTTTACAATAACATATAAAGTAAGATGAATTATTAGTTATTACTAAGAGAACAAACGAATAATCGGCTCAATTTATTTAATCATACCTTACAATTTTAAAACTTGTCTGTCCACAGTCCAGAATTACGGTGGTACATAGAAAAGCATTTCATACGCTATCATTGGTGGATAAATACTATCAAAGGATTTTAGCAGTTACCATAGAATAACACAAACAAAACACCTATTCATTAACATACAACCCAAAAACAGAAAAACACTTTTATTAATCGAGTCTGATTTTGAGAAGACAGTTTTCAACTTCTCATACTGAAAATCTATCACCATCCCATTTTAGTGTAGTTGAAGGGTGGTCTCAATGTGAATTGAAATGCTGATTGACAAGATATGCCATTTTATGAAATTGACACTATGCTTTGGACAGCTCATGAAAATTGCATTGATACACCTACAAAGAATTTAAACATCTAACTTTTATAATTTTTCCGCTCATGACAAACTTAGAACACTCGTAACTATACTTGTAGAGCAGTATAACAAAAATTGAGGTTATAGTAGCAAATTTGTGCAGTAAGACATAGGAATACAATCTACGGCTACGAGGGTCTTTCAAGCGACTGATTTTGAAATAATGGTTATTATATAAAAAATATATGTCCTTAACGTCCCACGACTGGTTATAATTATTCGTATTACGGTGATGATTATGGTTAAATATATTCGTGACTCGTAAGAACAAACTACTTCTGAAAAGCATAGGTACCAATAAGTAATAATTCACAGGAACGTACAACGTATATCAAACAACGTACGGTATGTAGTCTAGAGATAAAGAAGACGATCGATACAGACGGAATCGAAAATGGCTCTCAGAGCAGAGAGCCAGAGATCTGCGTTAGGTCGCGAATCTCGTTTCACATGGCATGGCTACGAGCCTTTGATATCCTTCGCACTGAAGGAATCGGTTAGACCCCACCAATATTTTTCCGCAAGCTGGGAATCTTATAAATCATTCATAACGCGGCGCGAAATCAGTGGGGCTGAAAACGGAGAGTCGAATCACGCAATTCATCTCATGTCAAACGGAGAACTAGGTCAAATTATTCATTCTTCTACGGGATAGCGAAATGTTTACAGGCAAATTCGGAACAATATGATTACGTATTCCGTATTGATAATAGAGGTACGAAAAGCAGGAGACGTTGACGTAGAATCGATACAGAGATAAATGGAAACATGAAGTCAACTATCACATGATGGTTTGGTGTTTATGAAATGATAGCAGAGCTCACTATCAGCAATATCGGCTAAGCTCATGATTCTTGACCCATGTTTCATTAACAGTGTTTGCGCAGTTTCAGAGAACAGCTCCGGGCGGTGGACGGACAGATCGTTTTGTAAATTCGATTTTTGGATTCTGTACATCTTGAAACGTAAAGCGACAAATATTGATGGGTAGTTTACTTTTTCTTCCCTTGGTCGATTGCAAAGGTTCAATATTGAAAATAATAAGTTGATCAAACGTGTCTTTGATTCGTTATCACCATGTTCTCAATGTTGATTCAGACATACTGTACTATAATAACTATACTGTTATGACCTCTCGAGTGTTGAGTGTGTCTCTTTTCCTAATAACATAATAATCAACATAACATAATAATAACAAACTAACATAATAATCCCATGGTTCGAGAAAAATTACCTCAATAACAATAACCCGTAATGTTTATAGCGTAATGATAGCTGATTGATACTTGTGCTTTGCTTATTTCCCCACAGACAGATATTTCTGTAAGATATATTATTAAGGACATCGAAACTTTTGGAGGCATTTTGACACCCCCAAACAACAAGAGAATAGCTCATCACAAAGTCTCAGCTATTGGTTGTTACTTGAGTTCGACGTTTAAAAACGCTGACAATGGATACAATTTCCTGTACAAGGCAAAAAAAAAGTTGTTCGATTAATTGTATTAATAATATGTGTATTTGTGTGTTTATTTGGGTTTTATTTTCGTTCATACAGCAATAATTAATCCTTACAATATTCCTCAACACTTTAAATTTTACTAATACACTTTTTGAACAAGCAGAATTTACATTGTTGATTTCAGTTGAACAACTCTCATACTCTACCGTCTTCCCAACAGAGGAAATAGAAGGTCGTAAGGTTTTGAGTACTATATGAGCATCATATTAAGAGTTCAGGATGTATCAGGAATATGATAACTGATGCCAACGTATTTCCAAAGAATTAAGAAGCCTTATAAGCTATATGTTGCTTTCAAAATCATTGATCCTTATAAAATGATCACACACAGCTGTATTTTCTGCGTATTAGGCTGAATATATTGTTCTAAAATGGTGTAATGGAATTCATTAAAAAAACTCTCTAGTTATCCTAAGACTCGTTTTAAATCCATTTGGGTATCTCCATCGATAAATAGTTTGGTCTCCTGTTTTTCAAACTTTAGCAATAAACGGCGTCGGTCCTTCTTATTCAGAGGTTAAGAGTCGGAGAGTGCTAGATTTCTACATAAGAGCGTCAGTTGAAGTCGCAATTGTTGTTCAAAAGAAGGATTAGCGAACAAATAACTACATCCGTTACAAGCGTTATTGAGAGGGGTGTGATAAAAGGAGCGACCATGATCACACGAAACAGCTCGTTTCCGGCAACTGCTGTGCAAGCATAAGGTAGGCACAGTACACACAGCCGATCGTTACGCGCCTCGGTTTAACGACCTCCGGAGCCTGGGGAAGGAGGAGGGCCGCAGATTATGGGAAGACTCGAAAACAGAATTTACCTTGGGGATTAGGAGCTAGAAGGATTAAGTCTGCAGATTGCTATCGAAGTCGTCAATCCCTTCGAAATAGGGAGAGAGAAATATGGAGGAGGATGATTGAATCACGTTCTGAGGCGCTTGAGGATCGAAAGCGCCTGGGATGCTCATTTGGTACAGTGGAAGGCTTGCTCAGAAAACGAAGCATTTACAGATCGACTAATTACTCCATCCAAGAAAATTGAAGGAAATTCCCAATGAACAGGGTCTTAAGCAATGTATTTCAAAATGTCTATCACTTATTCATCACGTTTTACTCAGAAATAAAAGCTATCCCCCGTTCTACTTATGAGTCAACTAATGCAGTGGATGGGTTGTTTCAACTTACGGGAAGGGGGCATTTTATTTTTGCGAAAACGAAAAATTTCACTGGCATTGGACGGTTTTATATCGCTTTGAACATAAATACTTCCGTAAAAAGCATAATTTCTATCAAACAATTTTTTGAAGTTTATTTTCATCTAACAAAATATATCGCATTAGACGTACAGTTTACGTTCACTGTCAAGTCATAATTCTTCTCAATCACAGGATCACACTATAGGATTTTATAAGATCATATACAACATTTCAATTAAGTATTCGATTTGTGTCAAGAATACGAGAAGTACTCAACCTCCGGAAGCTCAGGTTACACTGCATCAACAGTCAGTTTATAATCGGCAGTGGATGCTTTCAATAATTGCCTCCACATCTCGCTTTTATACTCTTCCCTTTTTATAACGATAAAACGTTCCTACTATTTAGTGCAGCCTTCATACTACGAACTTCCTCTTGGCAAAATAAACACAAGTAGTGAATAATTTTTAGGTCCAAGGGGATAGAAGACCGTCTTTGCAAAGTTAGGCAAGTTCTACCGGCACAGGGGTTCTTTTGGTTTATTATTCAATAATAAACCATTATAATCGTTCTTGAAAAAAAATTGTTTAACCCCCCTGAAAATTTCATGGTTTACGTTTCAAAGGGAGTAGAATCCAAATTTGCAATAATAACTGATTTTTCCGTCCGTCCGCCCCAGGTTTTTCACGATTTCTCCCTGTGAAAGGCTGGAGCAAAAAAATCATCTGAAATTTTTTTAGAAAATCAATATTGGTCCGACAACGCCCCAATTCTTTAGCCAGATGACTCTCACTTAATTTAAGTGCCCTTTAAGGGTTGTCAAAGTTTTGTAAAATCCCTAAAAACCTCAAAAAAAGTAGAAGCGGCCTAAATTTGTACTCTTTTTGAAGAACACTCCACGAGGAATCGAATGAGTCCCTCCGCAGGTCCGTAGCTCAAACCATTCCCGATGTATGATGATTTATGGTGCCAACATTTGCGTTATTTTGGTTTATTTAATAAACTTTATTATTGTTTTTGTTTTGATTGCAGTAACCTAGTGATGTAGTGAACGTGGATACTGGAGTGAACTCCTGAAAGGGTTTATAGCCGATACACGGGTTGAAGCATTCTGATAATTAAGACGCTGCAAATTTCTTCACTGGGGTTTTTTATTCAATTGGCTTGCGTTCATGATTTGAATTTCTACTGAGCTTTGGAGTGTGCGTGTTTCGCAGGTGAGGTTGAGAACTGATTCAAGTGCTCTATGCATATCTCCTGAAATTCAATAATCGCTCTATCACCTGTGAAACACGCACACTCCAAAGCTTAGTATAAATTCAAATCATGAACGCAAGCCAATTGAATAATAAACACCAGTGAAAGAATTTGCAGTTTTCCCTAGGTAATGGCAATACCTAATAGGATAATGTGCCTAAGACTTCGTTTTGACTTGTAACAGTCATCTATTACAGGCAAGTGATCCGCGGAGAATGGTTAGAATACAGAAATAATAACCCTGGTGTAATAATCTGTAACTTCTTGCTTATTTACTAATGTCCCTGAGGGAATGAGAATGAATTCATGAGATTCTTTGTACCCTAATGTCAATAAATGTCGCTCTCTTTCTATCTCTTTATTAACTCAACAGAATCACACACGTCCGATTATACTTTGATATGTGGATTCCGTGTGGGAAGCGATGGAAACTTTCCCTTTCGCCCTGTTCAAATTCACCACCACCCTCCCTGTAAAACCCGGGGCAAAACTAATGAGCTACGGTTGGACAGTCGTTATTAAAGCCGATGAGGTCAGTGGTCAGCGGCGGTATGGCCTGACGGAATTGTTGATTAGCAGGACGGCATTACGGTCGCCGCCTCTCACTCGGCCCTTGATGCCCCCGTCTCCTCCACCTACTCGCTGAAAGGGCCCTCGCGGGCTTTCAATATCCAATAAGGGCCCTACGACAGAGGAGAGGAGGGAATTTAATTAGCGATGGAACAATGAGAGCCGAATTTCGTTTGATTGTGTCCTTCGCCGCGCGGTTCTATGGCTTCAGATATTGCCGTCAAATTCATCAAACGGTCATTCTCTAGTTGACGTTGCTCCACCTGTACTGTCA
Organism: Creontiades dilutus; assembly: GCA_031894815.1. Lineage (NCBI taxonomy): Eukaryota > Metazoa > Arthropoda > Insecta > Hemiptera > Miridae > Creontiades > Creontiades dilutus. The sequence continues at coordinate 797,499 of JAVIWC010000736.1, read as the reverse complement.
ACAGACTCGGAACCTACGATACCAACAGCAACGACAGTAACGGTTGAAATCACCCACTCCGTCAACGAACGTTGGACGTTGTTTACGTCTTCTAATCATGATTAGTTAAAGCTGGAGAATTCCGCCTCCACAACAATTTGGCATGTAGTGACAACAATCATGATTTAGATACATTTTTTAACGTCCTTAATTAGGAAAGTGCGTTAATTGTGGAAAATGGATGTTGACACCCCATTCATTTGAACAACAATTACTCTCTCAGATCTGTAGATAAGACAAGAGATTGACCGACTGATAACAAATTTGTCTGCTAAAATATATTGAATGCACTGTTCTTCAGCTTATGAGCAAAAATTGGTATTAGTGGATTGGTATTAAAAGTTCAAAATCGCAAACCGACCGACTGGGCGGGAATACGTCGGAGGAACGGATTTTTTCATATTCGCTCTCTCGACTGAGATAATTGGCAAAAGCAGTCTCTTCACTTTCAAGAGATGAAAGGAATTCCACTAAAAAACCAATTTGGTTTCGGGTCTGGCTTTTATTGAGTATACATGTCCACAAATCCTTCAAACGAGCTCAATTCCTGTAGTTCCCAAGGTCCACTTCCAATTATTTTGCCCACGAACTGATACATCATTCTGGCGAGCACAAACGTAAAATTCATTGAGCATAATTTTCAAAAAACAGACCAAAATTCGGATGGTAGTTGGTGGATGACAGTTATATGACCACAAATGAGCTTCATCACGATTGTCTCAGCAGAATCGTTGAATCTTTGAAACTAGTACATTGTATCTGATTCCGACGAAACGCACAGCCGTGACATCTAGGTTGTACATGAAACATTTGAGTGATACGTATATGCATTCACTTTTTGGATACTTTGCAAAGCCAACTTTGCATAAATTTCTTTTACTCGTTTCGAAGGACTGCATATCTAGTAAAAACTCAATATTTTATCGTTATTACTCAGGTTTCAATGTCAAAATAAGTTCAGGGATTCCCACAAACACTAATTTGGTTGGTACATTGCAAACACGAATCCGAAGGCAGTCCCATACTTCTGACGTTCTCCTTTAAAGTTTTCCCATGATTAACCTCCCATTGTCAGGAACTCCTCGTTCATTAGTTTCACGTAACGACGTGAAGACCGCTTATGTAGTTGTGGATGAGAAAAAACCTCGCTTCACTCAGTATTTTTCACTTGAAATGTGCATCGTTATTTCCGAGCATGTCAATTGCACGAGGACAGAACATTTGAAGTTAAGACATCATCAATACCAGGTTTTTCTTGAACGCGATAGTGATTATTACGTCTCCATAAGACGCACAAATGGTGATTTCATTTGCATTGTTGTGGAACTCATTTTCATAGATTTGACTTCGCTCATGTAAAATAAAATAAACCTTTGAGTAGTAATTTACTTGAGTTTTAAAAATACGGTTCTTGGATCCTACGCATCCTACAATATATACCAACAAATTTAGGGTACCACGTACATATATTTTTTTCATAAATTACAAAATAACAAACTAAATCACTGGGGTTTATTATTCAATTGGCTTTCGTTCATGATTTGAATTTCTACAAAGCTTTAGAGTGTTTCACAGGTAATAGAGCGATTATTGAATTTCAGGAGATATGCACAGAGCACGTGAATCTGTTCTCAACCAAAATACCGATTTGGATTGATCAGTTGATCATATTTGTGTGCTAAATTCAATAATCGCTCTATCACTTGTGAAACACGCACACTCCAAAGCTTCGTAGAAATTCAAATCATGAACGCAAGCCAATTGAATAATAAACCCCAGTGAAAGAATTTGCAGCGTTTCATGCATATCAGAATGCTTCAACCCGTTTATCGGCTACAAAGCCTTTTAGGAGTTCACTCCAGTATCCACATTACTACATCACTACGTCACTAGGTTACTGCTATCAAAACAAAAACAATAATAAACCAAAATAACGCAAATGTTGACACCATAAATCGGGCCATACATCGGGAATCTTTGACCTACGGACCTGGGGAGGGGCTTATTCGATTCCTCGTGGAAAGTTCTTCAAAAAGAGTACAAATTTAGGCCGAATTGACTTATTTTGAGGTTTTTAGGGATTTTACAAAACTTTGACAACCCTTAAACGGCACTTTAAATTAAGTGAGCGAGCTGGCTCAAGAATTGGGCGTCGTCGGACCAACATGGATTTTTCCTGAAAATGTCAGCTTTTTTGCTTCAGCCGTTTGGGAGAATTCCAAATTCAGCCAGGAAAAATTTTTATTGCAGATTCGGATTCCACACTCAAGTGTAAACCATGAAATTTTCAGAGGGGGTTAGCATTTTTTTCCAAGAGATTACAATTGAATAATAAACCAAAATTGACTATCCGCGGTAATAAACTCGGGACCGTTCCTTTCCACGAAGGATTACTAAGGAGATATTGAGGTTCGAAAAAATATCTAATTTCATGAGAGTTTCGTAATTTCCACTTTGCAGGAATAAAATCTGATCCTGTTTCTGAATTGTCAATTTTTGATTACAGAACGAACACGAGATATTTCGAAATGGTTAATAAAGGTATTTCAGGCGTTAATTAAGTTTAGGAACCCAGTACAAACAATATGGAAATGATACGAAAATTAGTTCTCACGTTCATCTCGAGTTGCGTAGAAGGTGAACTTGCGTAGGAGTATTTCGCGCTTTTTGCCAGCGATACCCCTACGATCCACCCAAAAGCGACCTTCTTCCCAGCCATTAGCATATCATCTGCCACTTACGAAGCTGACTTGCACGGGCGTTCGACTCGCTGTAAGTTTTCTCGCGGCACGCTCGTGGGAGTGAGAATCGTTCATCATTCGCCCATGAACAACAGCTCTTGAAATTCCAATATTTTCAATATCATTGGTTGAATCGAATCCGTAAATCGCAATAAAATAGAGGTTGAACATAATCTGCAAACTTATACAAATTTCGTCACAGCATGACTTCTCTGACGGAAAAGTAATTTGGGCAAAAAAAGCATGGATGCGCAAATAGCTTCTTTAATCCATACCATAAATACAAAGGGTAATTAAAATGATAACTGATAAATTTCTAAAAGATTCCATAGCAGTTTAGCGTTTAATAGTTGGGAGGAATAAGTACCCGGACAAAGAAAACAAAATCGGGATGTGCAAATAGCTTCTTTAATCCATAGAATGATTACAGTGGATAATTAAAATGATAAATTTCTTGAAGATTTCATAGCAGCTCAGCGTTTAATAATTGGGGGAAATAACCAAATGAGTGCATGATAAAAATGATGTTATGCTGAAAATTAGCTAAACAAAGGTTGGGTGTGGCGTATTTTGTGGCAGAAGCGTTGGGAAACCACCGATAACTTTCGGGATTCAAATCACGTTTGACCAAAGCTTATCGAGCTCCAGTAGACTGTAGAATGTAATCTGAGGGTCGAAACAAAATCGTTCCCAGTACAATTGTATATCCTCTCACGAATGACGTCGAGCTAGGCAAATCCTTCACTAACGCTTGCAATCAAGCTGCTTCACAGAAGCAGGGGCTACTGAGCGGTATTGGAAATCAGGACCATCTCATCAATCAACATTCAATCAATCAACATTGAGAATTAAAAACTTGAACTTTCAAAATTAAATCGATCAACCATTTACGATACAGATTCCACAGAAAAGACAGTAAGGGTATTTTAATTTTCTCTAGTCGTGGAATAAATCGAAAACTTCGTAGTATGAGGAAATCATGAAGTCATCGCGTTAAATTCTGTTCTGCTGAACATTGTAACTAGCATCAGCTGACTTTAAGGTGATAAGAGTGAAGTACGAAAAGGGAGTTTTTACGAGACCGACAAAAAGGGGAGAAAAGAGCAATATGGTAGGCACAGCTTGCTTTGGTAGCCTGTGGTAGGCAGTTGGCAAAGGTCGATTAAGCCTTCATTGCCTTTTCGAGGACTCCTAAAAGACACATCCAGACCATGGGTCCATCCATGCGACATTAGTTACGTTGGAATGCCCTCGGTTTACCTGAAATCATCATATACCATTCAGAAAAATGTACCGGCTGATGGGCCGACGGTCAAAACGGTCAGTCCACAATAAGTTGTTACTGTACAAGCAAGTCCTAAAGCCTGTCTGGACTTATGGTGCGCAACTGTGGGGGTGCACGGCCCAGAGCAACCGTGACAATATTCAGCGCTTTCAGAATAATGTCCTAAGAAGCTGCGTGGATGTATACAGATATTTTAGAAATGACAGACTTCACTACGAGCTGCAGATTGAATCTGTCAATGAGGTCATTCGAAGCCAAGCCATGCATCACCTCTTGAAGCTACAAGATCATGTAAATGAGGATGTCGTCCAGCTTCTCAACACAGAGAATCTGCTCAGATGACTGAAGAGAACCAAGCCACAAGATTCAATTCACTCATGTGAGCATCATAAAGTGCAAATATCAGGGCAATAAGAATTAAGTGATGTATCTTAGATTTCTTAATGTACGCCAACTATATATATCAGAATAATGTTGCTTATAAGTTTAGGCATAACTTAGTGCAACAAACTAAATTAAAAAAAAATAATAATAATAAATACTACCATTTAAATTTCTTCATTCTAATTTGATTAGCTCAGATTTTGATTAGAATATAAGATCTTAGAATCTAATTAGATTCAAAGCCGATCAGGAGTGTCTTGCCAGATTTCAAAAGTCCCACAGAGCCTACCATTCTAATTTCAGCAGAAGTTGACCTGTAATGTCAATATTTACAATCGTGCAATATACTGTATATGGACACGACGCAGAAATCCACGATTGGAGGAACCACTGTAATTTAACGAGGTAAAATAAACCTGCCTATGCTTCACTTGTCCACAATGAAATTACATACAAAACTTGAAATAACTCAATTTCAAAAAGACCTCTCAAAAACAAAATTCAACAGAAATTACATGGGCAGATGCAATCCTCACACGATACTAGGCGATTTCTACTATGCCCAAGCACGTTACATTCACATTCGTGTTTACGTACTTTTTTTCTGTCCTCTCTCTCTTAGACACAGCGAACGGATGAACATGGAGCGATCCGTATCGGTTTCATCTGATTCTTTGAAGGCACGTCTACCAATAACGAACATGAAAGAAGTAGCGTTAATTCGAAAGTTTCGATATTCAAATTTTTGTAATGTCAGCCCTCTGATTTCACCTTTTAGGATAGAATGAGATCGAAGCCGAGAATTCAGACCTAACTAGATGCCAAATGTGATTTTTGACATAAGGTTCAAAAAATTTCGTACACTTTTTTAGAGAAAAGCTCCGGATGGCTGTTGAAATTATTTTTTCTTGGTCGATTACAAAGGTTCGTTATTGGAAATAATGAAAAAAAATGCTATTTTTGCCTTTCCATAATTTTTGAAATTTTAAACGCGGTCTCCTATGGAATAGGTACCCTTTACGGAAGAATTATAGTTTTTACAATTATGTTATTCCATTTCAGAGTTTATTTACTTTTTAATTATTTTTTTAATAATAATTCATATATATTTTGTTACATTTAGATTCCTTTCTTGGGTAATGCAGAAATTTACACATTCATATGAGTTGTGAACAGATAATGAAGGAATAAATCTATTCTGATCTGACTCAACTCCTACCAAAGGAAACACCCTCGCATGATCTGGACACCACTACTTCTCAGGTACCCAGGGGCCCATGACTATCAGTTTTATTCTCCCACGATCCTATTTCAACGAGTTGGTTGTTGACTGGTGTCATCCGTTGTAGTGTATGATGAGAAGTGGTATCGCGTTTGATACCGTGTAAGTATCTATTTCTACATCGGTACTGTTGAAACAATACAAGAATAATTAACCATCTTCAAAATGTAATCGAAAGCACTAAAAAGTCATCAAATAAAGGTTCATTATTCTAGCATTGGATAGCTCTTAATTACAGATAATTTTCAGGCAGGAGAAATTAATGTGATGCAATCAAAAACACAGCTTCATGAGATCGTCTAGAGGTTACTTAAATGTTTATAAACTCGATTTCTTCAATAGAGAGCCGTAGGACTTACTTACTTGGTGAAAAGACGCGTAACATCATCCATGATTATGTTAATGTTCTTCTTTCCTGCCCAAGGCCTAGCTTTTGGGAGGTAGAAATACCATAAATTTTGAGCGGTGGCATACACTTCTGTTTTCTTTTCTTGGTCGATTACTAAGTTCAGCAAGGCCATGACGCAGACTAAAGTTGATTGAGGCAGTGTTTACCGTGATGACATCCAAAAATATATTACATCACCAGATAGAACCCCCTTATGGGCCTGTACCAAAAAGAGCAACGTCAAAATCATCCAAACAGTCCAGAACAAAATTCTGAGAAGCATAGTAAATGCCCCGTGGTACATTCGAACAAACGATCGGCATCGCGATCTCAATGTTGAGATGGTCGACGAGGTTATAAACAAAAAGAGCTGTGGATCAAGAAAATCGGCTTCACAATCACATCAACGTCGAGGCGGTTTCACTCCTGGACAACAGGGATGAAGTGCGACGACTGAAGAGGACCAAACCTAGTTATGAATTGCTACTAGAGGTAGATAGTGATCTATGAACCAAGTTATATTAAAGTTAAGTTACTGTATTATATTCTTCACAGTTGTAACAATAAAAATATATATTTTTGGTTTATTTTTCAATAATGAGCCATTGTAATCGCTCTGGAGAAAAAAATTCTTACGCCCCCTGGAAATTTCATGGTTTACGTTTCAAAGGGTGTAGAATCCGAATCTGCAATAAAAAATTTTCCGTCCGTCCGCTCTAAGCCGTACGCACGATTTCTCCCAATCGGCTGAAGCAAAAAAGCTGAAATTTTCAGGAAAAATCCATGTTGGTCCGACGACGCCCCAATTCTTGAGCCAGCTCTCTCACTTAATTTAAAGTGCCCTTTAAGGGTTGTCAAAGTTTTGTAAAATCCCTAAAAACCTCAAAAAAGTCAATTCGGCCTAAATTTGTACTCTTTTTGAAGAACACTCCACGAGGAATCGAATGAGCCCCTCCCCAGGTCCGTAGGTCAAACCATTCCCGATCTATGGCCCGATTTATGGTGCCAACATTCGGGAGATATACATGGAGCACGTGAATCTGTTCTCGACCAAAATACCTATTTGTATTGATCAGTTGATCATATTTGTGTGCCTCCCGAAATTCAATAATCGCTCTATCACTTGTGATATACGCACACTCCAAAGCTTAGTAGAAATTCAAATCATGAACGCAAGATAATTGAATAATAAACCCCAGTGAAAGAATTTGCAGCGTTTTTTAGAACTAGATAGAACGTAAATAATAATGAACTGCTCTGAAAGAGGTTTATCCAACTTTACTCTCCTTAGCAATCACTAGTTATCCCGCGGAAAGAGCAATAATTCGAGTTCAAATTATCAAAAACAGACTCAGATCAGCTATGGGAGACTCATGGTTGTCCAATATAATGGTTCTAGCAGAAGAAAAAGATGTACTTGAGTCCATTTCTAATGAAGAAATAATCGAAAGATTTTCTGTTTCCTCATCCCAAAGACGAAAAATTCTATGTAGGGTTTAAAGAGGTATATTTAACGATTAGAAGGAGCCTAGATAACTTGTAGATGGTCTCAAACTACAAGGGGGCACCCCTAGCTAACTTTAAAACTTATGGCAAGTACTACAGCAGCGTCCAAGTTACGAGCAATATGTTACAACGTTCCTTTGCAGAGATTTTCATTATATTCCTGATTTCAACTTGTTCTTTAATCACGATCACTTGGTTTAACTCAACCTACGCGATAGGTTCCCTATCACTACCGTCCGTCGGTCGTATCTAATCCCCGGTCATATTGTCGGATAGGATGGCCTAGCTGCAAAGGTAATATTCAGCCCTTCTCCTGCTAGAGAGCTAGCTAATCCGATTTAATGCACAAGGAACTCCATTACCCGAGCAATACCCGTCCCATTTATGGTGACAATACCCTCTCCCTATGTTTAACAACAAGGCTGCGCCGTGTTCATTAATTGGTTCAATTGTTTCATGCAGCATCGAATAATCAAATGAAGCTGTGCATAAAATATATGCTGCTGACATGTTCGGCTTCCTGTTCTATTAATTAAAATGTACTCTCTTTTAGTCTGTTTCCTTGTTACAGCGAGGAAAATATTTTTCCATTGGTTGCGTCGCCGGCAAAGTTACATAACATTCTCGATTCAATTAGAACGAGAAAGGTAAATGAGTCAAACCAAATATTTCATTGGAAATGATAGAATCAAGGACTGGGGTTACATGAACATGAACTATAATATAGCTGATTTGGGATCATGCTATTATCCTCACCAAGTAGATTGCGTAATTTAATTTACCAATCATCAATTTACCCGTTCTATTTAATATTTTTACGCGGAAGATGAAAAATTCGCTTCAATTAATTATAATTAATAATCGACACACGAAAAAATACCGTCCTCTCTTTCATGACAAGGAGTTTTTTCAACTGGAGCGTAAGCGAACGGATCATAATCCGACAAAGTTGTTGGCACCCGACTTGACTTCAACTACAAGAGTTCGGCGTCGAACGTAACTGTGGACAACGGGGAAATGTTGAACCTGCGGATTAAATGTATGGACAAGCCTGCAACTTTTAAGGACCGGTACACTTCTTCGACATTGACAATGCAACATTTGTCAACAATCTTATTTCAGATGCATTGAAAGGAACTTGATCGGGCAATAACATTTGTCAGTTGATCGTCAATTTAGTTGTTTCATTCCCCAGTTCTACTCAATTTCTGCTCACTCTATGACTACTAGCTCGATGCCCAGAAAATGTTACTTTCATCATATAGATAGCCATTAGTATATGAGTCCGATACAGGACAGGTTGTCCGAGCGAGCTAAGGCATCAGTCTTTTGCCTGTTAACTTTCAGTGGGAGTACTGATTTGCCCTGTTCGAATCCGGCAGGCACCAATGATTAGGGCCAAAATCCTCTCAAGTGTTGAATACCTGTCCTGTCGTTAGACAGTTCACCTCTGATCTCGATACCACGTGAATCCAAATCGCTCCCGACCCAGGGGGGTGAGGCAATGGGAAGCCACGAGCGAAATCGTCAGACCTAGTTCCAATCCCCTCTAGAGGACGGCTGGCGACGTCCACGACACCTCCGCATCGTCGGACGAAAATCCAAGGTGAAATTCCTTGTTTACTTTACTTTTACTTTTTTACTATGAGTCCGTTACACAACGTAATGTCCTAATCAACATTGGATCTCGTTCATCATAATAATAATTATTACTCAACAATTTTTTAAATTATTAAACTATTTTTCGCGTGCTGCCTTGATCGAAAGTTAAGAATGTCAAAGTTTACGTTAAGCAAATGATTTCATAACTTAGGTACCAAAAAAGGTACACCTAACAACTTTTACTATTGAAATGCAACTAATACCTGTTTCCGGGGGACTTCTGTTCCTAAACGGACTAACTTGGCACATACATAAACAAACTGTATGTAAGATTTGGAACCAAGGATATTCATTTGAAAAATGGTATCCAAATCTTTCGCGGTGAAAGCGATCAAATTTACAAACCCCATCCAGCATTGATGTTGCTCACATTTTGTTCATTAGTCGCGATTCATTAGGTACATATTCAGGTTATTATGAACCACACCTTTATAACAACACTGCTTTGGATTGCTGCTCTGAAAATGTATTAATCCGCTGTTGGCCTTTCCAGGGTTTTGTACAACGTTTCCACGTGTCCCGATGTAACGAGGTAAGATTATTGACAAATAAAACAAGTTGGGGGGAGCAGTTTGAAAGGAGCGGGCAAAGGAGGGAAAGTTGCCTGATTGAAAGGTTGTATTCCGAAGGGCGGACCCCTCGCCAAAGGGCCCTGCGGAGTTGCGGTGATGCGATGGGCCGGGCGGGGGCGGCGGCCAGAGGCGGTCGGAGCCGGGCGGGACTAACTCCCGACACGTGGGCCACATTCTGAGAGTCGCTTTTGCACGTGAAGTCACGTAGTGTCGGAGGATCCCAAGGGGTCTCCTGGCTTTGTACCGAGTTTTGGTTCGGAGTTTTAGATGGTTTTCTTCCTTTAATGCTCCACATCCCGCCCCCTCATTTCGCCACACACACGCACTCCCTCTTGCTAAACCTGTACTCAGGTATTGTTGCTGTTCCTCCTCTTTTAAATACGAGCCGCCAACCCGACGCGTAGATCAATTTCGGGGGAAAACGAAAAATGTGCATTTTTCAAAGATAGATCCTCGTCATAGACGTGACACTTAAAATCTGCAGTTCACCATCTTTGAGCTATTATAGGATCCCATGTACCTAATACATTATTTCCTAATATTAGGCATATATTCCTTATACAGGGTGTCCACCGTATGATCCGAAATACGTCGCACACGTATTCTACAACTAATTTCCAACAAAAAGTGCCTCTTAGAGTTTTTTTAGAGGCTTCGCTTGCGAGTTATTTCACTTCTAAGATTTTTTCCTGTTTTCGACCTTACGACACTAAAACGGCCGAACTCCGGCGTTTTCGAAGTACCTATTTGGAAATCCAAGGATACCCTTGGAAAAAGCATTGAATTCTTTAACAGTGTCTTCAAGGGGAACTAAAAGGCTAAAACTAAGCCTGGAAAGTAAATTTTGTCAAATTTTGAAAAAAACACTTTTTGAACCTGTAAGCCTAACAAAAGCGCAAAAGCCTCAGCTTTTCAATGGTATAATTATTATTTATTTTTTAGAGAGAACTTTTTGAGAAATTCGAGATTTTATGCAAAAAAAGGTGTTTTTTGCAGTAAAAACAGGCATGACTAAAATTTTGTTTTTTATTTCTGGGAGTAGAATGTATCATGTCAACGGCATCACTTAAGAAATTTATGCTTGAGTGAGGGCATCCGGGGAATGAATTGATGTGAATCGAGTGTTCAATGTCTCCTGTTCTTGATACCGTTGTTTGTTATGATTTCCTCTTCTTCGTTGATAAAAACATCGTCACAAGGAAAATATTGAGTATAAAAATGTGATTCACGGTCAGAGGTAGATTCACACACCAGCTCGATCACATCAGTCTCTTCGGTAGAGTTCACCATCACATTTAATCCTTTCTTCTGTATCGTTCCATACAGTCAACTCTTTTCATCAAAATTCATCCATTCATCCAGTTCCGTGGACGTGTGAATACCTGCGTTAATTATTTGAAAAATGTTAGCTACAACTCATTTTTGTGAGTTTACCTTGTGAGTAATTTCCATATGTTCATACCATCAGGCATGCTCAGGAGAGGGTGGACTATCAAAGAGGGTGTTAGCACAAACAAGCCTTCATCCCGATCGTGATGAATGAACACGTGTTGATATACTGAAGTGCGTTTTACTCTGCTGAAGGTTTTTTCTGTGAGGGGGCGTCTGGTGGGGAAACGACGCACGTGTACTCTCTCGCCGCTGCTGATGCGTTTCCGTTAGCGTAACCGTACATTGTAGCTAACATTTTTCAAATAAATAACGCAGGTATTCACACGTCCACGGAACGGGATGAATCGGATGAAAAGAGTTGACTGGATCGAATGAAATGGACGAATGGATTAAATGTGATGGTGAAATCTACCGAAGAGACTGAATAAAATGTGATCGAGCGGGTGCGTGAATCTACCTCTGACCGTAAAAAGTTCATTCTAAAAAATAAAAAATTCTTAAACCATTGAAAATTTGAGGCTTTTGCGCATTTTTTAGGCTTACAGGCTCAAACGTATCATAAAAATTAAGAGGGACTAATGAGCCATTAAAAAAAATGTTTCTTCAATTTGACAAAATTTACTTTTCAGGCTAACTTTTAGCCTTTTAGTTCCCTTTGAAGAGTCACTGTTAAAGACTGAGACGATGGAAAATTCAATGCTCTTTCCAACGGTATCCTTAGATTTGCAAAAACTCCGAAAACGCCGGAGTTACGGCCGTTTTAGTGACGTAAGATCTAAAACACGAAAAAAATTTTGGAAGTGAAATAACTCGAAAACGAAGCCTCTAAAAAAACAAAACACAAGTGCGACGTTTTTCGGATCATACGCTGAACACCCTGTAGAATATAATATAGAATATTTTTTGTTTCATAATAATACACATTTTTATTGAAGAACATAATGTACCAAGGGAACCCGGACACAAAATTGAAAGAAATAAATCAATTGAACCCACGGAACAAAAATGCCCATCTGATGAAAGTTCAATTTTCCTCTCCGTTCATTTCTACCTACAATTTAGGAATAGCAATTCACATGAATAATTAAATTACGTAGATAAAGATCTATTAATCTATCTACGTTAGGTAAGTTAAGGGAAAGCAAATACCGATTTATTTGCACAATTTACCGTCATAGAAGGAAATGGGATCTTTCCCTGGGACGATCCTACGAGAAGAGTGAATGTTTCTGCTTTTTGCCCATGTTTTTTCACATGCAAGAGTGTGTTTTTCCGAACTAATGAGTTTTTTTAATACATTTTATTAACTAATGAGTTCATTCTTATACTTTGTTTTGAGTAGTAGAAGAGACTTGGGACAAGCTATTCGAGTAGACGTTCAAAGGAATTTCGGTTTCATCAGCCACTAGATGCCTCAGAAGTTTTTTTTTATATATATAAATAATTTATTAACCTTTTATGCAAAATATGTATCTACAGTTAGGTTAAAATTGAACCTAACTGTAGATACATATTTTGTATAAAAGTTTGTTTTGTATAAGGACTACGGTTGAATAGAGACCTTCCACATGTTTCATTATGTCACAGAGACTTAAAAGTATATTTAATATACTTTTAAGTCTCTATGTTATAATGAAACATGTAGCAGGTCTCTATTCAACAATAGTCCTTCAGAATCCAGTACAATAATCAGAATAAATAACAAGGTAACGAAGCAATATTGGTAACATTCGGTAGGTAATAATTTGAGTTATCCTAATTAGCAAGTATGACGATTACACTTTGTTACTACGTTTGAGGGGGTTGGATTAGGTCCACTGGCCGTTTGCGTTTGAGCCTTCGCGCATTTCTTTGGTCATCAAGGCGTTGATCATATCCTTCGAAAATGGGATTGGAGTGGGACTCGTTTGATTTGAGTGTTCAGCGTGCAACACTCAAATCAAACGAGTTCAATCTCAACAGAACAGAGTTCTTCGAATGATAACGTCAGCTCCTTGGTACGTTCGTGGCTCTGTGATTCACCGAGATCTGAACATTCCCACGGTCATCGAAGTCTTGGAAAGATCATCCACTCGCATCCACGCCTCAATTTCAGAAGTTTGCAAATGGGTATTTATATCATTGTACATGAAGAACTTATTTTCAGATTACTACCCGCTGAGATATGGACAGGCCTGTAACTTTTGAGAATAGGTACATCTTATTCGACATTGAAGCGGCAACATTGTCAACAATCACAGTTTAACTATATTGAAAGGTTCAAGTATTGGTCAATAACATTCGTCAGTTGATTCAGGGAAATAGTTCAGTTTAGTTGTTTCATTCCCCAGTTCTATGCAATTTCCGCTCACTCTATGGCTACTGGCTCGATGTTCAGAAAATGTCACATTCATTAATTAGATAGTTATTAGAATATGAGCTCGTGCCACAACATAATGTACTTGTCATCATGATTTGATCTCGTTCATCATTATAATTAAACTTTCGTGTGTCGTCTTGATCGAAATTTAAGAATGTAAGCGTTTACGTATAGCGAGAAAATTAATAACTTATAATATCGCTGTTTTTAGAAATAAATGTCATTCATAAAGAAAATTTCGTTAAAATATTCTCCTCCTAAAAGTTGTTAAGAAAAAAAAACTAAGTTTTTAATAACGGGACGATTTTTTTCCTCCACAATAACTAGGATGTTCGTTAAGGGAGTTTTAGGGAGGAAACATCTGGGGAAAAAATGTATCCAAACTAAAAGGAATTAAGTACGTTCCTTTGAGTAGAACTTATCGTAAAAACACGGCCTTTTAAATAAACCCGAGAACTTCCAGGGTATCAAAGGGAAAACTCGTGATCAGTTGGAAGCTGCCAGAACGACCGAGGAAATTCGTCCGGAAACTTAATCAAACTTGGGCAGCCAACTACACAATTACACTCAGGAGAGGGGGTGACTTGAAAGGAATAATCTGGAGGCGAAACAGAAGTTTCGAACGGTCGCCTATTAATCATCGGAATTATTATTCAATTTAAATAAGTTAGTTTCTGGTTGAAAACGGAAGATAGGGCGGCAAAGGAGCGCCTGGGAATTCGAGGCTTGTAATCACCAGAATCAGACAACTTTAATCCGTTTGGAAGATCAGCCTTACGACTGACGGGTCGGTTTAAACGTAGTTTCGGGTCTAGTATTGATTGACTTGTTAGTTCCGGATCGCGGGAGGCGGGTCGAGGGTGGGTTTATTAATAGGGATCAATTAAGGAGGGAGGTTTCTTGGGTGGAAAAGGGTTCCGAAGTTTGAAGGCGCGATAGCGACAGGAAGCTGAGGGCGCGGAGTTAACCATGCGGGACCCAGCTCCAAACTACGGGAATCAGATATCTCGAGAAGACTGAAGAGGAAAGAGACCGCTCAACTAACGGACAGACGACTCCCCCTTTCCACCAGAAATTAGGACAGCATCTCAAACAAGTTGGAACTGACACTGTATTCAGCAAAATCACTGGAAACCGAAGAAGTAGAATTCTGTGGAAGTCGTCATTGCAACATGAGTCCGTGGCATCAACTTCGTTGAGATTGAACATGAGTTCGAGTCGCTGCTCCCATACAAATGTGGTTCTACTGAATTCGATTTATCGTTTCAAATACCTAAAAACTGTAACTAAAGAAGGAAATAGGTATTTACCACTCCCCCTTCCTCACAGCCACACCTCACTAATTTGTTGCTTTACAGTTCAATATACGAGAACTTCAAAAATCGAATCTAAAAAATTCATTTCATTCCCCATCCGTAGCTTTCTTTCCGGAACTACCGGAAAGAAGTCCCAAGTTTACGAATTTTGGCTCAAGGAGGATATAGCAGTAACCTTGTGTAATAATTTTCATCGTTTTTTCATTCTGCCGATGGCGTCTGAAGATTCTTGTTATAACATGGAACGGATTGAAGCGGTTGAATCGTTGCTGTTTCGTTCTCTGGGCATTAGAACAAAGTGGGTGCGTGAAAGCTATTTATTCAAGACTAGCGTAAAGGCCCTGCTATGCAGGTTAAAAAGAAATAGGTGAATAACACAATGAGGGAGGATATTTAGTATAATTTTACATAGAAACAATAAGCAACGTATATAAAGTATTCATTTTTTGTGATGCCTTCTTCTAAAAATTTAAAGTCTTGAGAAAAAAATAAACGAATATTTTTGAGGAAAAGGTTATTTTAACCACTGGTTTGAGGGAAAGAATTGTTCAACTTAAGAATAGGGATTGGGAATAATAAGAAATGCCATCTTAAGCATTGAATGAATAATGGAGCGAAAACTCAGAGAGAAAATCTGAAGGGGTTAGGTTACAGCTTAGGAAGTTTCAAAGAATCAATACAAAAATCCATCAATCAAAACTGAGACTTTTTCGTTTATCCTCGATTTTTTCCCCTCAATACAGCATGTTATCCCTTGGGTGAAAGTAAAAGAGGAAGAAAAGCGGAAAAAGAAGAAGGGATTTTAATATCAATGACCCGAACGGGAAGAAGTTGGAAAGGACGGATCAAGAGAAACCTTTCCAATTAAAGGAGGATCAGAAAGCTGAGCTTTGGGGCGGATAGAAGGACCGCGAGGAGTGGGGGGGATGAACGCTTGATATGGGACTCGGAGCCCCCATCTGTCGGCCGATCAGCTCCCCGGCGCCGATCGCGTAGGTATCCGCCGAAACCAATAAAATCTACGGGTTCCGGAAAGCGGGAAAGAAAATGAAAAACACATTATCACACCTAAATGATATTATTTTACCGATTCGGCAGAAGGGGTCGACACATGAATTCATCGTAAGATGATTTATTTTAATTAACAACTATTCGCATAATGTAACTGTACCGCGTAATGTAAAGGAAAAACAAAAAACCCTGAGGAGTAGAAGAAGAAGAAGAAGAAGAAAATACATGTATTTAAAAGATACAGGAAAAGAAACAAAGTTTTATAGTACAAACATGATATGACTGTAGGCTATGCCCGTCTGTCAGAGTCTGCATATAATTAGTAAGACGAGAAGAAGAATGAAAACTAATAACTAGAGACAACAATAACATTATAACAGAATAACTAGGGGAACAGATTAAATAATTGAATTAAATTCAGATTAAATTAATTATTACATTCAATTTGTTACTCCCAATTGAAGTGGCTCACAAGTTCAGCGAGATAGGCCCATGCCGAACTACAAAACTTTGCAAGAGGCAGCCAATTAACCCTGTTCAGTGTTGCAATGACATCATCATGTGTGAGAATCGCCAAACCAAAATGCATCACCCTAAACTCCCCAAGACCTGGACAGACTGCCAAGAAATGAATGATGTCTTCACGTACCCCCATATTACAAAGCGCACAGTTTTGCCTTGATACATCCCCGTCTTCGTAAACCTGTCTCCTACCATTTAGACTCAGCAGATCTCCACGAGCTTTACTCACCCATCGAAGTACAAACATAGATGCCCGCTGAGACTTAGCTGTCAGGTAAATGCATTTAACTCCATGGTCTAGAAGACGGTAAATACGGTCTCGTGACGCTAGTGCACTGGATCTGGTGTTTTCCAACCAACGATCCCTGATTTTCATTTAAAGATAGTCAAATCCCTCAGCAGTCCACCATGGTCAAGGGGAAAGTCAAAAGAACATCCATACTGTCCGCACAAACGTAGAAGGGCTTTATTCCGAAAAACCTTGCGTTCAGCCGTCTCCTTTGCCAAAATGCGGGGGTATCGGCCAGCAGGCATACTCGCCACTTTTTGCAAATATCTACAGTGAAGGGAACGAGTGTAGGCATACAGTGGTTCGACTCCCGCCCCCAAGTGTGGAAAATAGTCTGGGGTATTCCGGGGAAGATGAAAAATTCGCTTAATAAATAGTTTTAACAACTGCTTAATCACTCTGTACTGCTGAAAACCCCACACCTGAGCGCAGTAACATACTATAGAGCGAATAGATGCCAGAAAAACCTCGTATTTTACGTTGAGGGGAACCTGAGGACGATTTAGCAAGGAGGTGTACATTTTCGCTATGCTGCATTTGGCTAAAGTAACCTTCTCCTTGAGGTGAGAAGCGAATGAGAGTCCAGAAGTCAGAGTCACCCCCAGATATTTGTATGTACCCACTATCTCAACTGGGACATCATTGAATTTAACGATTCAGATAGCTTGAGTCGTCCACCCTTTCGAAACACCATGATCTTGGACTTTTCCAGGTTTACTTGAAGATGCCACCTCTCACAATACCGATGCAGGGCATCGATGTTTTTCTGACCCTGAAGAGTATGAAAATAGTTTCCGTGATGCAGTATGATCATATTACAGAATTTTCCTAGATGGTACATTTTGTGAAAATTCACTAAAATCCAACAAAGGTATTTAGGAAAGTCAATTTTGATTGTTTCTAAGAAATATGACGTTTTCATAGATTTTCCATAGGATGTTTATTGAAACACATGAAAACAAACAAGTTGGCTGCTAATTGAGAAATGGATGGCACAGTGTTTCCCGTGTCGTTTGAGCAGGAGTATATGTAAGTATGCTAATGCATAAATACATAGGGGAACATTAGCATCGCTGATTGTATTCGGGTAGATCTCTGGGATGTGAGGTCCTCCGATATCATCCGATCTGAGGGAAAGCACGTAGACAAAGAAACACAACCATTTTGGCCTGAAAGGAAGGAAATTCAAAAAACGTTTTCATACCTCAAAAATTAAAAATTTCTGAAACAAATTGAATAAAATACGTGTATTTTATCATGGCGTATTAACAACACCAATTGATTTTACAATGGAGTGAAACGGGATGTTATCATTGGCTCGTTGGGCTAAATAACACGTAAACAGATGAGGTTAACATTGAATTTTTGTTAGAATAAACCTACATATCTGGAAACCAAAATGTATGAATTTGTCAATAAAGAATAAGGAGGAATATCCCCGGAATATATCTGTAATGATTTCAATGAGAATTTTAGGGGACAATAACGTTATGTCTGATATTAATAGTATCAAGTTCTAATAAAACGCATTTAAAACGAAAAAACCTCCAACATTCTACATAAGCGTGTAACGCAATGGCAGGAGCCAGTGTGTATTTGTTCATCAAGCTTAGCAATAATTATGGGTTTAAATTACATAAACGATTCCATGATAAACTTGAGCTTAGCTTTGGAAGTGTACGAAAAGGAGAGCTAGGCTCAAATCCTATACCACACTTGGTTAGTTGGGTTGGAGTACGAAGTTTAATTAGTCTACCGGGAAAGAAATTTAGGCGCAGCTGTGCTCTCCCCGTTTAAATTAATGCTCATCTGTATCGCTCATGCGTGTAGTGGATTTTCCTCCGTTCACTGGGAAATGAGGATGTGAGGGAGGTGACGAGGATGTGAAAAGACGACGGTGGAATGAGCTCTGACAAATTAATTTTCTGACTAAGGGCTGCAGGTAATTAGCTTTAGGTTACTTGATACAAGGGAAGGCGTGGGAGGGTAAATGGAAGGGCGAGGGCGAGGCGCGTCACGGGAGTATGTACAGGGCGTTTTCCAAGGGGCTGCGAGAGGTGGCGGAGAGGGAGACAAATTGCCCTCAGGAGTGTGTGACGTTTAAAGAATAGGTAACGCACGTGTTTACAGCCTCATATGGACGATCCATGAATCATTGGATAGAATTACTTCCCAACTTGGAGAAAGTTATGGAACATATTCTGGGCTAAACTTGGAGAAGTAAACAGAAACAGTTAGAATAAATTGAATTACACGTAAGTGTAGATTTTAATTACCACATTATTATCGTTTAATTTTGTATGATGAACCTAGAAACGAAGCATCAACCGTCTATTAGGTCTGTTGCCAGCCACCATTCTCAACGGCCACCCGTTACAGAAACTGTCTGCAGTCCGACCGCCAACGTGACCGATTTTGGTTTATTATTCAATAATAAACCATTGTATTGTAATCGCTCTTGAAAAAAAATTTTTAACCCCCCTGAAAATTTCATGGTTTACGTTTGAAAGGGTGTAGAATCCAAATCTGCAATAAAAATTTCTCCGTCCGTCCGCCGTACGCCGTACCTATGCACGTTTTCTCCCAAACGGCTGGAGGAAAAAATCTGAAATTTTCAGGAAAAATCCATGTTGGTCCGACAACGCCCCAATTCTTTAACCAGCTCTCTCACTTAATTTAAACTGCCCTTCAAGGGTTGTCAAAGTTTTGTAAAAATCCCTAAAAATCTAAAAAAAAGTCAAGGCGGCCTAAATTTTGACTTTTTTTTGAAGAACTTTCCGTGAGGAATCGAATGAGCCCCTCCCCAGGTATCAAACCATTCCCGATGTATGATACGCCCGATTTATGGTGCCAACATTTGCATCCACATTCACTACATCACTAGGTTACTGCGATCAAAACAAAAACAACAGCGTTTTTTTTTTTTTTTAATTGCAGTAACTTAATGATGTAGTGAATGTGGATACTGGACTAACTCCTAAAAGGGTTTATAGCCGATACACGGGTTGAAGCATTCTGATATGCATGAAAAACGCTGCAAATTCTTTCACTGGGGTTTATTATTCAATAATTTGTGATTTGAATTTCTACCAAGCTTTGGAGTGTGTGTGTTTCACAGGTGATAGAGCGATTATTGAATTTAAGGAGATTTGCATAGAGCACGTAAATCGGTTCTCAACCAAAATACCTATTTGGATTGATCAGTTGATCATATTTGAGTGCCTCCTGAAATTCAATAATCGCTCTATCACATGTGAAACACACACACTCATGAATGCAAAAATGAATAAAATTGTAGAAATTCAAATCATGAATCATAATATTGACGGAAAATTTCCCAGTGAAAGAAAAACTAGCGTTTTTTGATAGTGTAATCCTTAAATACTAGAATCAACTTGGATCAATATGTGGTTTTGATTCGAATAAAATATATTTTGGTCCATTAGTTTCAGAGAAACTGCTCTGATTTTTCAACCAATGACACCTTGAAACACAAGCAAACCAATTTTTGACGGAGGATTAAATTTTCTCTTTCTTGGATGATACTGACCAGTATTAATTATTGAAAATAATAAACTAAACCACTCTTGAGATATGCTTTAATACTGGGACACTCAATTTGTTTTTGGGATAAAAATCTGAACTATCTAGTATAACTATCTGAACAAAACGAGAAGAAAACACACTATCTGCTTGCTCTTAACTCTCTTTTCGTGATGATGAGCTGTTATTCTGCAACGTGAAGAACAGAGGCGAAAGGGTCTACTTCGATACCAAGTGACAAAGAAACCGGTCTCGGATGACCAACAAGTTTACCAGGAACTGCCACAACCGCAGGTATGGAGACCCACCGCACCGTTGACTCAGACTCACGCAGTGGACCGTATTGTTCTCGAGGAATCCCGGGGATATCAACTATGTATTTTGGTAAGACAAAAAATGGAATCAATAAGGTGTTTTAAAAAAGGAATTCCTAAATTCAGAGTGGCATCATTTGGTGTTTTGATACAACGCAGGAACAAATGAGGAGCTCACTTTCAAAAGGGGTCATATCCACTTCCAAAACAATTTCAGGAAGTAAAAAAAATGTCCAAGGAGTTATTGATTGGGATTTAAATGTAGTTTTCAGTCTTTTTTAGCTTAGGGAGGCACTAGAAATTGTATCCCAAAAGATGAGTAGCCAATCTCTAAAACCAAGGGAGATACAGCTAATTATTTTTAGGATATGACCCCCTTGATCAAAATTTCGGATATAGTCCCTTTTGATAAAAAACGGGACAGTAGACCTCTATGGTTCTACAGCCAGATCATTTAAATGATTAATTTTACACATTGAAGAACAGAAGATGAAAAATTGCCTATGTAACCTACAAATGTGGGATTCTAGCTCAGAGGAGGGGAGCTGGTAAACAGAGATGAAAGCTACGGATGGAGGGGGGGGGGGGTGGCAGGTACACGAATGACCCCCTCGGGAAGACAAAATAGTGGTGATGCCGGGATAACAAAGGGCGGAAGGACCCCACCCCAAGGTTAGTTGAAGGAGTTTTTAGCGGGGGGGGGGGGGGGGGGGGGTGTGGGGTCGGTCGCTAAGAACTGGATTGTACTATTGTTAATCATTTAAATGATAAAACATTTCCAGTTCTCTATTTTTTCGTTCCAGGATTTCGAAAAATGGATATGACCCCTTCTGAAAGTAAGCTCCTCAAACGTGGTATATGGTTTTTAAACCCACATTATGTTCTTCAGCGTCACTCTCTCAATTTCTGATCGGTTTGCAGATTCTCGTTGAGCCAAAACCTCACTCTCTCATCGACGGAAGAGGTGCACCATCCCAATCTTAGGCCTAGTATCCACCCTCTTCCTTGAAAACCGAACTCCAATTGGGACCACTCGTACAACTAATTTCCAGCTTTGTGAGAATCCATCCGGCCACAGCAACTCAAGACTTGTTGCGGAGTTGTCTATTTCAGTCTGTTATCAATCCCTTTTGGAATAAAGAAAAATTTCCCCGCTAATGCAACTACTCACCGCACTTGAGCACAATAATGATATAAATTATGAACTCACACCATTGACGGCTCGATTATATTTTAAATACTTTTCTCTTTCTGCACTTTTGGATGTTACTGTCTGTCTGGTCCATTAAGAGTACCAGCAATAATAAATCATCGCCTAACATTATCCTTTTCCTGTAACGAAGGCCATGAACACAAACGTCAGCCACCAAAGAGGTAGAGGATCAGCATTTTCCAACAAAATGAGTTCTATGCTTGAATTTCTTTCTAATTATCCAGAACTACTGAGGCAGAAGTCTGACACGCTTGTTGTAGAGGTAAGATATTTGGGGTGAAGTAATAAGTTTTCCAAATCCAAAATCAAAGTTTGGTTTGAGCTGATTTATGAACATTGCATTGGTTTATTACATGTGAAATATATTGGACAGGAGAGATGGTTTGTGATGGTATGGATGGCGTAACAAATATTTAGTTTTTGTTGTACAATAGCTCAAATCAACAATGAATTCAAGTTTGAAATTAAGGATGGTGATATGCTAATAAATTTCAATATGTTCAATACTGAGATGAAAGGGGCGAAGGGGAATTGAGAAACGCTATCATTCGGGATGCATAATAACTCCAAAGACGATTCTACTCAATTTAAATAGTTTCGTGATTTCAAAACTTTAAAATCCGAAATCGAATTAAATTTTCGGAATAAACGGAAACATGTGACTATTTTGATCTTAACTCTGACTAATTCCATAAGAAACTTATAATCAGAAACTGTGTGACCCATGTCCTTTCTCATTGGCTGTCACAGTTTAGTCCGAACTTCATACTCGTACGCAAGGAATAAACTCGTTTGAGGACTTCCAAAAGTTGTTCTATAGCCAAACAGAAAGTGAGTTGATGAACTCGTCGCTACCATGGGAGGTGATTCAAGAATGTGTACGAGTCATTCGTTCTTCTAACTTCCATATTATCCCTATTACGTTCTGAAAATACACTCAGGATATTACAAATGCAAGAACTTTCCAGAGGAATTGTGAAGTAGTAACTAGTATAGCAGAAACGGAATGGAACAGATAAAACTTGGAGCATCCCGGAGGCGCTCAACTCGTCAACCGTAAAGGGTTTGTAATAAACTTTCTGAAGGAGACTAGGTAATGTAATATTTCACCACATGAAGTAATGTCAAGAACACGTAGCTTCGGGCAACATGACTATAATAATAGTATTTCTCGCTAAACTTTAGCCCTTTTCCGCCACCCTGCTTCCACGCGATGGGAAATTCTCTGGAAACTCCCCTCTGGCCCTTCCCTCGCTGTCACTTTCCCAAACCATCACTCCACTCCTCTCCTCGCTATTCCACCCAACCACCCCTAGCAATCTGATTTATAGCCTTGGTTTTAGGGTGCGAGGAGCTTCGGTTCGCCCCAGGCGCTCAACCTCTCCCCCTGTGCCCACGACCTTCAATTTACCAAGAATTCAGGTCCCCGCAGGAAGTTCAAGACCCGTCTCTTGCCACCAACGGCTTCCTATCCGTTGGTTATTATTAAAGGAATTTCTCCATCAGCCGCGATCATCCTCCGACAAGACACAATTTTGATTTTAAACCATCACTTTATACTATTGTGTAATAACAAAGTGGAGGTGGCAATATCAATATCAGAGATCAAGGAATTGTGTCTCCCAACAACGCAATTAGATTCACAGCTTATAACACAAAAAGCCGAGACGAAAAAATAAAAAATAAAGAAAACCGTTATAAAGAGCATATCAATAGAAAATGTTAAGCGTTTGGCTAGAAAACCGAATCTTCTAGAAGTATTCAAGTTGAAGTTTAGCAGAATTCAATTTCTAACTGGGTAATTAAATATATTCAAGGAAACGCTGCGAATTTCTTTCCGCAGCTCTTCAGGAAACGATTCATTAGTTCCGAATGCAGAGAGACGACATTCATTGCACTATTGATCGCGAATGGGAAAACCCAACAGTTGAGGCTGCTAAAGCAGCAAGACAGATTATGGTTCTAAGCACGTAATGTAGCAATTCAGTAGTTATCAATTGCGAGGTTGTCAACTATACAAATTCATCTACGTAAGTTTCAACCATAACTGAAAGGATGTCCAACTAAAGGATGTCTGTGCTAATTGGCAAGAGCCTCGATATTTTACTAGTGTTCATTGATTGAATCCTATCAGGACAACTAACTTAAATGATAGGTGTCAGTCAAATATAAATCTAGGTCTTTATCTAAAATTGCTAACCATCTCTATTCTGCACACTTGGACATTTAAATTGATTAAAATATTAAATTTTAATCTCAGAACACCGTAAAAAAAGGGCTTAAAATAAATCAATGGTATAATTTTTACTTCAAAATAGAATCCTTTTATAACAACCTGGGACACCATTGAAATCAGTGACCATTCAAAGAGATTTCTGCCGTTTCCGAGATTGAGGATTCTAGTACGCAAATGTTATTCAGGCTCTCCGGTCTTCCAATCAAGTGAAACACCCTAAGGATCTTACATTAAGAGGTCTTAACATCCTCACACTCCTCACTAGATATCACAAAGCGAGTGAATGCAAATAGAGATAACACTATTAAACGAATTCACCCAATAACTTGAACGGTGAAACGTGATCACCATGAAACAGATACAGAGACTGACAAAATCGAGTTCTGAAGAAAGCAGCATTTTGGCATGCCATTGGCGCTAAAAAGAAATGGTATACTTCCCCTTGCTTATAACCTCCTTAGGATTGTAGCAAAGGGCAACCCTTTCTCAGGGAGTTCACGACACGAACAAGGTTGATTTTAAATAACTCAACTTCATATTGCGATGATCATCAGAATGAGACTTTAACTAGTTCGGAATAAAGTTCGTTTGCGCTCGAGCTACAGAGTTAAACGAGTTGTGTTGAACAAGGGACGGCAGTGTGTGCACCACACAATCATGACCTCCTGAGGTGAAATGTGACGAAAGTTAAGGGAGACCCGACCACTGAATAGAAAGGTTGGGACGGAATGGAGCTGGAATAATTTACTCGATAACAACGTATTGTGACGCGGAAAGTTGTATAGTCCGTTGTTCACGTAGATGGCTTGACCTTTCGACTGACCTAGGGTCGTTGATATAAAACTCCAAACACCTGTTGATACGAAGTAGTGCATAATATAACAGGGGTGTCCACAGGCGGGGGTCCACAACGCAGACTCCGTCATAGAAATTCTTGTGGAGGGAGGGCAGTTGATTGAAACAGTGTTTAACGTGACGATATTGAAAAATGGTCGGGAAACCATCACATGTTTGGTTGTTGTGTGATTCGAATGTGTAAAATTAGTTGTTGTGTTGGAAATATAAGTTTAAATTGTTGAATTCTACTCTCGTTAATTTGGAGGGTTATTACATTGGGGGCCCGTCAGGGATCGTTGAAAAATATTGCTTGAAACAAAGACAAGATGACACGTCGTCGGGAAAATCAACGTCGTTGGTTCGGACGATTTCAACTCGTAATACACCGGCTGAGTCTGAGGATAACAGAGCCGATGATAATGTGACTCAACTTGATCCCCGAGTATCCGCATTAGAACAAAGTCTGGAAACTGTGCAATGCGAGCTTGCAGCGGAACGGAATATTACACAAGAGTTGCTGGACAAATACGAAAATAAAATAAGACTGCTACAAGAAGAAACAGAACAACTCAAATCATCTAAAAACAATCTACAAACACAAGTAATGTACGCCTTCAAAGACAAGAATTAGTCCAGATTCATGAAGGGTCTGTGATGAATTTTGAAGGAAAAACTGCTTGGGAAGACTATGCTGGGCATTTTGAGTTGGTGTCCACAGCTAATAGTTGGACGTACGAAAGGAAAGGCCAGAAATTGGCAAGTGCATTACGTGGTACTGCTCTGGGAGCCGTGTTGGCTTCAGTTCCTCAAGAGAAACGCGTTGATTTTGATAGTCTGGTGGCTTCACTACAAAGCCGGTTCGGGCAACGACACCTGAGTCTCTGATGGTAGAGGGAATTAGAAATGCGACATCAACAACCGGGAGAATCAGTGGTTGAACTGGCTACAGATATCGAACGCATGGTACGTCACGCTGTTCCCGATTGGCCAGAGCAATGCAAAGAACAACACATCCCTACGGGGGACGTGAATTCAAAGTAATGCCATTCGGGTTATGCGATGCCCCAGCTACAAACCCACGCTCCTAATCAGGAAACATACCAAAATTACAGCCCATATGGACAGGGCCAAGGGTAATAGTGAAATAGTGAAACGAATCAATGATGTGCTGTTCGAAGTCCGCATGGGAAAAATCGGACGTCGACTTCATGCCAATCGACTCGCAAAAGCGGATATAAGACTCGAGGTCGAGCCTGAAGGAGGGGGGGAATAGTGTGGTAACCCACCACATGTTTTGTTGTTGTGTGATTCGAATGTTTGTTGGTGCAGATATAAAATTAGTTGTTGTGTTGAAAATACAAGTTTAAATTGTTGAATTCTGCTATCATTAATTTGGAGGGTTATTACAATATAATACACCACTAGATAGGACGTACATAATAATGAACCTAGTAATTAATTTAATTCTGGTTTGTTTTTCTATCTGAAAATGTATAAATGACAATTACAATGATAGAATATTCTCCGACTGGGTTTGAATTTTCGCAATACCTATACTATAAGGGAAGCTTACGCCACGACGAATAATCTTGGTGTGTACAATAGATATCTAGAATGAAGAAATCCAAAATAATCGAAGAATTTTCAGATTGAGGAACATAAAGAATAAATGGCCTCAACATATAGCAAGATTATTCATGTTTGCTTTAGTACCGAACTCAATACATTCAACAAAGCATAATGTGGTTTACCAGTTAGGTTTTAGTAGAATTAATTTCCATAATTCGACAATGAAATGGCACCATCAAACTGGTTATATATAAATTCAATACTGTTTTAGACATCCATTGAAATGCTCCACCCTTTTTAGTACCAATTTAATAAAAACAAGGAAAGTAGATTATTATTATTACTCATAACCAAACACAGAGTCATTTGAACTGATAACCGGTTTACTGCGAGAAACGTCGTGTTTAAAGACAAAAAAATCCTTGTATTTCGGCATTATAATTCTGTTAGGAAAGTATCTTAGTTTTCTAACATCGTGCTTATCAATTTCCTTTCCAGAAAGTTCGTTTCGGAACTATGTTTCAGTGGTAAGACTTCAGATCCAACAAAATCACAATTATGAAGAAAGCTGTAGAACACGGAAAACATTTTTGAAATGTTCCTCCCATTAATTACCAAAATTGTACCTTTATAATTTATTTGCATTGGTTAGGTACTTCTTATTTAATTAATCTTCATCGAGTTGCACTAGCAGATAGTTTGTGGATTTGTGGCTCGAATTTGGAAGCGAAATGAAGACGAATGTTTTGGCATCGAATGGCGTAAACGACATTGGGAAGTAAATCACTTAAAATGCGATGGCGGCCTGCCAATCTCAGAGACAAACGAAGGAGGGCGTGAGACCAAACCCTATACATTTGTTGTTTGCAAAATAAAAGCCACGCTGTGATTTATACTTCATTTCGTACATGAGCCCACCGTATTTCTTCCTTACTCCAACAGTTTAGACACTACCAGGTACTATCATGTATTATATATTTTCCGAAGATCCTGCGCTTTTATTTACACATTTCATCCTAATTCAATAACTGATTATTCTAGCTTATGAATTAAAAACAGGCCGCACACCAACTTTGAAGATCCCCTTACATATCAAGGGCAAACGGTAC
This sequence comes from Creontiades dilutus, assembly GCA_031894815.1. NCBI lineage: Eukaryota > Metazoa > Arthropoda > Insecta > Hemiptera > Miridae > Creontiades > Creontiades dilutus. Next base: position 769,930 of record JAVIWC010000736.1, on the reverse strand, counting down.
AGGAACCAACTCAGTCAGCTATCTGGGGATTCAGCTGTGTGGATCGACTCTGTTTAATAAAGCATCTCAGTCCCGCATCTCCAAGGCAAGAGTAGCTTCTGGAATTGCAATTGACGCTTTAGCTCGTGGTTCGTGCTCCTCCTGGGACTCAATCACCAAAATCTTCAGGGCATCTGTGTTGGGAACACTTTTGTACTCTGCACCAATCTGGGCCTTGAGATATTCGAGAGACATAGAATGCTTGCAGGTACAATACTTCAAAAGAGTCCTTGGTCTTCCACGTTGCACTCCCAGCTATATGGTAAGGCTTGAGGCTGGAATATCTCCGCTGGCATATGAGGTTCTCAAACTAAGCCTTAACTTCCTCATTAAGATCCTCAGAATAGATGATGCGAGGTATCCAAAAATAGCCCTCTTAGTTCTGATATCCTTGGACAAAAAGCCAACGAATAATCCGAGATTCAACTGGTTCACTCAATTGAGAAACTTGGTCCACGATTGCACTGGTAGCACTACAGTGGTTGAAATAGATGCTAAAGCCTTAGCTACATCTCTTCCGATCATGCTAGAAACAGCCAAACTTTTTCTACTAGATCGCGACTTATCCAGCCTATCCGATTCAAGATATAATGACTCCTTCGTCCATCTCTACTCTCCACACCCTGGCTGTCAGGACTACCTTAATCTAGAAGTACCTATCGTCTTCAAGCGGCTCCTAGCTCAAATCAGAATGATGGGTTTTTACAGTTCTTCGCTCAGAATGGGAAGGAAAATCTTTAGATTAACCCCAACAGAACTCTGCGAAGACTGTTCAAAACAGGAGTATCAGACTATCTTTCATGTCCATGTACTCAAGTGCGAGGGAAGCCATGTGCCCCTATCTTCTCTACCCAGAACTCGCCATATCCATTATCCGTTCGCCGAATCAAATTGACCTACAACGTCTTCATAATTTCATCGCCTCCATCTTCAAAGTACGCAGCCTCTGTCTGTTCGACGAATGAATAATAAATAAAATAATAGTAATGAATAAATAAATAAATTAAAAATAATTAAACTGAAAAAGGAATAACGATAAATTTGGAAAATAATAATGATATAATACAAAATTAAGAATAGATAACACAATAAATTATATTTAAATAATTTTAAATAAAGGAATTACGACTGAACAATGAGCAAATCAGTGAAATTAAAAAAAAGGACATCATAATAACGAGAAAATATCTAATCACTATGTAATTATACACAATCGTTGTGTCATTTTCCATACTGTTGTATTGCATATTGTACTTTATTCAGAAGGTTGACTTTATTTTTGTTTAAACGAATAAAGGATGTTTTGATTTGATTTGAATTAAAAACAGCTGAATTATTTGAAGAGAAACTTAAAAATGTAAACAAAGCATGTTCAAAGGTGAATGAAATAAACGTAACAACTGGAAGAGAACTAAGAAGTATAAGGAACCATCTTCCAACTCAAGATGAAGTACACGGCTTGCCATATAACGAGATGCTAAATGTTCAAAGGAGCAATAAAAACGGAGGCAAAAGACTGGGAAGGGGTTGTGGTAGGGAGATAACTTGTTGACGTTGGAGCGAACTACCTTATATACCTGCCCTAATAATTTTGAGTAGGTCCTCCCTGACAGTTACGAGGGAAGAATTGGTTCGAGATGAAGGAAACGGAGATAAAATACTAAAACGTTACGGCAGCGGGGAAAAAAACTTGTTACGAGCTCAATTTCCTATAAGCGGGAGCGAGATGGGACGCCCAGGGTTCGCAGGTTGTGTCCGGGAAAGTGGAAGGTTTGCTGTGGTGGGGGGACGAAGGGAAGAGCACTAGATCAAGTCCGATTCCTGAGAACGAAAAAAAGGGACAAAAAAGAAACCACTGGGGTGTATGGGGGCTGGCCAGGTGAATTTAGTCACCTGCCTGAACGGTCACGTGCCTGCGTCTACCTTACTATAGGGGAACTTTGGTGATTAATACTATTACAACCGAATTCAACCATGACGTATTATACTCCTCACCATATTCAAGAGCTTCGTATAATAACTTTACCTAAATTACCCCTTTACGACATGGTAAAGTCGACACTTTATCGATGACACGATCGACCTGTGTCATCGGAGGTCGATCCACACATATCCGTGACGTGACGGCACCGTTGCCCTCCGTGTTCCATATCCTCCAGTGACATCCGTGATAAATGTTTCACTGCCATTCACACAGTACTGTACCTTTCCGTGTCAGTGTTCTTCAGTGATTCATGTTTTCATTTATTTTATGATGCTATTTTGTATAATATTGTTTTGTGTAATACTATTTTGTTTGATAACAAAAAATTTAAAAACTCACCATCGACATTCATTTTGTGGCCAATTTCCTGCCAAATTCTTCCCTTCCAATCGGCATTCAGGTATTTGGGGTCTTTCATATTATATAACGCGGGCCTTTCCTGAACCAGCTGAATGAGAAGCTCGTCGTTCATATTCCAAAATGAGGTACCTACTAGAGGTGTGTAAACCCAGGTCACCCAAGGGAATTGACTCCCTGCAGGTCACTCAGTTCAAAGACAAGGTCAGTGGGAGAAGTTCACCAGTTCGCTCCATGGATGAGTGCGACCTGCAGTTTACTCCGCTATTCACTTTGTGAATGAATGTGACCTCTATTACCTTCGTTTACAGTCAGGGTTCGGTAGATGACAGACGTCCACTGTACTCCTTAGATGGGTACTTATGAGTAAAACAATGATGGGTACCGAAACGAGGTCATTTTCCGAGTCCTCATGAATAAACTTTATTTGAATGGCAGAATCTGCTGTAAAGGAACGGCGACCTGCCCGGGTCGTTAGGTGGGGACAGTGAACGGTTATCTTGAGCCAAGACTCCTCAGCAAGCGTTTGCGATCTGCAGGTCTCGAACTTCACTTGCCACGAAAAGTTCGCGACCGTCTGAGCAGTTGGAATGTCGGCCACGGAGAGCCATTCTGTCACAAACGTCTTGTGATGAACTGCAGGTCTTCCTTCCACAGGTCGTTTGGGACAAGTTCACTTGAAAGAGAAGGTCTTTGAGACAAGGTCACTCACTCACTACCCACCTCTAGTACCTACACTTAGAAAATTCAAAGACAATCAAGAGAGCGGACTCGTTTTCACGTCCGGCAAAACAGAAAATATCGGCGGGTCCGTATTTTTTGTTTTCACTGATGATACCGGAAGGGCACTGTGAGCGGCGGAGCGTCACTGACTCAGTAGACGTATGTAGTTCCACGAAATTGTATTCTGAGCCTCGCCAAATCACAGACCGCCTTTCAATTAATGATAAAACTTTCTCTTCATGGCGATTTTAGTTCCAACTCCAGTTCCTTAGTAAACAATACAATAGGAGGGAGTTGGGCCGATATCGAAGACAAGTTGTAATCGTTCCAAGTCGTTCCACCTCGGTATCACGTTGCACAGAACGGTCCCAGAGAACGGTCTCAGATAGATCGTCACACTTCTAATGGAGAGAAGCTCAGTTTTGAGTCTCGTCTTGAGAGCTGCCAAGTCATGGTTATCCACTAGTAGCAATCTCGTCCAAATTGCGGTGGTACCAGTATCAAACCTTGAACTTATTGAGCCCTCACGGTAAGCAAGTTGTAATCAAATTTGGGGAAAATTTAGTACAAAATAACGAAACATATCTGCCAGTAAAAAGTTGATGCGTAAGGATAACTACACGATTTTTAGGAATGCGTCGCATCTTCGACTAGTTAGACGGGAGGTTTGTGTCATGTTTGACAAAGTTTGCAGAAAACAATTCGTTCAGTTGTTTTCCGGGAGATACAAGTACTAAATGGATAGGTGAAAAAGAGACAATTTCATATTTTCTCCAGGATGTTTTTAAAAATAGATAATTTTAAGAAGTAAGACTTTTAAAGTAACTTTTAAACAGATAGAAAAATTGATTTAAACTCTCACCTATACATTTTCTTCAGCGCCAACGTATATTTCAGAATAAATTATAATGAGCTGAGAAAATAATGACTATAGAGTTTTTGTACAATAGCTTCACGAAACAGTGTAGTAGTAAGAAACGCTCCAGTAATTAAGGTTTATGGCTTGGGAAGATAAAAACATTGCAATTCCGTGTTTGCCGAAGTAAAGAACAATGATCGCTGAAGAGGGGGGATATTAAAATTAACTACGACCGTAAAAAGTAATCTAGAAAGTGTAAAAAGTGGATGTTATCTTGAAGTAGGAGTAAAGTACAATCCAAGGGATGGAAAACGACGTGCTGGAGGATAATAAATTCACGAGAGGAAACAAGGATGTTTCCAGGTTGATTGGTGGAGTGAGCGGAGATTAAAATTAGCCCATAGCGCTCGTGAAGCGCTTCCCTCAGATGGGGAGGAGAGGGCTCAAACCATAATAAAGAAACTCATGGAGCACAGTGGGAGACGGCTTGATGTAGTACAAGAGGAAAAGCTCAAAAACACCAATCTCCTTGACGAACAAAAAAGTTTAATAGAGTTCAATCACACATTTTCTGAACATGAGAGAACTCCGGAATTCATAACAACTTTAGCGAAATTCGTCCTGAACAAAAATGTATTCAAATTTGAAGATAAACTCTTCCTCCAACAGAAAGGTACCACTATGGGCACTAGAATGGCACCAGCTTATGAAAATCTGTTCATGGCCCGTTCGCAACAAGACTTCCTTTCACATCGGACACTTCAGCCGCTAATTTGGAAAACATTCATCGACCTCACCACCTCAGTACACATCAAAATAACAAACAAGCAATTGTATTTACACTACGAAAGTTGCCACCCCCGTCACACAAAACAATCCATACCGAGAGCTCTTTCGATCAGGGGTCATCGTATTTGCAATGAGAAGGAAGATAAGGACATATACTTGAACAAATTAGCTGATAAATTAAAAACAAGAGGATACTCTGCGAAAATACTAAAACAAAAAAAGCGGGAAATTAGACCTCAATGGTTCTACAGCCAGGTCATTTAAATGATTAATTTTACACATTAAGTACCGAAGATGAAAAATTGCCTATGCAACCTACAAATATGGGATTCTAGCTCAGAGGAGGAGAGCTAGTAAACAGAGATGAATGCTACGGTTGGGGGAGGAGGGCTAACAAGGGTTTACGTGAGCGCATTCTGTGTTCATAAACGGTACTTACTAAGCCTAACCAACTCCCTGGAAAAATCTGTAGATTCAACCAGAGCACCAGAGAGGCTAGTGCTTACCAAGGTGCCAGGTACACTAATGACCCCCTCAGGTGGACGGAAAAGTGGTGATGCCGGGATAACAAAGGTTGAAGGAGTGTTGAGCGGGGGGGGGGGGGGGGCTGTCGGGTCGGTCGCTATGAACTGGATTGTACTCCCGTTAATCATTTAAATGATAAAATTATTCCGTCTCACATTCAACACAACCCTACATCCCGAAATTCTGTCGAAAAAGTTCAACTCACAACCACATTTTTTCTTCGGCGTTGAGACGATGAGCAATGTTTCCTCTCAGCCAACCCACAGACCAGAAAGGTATTCTCTCAAGCGCCTCCGTTGTCCTGTCGACAAGGATCGTCTATCGGAAACATTCTGACGCACAGACGATCCGATAGGACAGAACAATTAAGAGGACTGCATCCTTGCGGCAAACGAAGATGTAAGGTTTGTCCACTGACGCCAGAAGAGGAAAACTTCACGCTCGCAAATAACTCAAACTCATACAGATGCAAAGCGTCGGCAGATTGCCAGACAGCTACGTGTCCCAGCATTTTATGTTGGAAAAACGGAGACGGCGCTCAACCTAAGGGTAAATAACCACAGATCACCAGTGGTCAGAAAAAACGAAGATCTGCCCATAAGCCGCCATGCCTCGTCGCATGATGCTTCATTCGATGACTGATAGATAGATAAAGCATGCTTTATTGATAAGTACAATGCACCAGCAGATAAATACAATCAAGGAGTCATGCAAATCATCGTGGTCATAGAATGACCGTCCGAGGGATTCGCCGTCAAAAACAGTTTTAGCTAGAAAAATAATAATAATTGCTTCCTTAACGAATTTTACAAAACATAATATAACGTCTAACTAATGCTAATGGATATACCTAACACATGATATAACATATAAATAATACTTAATAATATTCACAACACATTCATAATGCCATAGCTGGAACCCTTCTTTCAAGAATGGTTAAAAACCATATTCAAGCTTCGCCTTATATCTTAGATTCCAGGCCACCATACAATATTTTATTAATTTAGGACTTCCAGATTTTATCAACTTTACGTATTCGCCCCAATTTAATTAAAAAATACCCAAATATTTTGCTCTCACAGCATGCAGTGCACTACACCTGGCTATAAAAGTCATTCGATGACTGTTTTGGCCTAAAAATCTAGAAAAGAGTGCGACCCGGAGATAACAAGTTGGCGCTGCTTCAATCAGAGAGGGCCCATGCAAATGTTTTGAAAGCATATGATCCTCCAGGTTTGAATATCAGGCGTTAGCTGGGCAACAACACTTCTCCATGGCACATCATTGTCAAAATTTCCAAAAACCAAATTTTGAGGTGATGTACAGAAAATCCCACGTCTCTATACCTCAAAATCAGTTGATAGGGTTTTTGGTAAAACCCCCCACCCCGGATGATTTGTAAAATTTGACTATAATGACTATAACTACACTTGAAACATTTAGTTTCAAAAGAAAAATTATAGAGATAGGTATATTTTGCGGGAAATGAGACCCATTTCAGGTTTTAGCTCATGAAATAGGCTAACGTCGTGGTGTAGATATTTGGTTAGAGTTGTGTCACAATCCCACAGAGAAAGAAACTAATTTGACGATAGCTGCTACACTGCAGTGACCTTTTCTTAGATTTGCCCTCTAAATTCCTTCGAACGCTTTCCCGATTCAAATAAACTTATAAATTATACAATAATCTATGATAAAACAACCAACTTTGAGGTGCTCCTTATTAGGTACATTGTACTGAAGGATTTTCCTCTTTGTGGCAACAAAGCCTACCTACGTAGCAACACCGGAACCTACATCCAAGATGGTTGTTCAAACCAGGGTTTTGAACGCACTTAAAACTTGTTATGTTTCGCTCATTGTTAGATCTCGAATAGTAAAAAGCGGGAACAGTTACAGGTCATCCCATATTTTTCTTCCCGATCACCAGGTCAACGTTTTGTTAATCCTTTAACCACTTATACCAACACCCTATCCTATACTGACAAGTAACAATACAACTTGGAAACTCCTTGCATTCGTAAAAGGCATTTCTTTCTCATTCATTCCTTGGGAAACCAAAAGTCCAATCAACTCCGGGTTTCCCCCTGTGAAAATTAGCTAGATCTTGCCCTTGTGCATTACAAGTTCCTATTGGCTCCCCATTTTACCGTCAAATGCCCCTTTTCCGGTACATTTTTCGAGCCGTAACAAGTGATTTGTAAAAAGTGCACACAAGATCAATCAAGAAGCTTCCACGTTGGAAAATCCGCACAACTGAAATTGTAAATGAATAATTATAGTACATCTATAAATCGCAACCAAGGCCAGTAAAGCTCCTCACGTTTTCACACGGACGCTAAACCACTTTTATTGAAGGTAAAAGAAACACAGTAAATTTATATTTCGGCTGATTTGCCTGTGTAAAATGTAGAACTATTGTATATATATACATTTAGGCTTGAATTGTTTGAATTAGGAGGGAGTTAAAGTTATGCATAAATGAAACAGGATATTGGACCGTATGCTGCGGCACGAGTCAGCCAGACCCAGACCGGCGACTTCCCATACCCCACCTATTCAACCGGCTTCATAATAGAACCTGAGCAGGAATTGAAAAAAGGTAAAGGCAAAAAACTGCCCACAGCGGAGCGGAGCCTGCCTGGACGTATTCTTCGGACCAATCCAACCTCGTCACCACAGTACAGAAAAAAACCCCTACCGCCACCGTCGAACGACATTTTTGTAGGACGTTCTTCGGGTTGAATGAATATTTGAAACGCAGTTGGTGACAACAGCTAGGTTTGTTCACGTGAGTAGTTCCTGAAAGAGGCACGTTTCAGGGGCTTGTCGGAGAATAGGAACCAGGAAAATATCGAATGAGGCTGGGTTATCAGTTATCATACTCGAGAGAAGGAGGTAGAATAAAAATTATCTGGACGTCCACAGTATCAGTGAAAGCAGATGGAAATTTTTACTGATACATCTAAAATTGGAATGCACAACCTTCATTATGGTAAGTCTTTATAATTTTTAGAACTACTCGGATTCAGAATCAACACATCCTTTCGTCAGCGGGCAGTAGTTATAAACAATGTCTAATGGAACTTGAGATGATAGAGCTAAGTGTTATACCAAGGCAACGCAAGTTCACGTGAGCAGTACCTGAAAAGAGGGCGTTTCAGCTTGTTGGAGGGTTTGAAGTAGGAAAATATCAATTAGGGCTAAGGGTTGTCAGTTAAGATATACGAGAGAAGAAGGTAAAAGTAATCTTCAATAAAGTAGCAATGTTCTAGGTATCGGTAATTTTGTGTATATATATAGTAGTGTATATATAAAGATGAAAGTATCTGAGTATATCCGTTTTTCATACAGGGGGTGGTTGGACGCTGGACGGGTAGAATTCACCCCCCAGAACCCCCGACCCCGCCAGTGAAGGGGAGAGGGCCACAGCGGGGCGGAGCGTCTCCCAGGGCAACCGACGTGCTCCCCTCCTCAGGGACTTGGAATATACGATTTTTTGACTTAGCGTATTGTTTTTATACTCCCTCATTGTGTTATTCACCTATTTCCTCTTGACCTGCGTAGCCTTAAAACTAGTAGCTCATAAGACGCATTTGTGCAATATCGCTGCTCCATTTAAAACTGGAGTGCACATTCTTCATTAACGCTTTGTAAATCATTACAATATCTTAAAACTAACCCGATTCAATGTATCGTTCCAGTTATATTTAAAAGTTAAAGAGGTAAATGATTGTTCTACAGCAGTTCATGCTCTAGAGTAAAATTGAACGTCAGGACATAGCATTTCAGGAATGATGCCTAAAGAAAATCATCTTCCTGAGATTAAGAGGAAATATGGTGAAAAAAACGAATTTTATACTAACGATAATTCACCGTGCGCAGTTGATTGAATACGTTTTCAGCGAACTCACCTTCAGGGCGGAGAAACTTCACTCCTGAAAACAAAACAAAAAACTAATTAGGTATATAGAGACTGCACAAATTAAAAAAACAGTATATGATACACACACAAACTCTCACACACACAATTTTTTTTTTTTTTTCAATCTCCCCTCAAAGGTGGAGGGGGCACGCCATTAAAATATAAAAACGAAAAACTAAATAAAATAAAAGTGGGGAGGACGCCCAGGTTTACCCGACGCCGGCCCTGGGGATATGGGAAGTTGAGGATGATGGAGGAGGAAAGGAGGTGCCCCTATAAAATGACCACCAGTTTAGGTAAGAGCCCCGGATGACGCGGTTGGTGATACCACGAAGTACTCCTGATGAGATGCCCAGCTCAAGTAACTCCGTGGCGGTTGCAGCCATAACCTTGATGTTGTTAGGCGCCACCCCTTTTAGCTCAGATATCGCTTGCCGAAGGTCATTCTTATCATATTTACTTATCTTAGCCCTCCAGGTCTGCTCCATGTCCACGCTGCCACTGACAACCTGGACATCCATGATTATGGTAGACTCATCGGGCTTAACGGCAACGATATCTGGCTTCTTGCCCTGGTCACTCGGCATATGATACAGCCTCTCTCTCTCTCAACATCCCATCCGCTGGATGACAACTGTCGAAAACCGGGTGTGAGTAAATCATTTTGTAGAGAATTTTGTCTACCTCATTTTATAATAGAGTGATTTTCTCGTTAGGATTCGTAGTTTTCGAGTTATAGCGGAAAAACTGAAAAAAGTTCGAAAAAATCGCGGTTTTTCGGCCCCCCTGAAGTTAGCACAAGGTTAATTTGTTCGGAAAATGAGGTGTAGCACCCCTGGGGGTGGAAACAACCCAGCAAATTTGCGGAAAGTTGGGAATTTTTACAAGCTACTAATTTTTTGGCAACAGATGACTTCGTGGAATGAAAATTTAATTTTATTGGCGTCGGATGCGGACGGTCACGTTGCCAAGATACCATGAGTTGTGATGATGTCACGACTCAGCGACCAAAATAATCGATCACGTTCGGCACCGGGATGGTTTTGCATACATATGAACAGAGTAGAGCTCATTTCCTCATCCTCACCCTCTCCACAAGCCAACCTTGATATCAAGATAACCAAAACGTTTATAAGATTAACAAGTTATAACAGCTCAACTCCAAGGAGGTAAATATTTTCATGATTATATCAAGAAACTAATCATTTACTCATAATTATGAGCACTCACTCGACCACAGGAGTGAAGCATGATCTGTCCTTGCTGTCACAGGTACACCACTATCTAGTCCATAATGACGAAAACGTTCCAAGAGGAAGCAGCTCCTTTCTTGTAAAACAGTTAGTTCGTCTCTGGGCGGTATTCAACTGCAGTATGCTATAACTTGCTCTATCTCCTTGTTTCTATGATAAAATGGAACCACTTGTAATAAAATTCAAAATGAATTTGAAGTCGAGCCAATGATCGAGCTGCTGTCACTGCCTTCAAAAGATCTTAACTCTCTCCATTGTCCGCTTGAAGCTATCCTTGGTCCCTTCCAGTTCGTACAAAGTTTTAGCACGCTAGCAAATTTAACAAATGAGCAGTAATAGGAGCAAAGCTCAACAAAACCTGTGCATCTCCTTCAGTGAATTTGGAGTAGGCTTTGACAGGATGTGCTCTGCCTCCGATGGATCTGTCTGCACACCTTGACCAGATATAATATACCTCCGATAAGCATTAAGTCGGAAGCAATTAATTCAAATTCATAAGACCAGGAAAACCTCCCTGAGCCAATCCAACATTTCTTCAAAGCTCCCTGCATCAATCTGCATGTCCTCAAGGTATTAGTGCCTTTTTTCTGGATGAGATTGTGAAGCAGTATATTCATTACCTGCTGAAAGGTGGGAAGTGCATTGCACAACAAAATTTTATTACCAATAACTGAGAATCCTCGAGGCGTACAAAATGCTGCCTTTCGGCCATAAGCCTTTTCCAATGGGATCTGCCAGAATCCACACTTGAGGACTAGAGATGAGAACCAGGAACTACCTGTAGTTGCCTGCAGTAGATCGTCTATAAGTCTCAGGGGATGTGGATCTTCCTAGGTTCATTTAGTTGTCTGGAGTCAACATAGAACCTCTTTGAGCCATCTTCCTTTTTGAGAAAGACCACAGGACTGACACAATGACTACCTGACGGTTCTGTTACCCCTTCCCTCTCCATGTCTTCAATCAGTAGGACAACTTCTGTTAGAAGCTTTGGTAGTATTCTCCGTGAATATTGTCATATAGGAATCAATGGTTTAACCAAAATTTCACGTTTAACACCTGCAATTCATTCTTCCGAAACCACTGCCCTGTGCTGCAAAAATATTGGAAAACTCCCTCACCTGGTCAGCCATTCCCACCTGCTGTTCTTATCCTAACCCCATTCTAGAGTGCCTGATAAGGTCTTCCACATGTTGTGTGGTCTGACGTGGCATGATATTTTCTCTCTCTTCCAGCTCTGACAGACCTCCAGCTAGAATTTCTTCGTCACTCTCAACTTGGTTCACTCCCCAGATGTCTTATGGGTCTTATGATCACACCTCCGAGTCCTGTACTTTCACAGACTCTCTGGTAACCTCAGATGTTCCTGCATGGATCTTGCAATTCGCTGCTGCCAAAAAATTCATTCTCAGTATAGACTCATTTTGAATGTTTACCACGAAAACGTATTCGACTCTAACTGTTCAGCACTGCTGTTAGGCAATGCTATTCATTGGGTTTGGTTTCCTTCCCCTCAGTTGATTCATAAATATATGTTTATGAATGCTACCTTCATTTTGTTCCATAACGCTGCTTTCAGAGCCTGTATCATTTACTGATACGAAAAGTGGGGGCCCAGGAGGGTAACCACTCCAAGGGCTGACTCCTGCAGAGCAGAAACATTCTCTTCGTCTTGCCAACCACTTGTCTTATTGATCCTTTCAAACTTGAATAAACAATCACCCCAGTAGGATTTCTCATCATAACACCTGCTTTTATTTTACTCCGATCTTTACTTCTTCTTTACACAAATTCACTGATGGCAGCCTGTTCTTCTGTTGGTTGTCGTCACCCAATGTTTTTGATTCTTGGACCGTTTCCTCATGAAATTGTCGCAACTTTGCATTGATTGTTTATCGATCGATCTCCAAGTTCAAATGGAGAGTTGTCAAGGCGCCTGTATGCGCTCGAAGTCCATCTTCCTTTATTGTAGGCTCCGAGTATAATTCCAACTTTTCTCTCTTGGAATGGGAAGAAATCCGCCCTGGACTGCCAATATTCACAATCCTTCCATTACGCATTTTGCCCTTCAATATCTTCGAGGCGTTCTTCGCTGCCACCCATTTTCCAAAACCCCACTTCCGACACCTCTTGTATGTAACAAACTTCTTAAATAGTTAAGAGCCGGTATTTTAACTTTTAACTCCCGGAACATTTCAGTCAGAACAAAAACTAAAACTCAACGATGTTGGGAACAGGAAACCTTAGCTTGGAAACCGAACAAACCATGAAAACACATGACCAAACTTCCTAACAATGTAGGTAACGGTTGGTAACTAAATTAAGTAGACAAAAGCTGCAATAAGGATGATCACTCCACAAGCTCAATAAATGTAATAAGACGAGCCAAATTGATGATGATGAACCGGAATTCAATGGTGTCGTTTATTCGAACGGTTCTGATGTGCCGAACGAAGCTACGGGTGAAATATGAGTTGAAGAGAAGAAAGGCGCAAACCGACGTGAGGTGAGTCACAGTTTTAAGGGTGATAGCTGACGGAGGATAATGATCCAACCTGACAGGCGAGTACGGTTTTGGTCCTGCGTTATTGAGCCAAACGACGCCTCTAGGTAGAGGAACTGTTTGAAGGATCGGCAACAATAAACGGCACCGCTGATGATCCGAGTAATATACCTCTTTCTTCAGACCTAATCAACTGGAACGCTAATGTACCTTCACGAGTCATTTTGAGAGCAATCCATTATAGAACCATACAGAAGAAACCAAGGTAGAACATGCCCAAAGCGAGGACCTAGGAAGACGCAACCAATCAACAGAAAAACCTTCAGAACTTCAGGACGAACTAAGAGATTTTTCTGAAATGATTTCTACTTAAAGAAAACTACCAATATTGAATACCTGGATTTTTCCAAAGAATATATTGAATTGAGCATGAAGAATAACCAAAAAACTTTCTTATTAACATATAATCAGAGATTATGTTTCTCTTCAGATACCAGGAAGTAGGGGTAATTCGATATAAAACACGTTTATAGGTTCGAATAGCAAATAAAGGATTTTATTGTAAGAGAAAGGGTTGAACGTCATGCGACTTAAGCTTCTCATACGAGACTGCCTACCTACTTTGTTTCCCTACAACCAGTCACATCCCTCGTTGAGGTTTTACGCATGCGCGTCTATTGATACCTGGCGAGGGTTGCCGACGTATCCAAAACATGAGGTTTCCGCTAACAAACATATACAATTTGGATCCGTCACTAAAACTTGATTTGTTCAACAATTTAATTTTTTTTAAACATATGTTATACAACGATTTATAATAATCACTAACAACTTTCAACATATAGTAATCGTAATTTTCGGATAAATTGTTCAAGTAAAAATAAATTTATTATACCGTTGGAAAGCTGAGATCAAAGGATGTTTATAAGAATGTTGTGTCTTTTCTTTCTTTTTAAGGGGTTAAATTATAAGTAGGTACCTGTATGAAAGAAATTGGTGATTTCACAAATTTGAGGTGTTAAATAACTCCTTAGTGATTTACTTATTCGTTATTTATTCATTAGTTATTTATTACTTATCTTGTTATTTATCTTAGGTGTTAGTCCAACTACTCCCCTCTCGACACAGCCCATTGCTTTCAATAATAACCACCAAAGTATTTTCTGCCGCATAGTCACGCAGCCTAATCCCTCAGAAAGCCCGATTCACCAAGTATATTTTAATTTACAGGTCGGCGGACTCGACTAGCTAATCCACTCGATATTAGTTTTTCTGCAACGCACCTACGATGTCAATAAGACAAGCTCGTCTATAAGATAAACGCCCCTTTCAGAATTGATCCTGGGATTGCGAAAAAACCCAAGGATGGGAGAAAAAATAACGCAATACAAATACATTTCAGACCCATTTAAGACCGAATCAGTGAGCCCAACGAATAAAATTTATTCGTTTAATAATAACGAATAACATTTAATGTTATCAAAGTCTCTCAGGCTACGATTCTTAAAAGATTTTGGCAGCTATTTTTTTCGATCCCAATTTTAAAGTTGTATGTGTAATAAACCTAAGAAAATTTGAATTTTATGGGAGAAAAACGAGAGGGTATTGCCGAAAAAACGTGGCGAAATAGAATTGATCATTATTGTTTTGAAGTGATTTGTTATTGGCAGAAACAAACTTCTTACTGCTTGCTCATATTTTGACATTAACATGTATATCCAGCAGTTCCTCATTGATTTGGACTTTATCCGTTTAGGTTTAGACTTCAACCATTTATTTAAAAAGAATATATTATACCGTTTACTACTTTCCACATTTGAAAAATAATGATAAAATAATTTTCTACAGTTTTCTGGGAGAAAAAGTCAAAACCTAATTTGGCGAAAAAAAAATCTTATTAGAGAAGGTTAAATCAAAGTGGAAAAAGTCTACACCTATATGGACAGAGGCTAAATTTAAATGAAATCACTGGGGTTTATTATTCATGTGGCTTGCATTCATGATTTGAATTACTACTAAGCTTTGGAGTGTGCGTGTTTCACAGGTGGTAGAGCGATTATTGAATTTCAGGAAAAAATATGATCAAATCACCTAGGTTTTTGGTTGAGAACCGATTTACGTGCTCTATGCAATTTCTGAAATTCAATAATCGCTCTATCACCTGTGAAACAAAAAATCACTGAGTGCATTATTCAAATGAATGAAATTGAATAATAAACCCCAGTGAAAGAATTTGCAGCGTTTCATGCATATCAGAATGCTTCAACCCGTGTATCGTCTATAAACCCTTTTAGGAGTTCACTCCAGTATCCACATTCACTACGTCACTAGGGTACTGCGATTAAGAAAAAAAAAGGTGTTGTGTTTGCATTGATCGCGGTAACGTAGTGATGTAGTGAATGTGGATGCGAATGTTGGCACCTTAAATCGGGCCATACATCGGGAATGGTTTGAGCTACGGACCTACGGAGGGGCTCATTCGATTCCTCGTGGAAAGTTCTTCAAAAAGAGTCCAAATTTACTCCGCCTTGACTTTTTATGAGGTTTTTAGGGATTTTGCAAAACTTTGACAACCCTTAAAGGGCCTTTTAAATTAAGTGAGAGATCTGGGTAAAGAATTGGGATGTTGTCGGACCAATATTGATTTTTCCTGAAAATTTCAGATTATTTGCTCCAGCCGTTTGGGAGAAATCGTGCATACGGCGTACGGCGCATGGGCGGAAAATTTTTTATTGCGCATTTGGATTCTACACCCTTTGAAACTGAAATTTTCGGGGGGGGGGGGGGGGGGGGTTAGACATTTTTTTTTCTGCGATTACAATGGTTTATTATTGAATAATAAACCAAAAGGACTGAAGTTTTGCGGGAAGGATCTACAAATAAATAGAAAAGGTCTAAATTAATTCTGAAATGCCATATGTACATGCTATAAAAGCTGAATTTATTACGTAAGCATGAGAGTATATAAATACATAAGAGCTTGAACTCCAAGTTGGAAGCGTACTAAAAACTTAAATAATATCAGACCACCGGGTAAGATAAGAACGAAAACCATTTAAGCAAAATGCTCAGACGATTGCTTATAAGATGTTTTGAGATAATATTATGAGCACAGTAAGGAATGCGCAAATTTTCTGTTCTCTAAGCTGCAATTCGAGTAACAACAAAAACCAAGATAATTTACACCAGGTACTTACACGTTCCGCTCCAACAAACATTACCTATTTCCCCTCACCCTTGCAGTTTACAACCGGAGGCCCAGTAAATTGAAGCTCAGGTCGAATGCGATCGTCGTAATAGTGAAACTGGGGAAGTGCTAGGTGGTGGGGAGGGAAGGAAAGTTTAACAATCCACGGTAGAAAAGGTTGGAAATAAGGAATGGTGATGAGGCGGGGTAGAGGTAAGGGAGGGGGGAGGAGGCAGCTGTGGAAAAGAGGAAGGTAACCAATGAAAACGATTCCATTTCCTTTAGAGATGTTGAAGGGGAAGTAAAGAGGAGCGGCGGGGGATAGAAGCCCTGGAAGGTGTGGGATAAGGGTGGAAATACCAGGGTAGAAACTGGTCAGCGAGGCCGCGGCAGTTTCGGCTTTACAGCGCAACCTGGTACCTACCTAAAAGCAAGAACTTCCCTTTTCCCTTCTCTTACTTCTTTAGTAGGTCTTCCTCCTAAGAAAAGCAAAAGCCTTGGGGCCCAATGAGATTGGCGACGGTCCCGAGAGGCAGCCGGCAGCCGTCAACGAACGAGAGCTTGAATATGCGACCCTTTTGATGTCCCTCTTTTTAGAGATTCCTACCTTCCCAGATAATTACATTGGGAGTAACATAATCAAACATGTGTTGACGCATTCAAAATTGAAAGCTAAACAGAAACAATTTTCCGAAAATTCAAGCTAAAAAAATAATAATAATAAACAATCAGAAAATGGATTACTACAGTAAAGACTGGTTTTTATAAAATTCCTGCATAATTATAAACAACAATAACATCACGGAAGACGTAGTGGGAGACTACAGACGCGCATAGCTACATTCATATATTTAAAGTTGGAAACTAAAAATATTACTACAAAATAGTATGTTATTTTTCTTAGTAGATCAATCTGTATTTATCAGAGATCTATACAATATTTTGGTAACAAACTGAGAGTTTCTCTCCAGGTAATTCACAACTGTTGATATTCAAATCAGTTTACATTTAAATTTTAAATTACTAATCAGAATAATTGTTATGTTTCTCCCTTAGCTTAAGTAGAAACTTATAATCAGCATGGACATATTAAACGAGTTAACTGAATTACCATACGGTTCAACATTCTACAGCGTCTGGATAAATTGATTCATCTCGGAGTTTTGAAAATATTTATGTATGAATGTTGGGACTATTCATTCAGATTGAAAAAAGCTGCAAATTCTTTCACTGGGGTTTATTATTCAATTGGCTTGCGTTCATGATTTGAATTTCTACTAAGCTTTGGAGTGTGCGTGTTTCACAGGTGATGGAGCGATTATTGAATTTCAGGAGGCACATAAATATGATCAACTGATCAATCCAAATAGGTATTTTGGTTGAGAACAGATTTACGAGCTCTATGCATATCTCCTGAAATTCAATAATCGCTCTACCACCTGTGAAACACCCACACTCCAAAGCTTAGTAGAAATTCAAATCATGAATCAAGCCAATTGAATAATAAACCCCAGTGAAAGAATTTGCAGTTTTTTTATGGTTATCAGAATACTTCAACCGTGTATCGGCTATAAACCCTTTTAGGAGTTCACTCCAGTATCCACGTTCACTACATCACTAGGTTACTGCAATCAAAACAAAAACAATAATAAACCAAAATAACGCAAATGTTGGCACCATAAATCGGGCACGGTTTGAGCTACGGACTTGGGGAAGGGCTCATTCGATTCCTCGTGGAAAGTTCTTCAAGAAAGTCCAAATTTAGGCCGCCTTGATTTTTTTTAAGGTTTTAAGGGATTTTACAAAACTTTGACAACCCTTAAAGGGCACTTTAAATTAAGTGAGAGTGCTGGCTAAAGAATATTGGTTGTCGGACCAATATTGATTTTTCCTGAAAATTTCAGATGTTTTGCTCCGTTTGGGAGAAATCGTGCGTACGGCGTACGGACGGAAAAATTTTTATTGCACATTTGGATTCTACACCCTTTGAAACGTAAACCATGCAATTTTCAGGGGGGGGGGGGGGGGTTACAATTTTTTTTTTTTTTTTTTTTCAAGAGCGATTACAATGGTTTATTATTGAATAATAAACCAAAATCGTATCACATTGTAATGAAATTGCCCAAGTTATGTAAGTTGATGCAGTATACATATTAGTGTTTACATGCAAATGTATCATACACAATCGTTTCACGATAAAGGTTATGTATGCAAATGATATCAGTCTTGTGTGATTGTAGAAGTGAATATTTACACTTTCGTTTTCGTTCAACACATGAGTGGACTAGAAACTCGACTAATTGTAGTATACTGGCCCAGAATGAAGCTACAAAATGCTGAAGATTTTGTTTTACATACTATCTTTCAATCGAAAGACCGCAATGTAGCACTGCTTTTTCAAAATGGAAATCTTGCCCTTACAGTTTAGAGTTCGGGATTAATTAATAGTTAGATTTCAAGCCAATATCCAGGCCCGACAGAATTTCGGTTCGAATTCAGGAACCAACCTTAAAACGTCTACCAACAACTTTCAGAGCAAATTTTCAGAACATTTTTCCCTTTGTCGCGAACAAACGTTCATTACTGACAATACTGAGAAACATTTCCAGTCCAACAGTAGAAAACAGACAGACTAATCAACCACGAGTTCTGGTTCGTATCCTGTTTACTAGCAAGACGAGGAATCATAACGAGCAGGCATGCATGTTTTTCAAGACGCCCTGCTGTGGAGGGGAGCCAAGGATATATTTAGACATCATGATGGTGTTTGAGGTCCCCGTGTTTTCAAGAGGAAGGTCTATGAAGGTGAGGCAACCTTAACAAAGAAGTTCCTCCAACATATAAATGTTGGTTTGGGATAATTTTAAAAACCCTTTTGATCGATCACCTTTTACAATCGTATTATTGTATTGCAACAATAAAATAATATAGTGTATTACAACAATAATGTAGTATTCATAGTGCGTGTTAGATGTTCCCTTCAGACAGCACGGTTGAAAACATATTTAGAACATATTTAGGTTGAAAACATATTTATATACGGTTATAAACATAACACCTGTTGATATGAATAAAGTAGATAGGTACGCAGAGAGTTTTTAAGGAACATGTTGGTGGTATAGTTACTCAAGTTAAATAATGTATTTTGCCGGTTACCGGTAGCATATCGTTTTGGTTTACCGAGGGCCACAACGAATAGCATGCCTACGACCTACTAAAAGTAACTAAACGAATTGCGTGATGATGAAGACTGTAGCGCAAACGGAATAAGGAAGAAAGATGAGAACTTGTAAATCATCCCTAATTTCCATAGCCTCTTCCTTGGTAGACGGTTACGTGGTGTCAATAGGAAGAGTAAACTCAATTTTGCCTGTTCTCCGTTACGACGAAAATTGAGTCGTGACTGGTGATAAAAACTCGATATCTAGTCAGAGACTCGGGATTACGTAAGCGACGATATTGGGGTGCATGGAAGTGAGCTGGACTTGGATTTGCAAAGGAAAGAACTTGCAACGCGAACGAGCCCGAAATGCCATCACAATCAGATGAAAACTGCGGATGCTATGATGGTTACTAGGATTTTAATATTCCTGTGGGCAAAGGCTGTTGACAATAATGAAATTGTTAGGGTCATTTAGTTGTCGATATGATTTCTATTAGTAATGGAGATGTTCGAAATTGGAAATTCCTCTATTTTAGGAAAAAAGACGGAATTAATTTGGACTTTTTTGAAGAACTTCCATGAGGAATCGAATGAGCGCCTCCCCAGGTCCGTAGATCAAACCATTCCCGATGTATGGTCCGATTTATGCTGCCAACATTGAATCCACATTCAGTACATCACTAGGTTACTTCAATCAAAACAAAAACAACAGTTTTTTTTTAATCGCAGTAACCTAGTGGATACTGGAGTGAAGCCGATACACGGGTTGAAGCATTCTAATATGTATGCTCCGTCTTACGAAATTTAAAATTTTCGAATAGAATATTTTTCCCTTGTAATCGCTCTTGAAAAAACGCTGCAAATTCTTTCACTGGGGTTTATTATTCAATTTCATTCATTTGGCTTGCATTCATGATTTGAATTTCTACTAAGCTTTGGAGTGAGCGTATTTCAAGGTGATAGAGCAATTATTGAATTACAGGAGATATGCATAGAGCACTTAAATCAATTCTCAACCAAAATACCTATTTGGATTGATCAGTTGATCATATTTGTGTGCCTCCTGAAATGACCTAGTGAGGGGCTCATTCGATTCCTCATGGGAAGTTCTTCAAAAAAAGTCCAAATTTAGGCCACCTTGACTTTTTTTGAGGTTTTTAGGGATTGTACAAAACTGTTGACAACCCTTAAAGGGCACTTTAAATTAAGTGAGAGAGCTGGCTGAAGAATTGGGGTGTTGTCGGACCAACATGGATTTTTCCTGAAAATTTCAGATTTTTTGCTCCAGCCGTTTGGGAAATTACGGCCGGAAAATGTTTTATTGCACATTTGGATCCTACACCCTTTGAAACGTAAACCATGAAATTTTCATTTCAATTTATTTTTCAAGAGCGATTACAATGGTTTATTATTGAATTATAAACCAAAAGGGAACGTAATCCGATGAACCGGATCGTAGGAGAGTTTAAAATTAGTTATAAATACGGATTCCCAACTGTGATTGAATTGATCACTTAGAATGAGATAAAATTGGATCGAGGTTGTATTACCGATTTTGTCACGCTTGAAATATGCTCTAGTCAGAGAGATCACAACCTTCATGACCCAAGAAACTGTACATGAGCGTAGCAGTCATACAGACCGGCCAAATACGTAACTCTCCTTCACGCTAAACTGCTGTCGGGTGAAAAGTAGCGTGCTCAACAACGAACTTGTAACTTGGGATTAATTTGAGGAGTTCGTGCGCCGCGATAGCGGGAGGTGAGCAGCTGGAGGGGATTTTCTTCTTTCAGCCCAGGTTTTATTCGGCATACAAGAAAACCGCTCCGATTTCTTTTCATCGCTTGCTCCCCGAAAAACGGCGCGAAATGAAGGACGGAAGACTGGGCCGACGGATAAAAGCAAAAACGAAGAACTTTCCCTTGGGTTTAACAATAGCGGACGTAGCCTGAAGACTTAGCTTGGAAGTGGAAGTGAAAATGCCGGTTGTTCCTTTTCAGATTTGAAGGAAAGCCCTCGTCGAATAAATGCAAACTAAAAGTTGTTTTCGTAAAAATCACTGGCAATGGACTGAGATGAAAATAATTTTACACTTCAATTACTCCGATTAATTGCCGAGGAAAATAAACGGTCTCACAATATTTTCTCATAGAATGAGTTTTCTTTCTGCTACTTCGAGTGGCGATTCTATTTTCATTTAGATTAACAAGTAGTTGAATATGTTGTTGTTTTATGTCATACAGAGATGCATAGATTACACAGCCCCACAAAAACGCTGCAAATTCTTTCAGTGGTATATTATTCATTGGCTTGCGTTCATGATTTGAATTTCTACTAAGCTTTGGAGTGTCCCTGTTTCACAGGTGATAGAGCGATTATTGAATTTTAGGAGACATGCGTAAATCTGTTCTCAACCAAAATACCTATTTGGATCAATCAGTTGATCATATTTGTCTGCCTCCTAAAATTCAATAATCGCTCTATCACCTGTGAAACACGCACACTCCAAAGCTTAGTAGAAATTTAAATCATGAACGCAAGCCAATTGAATAATAAACCCCAGTGAAAGAATTTGCAGCGTTTCATGCATATCAGAATGCTTCAACCCGTGTATCGGCTACAAAGCCTTTTAGGAGTTCACTCCAGTATCCACATTACTACATCACTAAATCACTAGGTTACTGATATCAAAACAAAAACAATCAATAAATCAAAATAACGCAAATGTTGGCACCATAAATCGGGCCATACATCAGGAACGGTTTGACCTACGTACCTGGAGAGGGGCTCATTCGATTCCTCGTGGAAGTTCTTCAAAAAGAGTCCAAATTTAGGCCACCTTGACTTTTTTTGAGGTTTTTAGGGATTTTACAAAACTTTGGGATTTTACTGAAAATTTTTTATTGCAGATTCGGATCCTACACCCTTTGAAACGTAAACCATGAAATTTTCAGGGGGGTTAGCATTTTTTTTTTTTTTCAAGAGCGATTACAATGGTTTATTATTGAATAATAAACCAAAAAGTCAAGATCCGTGGTATTGCTAAGTATTTTTGGACGCTGAATTCGAATCCAAGGACCAAAAAATCCCCTGACCCCCAACATTTTGAGGTACAGCCAAAAAACTACCCTTAAATTGGTGTCACACCCTTCTTTTTGAGTCATGAGATTGGGATGAACTACGACATGTTTTTAAGCGAATTTCTACATTTTGTTTTTCAACTTCAGACAAGGCGAGTACTTGGGGAAACTGCCTCCCCCTCAATCACCCCTCGAAACCCCCTCTTAGGGGTTGAAATTTGAGTTCTCACGCCAAGTCGAGTGGGGTATGGATTTCTATGTTTTTGGGGTTCCTGAGATCGAATCTGAACTCCCAAGAGTACGTAGACACCTCTTTTATCCTCAATCACCCCCTCCTAGGGGTTGAAATTTGATTTTTCGCGCCAAGTCGAATAAGGTAAGGATTTCTGTGTTCCCAGGTTCGCTGAAATTGAATATGATTTTTGGAAAGGCTTTCAAACTTTGTTGGGGTCTCCTCCAATGACTTTTAATTCTTTCGGGTTTTATTCTCTTTTCTTCTGATATATTTGTGATGAAGTGCTATAACGTCGCATTTTGAAGTGAATAATAATGCTACGTAATATTGATACATTCGACATGTATTATTGTATAATATCAAGGCGTTTCAACTCTATTATTACAATCCATAAATTTACTTATTTTACTTCACAGAATGTCTCGTAATTGTTACAAGCCTTACACACAAAGTTTATGTTTTTGAATGATTAAGCAAGTTTCATCGCGGAACAACAGAAGAATAATGTATCAAGTTGAATAATAAATTCGGAAACATAAGGAGACAGTGGTGGTATTTCTTTCACTAATGACCTGATTTCGAGACTAATTGGGTTATTTATTTAAAGGAAAATACCACACCGAGGTCTACGCAGCTCGTAGACACTCGAGGCTCATCCGACTTAATTGGGGATGCCAGAAAAAAAAAGTAAATACTTGGGAAGCCGGAATGTAATGGTGAAGAAGGCGGGGAGGGTTGAAGTAAAATACCAAGATGGACGGTAGAGAGAGGATGAATAACGTCGAGGCGTTGGGTTTGCGAAGGGGCGGAGTTGGGCGGAAATGCGCTGCACAACTAACTGAAAAGAAAGAAGGAAGAGGGAAAAAGAGAATCCCACCTTCAAAAACAATAAAAACCCCTCTTTTAAATGTCACCATCGCCCGAGTGTTTCTTATTCTCCTGAACCTTTTCCACCCACCCGTTCCTGTATGCCGATTAAATACTTTTAACTTAAGTATTTAAGCCTAAGGTAAACCATAATGGATTTTTGTAGACGCAGGCACCTCAAAGTATGTTTGAAGGACTCTATTAGCAATTCTATAGATGAAAGACTTGGCACTTTGAAGAATTCCTTTCATTTTTAGCATGATACAGATTTGAAACATGGTATGGTGTGGATTCATGAGAGCTGTAAAAGTGTGTATGGAAATGGAAGTGCAAAAAGGTGAAACACCATTAGTTATAAATGGAGTTGATTTTTATAACATTTTGGTTTATTATTCAATAATAAACCATTGTAATCGCTCTGGAAAAAATTCTAATTTTTTAACCACCCCTAAAAATTTTTACGGTTTACGTTTCAAAGGGTGTAGAATCCGAATCTGCAATAAAAAACTTTCCGTCCGCCGTACGCACGATTTCTCCAAAACGGATGGAGCAAAAGATCTGAAATTTTCAGGAAAAATCCATGTTGGTCCGAGGACTCCCCGATTCTTGAGCCAGCTCCGTCACTCAATTTAAAGTGCCCTTTAAGGGCTGTCAAAGTTTTGTAAAATCCCTAAAAATCTCAAAATAAATCAAGACGGCCTAAATATTGACTTTTTTTTAAAAGAACTTTCCATGAGGAATCGAATGAGATATTTTCGTGACGCTGTCCGCGTTCGAGTTTATGTAGCAAAGTAAAGACATAAAATGTCAATAAAACGTTGTCGCATCGCTAGTCCGAATAGGCATAAAACACAACATCATTAGCTGAAAGGTAAAAAGATATTGTCATCTTGGTTTATTATAACGATTCATCATTGAAAATAAAACAAACGAACTGTTTTGGTTTATTATTTAATACTAAACCATTATAATCGCTCTTGAAAAAAAAAAACATTTTAACCCCCCCTGGATATTTCATGGTTTACGTTTCAAAGGGTGTAGAATCCAAATCTACGATACAAATTTTTCCCTCCGTCCGCCGAACGCCGTAGGCACGTTTTCTCCCAAACGGCTGGAGCAAAAAATCGGAAATTATCAAGGAAAAATCCATATTGGTCCGACAACGCCCAATTCTTTAGCCAGCTCTCTCACTTAATTCAAAGTGCCCTTTAAAGGTTGTCAAAGTTTTGTAAAATCCCTAAAAATCTCAAAATAAATCAAGGCGGCCTAAATATTGACTTTTTTTTAAAGAACTTTCCATGAGGAATCGAATGAGCCCCTCCCCAGGTCCATACCTAGCTCAAACCATTCTCGATGTATGGCCCGATTTATGGTGCCAACATTCGCATCCACATTCACTACATCACTAGGTTACTGCGATCAAAACAAGAGTTTTATTTTTATTTATTCTTTTATTTTTTTATTATTATTATTATTTTTATTATTATTTTTATTTTTTTTTAATCGCTGTAACCTAGTGATGTAGTGAATTTGGATACTGGAGTGAACTCCTAAAAGGGTTTATAGCCGACACACGGGTTGAAGCATTCTGAGATGCATGCTACGTCTTACGAAATTTGAAATTTTCAAATTGATTTTTTCCCATTGTAATCGCTCTTGAAAAAAACGCTGCAAATTCTTTCACTGGGGTTTATTATTCAATGATTCATGATTTGAATTTCTACTAAGCTTTGGAGTGTGCGTGTTTCACAGGTGATAGATGATCGGTTCTCAACCAAAATACCTGTTTGGATTGATCAGTTGATCATATTTGTGTGCCTCCTGAAATTCAATATTCGCTCTATCACCTGTGAAACACGCACACTCCAAAGATTAGTAGAAATTCAAATCATGAATCATTGAATAATAAACCCCAGTGAAAGAATTTGCAGCGTTTTTTAACACACAAGCAAACAAAACAATACTCCGTTTCGAGTAAGCTCATGTAAGTAGTGAATTACCCCCCAGAAGACTCAGAAATAGTGTCAACGTAGGAAAACCCAAATAGGATTAAAACAAGAAAAGCTCCCGTCAACTTACAAAAGAGTGAACAAGGAATGAAGCGATCTTCAACCGTAGGATATGAACGGTCCAAGGTTGGTGGTGTGGACATGGGAGTGTTATTGTTGAAGAGAACGAGAAGGAGATAACGCTGAAGTAAGGAGGTTGGGTTACGAACCGGGACAACTGGCTAACACAAGTGACCAGTCAGGAACAAAGCGAGATAACCAACCCCGAGTGGGTGGCATCGTATTACCTGTGACAGCAGATTTTAACATTTGCAGATAACCATATCAAAACATTTGTACACAGCTGTCAGCAAGGGAACTGCGTGTTCGAGACGTATCAGATTTTATCGGTGGACATGCTGTCTTAGTCACAAACGAATAATATTCGAAAATTTAAATAACCTTGGTTCCCACCGTCATATTGAGCTATTAAGTTACAAATTAATTTCGCAGATAAATTTAAATTTCTGATTATGTACGTTCCAATTAAACTACAAATAATTCAAACTAAGTCGACTTCAGAGATATTTCAAACCCTTACCTCTTCAAACAGGTTTTTGACACATTTCAAGGTGTTGTTAAGGATTTAGATAATGATTTACAAATATTCACCTACATGGAGTCAGTCTCAAGTTTTAGAGAAGTTATAGATGAATTTAAATACGAAAATTCGCAAACACCGTGTTTCTTTTGAGAAGAGTGAAATAGTTGAATTTCACGGTTATTACTAAGGTTAATTTGGGAAATTTGTTGACAGGCTAGTAATGCGTAATGGGGTGCACCTAAATGACTATGAAAAACAATTTTAGTAAAATACTGGCAAATATTTAGAGGCATGAATGATACAATCAGCGTCCACAAAACTCTTGAAGCAATAATAGTTGTAATCCCAATGAATCGTGAATTTGAAGAGTTAGCGCGTTGCTAACGACAGAATTTATTGTTCACAGTCTTCCATAAGAGCGCTGTGGGCGTTGAAATAATTTGGAGGTATTTCTTAGTTTCAACGCCCAAAATCTAGAGAAACACTCGTTAATCTCTGTTGCCACTTGTATCAATATAACGACGTTGGCTTTGCTGTTCTGTGTTCGCTTTAATATCTATTTACACAAATGAATTAGAGCGAGTTGGCGTTGGACTTGGTCTTTGATTCATCGGACGAGGATTATGTACCATGAAAAAGAGGACGATGTTTCACATAGTTTTTAGAATACATTGTTCTTGTTTGGAAACCAGTACAATTGGCATCTAATTCACATTTGATTGTCTCATGGTAGCAGTTAACTCTCAAGGACGCAAATTTTATAGTCCTCTTAACGATATTTCTGACGTTTCATCACTGCATATAAAAATTAAACATACCTCTTAGTAATAGTCGTACCACAAGAAGAATGATGTTGAAAAAATAATCATCAATTGATTACTCACCAAATAATAACGGTCCACAGACATAGTCGCTGGCACACTTCAGTAGCCAAGCACGTACAAGGATGAGCGGAAAATTATGAATAGCTATTAGATGAAGATGACGCTTGTAGCACATTATTACAGGATGATGAAGTACACCCAATTTAGAGCACAACAATCCATTACAGCTCTTGAGATTCTAAAATACTGATATTACTTGGTTATTCAAATAGAGACAGTACTGCAATCATCTTAAAGGTAGTTGTTGAAGTGGTGACTATATTTTCCGGCCCCATCAAATTACGAACTTAGTTAAAACAGTTAGACTAAGCTCCTTTAAATTAGGATTGGTAAAAGACGCACGTCTTTGAGGGTTTCCCGTCGAGATTAACGCTAACAAAGTTTTTTAAGCTCAGGAAAACAATTTTTTGGTTAAAGTGGAACTTGATGCTATTACCATATCAAAGCCATCCATGTGTATATGGATTATATACTGCGTACGAGTCTTGGAAAAGTGATTAGGATTGTACTGGCTCCATTCACTTTGGGGATCCAACTCGCGAACACCAATCTAGTTGAACTCAGATCATCCAACTTGACGATCCAAATTTGATCATGGGGTTTTCCACTAGGAATCTTCGAACTACCTTCCATTTAATCGTACTGTGACCACAACCCAATTAATATAACCAATCTAAAATAGTTCGAATTTCAAAATACTTATTTGTTGCCTCGCTAAATAATTCAATCTTTTGGGGTTCTGATTAGAACCAAGCTCTATATTCTGAGCTTAGCTGAAAGAGTGAACAAACGGTTACGGAAGGATTTCGGATTATATTCTAATATATTCATAATGTATTCCGCCGTCCCGTTAACGAAGTCCTCAAGTAAAACATTGTTTGCGGTTCAGAATCTCGTGGAATATTTGTGTTCAGGAGATGGAACGAGCATTTTAGCCTCTAATTTTTTGCTATTCAGGTTCCACGGAATTTAGTTGGATTCGGGCTCTCCCTCTGCTTTTGAGGTGGAACTAAATGGGTTGTATTTTTGTTTGGAGGTGGCTGAAGCGTGTTACCGTTGTTGGGATGTTCCCGATTTCATATTCATCGCAAGATTCTCTCGTGGAACGGTTATTTGTATAACATCCAAACTGTCAGGTCTCTCAATTTGTGAACTTTAACGCAGATGATAGCGGTATAACAATATACTTGTTTCTTGTTCATTCTCATGTGTTATTTTCATTTAATTAAAACTATGGAGCAATACATCATTTTAACCTTGAGAGTTGCTGATTAATTGATAAAGCGAATTCATTTGTGTTGCAGCTGAACACGTTGCGTCCGTATTTCACCATTTTTGCCCTTAGGCCAAGGAGGCTTTCTGTCTTGGTTTACTACATAGGAATGCAATGACAAGCAATAATTACTGAATAACAGTTCAATGAACAAAAAATATGATTAGATGAGAAACTAAGGGCTAAATTTAAAACGAGGAATGTTTGCTGCATTACCGCAGCAACTTGTTGGTTATTGATAAATGTATCCAGTTATTCCATTAGCATAATCATAGTAACTTGATGGTTGGGTGTTAGTGAAAATAAATTGTATATACTGCCATAAATATTGGATTGTCTATACTTTGGATATTAAAATTTTTGAAAGGACGGCCCTTTGCAGTAGGGTTTTCCCTTCACTGATCAGAAAAGTGCTGGAACGTTTTTATAATGAAGGTTACCCACTGTTTTGTTTGTTTGATAACTGATACGGAAAATGAAGGTAAAGGTTCCGGCTCAATTACTAAGTTTCTTCTTTCACACATCTGCTTGAGTATTGACCAACAATTTTGATTTTGAAGTTTTGCTGACAACTATGCAAACTTCTCTCGCGAGAAATCTGATAACTAGGGCTAGGATTTATATGCAGTTGAAAATGCAAAATATGTACACATAATATGTAAAATAAAATAGAAAATATGTAAAATCGAAAATCATTAACACTGGTGCCAATTGCACTGAATGGAATTAATGGATTAATCAAAATTATGTGCATTTACCACCACATGGTTTTTCAAATTTTCAAACGAAAAGCTTCGACGGGCGGTTCCCAAAATGGTCTTGTATCTGCTGAAAGATCTCCCCACATCAACAGATGTAATTGGGGCACTGAAGAAAGCCGCTGTATCGCTTGGGGTGAGTTCTACTCTCAACTGGTCTGTTACTTGTTTTCCGTTGAGGATATCAGCGATCAGCAGAATATCTTTCCATCCCGGATTTTTGTTGAAAACGTCTCGGATTTTGTTTTGATTTTGTTTGCAACGTCTCCCTGAGTATTTTCCAACTTTTGGACTGCAATTTGGAGCTAGATTCTAGATAAACTCTAGAATTGTTTTCCCTTCAATTGTGAGCTGCCTGAAAGCAGGTGACGATGACGAATTGCCTTCTTTTTTATGTAGGTACCAACCAATTTTGGTTTATTATTTCTGAATAATAAGCCTTTTTTCTTGTTGCTTCATTTTTGAAGGAGGTTGATTGATAATTGGTAAATATGTAACCAAATATGTACTTATGACTGAAATATGTAAAAATATGTAATTAAACCGAAATATGTAAAAATATGTAGAATAAAAATGGTCTAAATCGATCTGAAACCACGTGAAATGTAAAGTTCTTTGATCTAAATGGCGATATAAGGCTCCAGAAAAGATTTGTAATTACATTCAAATCCTAGCCCTACTGATAACTAACCAGTTGTCTTCCTTCTGATCACCTGTCACTATCCTGTATCAACTGTTATATATCTCCTTATGTGACTAATATATCAACAAGACCACACCTGAATCAACACTAGCACTCGCACTCGTGCACTGAAAGAAACGGCTTAGATGAATAGGAATTACTACGAAGGTCGATTGTTCGCAGTTGAAAACATATAGCTTATTAGTTCAGGAATGTGACTTTGTGTAGGCAACTCCCCAGTTTCTGACGTGCCGCGTTGGTGACTCTCGTTACTCATCAATATCTTTGAAGGTTGCACGGTCCCTCCATCTCGTACCGCCTTAGACTTCGCGAGCCAGCCTAGTTTGATGGGGACTACGACAAAACCTCCACATTTAATTAACAATCACACACAACTCATATCTTGTGACAAAACAAAACGGGTATAACTTTACAAGATCTCATCTTTCAAACAAAATGTTTTTAAAAATCAATGAGCAACGCTCACTTCTACAACTTATCCGCTTGGGTTATCTCATTAGTTGAAGTAGTTAAGCCTGTTCCCTACCAATATCATTAGGGTTAGGGACCCGATTCAGTTGTGATAAAGCAACGACCAGTCTTATGAATATGGAATAGCTGTATTGGTCATTAAAACTTTCCGAACAAGGAAATCGAACTGTATTGCAGTGATAACAATAGTTAATTAATAAGAGCAGGAACCTACATGAAAAATTACGTGAAACATTGGATAATACAAATAATGGGCCTATCTACATCAGAGATGAGTATCATCAAAGGTTGAGACTTACATAGATCAAAATGTAAAATACTGTACTTACATAGAATAATATACCGATAGAGGCCCTTCCAGGTTTTGCAAGATGAGATATACCAACAAACTCCCTTGTAATATCATTTCACGTAGATCAACTGAGTCTGAACGTTGATTTCCCACGACCCTACATTAAAGCTAATCCGAGTTCCTAGGATCTCGTTCAAGTTGGGTGCAATTTTTGAAATGATCATTAACTGATTTCGAACCAATCTTAAAATTGAATAAAGCTCGGTTTTGACTTGATTCAAAATCAGTCTTATTATGCCTTATTGTGTCTTTGTATTTAACAACAAATTAGGCCAATAAATTATTCATTAAAATAAGAAATGATTTATTATTAAAATTCAACAGCTATCGATAAATTAAATAATATAATGTAAAATGATGTAAAGCAGTAGATACTATTTATATTGTTAGAAGGATATTCTAATACTGAGTTTGAAATTTCATATCAATTATGTCAAAATGAAGCCTTAATATAAAATTGTCAGAAGTTGGACAAATAAAACAAGACTTTGCAAGTTATAAAAAAATGGTAGGTATTGTTTTGTAGGAAGCTACACCAATAAAACACATTCGGAGCAAAGCGTTATCAAGAACACATTATTCTTGTTGCAAAG
Source organism: Creontiades dilutus (assembly GCA_031894815.1). Classification (NCBI taxonomy): domain Eukaryota; kingdom Metazoa; phylum Arthropoda; class Insecta; order Hemiptera; family Miridae; genus Creontiades; species Creontiades dilutus. Next base: position 738,815 of record JAVIWC010000736.1, on the reverse strand, counting down.
ACATGAAGCGTATAAAGATCGTAAGGGGCCGTAAATTATATCTAAACTTCGATATATTTCATAAGGTATTTCCTTCCGAGCAAACAGGAGGCCTTCAGAGAACAAGTTCAACAGAATTTATGGAAGGTTGGAAGGAAATCTTTATGCTGCAGACTATGTGTTACACCCTTACTGAACGAAGTGGAAAAATGTTGAATGTAACATTCCACAATAAATGTGGAACAAAATAAACAAATTTTGGTCATTATTCCGCAAAATTTGAGTCAAATCAATAAACGGATAGCATCACGTGAATCGGCGTTAAAAAACAATGAAAATTCATGTGCCACACTTTACAGTTCACCATCATCCGCTATTTGACAATTTTGGGGTTGCGCTACTTTGCGTGCTCGCTGAACCGGTTACGCGCCATAAAAAAATTGGTTGAGGGGTCAAATTTTCATGAAATCTTGGGTAGAATCTGAATCTGCAATAAAAAATGGGGGTTCTCATTTAAAATAAGAAAGTTAGTGTCAATTTCGCATAGTTGCGCAGTTGCTCGGAGTGCGCAAATATGATATTTGAGATTCTTGGGGGAAAATATCAAGATTAAAAAAATGTTCGTTTACTCCCATTTCGACGATTCTAGGAGGGGAGGGGAGGGGGGGGGGGGACAACACGGGGACATAAGTTGACCTGAATCGTTAGAGAATAATTTCTAGTTCAGAGTACTACCAATTTGCAGGGACACTTGGGTCAAAATATTTTTCCGAGAGCAAAACGAAGGGAGGAAAATCTGGATAAACATTTTCCTGGTTTTTTAAATCCACTCTACGAGCTGGTGGCACAATGAATAATTGATAATTAACGGTGATACATTGTTCCAGACTTCAATGATTTTGTGAAAAAGAAACATATTTTTTAACATAAAATTGTGCTGGCGCACGTTTTAGAATTTTCATATTTATTTACTAGTTAGTTCTATGCTAATTTAAATTTAATAGCGAGCAACCAAGTAATTGGGAAAATTCCCACTGGCTTATCTTCATTAAAGAACTAACTCAAAAGCAAATTTTGCAAGTAAAGCAAATTAACCAAGTTTTGTACCTAAAAACCCAAGTCATTTATTCGCAAAAATCTTTAAAAATCAATTGCGCACTTTGCCGACGAGCATGCCATCCTGTCTCAAGCTGCTACAGGAGAGGAAGCTCACTCAAAGCTGCAGAACTATGTTAACCAAGTCTGCACATGGTCAAACCAATGGAGAATCAAACTAAACCCGGAAAAATCTGTCCTGGTCTGCTTCACTGTGAAACGAAATGTTAACACTCCAACCCTCCAGCTCCAAGGCAGACAGTTGATCCTAAGGAATCTGTAAGATACGTAGGTCTTACCTTAGACCCAAAGCTCATGTGAGTCCCCCATATTAGTGAAATGGTCACCAGAATACGCTGTAGACTCGGCCAGCTACGCTATCTTCTTAGCTCGCCTCACCTGACTTTGGACCTCAAGAGATTATTGTCAGACCTCTGTGGCGATATGGCTGTGAAATATGGAGTTCAGGATCAGCTACTCAAATTCGACAGATCCAAACCACACAGAACCGAGCCATTCGACTTATGACGGGCTGCCCTTGGTTCGTCAGAAACGACTGCCTACACGATGATCTGAATCTCCCATGGGTTAATGAAGTCCTGAAGACTGCATACACCCAACTTGCTCGCGAATCATGTCCCATCCTAGCTCTTTCGTGAGAGGAATCCTCGAGGACCCCCGACCAGCACAAACATCACGACGTCTCAAAAGAAAATGCATTCGGACCTGCTTTGAACGCTCTCGACTTATTTAGATTAACATACAGCTTTACACATAAAATGTGTTAAGAAATAACACTTATTGCTCACTATTAAGCGTCATTGTTTCAAAAATTTCTTCATGTTACATGTTATTTATTTATTATATTACTATGTTATATTGTGTATACTTGATAGTGGCAATCCACAAAAAGTAAATGAATTATTAAAAAATAAAAATAAAATCAATACCAACACGGAGAGAATCCGATGAGGCCCACTCCGTTCTAAACACTATGCCAACTGACCTGTTTAACGTGAGGAGCCGGCATAGAAAATCATACAATAGATCTTCTACTATTGCAGACTAAAATTGATACCTTAATTTTCATGTTCTACCTCACTTTAAAGTATTTCTCAAATATTAGTTTTATATTTGATAAAATATTCAGATTTATGAAACCATTATTATCAACCTAAAATAATGACCGCATTGAGTTTATGTTTTATGCATCGTTGTTTGAGTTGAAAAAGATGTAGGTCATTCCAATACAAACTATGACACCCGTAAAACCACGCTGCGTTTAAATGGTTGCGGTAAATCCAACTGCAAATGAACATTCATGGGTCGGTACAGCCATTAGAGAGGTTAAAAGCCTACAACTCGTAAAGTGGGCTAAGTACGAATGTACAATAGGTACGTAGCGGCCTCTCGATGTGAACCACACTGTACATTACGAGAGGTCCCACAATAAAATCCGATTCCCTCCTAACACGCTACATTGTTACACACATGAAGAACAGTGGGGTGGAAGATGGCTGCGAATTCCCGCTATCATTTGCCTGAAGTCCATTAGCCGTCCATATCTGGAGGAGAGACTGAGATTGCCGCAATTATCAGGGTACAGGATGGTCGGGAACTCTCTTCTTGCACCAACTAGGTGCCCGAAGTTGAGAGATATCGTCCATTGGAAACCAATCAGCGAATGACAGAATGTTATCCAAGTACTTGGAATAAAGAGCGAGGCATTTTCTCACGGATGGACTACACGCAAAATCGTTCTCCATACATTTGAAGTCTCATTCCGCCTTGATTAGGTTCAAATCGTACGAATTTATAACTGGGAACGGAAAGCAAGTTGAGAGGGTTCGGCTGAACCGTATGTTTTCATTTGATTTATGCCGTAACTTCGAACTCAAGTTGGGTTGCAAGTTAGCCAAACTAATTTCGTTTCCGTTACACTTTTGCCGAAGTTCCAAGCGATTCATATCAGTGGAACCATCATTAAACGAACAAAACCAACGGGGAGCGAAGTTTTAGTTAAATATACTACAGCCTTCGGCCTAAACACACAAATTGAACTTATTAATTCAACCTTCATTCCGTAACTTTTCAGGATTGAAATCACGATGGATGTCGAGAAAACCGGATCTAGAGTAATATAGTAAAAAACGCTGCAAATTCTTTCATTCGGGTTTATTATTCAATGATTTGAATTTCTACTAAGCTTTGGAGTGTGCGTGTTTCACAGGTGATAGAGCGATTATTGAATTTCAGGAGATATGCATAGAGCACTTAAATCGGTTCTCAACCAAAATACCTATTTGGATTGGTCAGTTGATTATATTTGTGTGCCTCCTGAAATTCAATAATCGCTCGACCTTTGAAACACACATGGAAAGTTCTTAAAAAAAAAAAAATAATAAACCCCAGTGAAAGAATTTGCAGCGTTTTTTTTTGAGGTTATTTAGAGATTTTAACAAAACTGCATTGAGGCTACAAAGCCTTTTAGGAGTTCACTCCAGTATCCACATTACTACATCACTAGGTTACTGCTATCAAAACAAAAACAATTATAAACCAAAATCGGACCAATATTGATTTTTTCTAAAAATTTCAGATTTTTTGCTTACGATATCAAAACAGCCGTTTGAGAGAAATCGGGCCATACATCGGTTTCAGATTTTTTGACGGAAAATTTTTTATTGCAGATTCGGATTCTACACCCTTTGAAACGTAAACCATAAAATTTTCAGGGGTGGTTAGAATTTTTTTTTCAAGAGCGATTACAATGGTTTATTATTGAATAATAAACCAAAAGGTTTACTACAAGTTCAGTAATAACGAATGAAAGTAAGGAACATTTAATAACATCAACTTGTGGTTTGGCATGCATCATACACGTTCTAAACCTATTTCAATTGCTATAAGAATGTAGAGTTGCAAGCACAAACGATGTTTACGAAGTGTTCCACACGTGTACTTGTTACTTATTAAAACCAGCAAACGAATAAAAATCTTTGATAACGAATTATATTCGTTTTAATGTGAATAGTTCGGTTGATTGTTCGGGAGGATGATGGACGAGAGTGCACATGTGCTCCTGCACCTGGTTGTACGCGTGCCCTCCACAAAAACGCGGGACCACCGTCCTACCCTCGTAACATGTTTGCCGAACCCCAGAATGCCCTTCCCCTGTAAGCACCGCCGTAACATAATAACAGTCAATCAATTCAACATTAGAGGGAAGTTGAGAACATTTAGTGGGGCGAATAGAAGGGGATCCCCCTTACCTACAAAGCATCCGCTGTTTAGGGGTGAGGTCTATAAGGTGTAATTTTCTCTTTTATAATAACGAAGCTCGAAAACGTCCCAGCATAAAAAAAGAACGACGAAGGAGTGGACCATAAACGGTTTATGAAGACCACAGTGGCGTGTAGTTTTGAGTACCGTAATAGATGACATGAGGGGGGTCTGCTAACTTTAAAGATAAATCGGCAAATTTACCAACGGCATTGACTAGCCGATACAGTCATATGCTAAGAAACGAGCTCAATGACGAAATCGAGGATATATGAAGTTTCCAAATGTTTCTTGATCTGGTTAGACATTTTCAGAATTGGCAAAACCCGTTAAAGTGGAGTGATTAATTACTAAAGAACGGACATTTCTTAACAGCAGTCATCCCTAGTACCTTGAAAACTGACCTCACTTAAGCACCTCGAGGTTTGAAGAAACCCAAAAGATAACTTAAGAAATCATGAAGCTGAGAAAACAAAGTTCATAAACAAATGTGGATTTTTCAGTTTTGTCTTTCATTCATGAGGTTGACTTTTATTCGGACAAAGGTCAAGGAATCTCTCCTATATCAAAGCGGCCTCCCTCTTCAAGGGATATTCGCTCTCACTTCATTAAATTTAAATTCACGAACTTATGAAAATTAAGGTGATTTTTTACTTGGCTATGTATCATGGCAGGAAATCATAATGAATTCCACACAAGTTAAATTGTCTATCACATTGATGTATTTGGTCATTAAAATGAATTGAAACAAAAATTATGGCAGTACTCTTTTCTGATACCTTGCTCTTGGTCGAAACAAAGTTTCTATTGTTGAATATGCAAATGCGAGGTACGGTCTGAATAGGTAATAAGGTAGACAAACACTCAAATAACACATATTGCGTCTAATAAATACATACGGTTCACTATCAGTTCTATCATTCAACAGTAGCTAACTGCTAGGACAAAAGTAGGATGGAACAAGCCATCAAAGATCCAAGAAAGACGAAAATAAATTTAGGAGCATTTCATTAACTTCTAACGACGAGAAATCTGCAGTCGCTCGACGTTATTTAGTTGAAGGAGGTTACGGGAAAGGGATGTTTTAGACATCAAGTCACAAAACAAGTCAGCTCATTTAAACTGTTTAAAATGACGGGTAAACAATTTTGAGAATAATGAACGGAGAGGAAGGCTGAGAAGTAGGGGGTAGAAACATGAATTATGGAGATTCAAACGCTGGGGAAAATTCATAATACGATCACAAAAAGGGGATGTGTCTGACAGATGGTCTGATTGGATTGAGCCTGGCAGGCCTCGAGGGGACGAGGAAAGGAGAGTGGTTAGAGAGAAAAAGTGTAGAGAGCCCAGAGTACGAAATTACCAAAATATAACGGGAAATCCACCGCTCCCCGGTTGAATGGTAGACATTTCGGTGAATGTCAATCACTTTGGCGTTGATTGGATCATTTTATATCCGCGCCTCGGTCCCGCACCGCGGTAACACATCGTATCCCGGGGACTTCAAGGGACAGGAATTGAGAAGCTGGGAAATATCGGGGGGGGGTAGTCAGGAAGAAAATATGGATTGTGACGAGTGAAATCAGTGATCAGCTCAGCAAACCCCAACGCTATTTTCTGCCCTAATTGACTTATAAAGCTGAAATGTAAATGCTAGCATGATGATTTGAAATAAACAGAGGGATCCCCGACGTAACATGTTCAACGATACGGAATGGCCCATGAGTTATAACTTTTGATATCTGCTTCTGTTTCTACAACGGGATTACTTACGGTCGGTGTTATACTTCAGACAAAGTCATCCAGCTGTCTTCGGATATCTATAAGTCAATTACAAGGTATGGAAACCAGAAAGCAGCTGAAAGATCTTACGGGGAATTTCGTACCTAAGGCTGGACGTCCACTGAACGCGATTTCGCGCGAATACGCGCTCGTTCGTCAGTTCCCAGCTTCGCGCGAAGGAAGCCCATCCACTAGAGCATCTGGCTAAAAAACTCTTCAGTTCATTTTCGGGATTTTCTTGTTTTGGATTTTTATTGAGTTGCTGAGGTGAACAATGCCACTTGCAGAGCGTTTAATGCAACTGTATGCATTGGAGCCTCCGAATATGGTGAGAAGAAGAATTGGCATAAGAGAAGAATGGGTGAAAGACCTTTTTTTGCAGAGGAGACAGTGTGGAGAATAGTCATATGGCATTGGGGCAGCTTTTGGTCCCATATTGCGGGTCTCTACTGCACCAGAACAATTAATTTTTCAACATCCATGCCGAATATCGCCGATCACGCCCGTCTGAATTCAAACTAGATTGAAAATTTTCGCCTTCGCGTTAGTTCGCCCAAACTCGCGCGAAACTAACGCTCGCAGTGGACGGGATCCCACTTAAACCCCGCTGTTTGAAATCAGGCGAACTGTTCGCGCCAAATATCGCCTTTTCGCTTGTTCTCCCTTCCCTTGAAATCGCGTCAATTGGACGTCCAGCCTAATCGATCTAACGACCTGAATCATAAACGGGGCTCTTTTAATGGCATCTGGAGTGGACAAGAGAGGCATAACGCCCCACAGACAACGTCCAATATACTCAGATCAGTGATTTAGGTAGAAGGGTTATTCTAATACAGACATAATAAACCTGTGTGTAATAATTTGCCTCGTTTTTATTTCGTTTAGTGCGGTTTTCACAAGCAACTTCAATATCAATCACCAGACAGCCATATTATGTGCGCCTAAAGATATATGCCGTTATAACAGTAATATATAATTTCACTACTTACTTCGCATAATATGAAAATAATACGGAAACTTTTCCATCTCGTAATTAAAGATCGCAACCTCCAAGAAATTGGTGGTGAAAGGTAGAAGGGAGAAGTGGGGATTTCAGAGGATTAAAAGCTTCAAATTCCCGGCAACAGTGAAGGATTTAGATAATGAAGGTAGCCAGGAGTTAGTAACTCGGCCCTACCAGAATCCCTCCGTTTTTGTGAGAGGAGAACGTATACATAATTCTTCACTGTGTCACACCCAGGTGCGGGGCTTATTACTAAATATATATTTGCACACTGAAACAGCAAAGCCGATCAGGATTCACAACTTCTTTTCATTTTACATTTCCTTCAGTTACTGGGTATTCTTCTTCTTTTATTTATTTTAATTTTACCCTCACTATAGAACACATAAACGCACATTACTCAGATCTTTTTGAAGAGAAACAAAGAGAAATAACTAATTAATAGCAGAAACAGATTAATAGAACAATAATAATTATTTTTATTATGATTACAGTGCAAATAGGAAATTAGATAAACTTTGCCCTGCTAACAGAAAAAGTTGCAGTCATTCAGTCTAACAGAATAGAAGAATTTTCTTTTAAAAAAATCTAATCACGAGCTCATTTATGTCAAATTTAAACTTGAAGTAACCTAAATAAAGAAAATGTTTCTACCTCATTGGAAAATATTGAAATGAGAATCTACAACCTGAAAATTACAGCAGAAATTTTCCAAAATCACGATAATTTTTCTTAGCTTGATAGAACGAATTCGCTGTGAGCTGAATTCGAAATGGGATAGTGGAGGGTAGAATATCAATCATCAAGTGGTTAGTCTAAATGATGTACGAGGACTGAATCAAACAACGAACAGCGAAGGAGTTTTACGGCGAATCATGGATTAAAACTGTTGATCCGTAACGTTGAAATAACAATTGTCAGGGTTTCTCTTTCGACGATCTCGTATTTAACCCACAGCTCAGCTTGTTCAGCGGAAAAACTTTTTTTTTCGTTCAGCCGCCGAACCCGCACAATCCGATCGTGTTCGCGAGAACTGTAAAATCGGTGTCGTCATCTTCTTTTGCATCCGTTTGACTGAAGATACAGTCAGTTAGCACATCCATCGTTTTCTTCGGTCGAAAGAAAGCAAACAAAAACGACCAACTCAACGAAACTGGTGATTCATCACAACCTTACACATTACAACACTCCGAATTTACGTAACGAGCAAAACTGAAGAATTTCTATGACCTTTTTCCACCTTCAATAAAATATTCGCATTATCCGAAACAGAATCAAAGGAGGAACTGGTCCCTGGCCCAATTTCAAACCGATTTGATTCCACATGGCGTATTCCAGCACGTTAATGAGGAACCAGTGACCGAAGCAAACATATCCTAACGTAAACTCAGGATATTTGGGAGAGTCTGATTCAGGTGAAACATGAACCAATATGACACAGCTCAATGTCAGCCTTTAGTCCCAAGATTCGAACGAACTCGACATTACAAACTCAATGTGGGTTTAAAAAGCACTTCGCTGATGAAATATCTCCTGAGTGGTTATATGAGACTGTGAGAGTTTTTTTTAAAGCTATTTCGGGTTTCATAATCGTTCAAGCTGCTCGTAGTTCACGTGTGTAAGAAACCAAAAGACATTAAGAACTATTGTACAGGTGTATTCACAGTTCAAACAGTTCTAGTCAAAAATATTTTAAACGATTGCGAAATAAACAAGTTATTTATATGTCGATTTGAAAACACTGTGAGGATTCCCTCTAAGAACGTTTCCTATGATGGATGTTAATTAAATATTTCATAGGAGAATGTCACCCAGTTGAGCGCGTTGGATGTGCGTCACCATGTCAACTAACTTCAGCATCTGATTCCACTCCATTAAACTTATCAATGAAAATAAACAAATTTGTTTAATGATCAATGAACCAAAAAATAATTGAATGCTTGAAAGAACAAGCTAGACCTAGAGGTGTAAATCCCCGCACAAAGCTGGCGCTCCTAGCGGACCAGACTTCAACTTTGTCCCGTCAAGAAACATTGAAGAGAAGTTGTTGTTCTGTTTCTGTGATCTCGTACGTACCTACTTTTTCTAAATTCGTATCGCCTTTTTATTCCGATCGATTCCGAATGGTGTTTCCGTGTGAGCTTTATGGTGAAGCATTCTCACGAAAGCGAGAATATTTGAAAACACAACATACTACGAAATCATGGGCCAAGCCCATCCTAAGTTGTCAGTGCGATTTTAAAACCAAATTTCAAAATCGTCAAGGAAAACAAGAAACTGTAGGTTTGTAGCTGGTCAACCATTCGCTTGAAGACCGTGCTGAACCGAACAGTGAAGATTGATAACAGTGAGAGGATGGTCCAAGCAGTGTGAAATGTTTGGGACCTACCAAACATGAACTACCGTCGTTTGATGTTTGTAGTAATGTTATATCGTTTATACGTGTATATTGCGCATAACGTGCTAACTTGATTTCCAACTTCTTGCTCAATGAGCTTTTTCTTCTGCCGACTTAGGATCGGCACCATGAAAATGACATTCGATTTTTCAAAAAACATCAGTATTCTAAGTAGGTGTGAAGTCTTCTTGAATATTTACCAAGCGTTAATGACTTTTTCAAGAAGGTATTAAAAAAAAGACTTACCAGCATGTAAAATGCTTTAGCCGTGTCCCAACTCCCCAAAAATGTTACAAAAATGTGCCACAAAAGAGTGTCACTAAATCTTGTCCAATGATTTCCAACTACCACAAAGCCGTAGGCAGAGAAATAAAACTTCCATCTCACAGAAATCGTTAGCCATTTGTTGGTAAGGACCCAAATTATCTGGCATTAGTATGCCTATAGTTTTATATTTATAAATCCCATAATGCGATGTTATGATATCGTGGAGTTGGTGGTCTAACCAAACTCTTTTTGGTTAAAGTGTTCAGGAGAAACTTTTAGAGTTAGCCCATAGAAGGGCTGATGGAAAAATACGGTTTTGAACTTAAAATCAGGTTAAACCAAATGATTGTACGTTACATGAGCTCAGTAATATATCTGTTGAGTAAAAATAGCGCCAAAAATTGTGGAAAAAAACACAACTTACAGAGAAAAATTCAATACAGATCATAGATGGACAGTAGCTGCTGGTTGATCGTCATGTGAATGCTAGTCTAGACGAACACTTGCATAAAAATTGGCCGAAAGCTTCATCAACCATAATCAATCTTAAATACATTTACTTGACAAGTACATGTACTTGACATTTCTTGATAATGTGTATCTGCCAGAGAGGTTGCATAGCTATTTCAAAACACAAAATAGGAAGAAACTCAATCGCGTAAAGACTCCTTCCAAGTTTTCACCTTGGTGCCTAGCAAGGGCCACTCATGTTAGTAATCCGATCCCAGCTTGACTCGATAGTGGCATTACGTTTACAACAGCTAATGTTTGCTTAAGGGGCTTCACTGCTTAGGTCCCTTACGCAAGCACGGAGAAGTAGGAAGAAGGACGGAAGAGGAAACAAAAAAAGATACCCACTAATATCGTATCTAAGAGAGGCATGCAATTGAGGAGCTTACTTTCAAAAAGGCACACATCCTAATCTGGGGGAAAACGTTTTTTTTAATCAATTTTCTACCTCTGAATATGAGTTGAATCAGATCCCCCTATCATTTCCGAACAAAACAGAACACATCCACGTCAATTCCGGGGCTAAAGTTATGTGTTTGCATCAAAAGGTAACAAATCCGTCCCCTACATTTTTTTCAGTCCCTTGCAATCGAAAGGGAAACATATCCTCCGAATTTCGTCGGCCGATAAGTCGTGGTTTTTCAAAAAGGCACATATCCAAAAAGAAGCATTGCGCCTTCGTCTTGACGTTAATATTTACACGAGACTCGATAGATGGCAGGCATGACAAATGGAAATATGGAGTCAGGTAAAGTTTTCAATAAAACCTACAGAATGGAGAATGAACTCTTTTTCTTTTTTTTCAAAAAGGCACAAATCCATGAGTTTTGATCAAAAGGGCACATTTCCAAAGTGAAAATGGATATACAGCATTGTGTTTTGGAGAAAATTGATTCATATTCTGAGGCATCTTTATCTGTGCCTTCTCACACATTACTCCGATGAGAAACTGCAGAAAAACATCTCCACTAATCTGCAAATCGTTTCTTTCACATTTGTCGGAATGAATATGTGCCAGTTTGAAAGTAAGCTCCTCAATTGGTAATTCAGTCAAGTATAAGTTGGGGTAGTACCTAATACAATCATCATCCATTTTCATGTACAAGTATATTCGATTTTTCCAAGATGTCTATTAAGCCAGACCCAAATGAAAGAAGTGCAACATGCACGTATCTTCATACCGCCACGGCATCAAACAGAAAAGGTACAAATGAACACTGAACAGAATGGAACATTTAACAATGGTTGCCTTCGTTACAAAACTCTGTTTTTTTGGTGTTCAAAAACAATAAAATCTGTAATGAAAATATAAAACTACGATAGTGAAAATATTCCATAAACAATTTAGTATTAGAATCTATTCACCTGTTACATAACAAGAAAATGAGATTACACGAGATACCAACAATGGTTTCACACTTTCCTATAACAATGGTCACAAAAAGCCGAACTGATTCACTTTCTCTGGAGCAATAATCACTTTCACTGTTGGTAACGACAATTTCTAAACAAATTGTAGGTGTATCACTGATAATAATTTATATGAAGCAAAGAAAAAACTTTGAAAAACGCTGCTAATTCTTTCACTGGGGTTTATTATTCAATTTTATTCATTTGGCTTGCGTTCATGATTTGAATTTCTACTAAGCTTTGAAGTGTGCGTGTTTCAGGAGGCCCACAAATATGATCAACTGATCAATCCAAATGGGTATTTTGGTTGAGAACCGATTTAAGTGCTCTATGCATATCTCCTGAAATTCAATAATCTCACTATCACCTGTGAAACACGCACACTCCAAAGCTTAGTAGAAATTCAAATCATGAACGCAAGCCGAATGAATAAAATTGAATAATAAACCTCAGTGAAAGAATTTGCAGCGTTTCATGCATATCAGAATGCTTCAACCCGTGTATCGGCAACAAATCCTTTTAGGAGTGCACTCCGGTATACACGTTCACTACATCACTAGGTTACTGCGATGAAAACATGAACAATAATAAAGCAAAAAACGCAAATGTTGGCACCATAAATCGGGCCGTATATCGGGAATGGTTTGAGCTACGAACCTGGAGAAGGGCTCATTCGATTCCTCATGGAAAGTTCTTCAAAAATAGTCCAAATTTAGGCCGCTTCGACTTGTTTTGAGGGATTTTACAAAACTTCGACAACCCTTAAAGGGCACTTTAAATTAAGTGAGAGAGCTGGCTCAAGAATTGGGGCGTTGTCGGACCAACATGGATTTTTCCTGAAAATTTCAGATTTTTTGTTCCAGCCGTTTGGGAGAAATGGTGCGTAGGACGTACTTCGTACGGACGGAAACATTTTTATTGCTCATTTGGATTCTACACCCTTTGAAACGTAAACCATGAAATTTTCAGGGGGGGGGGGGGGGGTTAGAATTTTTTTTTGAAGAGCGATTACAATGGTTTATTATTGAGTAATAAACCAAAATTCCCCGAAATTGTAAGGAACAAATAAAATAAGTATGTACTACTATTAATAATTCTCATGTAATTGTACTTCTTAAGGAAGGATTTTCAATAAAATTTAGTTGCGAAACGACAGGCTAATGTTCGCATAACAATCAGCCAAAATTATTATTCAATCAATAACAAACGATTGGAGATGAACTAGAAATGTTAAAAGCATTAGTATTAATTTATACTTAATACAGCTGATGCCAAGGTGGTTAATCATCATGGGAATTGTAATGAACAAGGGTAATGCACTTCTTGAAGATCGTGGGGCTGTTTGTTGTCCACAGATCTCCTGTTTTAAAGACGTAAATAGAGCCGGCTATTTATAACCTCCAGCCCTGTCATTCCCTCAAGAAGAAGGTACCATATGCTCCGGAACTAAAACGAAAGAGGGGATCGCTTTTGTCGCGAATGAGAAAGAAAAATGAAGAGATATGAGACTGAAGGAGTTGGAGGGAGAAAAAAAAACTCAGTAGACGTTGACAAGTAAAAAGTGATGGGATCGAACGAATGAGAGAAGGGAAGAGGACGCATAAGAATGAGGATACGTGTCTTATGGCTGAAAAAGTGAATAGCTTTCGAACGTTCAGTAGATCCAAGCTTTCAGCACTTGTGTATTTTCTCAGGATTATTGAACCCTCACAAAGAGGTTTGAACAGTATTTGTTAAACTTCCTCACGCGTTACGCGTAATCTAATATTATAACTGCCATAGTATGGAATTCGTTGACGGTAAAGGTCAAGGATGGACGAAGTTTTAGATTTTGTTCAAATAATTCATACTATCTATAATATGACTGTTACTATGAATCATTTGAAAAAGTTATCGTCTGGAGGGGGATAAGTCTAGATTATAACTTTGGCGCAGTATAGAAACATAAGTTAAAGGTTTTATAGTCATTTAGTAATAAAAATTGCGAGGAGAGAAATTGATTGTCATGCTGGAGTCGAAACAAAAAGTTTTCCGTGAGGACTTTTCATCGTTTTCATGTGATCTAATCCTCGGTATCACAACAAGTCACAATAAGTCCCAGGATTTGGGCTCCATAATGGAAGCTTGATTCTTGGAACGTTACTTGTTATCCTTTACATGCAAATGAAATGCAATTTCATTAGGATCCAACTAAATTCAACAGAATAGATCTTCCCAAAGGGGCGGTCTAGTCTCAGAACGCTCCATCCGAATTAAGATAGTTAGGGAGGCTATATCCGCTTCAATGCGTGATTCGAAGAGGATGAGGTTCGGCAAGGAATGCAGGAGTGGGGATCTGAGGAGTGGAGAGGTGACGAGTCCAAATGCAGCCCAATCTGCTCAACTTAAACTTCAACAAGAATATTGGAATCAGAAAACAAGAGGTTTTTCATTTTAGCTGGGCAACTATTTAATCAATCCAAGTTCTTGGCAATATCAAAACGGGAAATACGTACAGTGAGAAGAGAGAGAGGACAAATCGGTCATGAATCCCCTGATCTGACTTTCGACAGAATAAATACGGTTCGTTACGTTATTTCATAACGAGAGAAAAAGGAAAACAACAGTTTTCTTCCAAAAGTCTTGGAACCTACAGGAGCAACCCATTATTTCGCAAGAAAAATGACAGTAATCGAATAAAGCGAAAGACGAAGAACAAAAAGGAAATGTAGAGGAGGCATGAAGTCTTAAGAATAAGCTATCAAGACAAACAATCAACTGTCGTTAGAATGGGAAGATTTTCTTCTGGAGGGGCAATAAAATAATGACTACAAGAATCGAAGCCGTGGAAACGGCAGGACTCTAACTGTTGTGTTGAAAAAGGCAAATTCAAGGCAACAAAGCAAGTTATCGAGATTCGACGTAAAGAAGAGACGAAATGATCTGAGTATGAAAATATCTGGACTAAGAAGAAGACAGTGTTAATAGTCTAAACGTTTTGTAGAGAAAGATCATAGACACACCAAAGCACGTATAGGATAAACGAATAGATTCATTGATTGATTTCTCAACTCAAGTTACAGAATTCTTATGAAAAGAACAATAAAATCGCATCCAAGGCTTCAATATGATTCTTGCAATCAACTGCATTCGGAATGATAAGTTAAATAATTTAAACTAGCGATTGCCAGCAATACGACCTCTAATGCCTACCAGTAACGAGAAATGCTGCTAACTGTGTCGGTTAGGCGATAAACCTGTCAAAGGTGATGCATCGAGCCAATACTAGCGGGTACGCAACTAGGGCCTGCGTGGTAATGTCGAGGAAAGTGGTGATTTGCTACGCTAGACGTGATATTCTGCCAGCTCATGTTCTCCGCCCCTTGATAATTATCCTCGATGAGACAAACGTGAAAAGCATACCGTAGGTAATTGATAATAATTATTCCCGAACACGACATAGTTACGATAATAATTATTATATTCAAATTATGATGGATGTGATAAATGAAGACAACGAATGCAAGCCAAGCTACATCCTTGACTGCATGATATTTAAAAACCTTGTATTACCATCACAAAACAGGCAAAAATGAATTTAATTGAATGACCAAACACTTGGCTTGATTTGGATGAACAAGCTCAGCCAAGTTGCATCCATAAACTATGTAATGCAATTCGCAACTCGCGTGTGAATCTAGACAGGAAGAACACTTTATAAGGTTGTTAAGTCGAGGAGCAACGATAGTGTACAGATATAGAAAACTAGAAATGAACTTCCATGTAAAACACTGCACAGGTTTTAATTTCCTTTACTGGGTCACAAGATTCAATGGAAAGTGTTAGAAAGAGTTGAAGTAAGCTACACTGGTAATGCGTGACTCGCTATGATGCGCTCATCTATAAAAATGAAGCGCAAAACGAAGAGTTCTGAATTCCATTTCCACGGCAATCGATCCATTCTAAAATATGATTATTTGTAACTGCCTTCTTCGCTAAAAACGACAAGGTGCAAAAACATCCTCAGTAAGCTCTGCAGTCCTCTACCACTCCCAGAAGATTTTGATAGATGGTGTTCACAGCTCAGTTCTGATTGGACGCATCAAGGAATATACAAGAAAGAATTTGGAGCAGCAGAAAGGCTGAGAACTTCATTTTTCATCATCTGGCTGGACTAAATGCCAGTATGACTTTTAAATGTCCGGCCAATGGGGGTTTGTAAAAGAATCCCGACACTCAGGTTAACTGTACATTAGAATTAATGAGAGTTGGTCATTTGGTTGAAAAACATCGCTAATTACAGGGAAATTCGCTTTGCATAATAGTTTTCGGAGCTCATTTTCGCAGTATTTTTTACTCTCATCTGCTCCCTTCTTTACCAGTAGTAAAGAAGTGTGAAACATTGCATTTGAGGTACTTCTATGATAAAAACTCCGAATTAGGTATTTTATTGAAAGAAATACGAAAGATTGAAATAACCAATCTACCAACAAGAATTTTTTTTCACTTTGAATACAATCAAAAACCAAACATTGTTAATTTAATTTTTTTATGGAACTGCACATTTTTTTAACTACAGAATTTATTTTAATCTTTTATTGTTAGCGACCTATTTTAAATCAAACTGAAAACGATCTAAAAATTTGAAAAATAAACAAACTTGGTATTAAAAAATGAATTCATTGATAATAATTGCGAATTGTAGATGAGATTAGAATTATAGATAAGAATATTATTCTTCGGTTGTATCTATAATTCGTTTTCATATCATCATTATATTATGATTAGAATGCTGTTGAACGTTTACTTATATAGACGGTATACAGCCACCAGGTTCATAGGGCGATAACAAGGTGTAGACACGAAGTCAATATTGACCAGTAAAAATAGGGCTCGGTACATAACGACGCTACAAAGCGTCTTTCTACGAGGATGCATGTCAGATCTTACCCGCACGAGAAGCAATTTGACATATTCGTGTTATGTATTTGTGGGGCTCGAAAGTGTATGACCCAATCCATTGAAGCATATTAGGAGAAACTGCTAAAAATTATTTTCAGAAGAGAATGGAATTAATGAGAGTAGTGTACAGTAAAGGTCCATTCGAAATATAGCGAAAGTTCAGTGGAAATCCAAGTAAACAAGCCAGCGAATTGACGAATTCCATTACTCTCAAGTCCAAATGTTTGCTGAAAATATCTTCCACGTTGAATATGTGGACATCAGGCGGTATTTACAGGGAGACCAGTTGATTTAGCTTGACAAACCTTTGAAAGACCAATCATAGCTTCATTTCAAGATTCGATATTTTTAGCGGTATAACACAGGTACATTAGGAGATGGCCGAAGGTTGTTTGACAATGATAAGAATTTCTTCATTACTGCGAGTAAATAAGTAAGTACCAAACAATGCATAGGTATATAAGTCATAGAGAGAACATGTAGGATGTCATTGTGGAACCATACACACACTTCTGTTCAAATGTGTATTAGGCAGAATTGTATTCACCCCTGAACACTCTTACATTCAAACAACGACTTATCTTTGTAGCAACATTCTAGCAAAAGAGAATGTTGAATTTTTTCGAAGGTAACGCAATTTTAGTTTATCGACCAAGACATGCCCTTTAGGAAGGGGAATAGGGGAGGGGGGGGGGGATAATAGCAACAAACGTACTACTGAAGCGCAGGTGTTTTATTTTATATCATAAATTTGCTCTGAGCAAAACTATATGATACAGAAAAAATGAACCTTAATGGAATGATTTGTAGCGTTTTTTTACAGACCCAGAGACAAAAGTCAAAGAAACAGGTTCCAACTCTGTCCAGTATGATTACTCTAGCTGTTCTTTAAGCGAGTTGGAGAGATAATTCCCAATTTGCGTGCGAGAAATCTGAAATGTCGAAACTATATAATACTTTTGTATCCTTTTATTTACGGTAGAAAGTTTATGTAGTGGAATAAATCAAAAGTAGGAACAGTATTAATACATTTCAGGATATGGTGTCATGCTTGGTTTGAAGTCGTGAATGGAACTAGTTTGAATGGGAACGTTTGATAGACTTAATTAGTTTTCAAATGCTCATTTTCGAAGTATGTAATCTATCGGCAAAATAAAACCTGATCCTCTAGTCTAGAAAACCACTTACTATACAATAAAATGTTCATCAAAGGTACTTCTTCAACTTCGTACAAACAGAAAGCTCGTGTCATCACAGGGGAGGGAAAAGGCTTGTTCTGCACGGGAACCAATAAATTTCTAGTTAGGGCGAGAACAAACACCATTACAGATGTTGAAGGACCACTCCTCACCACTTGATCATCTAAATTGGCTTCCAAGATCAATATTGCAAGCCCCATCAAAGGGACTTTACTCTTCGCTTTACCGGTTCTCAGTGTTTTCCCAAACGCACACAACGGCGCAAAGGAAGCTTTTCAAAGCCTAAGACTTCAGTCAAGTCTGGGTCACAGGAACTACGTTCCGCCAAAGGTCTAATTGACACCTAAAACACACAACTTCAATGAGAAGGCCGTTTAGTAGAAACGGTTAGCTACTCAATCCGCCAGGCAACAGAGAATTCTCTCGGGTCGCTCACAATAACTTGACTCGAAAACCGATTAACGGCCAAATGAAAATAATGAATAACAACAATTCGGCAATATATAATTAACTCAATCAATATAGGGATAACATAGGTTTTGGTTTATTATTCAATAATAAACCATTGTAGTCTCTCTTGAAAAAAAAAAGATCTAACCCCCCCTGAAAATTTCATGGTTTACTTTTCAAAGCAAATAAAAAGCTAGACTTTTACTTTTCAAAGCAATAAAAATTGTTCCGTCCGTCCGCCGTACTCACGATTTCTCCCAAACGGCTGAAGCAAAATATCTGAAATTTTCAGGAAAAATCCATGTTGGTCCGACAACGCCCCAATTCTTTAACCAGCATTCTCACTTAATTTAATGTGCCCTTTAAGGGTTGTCAAAGTTTTGTAAAATCCATAAAAACCTAAAAGAAAATCGAAGCGGCCTAAATGTGGACTCTTTTTGAAGAACTTTCCATGAAGAATCGAATGAGCCCTTCCCCAGGTTCGTAGCTCAAACCATTCCCGATCTATGGCCCGATTTATGGCGCCAACATTCGCGTTATTTTGGTTTATTATTGTTTTTGTGTTGCTATCAGTAACCTGGTGACGTAGTGATGTAGTGACGTAGTATTGTGGATACTGGAGTGAACTCCTGAAAGGCTTTGTAGCCGATACACGGGTTGAAGCATTCTGATATGCATGAAACGCTGCAAATTCTTCCACTGGGCTTTATTATTCAATTGGCTTGCGTTCATGATTTGAATTTATACTAAGCTTTGGAGTGTGCGTGTTTCACAGGTGATAGAGTGATTATTGAATTTCAGGAGGCACACAAACATGATCAACTGAACAATCCAAATAGGTATTTTGGTTGAGAGCAGATTTACGTGCTCTATGCATATCTCCTGAAATTCAATAATCGCTCTATGACCTGTGAAACACGCACACTCCAAAGCTCAGTAGAAATTCAAATCATGAACGAAAGCCAATTGAATAGTAAACCCCAGTGATTAAGTAGGTTTTACTGCGTGAAACAGTCAGTGCTGGCTACATAATAATAAATATGCAGTACGTACTTGTGTTCTTCATTCTGCTTATATCCATAGAAGTCATGCAATAGCACATTTACCTGAAAAAGAAAAAAATTATATTAATTGTCAAATACTTGCTTAACAATGGAGGCGTTTAGTATCTATTCTGTCTAGAACTACGTGGATGCTAAATGGTGGATTGTCTACAACAGTTAACGAGGGGGATGCAGGTATTTCCCTTTCATCTCTGGCGGCAGCAGTATAATCAGTTTCTAAATTGTTGAAACAATTTTTTTGTGGGATTTAAACATAGGTACAGTTGGAACCAGGGAACCTTATTCTGAAGTAACGCCAATCATGTAAGTGATCGTATATATAGAGATGAAAGTATCAGAGTAGGTATATCCGTTTTCATCCAGGGGGTGGTTGGACTCTGGGCAGGTGGAATTCACCCCCCAGAACCCCCTCGACCCCGCCAGTGAAGGGGAGAGGGCCCCAGCGGGGCGGAGCGTCTCCCAGGGCAACCGACGTGCTCCCCTCCTCGGGGAATTGGAATATACGATTTTTTACTTTGCGTATTGTTTTTATACTCCCTCATTGTGTTATTCACCTATTTCTCTTTAACCTGCGTAGCAGGGCCTTTAAACTAGTGAATTATATAGCATACCGAATAATTGTATAAGGTATCGAAGGCAGATTCCACTCATCATAGATACGTTTCGGGATTCATAACAGTGGCGCCGATAGCGCTAACCGTATTCTAATGACCACAGTTGTTGAAAATGTACTTAAATGAACAAAGTAGAGGTACAACACTCAATAATCGAAAGTACGATGACAAGTACTTGCAATTGAAGTTCTAACTATAAGAACACAAGTACTTGTACTTATTAATCGTAGTAAATTACAAGTACATCAGACTAGTACTAGTCCAGGCGACACAAAGGTAAACAAGTACATTTTCTCTTTTAACTAAGAGTACTTTGGAGAATGACGGGGAAGAATGTCGGATACCCTTCCACCTCCTCTCTTCCTTCTTACGAGAATGGTGGGGCGGATGGAGGAAGGGTTAAACACAATTTTCGTCGAAAAAATGAGAATGAGATGGCCGCTAAATATTGGTGAAGGACGCTTCACCATGTTTTAATCAATATTGTCAATTTGTCAGGAATTGATGTAGCAAAGAGTTCGGAACCGATTGATATCGTAATTATAAATTCCTAATTTATACAAAAGTAACTTTACCATTCATGGAGCATTTTACAAATACATCAATACAATATTAATATTTTATTACCTAATTAATCGATTGTCTTTATTAATTATTTGAAAATCCCACAAATTTGTATAAACTTTGGTCAAATAAGAATTTTTACTGCCATAAAAGAATTGCGATAAAAGCAAGAACAATGGGGTCAAAAGGACACGTCACTTTTGAATTTAATAGTGAAAGTTCTAGTAATTGAAGCAAACATAAATTTTACAAATATTTGGACTGTAGTTGTACTCAAAGTGCGCAAGTAATGGAATTTGTACCTGTTCTTACTGAAAAATGTTACTGCAGATGTGCACACATACGTCATCACTTTTTTTGATGGTTTTATCGACGTCAGTAAAATATTTGTAGATTTTGTAATGTACTTGGGCATCCCAACTCTGCTAAGACAACGATAATCACATAGATAATAAACAATATAACGTCCTGTACGATTACGCATTTCAAGAACTTGATGGAACCATCTATTCAAAACAGATTCAAAGGGTTTCGTTATTAATAACACCGAGCGTGCGACATCCACGGTTACCTTGGGGGGAGACCATCTGTAACAAACAGCATCGTCAGCGGGGAGCAATTAGGCCTCAGACCGATCGATTCCGCTTGTCAACAAATATACAATTAACATCCCGTTGGGGAGGGCTCCGGAACCGGTGGGAAAGCCATCAGGGTTGAAATTGCTCGGAGGCAACCAAGGTTATCAGAGACCTGTTTGTTGATTACGTGATTAGACGACCTATTGCGGGGCAGTTACCTTCCGGGGTTCTTGCGAGGGGGGATGAGGAATGGAAAACCCAACGATCTCCGAAAAACTGTAAAACTAAACGGCTATATTTTGTACAAGTGATCAGTAAAGGTCATGATGTTAATTTCCTACTAAGCGAAACCAATTGACAGCTGGTTTCAGAATAAAACACGAAATGCGATTGGAAATTTTGGTTTCGGCGAAAAAAGTTTCATATCCCTAAAGTGAAAACAAAGCTTATGCTACCTTTAGGCAGGCTCGGGAACAAAATATCAGAAACTCTTATAACATAGAGGATATTTGCAATAAAATGGTAATATATCACATCATTTACTGAACTCAGAAGTCTATAGAAAAATCCAACTTTTTAAGCCACAGTGGATTACAACTTATATAGGTTGTAACACACAGCAATACCACATATTATTTTCTGCCAAATAGGTAGGGACAGCTGACAAATGTTCAAACTATGGATTTCGAACTCATTTGAAACTAGTCATAACAAAACAGCCGCGGGGATTCTCTCTCAATAGAAACACAAACCATGTTTGCCAAGGAGAGCTGAACATTTATGTGTCAGCGCGTACGCTAAGGGAATCCCTCCATCTCCGGGAGCCGCCATCTGCGTGGGAAACTTCATTCCCTTAACCGCTTTCTAACTGAATTCATGTTTGCTTACACAGCCATCCCTTCTTCTCCCGGAAGGTTAATTTTGTTCTCCACTAAACAGAATTACTTTTCCGAAACCTCACGGCTAAGGGCTTGTTAGCCACGCTATTCATGCAAGGGCCGATACGCTTTCCCTACACAAAATCTCGGTATCGTCATCTCACTCTCTTGTTCCGTTGGTGATTTGATCAACATGAGTCGAAACGGAACTTTCAGGAACGAAGTGCTAATCAATTTACCTACCTGGATCATTACTTCCATTCAGACGAGCGTGTCGAATCGGAGTGAACTATAATCGAATACGATCTCTCGATTTATCACAAGTATTTTCAATCTACCCTAACAGAATGTCACAGTTGGACAAGATGGATTAAATATGGTTCAGAATCTCAATGCGTACTGAGTAGAGTGATACATACAGATTTTCCACTTCAACCAAATCGCGGCTGGATCTTTCCAAAGATTCCAATTTTATACTGAGTTTGATGGAGAATGGTCATTGCAGACACCATCTGCACTGTTTCGGTATTCTGTCAGCAGTAGCAAATTTGTGTGATAGCTCATCCTTGGTGACATTCACCCCCCTGCTCTTTGATTTTCAACTGCAACATTGTTGTCACCACCAGAGTATGACTACCGTTGCAGGCTACGACCATGAGATCTCATTTGAACAGCACACAAGTACCAGGAAAACTTTATTTTTTGGTTTTGTTGTTTCATTGCATAATAAGTTGCACAAACCCACCAGCGCGTTGTTTGTTACACTAAAGACTTGGGCACTAGGCGTTCAAAAGCACTTTCCTCACTTCAGGACAAGTAAAGATGCCCTTACTGAGTGCTAACGATGGAGTCACAGGAACATGGATGGTCTGATTCAATTCTTAAAAAGTCATAACGTTATCAGTTTGTTAAGGGTGTTTTGAGATACTGATAGTTTACATTTCACCTTTTGGAGATTGAAAATGTCGTGACTACAGCTAAATCCCTGGCCGATGTTAGATTTTTGAACCGAATTCCGTAAAATTTGGTTGGTTGTTTCGACAGAAAGCTTCAGACT
This sequence comes from Creontiades dilutus, assembly GCA_031894815.1. Classification (NCBI taxonomy): domain Eukaryota; kingdom Metazoa; phylum Arthropoda; class Insecta; order Hemiptera; family Miridae; genus Creontiades; species Creontiades dilutus. Next base: position 715,744 of record JAVIWC010000736.1, on the reverse strand, counting down.
ACAGACGGAATTTTTTTTATTAAATCAGATCTGCTATAAGCATGAAAGGATGTCACACCCAAACCAAACTACAGTGTTGGGTAGAGTAGATCATTTAACCCATGATTATTACATTACAAACTTCATCATCATTACATAATAAAATATATTGCAATATAATATAGACTAATGTTGAATAGTGCTTCCAACTGTAATGGAATAAGGGGAACCTGACGGTATTAAATTAGCTAATTAATTCACGATTGATGGAAACCTGAAATATCGCTAAAAGTTCCCAGTTTTTCCCCCATACAGTAATGTAACAGTACCATTCGATAAACTTTAGTATTTTTAAATATAATTAATCTCTGTTACTATTAATATTTTTGTTTTTGGTCAGAGGGGAATGACAGTTTTAGTCTTAGATTTGAAAATTTAAAAAACAACGCAGGATAATGGAGAATTGCGGTAGTGTTTTTGGGGTGGAATTGATTAATGGTCATTTAAAGCGACAAAAGAAGGTGCTAGGGTTGCTACAAGAAGGCAGGGTATAGGGATCCAGAGATATAACGGGTGGGCGTCAAGAACAGATCCGCGATAAAGTCGATTTTCAGGACAATTTACTCAAACAGGCTCCTCCAAAAGCCTAATCTGGGAGGCCAATTATTTTTTGCGCAGAGGTTAAGAGAGGGCGAAACAAGGATTTATCTATCATAAGATCTCAGCACGGTCTTTTATATCCGTTAAGGGAAACGGAGACCCCCCATTACCGCCATTATTCTTGGCAAGGGTGCACTTATTACTTTCATTCTAATGTGAAAAAACAGCTAACGTTCTGATAATGTCAACAAAAAGCACTTTCTGTACACTCAATATATATATGGAGAAGTGTGTATCAATGTCATAAATAACTCTTTACTTTCACGTTATCCCGCAAGTTCCGAGAAGAGCTTCATAGAACACCCTCAATACCTGGGTGATGAGATTTATTCGTACGAACCAGATGAAGAACACCAATCAAAGAAATACATCATATACGGCTATCTGATCAACTGGTAAAAAGATGTGTATCCTCCTGGAACGGCACGAATGAACTCCAGTTATAGGATGGGGTCTCCAAGCCTAACAACAAAGCACTCAAGAAGTCTAAGATTCCTAAGGGATAAGAAAAAGTGTGCGAATGCAATCATCACGATGTATTCATGCTGGTTTTGGGAATTTTGGGTAGGTTAGGCTCAGTATTGTGATGGATATGGTTAGTTGGCCCCTTCCCGATTTTAGATTCCGACGCCTTCGGAGATGAATCAGATGTTACCAATCCTTTGAGCGTGGCGGAGCATAATAATGCATCCACCTCCTCGGAAGGGACAACTATACCATACCATCACCTCACAGTATTGATCGTTTTGGAGGCTAGCTGCTCAAGGAATTCTGGGAAACTCATAAGACCGTTATTATTTAGGGAATTATTTTCTGAAATTCGGTAGTAGGATATGAAATAGTCAATGAACGTGCTAAACGATCTTGACGATTTAAACCTGGGACCAAGATTCCTTAGTATACTCTTCCATGCGTAAGCTCCGCTCCGCAGCGGTTCTCCGACCCCAAGGGTCTTTCGAGAACTCAGCTGCCAGAAATAATTGGATTTGCGAGCGGAAAAATCTGATTTTACGCCCTTCAGCCAGAAAACCCGTTTCCGAAAAAAAGGGAGCGGTATTGCAATGCAATTGGAACGATCGGAGTGATTGATTATGTACCGCGGCGGTAAGTAAGAATCTAGGAACATTTTTCAAAGCAGCACCGTATTTCCAAATCCACAAAAACCTGCTTTGCATACATCACAATTACTAAACGTACCTACTATACTCTCACTTCGTCGTGTCACAGTGTAATGAATTCTAACTATTCTCCAGAAGTATTTTGAAGCAAATCCAGCAAACCAATAGACTACGATTTCGATTAACTGGCATGGTCGAAGCACTAAAAAACGTTGACTCAGTTATAATATAAATCTCACTCCTCCTTAATACCATCTATTCAATAGCGTGTTTTAATCCTAATAGTGACAGCTATGATCCTAACAGTGGGTCTGTAATAATCTTCCTCCCATTTAGGGCTTATCGCAATAAGGAAGTTCATATTCCAAAAATGTCATCATGCAACATGTTCTTTATTTTGTGAGATTGCTTTATGATATCAAAGCGTCGTATTAAGGAATTCACACTGAGTATTCCATCGATATAGTTGGCAATTCGATTCCCAATCATAATCCAATCAATCAACTAGCATGGGAAGGTAAAAACCATTATGAAATAACTTGAACAAAGTATAATTATCAGATATTCCCCCCATACAATTAGTAATGATTAAACTGCAATATCGCTGTTTTTTTTTTGTTTTTTTTTTTCCAAGTATACCAGATAGAGTTTTGAAATGTAGGTAATACCATTCGTTACACTCGACATTAAATTGGAGAATTATTTTGTTCCAATAAATTCCATTGGTTGAGGGAATGTACATTCGACTGGACCGATCAACTGTTCCATGATTCCAGGTTATTATGAAGAAAAAATAATAAATTTTGGGCATTGAGCAAACAAATGGGGAAAACCCACGAGATCAATCGATTTCAAAATATTGGCGAACTGTGGGACTTTTGACAAGGAAGTGGAAAAAGGGAACAAACTAAGTTCTTCAGTTACCAAGTCTTGTAAAAGAAAAAATGAATAAATAAAACGAGAAGAGAAGGCAAACAAAAAATAGCCCATGGAACGTTTCTTCTCTGATTCTCCATGACTTAAATCTTCCTCTAAGTCTTGCCAAGTTACAGTAAAGCTTTGAGTTCAAAACAAACTCCAGAGTATTGTGCGAATACTCCTCACCCCTCGGCCCTTCAATTACTTTCACGTTAAGCTTCCTTCCTCTTTTACCTCAGCTGAAAACACTAATTGGCAATAGCGAAGTTGCTGAGAACACAAAACGAGACATGTCTCGTTCGAGAGGTTTTTCCGAGTCATGCACCAAAACAGGCTTAAAATCTTTTCACTTGCATCTTAGGTAACATTTTTTCTAAATTCACCAGATACGGAATATTTCTGATGGAAATATGCCATTCTGACTTTGCAACAAGGGTAGCATACATAGGTATGGTTTTCATGAAGTTTCTCACTAACCCCCAATATATTGACCTTCTATCAACGTTTTTCTCCCTCGAGTGAAGTCTTGAATAATCGAAGAGCAAAATATCCTAGTCTAATTCTGTTTTGACAGGAGAAACTACAATTCAAGAAACGAGCGCAAGCTCCTTCAAATTCGCAGGGAAATGGACCATGCCAGCTTCACGACTTCATGGAATTACATCACGTTTGACAGGTCACACGAGACATCTGGCAAGAATACTTTTGATATTCGAAATTCATAAAGAAAAATCTGCAGGAAGGATGCATAACCTAACAAAAGAGTAAGACCAAGTGTTTCGAGCAAGTCAATTACAATAGTGCTTTCTGAAGCAATGACCGATTCTAAACACATGATGAGATTGACTGGTTACTACATCCGAATTCTCCCTAGTTCATCACAACATATCAATAACGACCGTGAATGAAACAGTGGTAACTACTAGGGTTTTAGTGTTAACGGATTTCAGTTACGACGAAGTCATCTTATTGTCCTTGGGACATCTAGAAGTCAATTACAAGGTATGGGGCACACTAGACAGCTGAAGGACGCTTATGGCTAATTTCCTTCCCAATCGATCTACAAAGGTGAAATGTAGAAGGAGTTTTCTTAAGGCATCCAGAATTCCGTTACAAGGTACGAAGGCTCGAGGAGCCAAGTTAAGATAGTTTACTTGTATAATACACTAAGTGTTGTAAGCAGTTTTGAATCTAGAACAGCTGTCTAATACGGAAATTATAAATTTTTGTGTGATAATTTGCTGGATTTTTCGAAGCTACGTTTGTCGAAACGTAAACGGAATTTTCGGAGGAGGTCAAGATTTTGAAAGTTGTTGAAATTTTTCTTGGTTGATTACAAAGGTTTACAATAAAAAATAATAAACCAAATGGTTTTTAGACTGAAAATCAGATATATTATCCAGTAAGGAGAGGCTCCGAAATTTTTTTTTGTAACTTTGTTGAAGGCAACTCCCTTGTATTACGCTCAACTTCATACCCGGCTTTGTAATACTAGAGAGCCCCCACCTCTCTTGCCTTTCCAACTAAAATTTCTCAATCTGCAGGCTGTCTTTACTGCTTTTCAATACGAGGTTATCTCATGCTTCATTAAACAGCCGTTTCCCCTATGTTTCTTCACAGCTGAAATAACTCCCAACTAACGTTTCCCTAGCTGTGTCTTCCCCCAGGATCAATCATAAGACATCTGTTATTCAGGTCACGGAGAATCTCGCTTACAGCTATTTCTACGTATTTCTACTGAATAATAATCATAAGCCCACAAACAGTGATCCGGGTTAATTATTGACTAAGCGACCTCAACTAAAAATTTAGTTCTCTCGCAGATTATTCAAAATCTTGTTCCAAGCAACAATAAAGCGAATGAGGGTCTGTAAGCTGTCTAATTTTTCAGCCATTGACAATAAGTATGTGTATCGGTTAAGTTACAGCTACAAGCAAGGCATGTTTTGAATTTAGGCAAGTACGACAATTCCAATTCCAAATCAGATTTTGTATCAACTAAAAATGTCATTCGAGGCTGTTACCGTGGACTTCAATTCGTTAAGAAAACGGTCAAAGGCTATCCAGAGGTTCCAATATTTACCAAATCGAAGTTGAATTATTTATACGTGTTAAGAAAAAGCCGAGAAACGACACTTTGGGACAAGATTTGGTGATATTCCAAAGCTGGACAATAGATTCCCTAGCTCTCTTCCGCTTTCAGCGACAGTTGAGGTTATAGTTTTCGTGTGGATCAAAATCGCGACATTTCAGAGCGACGTTGACAGTGTGCTTTTTGGACGATTCACCAAATGTTTGAATTGAAAAATAAATACGGACAAAACATGCTGTGGTACACCACCGAACGAGGGCTGGTCTTGAAATTTAGAACAGACAGACCAACCTAACAAAATATGAGCCATCAATGTGTTACGATTTTTATCCCCTGAAACTTTTAGAAGAACCAAGCGAAAGTTTATGGAGTTAATCATGACAATTATTTAACGTTTTTCTGGTCCCCAGTGGCCTATCGGTTTCAAAATTATAATCCAATGTAATTCACGGAAGCTATCTAAGGAGTAAATCTGAAAATCACCAGACAATCCGATAATAACAGAGAGAAATGTACTTGGTGAAAATTTCTAGACACCCTTTTACACTATTGTTTGCTGTCGAACGAGGAAGGTTCCTGGTCCTCTCTATCCTTTAGCGGTGTTTTTCAAACTTAAAAAGATTGAGCTAAAGAAGTGAATTTTACGAGGTCCTGCGGAACGCCAAACTACTATGGTAGTTTACTCGATGGTTGTTCCGTAAAATTATTACAAAAATGTAACAAATCGATTTTCAACTCCTTAAAAGACTGAGAATCTAGAGATTTCAAGTATATCGTAGGGTTGTTTGATTTATACGGCAATAACACAATTTATAAGTTCTGACGGCCAAAACTACTCCCAATCTGTACAATTTATTGCGATTCTAGTTTTGTAATAAAATGATTAGGAAGAAATAGCAAATGATATAAAAATCAACAATCATGATGCAACGTACATGGTATAAAAATGTTCCTCGGTACGGTACGTTATAAATTATAGGTACGGTTTATGGCTTCCGAAGGTTTATAGTTATATAACAAGGTTTTTCGATATTATAGCAGTACAGCTTTACCCCCCTCCGGACATCCGAAACTCTCCAGAAAAAGGTTTGGGCACTCCTACAACGCAGTTGTTTTACGCCTTCGTTTTTAATTAAAAAAGGATCTTCGTTGGAATCCCTCGGCGCGGGTTAAGCGGGTGGCTGGGGTTCCCATTTAAGCGAGAGCGACTGAGACTAAACTGGGTAACACAGAGAGGATTTATAGGAAAAACAGAAAGAACAGTTTTTACATCTTCATTCGGAATCAGATATCTATTGAGGTTTACAAGGACCTCGATTTTGTTGATGTATTTTAAATCAGGTAAGGCATAGTACCGTAATACTAAAAGAAAAACTTTTCATTGATAATTGATATAATATTAGTAGCTACTGATATAAACGCGGAATGCAAAAACGAGGGTCTAATAACATATGATTGCAGATGGAATATCTGCGCTAGAATGGACAGTAAAGAGCAATAAAATAATTCGTTCACTGTGGGTCTATTAGTAATGACAGATCAAACAACTGCATGTCATTTTTGCTGAATATATCAGCTAAATATATTCTTGTCTGAACTTATCAATGGGTTCCAAAATGGTGAGCAAATTATGAGACAGATTTCCTAATAACTTGAATACCCACAGAATTGATGCCACCCGTTCCTGCAACAATTCAATTCGATTAAACAACTTTCACCTCTTGATGCAAAAAACAGCCTGAGTAAGGAGAAAAAATCGCACTAACAGCATTACAAGTATCATCATTTAATGTTAGAGCGACGTTACCATCAAAGAAATTAGTTCAATAATAAATCATCCGTAACCGAAAAAATGGAAGAAATTTCATATTGAAGAGCGGAGGAACAACGGTCCAGGAACAATTCATTCTTGAAACAAAACTTCATCTTCAATTCAATTCAGAAATGACATTGTATTCAATGAATAAACTGATATACACCGCTACCTGGCAAGTAATAATTCAAAGGTAATTAATATCGCCATCAATATTAATGAATCCATCACGCAGTACTCATCCGTCACTCCTAGCATCATTTATCAACTTTTTGCTTCACAGGGTGGCAGGTTATATGGTAACCAGGCCCCCGCTTGCGCGGAACATTATTATATGAGCAGCGGTATTAATGGCTTAGACTTGGAATTGCTGTTCTTAGAAAGAGAAAATCAATCACACTATTACATTAGCGTTGAGGTTATTGGTGTAGAATAACCTTAAAATTCTTGAACGAAGAGTTGATTTCGTACGTGAATATATATTGACATTTTTAGTTATTGTGTTTTTACCTTGCATTAGTTAAACTGTGTGTTGCATTTAAAGAGTTTAATAGAATGCCATCGAAATTAAAAATCCAGGAGATTTGGTTTGTTCAGTTCATCTGTGAAGTATCTGAAGTAGAGTGTGAGGAGACCAGAGAGTCTGTACAGGGTAACACTTTAAACAAATGGTTTTAAATAACTGTAGCTGTAAAAAAACGCTGCAGATTCTTTCACTGGGGTTTATTATTCAATTGGCTTGCGTTCATGATTCGAATTTCTACTGAGCTTTGGAGAGTGCTTGTTTCACAGGTGATAGAGCGATCATTGAATTTCAGAAGATGTGCACAGAGCACGTAAATCTGTTTTCAACCAAAATACCGATTTGGATTGTTCAGTTGGTCATATTTGTGTGCCTGAAATTCAATAATCACTCTATCACCTGTGAAACACGCACACTCCAAAGCTTAGTAGAAATTCAAATCATGAACGCAAGCCAATTGAATAATAAACCCCAGTGAAAGAATTTGCAGCGTTTTTTTAATGGTTATCAGAATACTTCAACCCGCGTATCGACTATAAACGCTTTTTTTCACTCCATTATCCACATTACTACATCACAAGGTTACTGCGATGAAAACCAAAACAATAATAAACCAAAATAACGTGAATGTTGGCACCATAAATAGGGCCGTATATCGGGAATGGTTTGAGCTACGAACCTGGGGAAGGGCTCATTTAATTCCTCATGGAAAGTTCTTCAAAAAGAGTCCAAATTTAGGGCGCTTCGACTTTTTTTTAAAGGTTTTTAGGGATTTTACAAAACTTTGACAACCCTTAAAGGGCACTTTAAATTAAGTGAGAGTGCTGGCTAAAGAATTGGGGCGTTGTCGGACCAATATTGATTTTTCCTAAAAATTTCAGATATTTTGCTCCTGCCGTTTGGGAGAAATCGTGCGTACGGCGAACGAACGGAAAAATTTGTATTGCAGATTCGGATTCTACAACCCGTAGAAACGTAAACCATGAAATTTTCAGGGGGGGGGGGGGGGGCCTTAGAGTTTTTTTTCCAGAGCGATTACAATGGTTTATTATTGAATAATAAACCAAAAAACATGAGAACGTCAAATGAAATGTAAGTACTTAAGAAATTAAAACTGAGGTGTATAAGATGTACTATGTGCAGTCATGGTAACTTTGGATTGTTGTAAAATACTTCGCACTTATAGTTTACCGTTTAATTCAAGCTATTGGTACGCTGAGATGGTAGTCCCTGGCAACAGAGAAAATGCTCAGAACGTCAGAGATGCCAACTAGGGAACAAGTGAATCAAGATAAATCATGAACAGGATGTTGACCTCGATATAATAAAACCGGTGAGTAACAGTAGGCAAAACCAAGATTCAACTTCAGTTGAGATAGAACCCGTTTTACAAAAAGCCAATAAGGTTTCGGTCAATAGCTCTCCACTCTCCCTAGCGCTAACCACGATTCTTCGCGGCTGAACGGAGCACGTCCCGTTCATATTGTTTCCAAGAGAGGTAGTTACAAAGTTACAAACCAGCAGCTCGGCGGTCGATTCGGCAGAGCTGAACGAAGACGACTCACATTGGACGGATTCGATGGACCCGAGCATGTAGTAAAACAATTATATCCCATTAAGGAGGCTCCTTCCCTGAAACCCAGGGGGTACACTGAGACCGTAACGGAAAACCAGGAAGGGAACGAGAGGCAAAAATGGGGTTTTCTCGCCTAAATACAAATTTCAACTACCAATATGCAAAGGGGATCAATCTTGTCCAATTTCTCGGCTTCAAATCGTGGAAAAACCCTAGTCAATCCTACCTTTAAAGAAAGTTCACTACAAGGCACGTAAATACCTAAAAAAACAAAATAAAATCTTTAAATGATTGTCAAACCACAGAAAACGGTGTTTTGTAACAGTTAAAATTCATATCTGCCCAGCAAGAACCATCGTGAAGGTTAAAGCCCAGTTCCATCTTTAAACCAAGCTTCATTCCTATTATTCAAGCAAAAAAGGCTAGTGAAGCAGAAAAGAGCATTACCTAACTCATATCCATAGAGCCAATCTACCTTTTTGTCGTAATTAGGGTTGAATTTGCGTATTAAGGAACGATTTGTGCTTGCCTTTGAGGTTTATTGCAGTCCTGTCAATAGTGGCATTGGGCATTGCAAATAATCACTGACACTTTCGTGAGCTCACGTTTAATAGCACTTACAGCATTCATCGGCTTATCTACAGCTAACAAAGTTCAGTCATAGGGGTTGGGGACAACAACAGTGATTCTGGCGCACTAAAGCACGCATTCCAGTGGGTGAGTGGACAACTACGTGTGCTCTCTGAAATTTTGCACGCTTTATTTCGGGCCCTCTCATTGGTTCTTTCTTTGGACCCGGATCCAATCAAACGCTGTGTTCCCCTTCCATTGTGGGCACAAACGGAGCGTACTCCCAGACAACGAACCCCTAACCGACCTCACCAAACTCACGACTCCACCATCCTTTCACCCATCCTAAGGCTCTATTTGGCGCGTGGATTTGAAACTCTCCTGCTCTTCAATGAATATTCATGGGGAAAAGTTGGAAAACGGTATGATAATATCATACATATAATATCATTATCAGGAGGTATCGTTTTCGTTTTTTACAGGGGTGCAGATGTGCCTGCGCTCCGGTCAGCAGCCGCCCCTGATCTCATTACGTACGCATCACAAGTTGTTACTAGTAAGGCAAAAAGGGAATATATATTTGAAATGTGAACTACAACAGAGTATAAAGTTTCAGTCGAACATAACTCCACAAGGAAATTTTCTTTTGGATCATGAGATGGAACTTTATGCTGCTATGATAACATTAAATTCTGCAAATTAAGACAATGGTTGATTATTTCTGTTTAGATGAATCTTTCAAACCTCGTAAATCACTCATATACTTTTTATTAGACGTAGCCAACGGTAAATTATCTAAACTGGGTTCATTTGGCCACCACAGTTTGTAATTATACTCTAAAAGAACTCCATACTCATGCACGGTAGATCGATCATGAAGGATATTAGCCACAAGAGCTTCAGGTGATCAGCGTGTCTCTCTACTTGTCCATTTATCAGAAAAATCATTCTGTAATAGGAATTTACAGGAAGTAATGTTACAGTCGATTCTAAACATATTTATGATGGTACGCTACAATCTACAGGTTTGGACAAGCAGCTGAACTAATCTTCAAGAATAAACCGGCTTAAGCCTTAGTTGACGGGTTGGTTAGCCTTCATATGTTTGACGAAGGATTTTTGACCTTTTCACATTGAAAATTACTTCAATCAACTTCTGCTCCCCGATCGAAGTGAACGGTGCGAGCGAGTATTGAAGGAATAAAGTCAAGGCGATAGTTAAAACGGAAGTCAAAAGAGGTGCGCCTCAAGGTGGACAGGTACTGAGCACGAACAAGCTGCACCTGAGTACCTACACGTTCAATAAACCAGAAAACTGCATTAACAGCTAAGGAAGACCTTTTGCTTTTTAAGTTATTTTAAAAAGCCAGTAAGGTTTATCAATAGAAAGAAAACAGCGATTGGACCGCAATTTTTCCTTCAAGAGAGTGCCCAGGGCTATGTAACAACTCAAGGTTAACGAATACATTCCACCCCGAAAGAAAGTGGGTTCGTCAATAATGTAGTAGCAAAATAGTAATATTCAAGATTTTTCTTCCATTTAGCGTTTATTATTGAAAATAATCAGCCAACAGATTAGATACAGAATGTTTTAACTATATACAATAATGACATCTCCACATCATTGTGATCAAAAATAATTAAGAGAGATCATTTTCCATTTTACATGCGGCCACTATCCAGATTATGAAGGTCCATTAGGTTAATGGCGAGGAAATTAGTTAGCCAGTCTCTACCCGCGGATTGGGAAATCCACTCTTCATCACCCTCATACATGGAAATTCCAAACGAGGTAAATATACGACCAAACGAATGGCGTTTGTTCCAAATGTATGACGTAATTAAAGTTAAAGACTAGTTACTACTCACATAAATTAGGGTGTTACACACCACTATAAGAATAAACATGAAACAACAAGCAAGTACTTGATAAGATAGGTTGGTGAACCTGGGGTTAGTTAACTGGGATACTGAAGAACTGGAAAAGTAATTTGGCAGTTGGAAACGGATATCTCTTTAGGATTCGATACCAGTTGGTTTTGATTTGTTTCAATAATGAAGTTTGAATTCTGTTAAGACAAAATTTTTTCGTACATATCCCCCCACCCTTTTTTTCAAATTTTTTTGTTTTACTGTCCAAGATAAACAGAATCCAAAAATCGAATTAAAAAAAAGAAACAAATCCACCCTTACGCCGACGGAGCTTTTTTCTGAATCTACTGAACCAAAATGGATGAAACTTGGATCAAAAATCACATTTGGGGTCTAGTTGGCATTAAATTCTCGGGATATTTCTCAGTCAATCCTAAAGGGTAAAATGGGAGGACTGAAATTTCAAAAATCTGAACTTCGAAAACTTTCAAAATAACACTAGGTATTGTATTGATAGACGTGCATGCAAGAATCGAATGAGTCCATCCGGGCGGCGTCATGTTCATCCGCTCTCTCTCCTTAAGGCTCAAAATTAAGAACGTGAACACAAATGTAAATGTGAACATGCTTGAACATAGTAAAAATCGCCTAGTATCATGTGAGGGTAAAATCAGGAGATAGAATCTGTACAGAGGAAAAGTTGGAAAACGGTATGTTAATATTGTACTTTTAATATTATTATTATCTTTTTCATCTTTTGGCCAGCCTAGTATCTTTTGGCCGCATAGTATCTTTTTCATATTGGCCAGGGAGTGCAGATCCGCCTGTGCTCCTATCAGCTGACTGTGGTAATTTGCGAACTGTATGAACTTATTCAATTAATCTCGATGAACTTCTGGGATCCAACCTCCATTACCCCAATTTTTAGGCAAATTCCGCATAATCAGTGATCAGTGCTAATTTATATTAACAGGGTTTAAAGTGCATTCAATAAGTATTCAATAATAATAGAATTATTCAACAATCGTAATTGAACACACATTTTGGTATCTGTCATATAAACACACATAGTTACATGCTTTACCTTCCTCAACTAAACAAATCAACTTTTCCATTAAAACAATATATGTATTTGATTCCAGCATCAAAGCGCAAAACAATAAGTCACAACCTGACCCGAAACTGGAGATTCCGAGGTAATGTATTAAATTCGCGTAAACACAAAACAGTGTCTCATTTTTCTTGCCAAAACGCGGAATAGTTAACGAGCAAAGGGAATTCCAATGTTATTAAATATTCTATTTCGCTCGTCAAGTTTAGGAGGCATTCATGACACTGCTGCCCCACACAACATTTGTTTTCATTTTCACTCGAACTGACTTCAACTTTTCCTTCTTCAACATTACTAAGATCTAACGGTCGCTGAAAAACCTCACTCGATTCCTGCACTCAAATTCAAAAACATTGACATGAAAAGTTAGAAAATGGCGTTTTTTCATAGAAATTAATAGCAATAAAAATTTCCGTAAACATCCTCTGAAAAACGTTTGCCCAACTTTTCAATCAGACAACAAAATCATGACTATTTTTGATGGACAATCATATTACACATTTTCTGCCATCTTAAAAAGGTGGGCAACGTTTTTTACCTCTACTTTATCGTAAATAATGAATTATTTTCCAAAATTACACTAACTACGCCTGCTGAATGGCAAATATTATGAACTATAGCGTAGTGAATGCTCTGGCGCCTATCCCAATTAGAAGTATCTAATAGAACAGTAAACATTAGTTATATCGTTTTGGTGTACAAAGTAAATAAAGGATTATTCTTACAAACGTGTAATTAAATGAAATCATTTTAAAATTTAATGTCTCTTACATTGTACTGGACCGTGATAGAAAAGCCGACTTCACACTACTTTCCCAAATTAATGGAATAATTTCTATTAGTATTTTTCTGTTTAGAATAATATCAATATTTGCTTTCAATAATATTTTAATTACTCTAAAACTCTTCGTTGTACGATAATAGGGATTAAGTATACCATTTGTACCAGCGTAAAAAGCAACAAACTGAAATTCAGCAGGACTTTCTTTGGATATAAAAATGAATGTGAATTCATTTGTAGGTTCTTTTGTGGAACCCTTCAACTGTCCTTTAATTTTGAGTAAATTAGGACTATTGGACGTGACAAATAGGTGTTTCGAGAAATTAAAGTTATCTCACGTCCCATGGCAGAGAGAAGACGAAACTTGTGGGAAACCCGAAGGGAAACGTTAGCCAAATCAAATTGTAGTGTAGTATAGTTTGATCCTCAGGAGTGATCACCATGAATTGATCAAAGTTGTTCTGGGCGAAAAATGTAGAAATTAGGATTATGCAAGACAAAATTGTTACAATATTCCACACGAGATTAAAACGGTCTACATTCACTAATGAGGAGGCAGAATACAATCAATTCATTCCAAGTTACAAACACTTTTCCATTAATGTCATTAAACTATATGTCACATTCAAACTGTAACGATGCAATGCCATTACTCTGGTAAAACCGCATTTTTCAAAGGAATTTATGTGAGAACGAATTTTGTACCGATTTCCATTAACAATACATAGGTGCTACTTGAAATCAGACGTCTATAGGTAGAAGTGCTATAGGGAGGAAGGAGAGAAAAAACTGCACGGTAGAATGTGGGTCTGGGCTAGGTTCCATGGGCCGTTCCGTTTATGAGCGTTGATCTCCGACTAGAGCTCGGAATGTTCCAGCAGGGGGGAAATGGAACTGCGCTGGTATGTACAAGTTCAGAAGAAGTACTTTCAAATGAACCTTCCAGCTTCAACAACCTTCTCAATAAAAGGGTACGGTGGCAATAACAGCCTGGCGAGCAGAACAACGCTGAAGAGAGGTTCCCGAGACGAGAATTTATTAAGCTATACCGAAGGTAATGGGGCACAGCGAGTAGCACCTGCTCCGTTATTGGTTTCTGGTTTTAACATTCTTCTCTTAATTCCATACCCTCACCTCGGATTTTGTGAATTCATTTTGAGTTCCTTATACTAGATAGAACAACTTATTGAAAATTCCCAATATGGCCTAATCGTGAAGAGTAAAACCAAAATTTCCGTACGATCTTCGTGATCAAAAATCAATCGTAATGTGATTAACTGGTTGAACGATACTCTTTGTACATATGTAGAATACATGTTTTTTCCAAATTAACGAAGCTGATTTAACTTACATTCCTTTCATTACATTTTCCATTCATGTAATTAGCAAGATATTGAATTTTAGTATCGAAACCTGAATTTCAATACTTACACATTAAATTAATTATAATTAATCATATTCACAGTATTTTTCCAGAAAACAGAGAGTTACACTTCTCGTCTCGCCCATCACAGGGCACCAATTCATTCAGCTGTTTCCCAACATTGTTAGTAGACTGAGTTGGTGTCGTTCATCACTCATACCCAGCTCGAATGATCTAGGTAGATAGGTAAAAAAAATGGAATTTTTCAGGAATTTGTAACCATGGTCAATTTTGGAAGCTGAATTTGCTAAAATTGGTCTCAAACGTACACACCAGCTTTCGACTGTTGTAATAGCACTCCAAGTGTGCAAAACATCATTAAAATGGAACATTTAAACGTTTAAAATATGTAGATTTTTCAAAGTTTCCTCTACACCTATTTGAGAAAAAAGTAGTATTCAATTTTATTCATTTGGCTTGCATTCATGATTTGAATTTCTACTAAGATTTGGAGTATGCGTGTTTCACAGGTGATAGAGCGATTATTGAATTTCAGGAGGCACACAAATATGGTCAACTGATCAATCCAAATAGGTATTTTGGTTGAGAACCGATTTACGTGCTCTATGCATATCTCCTGAAATTCAATAATCGCTCTATCAACTGTGAAACTGTCGATATGTTTCGTTATTGGTGTTTTGTTATCAATAGATTACATTTGTTGTCTCAAAGCCTGCCAGAGGTGTCTTTCGTCTGCCAATCGATTTTCATTATTAATATTTAAATAATTAATTAGGTGCTATATAGCGCGGCCTACCTTTGAAATACAATCCAAATATGATGACCCCGGAGTTTTGCCAGAACTCAATTTCAAGTTTAGGTTTTCTGAAAACGAGAGGTCCGGATTCGACATTTCTGGGAAAATGACCCATATAGGACGATGGGAAATACAATGAGGTGGTGTAGGAAGAAGAGATAAGATGCTCAGTCCGACGGGAGGAGGAAAAGATAGAATACGCTGGGAAGCGTGGCAAGTTTCGGCAGCTAGATGCTCTGAGATTATACTGTTTAGTTCCATCATTCGCTATTAGGCAAACTATCCTTTGTCGGTTGAGAGTTCTCTTTGCTAGATAGAATTAGGGTAAAGTAAGGCAAGTGGGAACTTTAAACACCATAGCTCTTCCAATTTTATAAACAATCCTCTGATAATAAGAAAATAATATCGTCCGGATTAGGAATTAGTTGCACATCACAATGAAAAAATAGTTTTGAGATGGGTCGATAGGTTAACTTAATAAGATATTTTCTATTTTTTTAAATTCTTCCCCGGCAGAAGAGATAAATGTTAAAAAAACACTTGGCGAGAAAAGTGGGTTTCCGTTCCGTGGGAAGCGCGTAAGATGTTTTCCCTATGAAGATCCATCCCATGGTTTTTTCCATTTCTTAAAACTTAAGGAGAAGATTGACATTGTGAGATGAAATTATGGCAGATGCAAGATAACTTTAGGAACAACGTTTCTAACAACTGTAGGCAAGTGGGTTCCACGGATTATGGCTAAAATCCTAGACTCGGAGAAAATTTTATACATAAAACTCCAAGTTTGTCTGTTTGACTTCTATAGAGTAGCAAACCGGTAAATCGATTTAGCTAAGGTTTGCTCCACTGTGATCAGCAAGTTTCAGAAAAGATTATGTACCAGTTCATGGGTACGATCGCCTTTGCTTCGTACGAATAACGCATCATCACAATAATCACGAGATGTTCATAGAATATTGTTATTTGTTTTTGTAACGTCTCTCCCCGTCATCTTTAAGCCCTGAAATTTGGTGCACAGCCCCATGAAGCCACGGGGAATGATTGAGAGGATGTCAGATCAGCTGGGTGAACATGGAGCGCTGAAAATTCGGTGTACACCGTCTAGAGGAGTGGTTGGGAGGACGTCGAATCAACTTCGTGAGCACTGTGATCGGGTCCAAGTTTAGTCTTAACCTCATAACATAATATGTTATTATGCTCGAAAATACCGTAGAACTTGTGAATATGCCCGAAGAAGCCGTATAGATCCCAAACTCGGTGTCAGCGACCCCGAAAAGATATACCTAGTAAGAGAAGAGAGACCACTAGTTCAGAAACTTTTCATTTTCTTGTGAGGATTTTGAGATTTGAAAAAATAGAATAAAATGAAATTGGAATTCTACATCACAATAAAGCCATCCGTATCAATGTCGGTTCAGCGGTTTGCCCGTATACAGAGGAAAAACGGACAAACTTATGAGACATATAAGAGAGAAACGATTATGAATGTGAACCCCCATTTTATTTACTCTAACCCGGGAGCGCAGGGTAAACCAGCTAGTGTAATTATAAACAAGAAACAATACGAAGGTATTCTAATATATAATCTTAACTAAACTCACTCATTTCATTCATAAAATAGAACTACGAAAACTCCTTTATTCAAATTGAAACGTGAATTCATCCAACACCTTAACTTCGAGGTCGAATTATCGATATTTCTTATTATTTTATGAAATAAATTATTACTACTTCAATACATGAAATACATTTCTGCCATTAACATATGGTTAGTATTGGTAATGTAAAAAAAAAAACCACTTCCTCAATGTTACCCCAAGCCTAGTTAACGTTCAAATTTACCGCACAAACTCACAAATATCTTGATTTGGACGGTATCATATCAGGAGGACCTATAACGAATAATCGGCTTAAATATTTGAGACTAATGCATTAAAATAAACCGAGAGCAAAGTCAATCCCATACGATCCACATATAAATACAGGCAAAGAAAGCATAACTTTCTGCGAGTAATCGATGGTGATCGGTTAGGTGAAGAGCGGCAGAGGAAAGCTAGCCATCGGAGAAAACGGAAATTTCCACATCCACTGAGCTTTTCTCAACACCCTCCCCCCTCTACCTTTACCTTCAACGGTTCTTTCCATTGCCATGACCTTTCCCTTTTCCGACAATATGCTTGCCGAGTATTGGAAGGGTGTTTCCTTTCTTCCCTCCACCAACCCTGCTCTCAACATAAATCGACTTTGGATAACCAACGAAAGAAGGAACTAGAGGGAAGAAGAAGCTTGAAACAATTAAGAAACCTCAAGAAGTATACGGTTATAATTTTTACTTTCACACAATGAAAGTGTAATCTGAATCATAAAAACGAAAAGCACTCAAATTGTTCAACAATATAGATGTTACATTCAGGCTTAGAATCGTGAGAAATTTATGACCAAGGTCAGTGATAGTTTATGATTAGTACGCGTACTTCAATAGTACGAAATCCCCGAATTGAAATTTTTCTAAAGAATGTGAGGCTCGAAGCTGCATATGGTACCAGAACTAGTCAGCTCCGCCAAGGCCCTCACGACATGTGGTGACTTGAGAATCCAGTAGACAGGGAAGCTATTGAGTTGAAATAAAAACGGTGGGCACCAATTAAAAATCCGGGTTAAACTGAATCAAAATTGTAACAGTTATACCTGTTTCAAGAATTTCAAGTTAGCGCATGCGCAGAGCGTATCGCTAATTATATTGAAATGAAATTCCTATGGGATCTCAAGAGACCTTATCCGCATAATCCCTCAAAATTAGAGCTAAATTCATTGAAAAATCTGGAAATTACAGCTGTTTCAAGAATTTCACGCTGGCGCTCGCGCAGAGCGGACTGCTGATTATATTGAGATGAAAATCTTACCCGCATAATCCCTCAAAAATTTGTATGAGAACTCAAGAGACCTCATCCACATAGTTCTCAAAATATGAGCTAAATTCATTCAAAATTGTGGAAGATATGGCTGTAACAAGGAAATGCGGGCAGACAGACCGACAGACACGGAACCAAATTTGTTCAGTAGGCTATGAAACGCAAAATGCGAGTGGAAATTTTGAATTTGGACAACAAAAATGTTTTGGCTCCCGAAAGAGAACACAAGGTTTTGCTGCCTTGCAGACTCGGAAGCAACATATGAATTTGATCGTCTCCATTGAGCGACATCGACCAATGTTCTCCAGCAGAGAGCGTTAAAGATACCACTTCAACAGATGTAGGGCTACACGGGTCGCATAAAACAGATTCGTCTACGTTACCGTCCCTTGGTCTCCCAAGTTCTAGATATCGTGGCCTGGAACCACTGTCACCTGTTTTTCCGAAATACTGACCAGAACAATGAACACTCGAAGGCATTCCATTACATCCATGTTTGAAAATTGGGAAAGCTACGGAGGAGGCATTGTCTTGGTCAGGGGCAAGAGTATGCAATGACCCGCACGACCTCCCGGTCTTGAAGGAGGGGTTGCTTTGTGCGCCGTGTTTTATCAACCCCAATCTGATTTGGCCGAAGCATTGGGTGTTGCAATGTTGATAATTTCTTGTTTCTGACCAAATTCAGTTTTAGTAAAATGTTTATTGACTCGAACATGTTATCCAGCTGTTGGACAATGGTAAGATATTGGGGTATAAATCGAGTTCAAACAAAGAGTTAGAGTTTAAACAAGATTGTTAAGATTTAAATTAAAAAATAAATATTTGAAAATGAAAAATGAAAATGAATGAAAACGTTCGTTTGTGATCAGCGTCTACGGTATTTCCAAGCTGTCCAGCCAAAGTCAGGATAATCGAAGATCCGAGAGACAGCTATTGTTTGTGTTCATTTACGATTGATTGCCATGATTTGCTTTCAGTTGAGTAGCTATACCACAAGTGAGTATGTTGACATGATTTTCGTGTACGGTTTTGCCAATGGTAATGCAACTGAAGCAGCAATAGAGCCAGCTCATTGTTTATGAGATTCCAAGCCCACTTCCGGGAATCTTGTCTCAGCTATTGTACTTCAACAAAAAATACTCTGTTAAGAATTATAGCATACATTAGTACACAAGGTTTAAATATGATATGTGTCAAATTGGATTAACTGCAAGGAAATTTAATTGGCATAGATGATTCCATCGTGATCCTCCTGTTGATTTGGAATGTACGTCCGAATGACTCCAGTTATTGTTGTTGGTTTAGGAAACTAATGCCATGAAACCGATGTATTCGATGAAATATAGTAGAATATACGTGAATGATTATGTATTTCGTCATAGTTTCAAATAAAAATGGGTAGTACGTAACTAATGTGAACCCAATGATGTCGGCTGGTGGCTTTAGAAAATGGCCTGAAGTAATTTAATATTTATGTAGATATAATGTAATTTGATCACAATTTGGTCAAAAGTGCAACCGAAGATTCAATGAGTAAAACATAAATATTGAAATGTAGACCACTTCGATTATCACGTAACATCCATTATTGCAGTGGAGAAAGACAGTTAGCGGAAAAAGTATTCAACACCATCTCTTTGAGCTATTTTTCAATCCCCAGAAAAACGGGAAGAGAAGCGGAATGGAGGAGGATTGCCCTAGATTTCTACAATACCGCTTCATGCATGGTTTTCCAGAAATTGGTAATCGGTTTTTGAGCGATGCGATTACGCGTCAATTCCGCTGACGTTTGCCTCTAGGTTGTAGGTAACCAGGGTAAAAAGATGGAATGAAAGAGCGCGAAGAAAAAAAAAAACCAGCTTCCTACCCGATAATAACCAAACAGCTCTTTTATCAAAGGCTCGAGCTACTGAGAAGACGAAGATCAGCTTTGGCGGCGATCATAACTGGATGCTCTTTCATCAAGAAACTTGCGACCCGCTTTCCTGATTCACAGCAACTGACGTTTAAAAAGGCGGAACGAAAAGACGTCGGCGGTATCTACCTCGATTCAATCCGCTCTGACAGGAAAACAATGGCTTCTCCCCGTTGAATGAACATGATCCGTGAATTGACCTCCATTGTTCGAGATTTTGAAGAACCTCACCCTTTAGCATCACCGTTGGAAAACCCAAGCAAAAATCTAATTTGATTGTTGCTTTGGAAATGAAAAATTAAATTATGATTCACATCTTGAAATAAACTTCCATGGTTGGGCATAGAAAACTATAGGTAGTTTAGAGTAGTTATTTTATTTTACATGTATATTTCTTCACCAATATTGGGAAAAAGTTTTTGTCAGTTGTGGCCATGAAAAATCACAAACATACATGCACCTACCTTTTTAAAGGATCCGGTTTTGGAAGATAAACTATGCAAGGGACGTTTGGGTCGTCACACCCCATTTTATCAATTTGAGTAGGCATTCCTTTATTGACGAAGCCTACTCAGAGGAACGTCTAATATTCATCAACAAATGTACCCCTTTACAAACTATCAATAGATCTCGAACCCCCAAATGTTCATCCTGACAAACGGCAAAACAATTGTACGAGCACGTAGCGTGGAGTTTTTCACCAAACAAAGCTGAAATGAGGTCGTAAACCCAGCAGCGGGAGAAGCGCTTCTAAAACTTAAGGGGATTATCGCGGACAACCTCCACAAGGGGAATCCAAAGACGCTTTCCAGAACCTCAGCCCGCTCAACTCTACCCACTTCACTCAACGACTGCCTCCCTTATCACGATTTAGCGTAAAACGAAACGAATCCACCCTTCTTTTATTTTTTCAATATCAGTATGAACTACAAAAAACGCTGCAAATTCTTTCACTGGGGTTTATTATTCAATTGGATTGCGTTCATGATTTGAATTTATATTAAGCTTTGGAGTGTGCGTGTATCACAGGTGATAGAGCGATTATTGAATTTCAGGAGGCACACGACTATGATCAACTGATCAATCAAAATATGTATTTTGGTTAAGAACAGTTTTATATGCTCTATGCATATCTCCTGAAATTCAATAATCGCTCTATCACCTGTGAAACACGCACACGCCAAAGCTTGATATAAATTCAAATTTTTTTTCAAGAGCGATTACAATGGTTTATTATTGAATAATAAATCAAAACAAACATACACTTTGAGATTTTCTCACTCTGAATGGTCCAAATTTTCTTCTTTCTTCTTTATTCGACACCGATATATTCAATTTTTCCTACATCAGATTTCGTACGCTAGAATACTAACCGAAAAGTAATTCTAAATATCGAACAGTACGTACAATATACAGCCTGCACAGACTTTTATCAATCGTTTCAGGATGCACACAAATATGATCAACTGAACAATCCAAATAGGTATTTTGGTTGAGAAAAGATTTACGTGCCCTATGCATATCTCCTGAAATTCGATAATCGCTCTATCACCTGTGAAACACCCACACTCCAAACCTTAGTAGAAATTCAAATCATGAACGCAAGCCAATTGAATAATAAACCCTGTGAAAGAATTTGCAGCGTTTTTTTATGGTTATCAGAATACTTCAACCCGTGTATCGGCTATAAACCCGTTTAAGAGTTCACTCCAGTATCCATGTTCACTACATCACTAGGTTACTGCAATCAAAACAAAAACAATAATAAACCAAAATAACACAAATGTTGGCACCATAAATCGGGCATGGTTTGAGCTACGGATCTGGGGAAGGGCTCATTTGATTCCTCATGGAAAGTTCTTCAAAAAAGTCCAAATTTAAGCCGCCTTGACTTTTTTTTTGAGGTTTTTAGGGATTTTACAAAACTTTTTACAACCCGTAAATGGCACTTTAAATGAAGTGAGAGAGCTGGCTCAAGAATTGGGGCGTCGTCGGACCTAGAAGGATTTTTCCTGAAAATTTCAGGTTTTTTGCTTCCGCCGTTTGAGAGAAATCGTGCGTACGGCGAAAACTTTGTATTGCAGATCCGGATTCTACACCCTTTGAAACGTAAACCATGAAATTTTCGGGGGGGGGGGGGGGGGGGGGGGGGGTTCAAGAGCGATTACAATGGTTTAATATTGAATAATAAACCAAAACACCGAATTGGGGAATTTTCAACATTTCGTTACGTCTTTGATTTAACTGATAACTTACATAGAATCGTTTTGTTTCTCTACGCCCTACAACCTTGGTTGGACCATTCTGTAGCTCTTATGTTTTAGGAACTATCAAGGAGGAAATTTTCTAAATGGAATCTCAAAACATCTGGAATAATTCCAGTTATAATTACAGATTATGATTATTACAAGGTACTAATTTTCGGCCTCAATTGCAACAGAAGGGCTTAACGGAATGATTTCGATTCGAATCCAGTACCCAGTAGACAGCCTCAAGGATGGAACTCCAGCCATCAGAACCATACACTAAACCTCGTGATTCAACTACAAACAGTCATACCCATTACGACACGTTACATGAGGATTACATCTTGAAATTATAGCACGACTGTAATTACACGTTAGTAGCAAATAATAACTACCTTACAAGAGTTTCATAACATCGTTGCAAAGATTCAATTTGGCTACCGGATAATGAGGGCCTGAATGGATTCTAGTACTGTAACGTTGTAGTGAGACTTGAAGGAATCTACATAATAGAATGCTTTTTCAATATGATTCTAAGTACCGCGTGTCTAGAGAGTCGAACACTAAATACGTACGTGGATATTTGTTTTATGTATAGGCCACAATTCCAACACAATACTTTAACCCTTTTAAAAGATTTCAAGTTTTATGAGTAGGTATTTGATATTTGTATTTATGCTTAGGTAACTATATAAATAAGGCGAATTAATTAAACATGATGGAGAGTTGAAAAGAACACGAGTGACATAAAAATGAAAGGGAAGACATACAAACCTTGAGTCCTGGGTTAGAAGAAAAAGTTTGACTTAAATATTGGAGAAGCATCACCGCACTTCAAAACGTATTTGAAAACGGCCTTGATTTCGAAGTAAAATTGGTCACATAAAGAGAAATAAAATGAGAGGGAAATCTCAAGCATGAGAGTAACGAGTCAGAGTGACAGGGGGAAGAAGAGATCCCCGGAGTAAGCTATCTATGCAAATCCGCAGCAGTAAAACCGGGTTTTCTCTAGCCCAAGCGGCCTTTTAGCGGGAGATCAATGTCTGTGCTGAGAGGGAAGGAGGGGGGGGGGTTGGGAAAGTTGGGAGTGGAAGAAAGAAGTTTCCCAACGTCTGTCAATGTTTAGCAAGTAGTTTTTGAAGTGTTTCAATTCTCTCGTTGAGCGTCCTTAGGCTCACAGCCGGAAATCTCCATCCATGGGGTTAGGGCGGGATTTATCAGCTTCGAGCTCCGAAAACCTTGAATCTAAATCCAAATTTCTATGGCGATTAAATTATAGTGTATACCCTAGACATGTACGAAAATTGACCAACCACCAAACTTTCACACTCTGAGAGACTGTCCGACGTAAATAAAGCATTGAAGTGCTCAAAAAGTACCTCAACAACGGTATCCACTGCAAAGCATTCTAAAAATAGTGGCACGCTAGGAACTAAATTCATCGAAATAAAACTTTCAATTACCAATATCAATCCAAGATTCGATAAACAAGCCAGATCAAATGTACCTATACAGTCCTCATGTTATGGGTATCCCTAAAATCCTTATTTGAGGAGAAATTGTCTGCTTTGGTCATTTACGGAACACACACCAACTTTGTTTTTTCAAACGAGAATCCCCATTTGGGTTTATTATTCAATAATAAACCAGAATCGCCCTTGAGATAAATCTGATGGTTTACCCGAATCTGCAATAAAAAATGTTCCGTCCGTACGCACGATTTCTCCCAAACGGCTGGAGCAAAATATCTGAAATTTTCAGGATCAATATTATTCTTCTTTAGCCAGAGTGCCGTTTAAGGGTTGTCTCAAAACCTCAAAAAAGTCGATGTGGAAAGAACCAGGAATCGAATGAGTTGGCGTAGCTCAAACAATCTCGATATACGAATTTATGGTGTTTGAATTCTATCATCGTTGATAAACAATGCATTCTGATATGTCGAACTGGGGTTTATTATTCAATTGGCCTGCGTTCATGATTTGAATTTCTACTTAGCTTTGGAAATGTGTGCTTCACAGGTGATAGAGCGATTATTGAATTTCAGGAGGCACACAAATATGATCAACTGATCAATCCAAATAGGTGTTTTGGTTGAAAACAGATTTACGTGCTCTATGCATATCTCCTGAAATTCAATAATCGCTCTATCACCTGTGAAACACGCACACTCCAAAGCTTAGAATTCAAATCATGACGCAAGCCAATTGAATAATAAACCCCAGTGAAAGAATTTGCAAAACGAGAATCTAGTAGAATATTCTTGATTCTTCAGTGAGCGCTCAAAGATGTGGAACCACAAGGTTGGCCGCCCAAGTTGAAATTGTGAACTATCGTTGATAAACAATGAAAGTCGATGTACCACACTTTGGGTAAGCTAACATTTGAGTTGGCCCAGCTTTAGTGAGTTGACAACATTGCGCGCTCGCTGAACGGGTTATGGTGACTTTAGAAAAAATGCAGATTAAAAACAGAGATTTGTTTTTACGAATCGCACACGTTGAATATTGACAGAATAATCTAGTAGATACAGTAGGTACAGTAAGTATCTCTAAAAAAAAAAAAAAAAAAAATTTCACAGGGATATGGATCATTAATTAGCTACCCTAGGCCGTGTTAAATAACTATGTGTAGACCAATGAACAAGCAGATGGGTTAATAATATTGGAATACTAAAACTTTTCATAATAATTTGCGGTTTATTCATTCGCAACTCAAATTTCGTACTCTTAAAGAAGTATTTTTAACCTGCAATAATTCTATCAGCTTTATCAACGTATCAAATCTATACGAGTTCCCCAATGAGTTCCGTGATGCTTATGGTAAGCTTCTGATAAGCTTTTAATTACACTCAGATGGAGTGAGAGACACAGGAGAGTGAGCCACTTTTTATTTAGAAGTGAATCTGCCAATACCTATTTCAAATGCCGGTCATTCGTGAATTGAAGGATCTTGTAAGGAGGTAGATAGTTTCAATTCAACTTCTTCAATTCCCCTTAGTAGTTTCTCAAAGTACAAATGCTCATTATATTTCAACTATTAGTGCAAGAATATTATTCGAAAAGGTTGCATCAATTGAGTCGCGAAAAACTAACATAATATGTTAGTATATTATACATTTACTTTTTGCAAACAAAGGTACAGGAGGAAAAACGGAACTCAGCCGAAATAAGCCAATACAAATGAGCAGAACAATGAAGGGTATGACATCTTTTAATCGAAAATTACAATTACGCAATACCAATGAATGCACCGCTTTGAAAATTACTTTGCTCATAAGGGACATATATTGATTGTATAGAACATTTATGGGAGATCTTCAGATTTACTTAGGTGTAAGAGCAACCAACCATCGAATACCAACAGTAGAAATGCGAGTTGGGTCTCGTATCGACAGGCACTAAAGCCAACCAGTCTTTAGAAATTGAGACTTGTGAAAGTTAAAACTGCTACTCCTTGTTTAGCTCGTTGGGTGAGGTGAGGTCGAAACAGTCTCTAGGCGGCTTGTGGAAAGCGAATCATGATGACCCATCAATTACGAAACCCTTTGTTGACAATACAGAAACAGGGGAGCCGTTTGCAACACGGAACCTACCTCTGACCACAAACAGTATTGCTACCGGACACAAAGGCTTGGTATTTATTCACATGTACTACCGAATGAATAGCCATCAGTAGACACGGCACACTGAGATGCTCCAAATACGTCCGCCAAGTCAAACGAAACGTTTTCCAAACCAAATGAACCGTCATCAACGTCAAATGACGCCTTTTCCAGAAATGAAACCTTTTCTGTATCTGATGAATCCATTCCCAGACCGAATGAAACCTTTGCCAATCCAAATGAATCCTTCTCCGAGGTTAAATGAAACTTTTTCCGAACCAAATTAAACCTTTTTTAAACCGAATGAAACCTTTTGAGAAGGTTTCATTTCATGTCATGCGATGACCACACTGAGCGAACCAGTTGAAAACCACATCGTGACCAATGTCATTGTTAGACGTAGTAAAACAGTAACGGACTCAACTAATTTGAACGGAGTTGATGATATAGTTGCCTTGGACCACCACCGGCAGTGGCTTACTCGTCCATTGACTTTACACTGATTTCATGGAATGCCGCAAGTTTTATGGCTTATTCTTCGAAAATGTTCCGAAATTCTGATTGATTCCCAAAGTTCATGCTATTTACAATACTGGAAACTTTGTTTATTCTACAAAATACTTGAAAATTCTGTTTATGGTAATAGATTTGCGAAGTCGGCCTGCAATGCATCGTGCATGCGAACACCCAACAATCAATACAACGGCATCCACCCTTGGTCAGAAACAACTGGTTTTAGGATTGAACGTGCCAATAGCTATTGAAATCCAAAAAATGACTTCCCGAAACTTCTACGCTAGAATCCGAAATCTGGCCAACAATATATTATGATAAATCAAAGTTTTGGGACATTCAGTCTTAGGGTTGAAAAGGAATTAGCCCGTACACTGTTTGAAAGTGCAATAAAAATCGATCCGTTAGTCTCAGAGTGAACCAATTTTAGTTTTACGCAAGCTCAATAGTATTAATCATCCAATCGTTATTAAATTCGCAGATACCACTGGAAAACCTATGTCCAACAATTCCCCCAGTTTGAACAAAATTGAACCAGTAGATAATAAGAAATTGGCACTTAAGGGCACGAGAACACGCTGCTATTGATCTGGGAACAATGAAACTTATGAGGGACTGACTGGAAGCTTTGGGCAAAACAAGCCACTGGCAAAGATAGTCAGACAGACAAACTGCAGTCACGTAAAAAAATTGAATAGCAAGCACTGTAACGGAAAACGCGAGGGCTGGCGAGTTTTTCGAAGAAAGTACAGTATTTGGGCAAACTTGTCATTTAAATGTAAAAGTTCATTCATGTGATATTCAATCACCAGCGAACTCGTTCAAAAGAAAAAACTATTTCTAAACGAAGAGTAAATAGAAGAGATGTGAAAATAAGAAAGTTCAAATTGAAACACTATCAAAGAAATCAGACGACTTGGGAAAGAACTTATAATCTGAATTATTCATAACTATGAAGTTTGAATCTGTTCTAAGGAACTAATTAAAGCCTCCGGAAGCTGAAAATTGCTCTCCAGGGAAATTACTGAAAGAAAAACTAACGACTAATTCATTTAACCTAAAGCAAATCTTACAGGATAAGAGTAAACTTGATTTGGATAGATTTTGACAAGGCAGTTCGGCGTTTGGAGGACATCTAAACCAGGCTAATGAAAAACACCGGTAGTTCTCAATTTCCAATGTACAGTGTTGATAATGACGACTGACAAGCGAACTGAGATCTAGTGACAAGAAAGGTGAAACATACCTATTGGTTGAACTTCTTTATAATAAATTTTGATTGGTTGATACACATCATGTTTCCTGATTAATTCATTTTTACGTCAATATTTGTTAGGTGTTCAAGTTCTCCAACATTTTTTATTGAAGATGAAAAACGCTGCGAATTCTTCCACTGGGGTTTATTATTCAATTGGCTTGCGTTCATAATTTGAATTTCAACTAAGCTTTGGAGTGTGCGTGTTTCACAAGTGATAGAGCGATTATTGAATTTCAGGAGATATGCATAGAGCACGTAAATTGGTTCTCAACCAAAATACCTATTTGGATTGATCAGTTGATCATATTTGTGTGCCTCCTGAAATTCAATAATCGCTCTATCCTGTGAAACGCGGACACTCCAAAGCTTAGTAGAAATTCAAATCATGAACGCAATAATAAACCCGAGTGAAAGACTACTTATTTACCCCAGTAATAATATTGAATAATAATCCCCAGTAATAATATTTACCTATATATTATCAGCGTTTCATACATATCAGAATGCTTCAACCCGTGTATCGGCTATAAACTACAAGTATCCACATCGGCTATCACTCCAGTAACCACATTCACTACAACTCGACGCTATCGGCATCACTAGGTTACAAACAAACAATAATAAACCAAAAAACGCAAATTTTGTCACCATAAATCGGGTCATACATCGAGAATGGTTTGACCTACGGACGTGGGGAAGGGCTCATTCGATTCCTCATGGTATGTTCTTCAAATAGAGAAAAATTTAGGCCGCTTCGACTTGTTTTGAGGTTTTTAGGGATTTTACAAAACTTTGACAGCCCTTAAAGGGCACTTTGAATTGAGTGAGAGAGCTGGCTCAGGAATTGGGGCGTCGTCGGACCAAGATGGATTTTTCCTGAAAATTTCAGATCTTTTGCTCCAGCCGTTTGGGAGATATCCTGCGTACGGCGTACGGCGGACGGACGGAAAATTGTTTATTGCAGATTCGGATTCTACACCCTTTGAAACGTAAACCATGAAATTTTCAGGGGGGTTAGAATTTTTTTATTCCAGAGCGATTACAAGGGTTTATTATTGAATAATAAACCAAAACAAAAACCCTGTGTTACTCCAAATTACACGGGATGGCTCATATAGTGAAAACAACGTAGTTCTTTCATGTAAATAATATCGTACAGCAACATGCAACAGATATAATTTTGATAAAAGGCGAACCACGGGATCATCACACTGGCGTGACATCGAGCGAGACTGGTCACACGTGAACTTTCTCACGTCCACACTTCCGCAGGGAAACTTGTTCGGACAATTTATGAACGGAGTGAAAACCAGAACCAAACTTCTTGTAGTAATTTGAGGGAGGTTCTACAGGTTTAGTCAATGAACAACTTTAATGACCTCGTCATTAATTGTTTGTGATTGCTATCTATCTAGTGAGCGAAATTGACTAACAACATAAATAATTGGTGATCAGCTCTAGACAGTTACCTAACTACTTAATTTCGAAGGATTGATAATATAATTTTTAGGACGTAGGTATCTACTTAAGTAATTTTGCGCACATTTAATGTTATTTTCAAAATCATCATAATACAAATCGAAAGAAAGCTCACCAAAGGTCTGACAGTCGGCTGATTACGTACCTGCAACAATAAACGTAATATTTTAGAACTGGAACACATCGTATATCCAGAATTCACCACAACACACAAATATAAATAATACGCCAAAAGCTGATTCGAACATAGGATGCCTGTGATTATTTAGACATTATCTTTTCGAAATATAAATATATGTACTATATAAAGCGGAATGAAGCAATTAAAGAGTTGCAATGCAAAATCGGTTAAACAGTAACGAACAATTGTGCTTTATACGTAACATAAAGTATCATATTATCGGTATAGTATAACATATTACATTGTATAACTGTTACCATTTCATCGTTCATTACTGACGATAACTTAATGGTCGAAATCGAACGTCGAAACAATGCAACTCTCAATTTAGGGGAAATGAACGTAAGGGTTACCACGACTACGCCGAGAGTGGATTCGTTCGTAGCTACAACAATTAAAACACCAACTCACCAAAAGCCTGTTAAGAGTTGAACTATATATTACATTCTGATACAAATATAAATATGTAGAGTATATTTTACTCCTTTCAAAGTGTTCAACTTGACCTCCTAAAAATTGCGGTAATACTTATAATCATTTCAAGTGTGTAAAATGTAACGATCACTGATCACTTACTAGTTTATTATTTTCACTAATGAACCTTTGTAATTGTTCAAGAAAAAAACCATTTAAAAATTTGTTGTTTTCTATTCCAAGTTGCCCAAAGAATCCAAAATTCGAATGTAACAAATCCTTTATTCCTCCTAAGAGCATCTTTCCGAAAATACTGAGGTAAACTTGAAAATCCTAAAGGGTGAAATCAAAGGGATGAAATATTCAAAAATCAGAATATCGAACACTTCTGAAATAACGCAAAAGTTTTCATGTTCGGTATTGATAAACATATATTAAATGAATCGAATGAGCTCACTCAGACTGCTTTACGTTCATCCGTTCGCCCTCCCTAAGGAATTTCAATAGACAAAAATAACGTCAATACGAATGTGGTTTGAATTTGTGTAACCATGGTAAACATCGCTTAGTAAATCATGATAATCGAATCAGCAGGTATAATTGCAATGGAATTTAGTTTTCAAGAGTTTATTTGAAGATAAGTAAAGTAGTAGGTATGTGTCTTATTTCATCTCGTTAAATTTCAGTCGTTCATAAGTTTCAATATATGTGCCGATATACAGTACGTTACAATAAAAGATGTATCTAAAAGAAGAGCAAATCGTAAAAGATGTGGCTTTTGTTACGTACTCGGGTGTACGTAAGTGTGGCTTTTGTAATGTGTCAAGTGTTTCCGTAGATATATTTACGATCAAGTCACCCTGTCGTGATTGGGACACACAGACGACGATTACAAGGTATGTAGACACACTCAGCAGCTGAAGGAACCTTGTGGCTAATTTCTTGCCTGATCGATCTACGGAAATGGCATACAAATGGAGCTCTTTTTAAGGCATCAAGAATACAATTAAAAGATATAGTACCGCCAATTTTAGATAATGTATCAAAGACAAATTTGAGTAAAAAAATGCAGAAATAAAACCTTGTCTTATAATTTTCGATCATTTTTTAACTAAATGTTCATAAACTAGCTGGTGTTATTATTTTGAAAAAATAATGTTAATGCTGATACGATACGTATGAGGTGAAATATTAGAGTATATAAACAATTTAAATAATATATTTTCCTTGATTTTGTATTACAAATGAATTGACTCAACTTTCATTTCTACAGAAGAAAGTAACAATGGGATGCTGAATAACTCGCGGGGTCGTTGATATTTAGATTTATTCCAGCGAGAAAATATACAAGCACCTCCGAGAACTGGAGGAGTTGACGGGCCTCGACCGGAGAAGCAATCTCAAAAATGCTATTTACGAGAAAAATACCGTGTAAAAATATAAAACCCAAGACGACAAGGCATGATGACATTGGGGGACGGTTTAATGGGGCGGACTCCCTCGTCATTAATAAAGGTCATGTCTCAAGTGCCCTTCTATAAGGAAGGCACTGAACTTAGGGGAGAGGCAGGAAATAAAGGAGGGTAAAAAATACTAGAGTTTGCCTCCATGAAGGATTCCGCCTCTATTCGTTCCTTGTGAGACCTTCCGAAAAATAAATGGGCGACCTGAACGTTATCCTGAGCTCACTAAGGTAGGTAGTGGGGTCAATTTCGTTAGGGAAACGCAATATAAAGGGAGAATAACAGTTTATATGGGGCTGTCATTTGTTGGGTACTCGTTCATTCAGCTGCCAGTTCTGACCAATCGAGTGAATGTCTTGAAGAATAAACTAAGTCCAACTGCTGCCATTGAAGAACAAATAGCTATATCACTGCACATCGAGTTTCGCTTCCACACAAACTAACGTACCTATCTAAGCTGTGATCCCATACAAGAAGCCCTCTAAACTGAAAGCCATTGGCTGGTTGCTGTTTAAAGCTTGCTGACCAATTTTGGTGAGGTGTCGGTCTGCACCAATTTCCCCTTTCACGTCCAAAAACTTTCAATTCGATTCTGATTAAAATTTCAAACAATGTACAGATTAGCCTCTAAACAGCCCTATACAAAACTCGATGCCGTCGGACCAATACAACCGCGAGAGTTTGTGCGAACGTGAATTTCTCGAATTCTCACAATCGATTATCGATCATACTTTGTTGCATATTAGAATAAATGAGGGAACTACAATGGCCACCAAACTTAGCATAGTTTAGTCACCATGGAGTTACATCCACGTTTTGGTTTATTATTCAATAATAAACCATTGTAATCGC
Source organism: Creontiades dilutus (assembly GCA_031894815.1). Classification (NCBI taxonomy): domain Eukaryota; kingdom Metazoa; phylum Arthropoda; class Insecta; order Hemiptera; family Miridae; genus Creontiades; species Creontiades dilutus. The sequence goes on along the minus strand of JAVIWC010000736.1, from coordinate 683,717 downwards.
ACTTGAAAAAAAAATTCTAACCCCCCTGAAAATTTCATGGTTTACGTTTCAAAGGGTGTAGAATCCAAATCTGCAATGACAATTTTTCCGTCCTTCCGCCGTACGCACGATTTCTCCCAAACGGTTGGAGCAAAAAAATCTGAAATTTTCAGGAAAAATCAATATTGGTCCGACAACGTCCCAATTCGTTAGCCAGCACTCTCACTTAATTTAAAGTGCCCTTTAAGGGTTGTCAAAGTTTTGTAAAATCCCTAAAAACCTCAAAAAAAGTCAAGGCGACCTAAATTTGGACTTTTTTTAAAGAACTTTCCATGAGGAATCGAATGAGCCCTCCCCAGGTCCGTAGGTCAAACCATTCCCGATGTATGGCCGATTTATGGTGCCAACATTCGCGTTATTCACTTGGTTTCCATCATTGTTTTTTTTTTGATATCAGTAACCTAGTGATGTAGTGAATGTGGATACTGGAGTGAACTCCTAAAAGGGTTTGTAGCCGATACACGGGCTGAAGCATTCTGATATGAATGCTCCGTCTTACGAAATTTAAAATTTTCAAATAGAATATTTTTCCATTGTAATCGCTCTCAACAAAACGCTGCGCTGGGGTTTATTATTCAATGAGTTCATGATTTGAATTTCTACTAAGCTTATGATTGTGCGTGTTTCACAGGTGATAGAGCGATTATTGAATTTCAGGAGGCACACAAATATGATCAACTGATCTATCCAAATAGGTATTTTGGTTGAAAACCGATTTACCTGCTCTATGCATATCTCCTGAAATTCAATAATCGCTCTATCCTGTGAAACACGCACACTCCAAAGCTTAGTAGAAATTCAAATCATGAATCATTGAAAATAAACCCCAGTGAAAGAATTTGCAGCGTTTTTTGTTTAAACAATTCTTTTAAAAACTGTCTTGTTTCACTAGGAATGATGGCAAACAATTTATTATAAGTTATAATGTATAAGATATAATTCATAACTTTCTTGAAGTCTTTCCCACAATAATTCTCGTTTAACAGCTAAGGGTACGAGTTTTGTTTCACAATACGATGTGAAACAAAGAGGGGAAGTAAGAAAGCCGGAAGTTGAGAACAGGAGAGGTTCATTTGCATCCGGTCGAACCGCTGCGCTTACCAACCCATGCATCGGCGCCTCCTGCTCGCCCTCTGACCTCGAACCTATTTTCAGTTTGTTCTCGAGAGCGGACCTTTCGACAACTCAACATATTCGAAATATGAGGAATCCACAGAAAGAACTCAGTAAGGGTTCAGAATAACATGAAGTAGGGGCTAAATCACAGAATAGGTAACGCACACCTCTTATCAGGATCATTTGAACATGTATCGATGCGTACTTTCATCGATATATATGATATCAATATATCGATACCAGTGACTCGACGTCGGAATGATTCCATGGACAGTTTCAAAACGGCACACTGTGGTCCATTAGCGGCCGAAACCCCAATTTTTCGGAATGTAAAACGTAACGCGCTTCATTTTTGTGCTCTCAGATAGTAAATTAGATGATATCAGCACAAAAAAACTGATTGCACGGCGCACATAGTCTTTCCAGGCTCCAAAACATGAAAATTGAGGGAAATCTTACAAAAAATTACGTGGTGCTGGGACACTTCCTTTGTCAACGGCCAAAATTTTCCTATTCTCCAACATTCTCCTATTTTCGGCGGACTTGAAAAAGGGGGAGGAAATTTTTTTTTCTTGTTTAGAACGGAAAATACACTGATATTTTACGTCAATATTCGCAAAAAAACACATAGTTTGAAGTTCACTAGGAGGAGAAGAATAACTGCGAAGCCGTGCGACGGTTTCATTCTTGTTTATAAACGTCTAGAGGGATCCCAACTTGAGTATGAAATCGATTCCAGCAGCTCTTAGGTGCTCTACGCCCCGATAATAAGTAATAAGTGTAACAGATTCATACGGCTCGTTAGATTACTGCGAACGCCTTGCAGTAAAGGTGGTTTTTGTAAACATTGGGATGGCACAATCAGAGACTATTCTAGTTCGGTTGCTCAGTTCTGTTAAACTGAGGGTGAAGGAGCGCTTCACTTGCTCATACCGTGACCTTTTTGAATTTTTTTTTAAAGAACGGGAGGGATAGCGAAAAATTTTGGGAGGACCTAAAAGGTGATTACGCTGCCGTTCTCAATCCAGAACACGTGGTCAATTTTCGCAGATTCTTGATTCAGACGTGGATACCTCAATTTAATAAAAGGTGGGTGGAGTCAGCACGAGATAAGGAGAAGTTTTTACAGAAAAATGGACAGTGGCTCAAAAATACGTGTTTTTTGAAAAATATCGGTTTGAAAAAAAAAAAAAAAACATTGGACGAAGCAAGAAAAAAATTTGCTGCTGCATTAGCAGTCTAATGACCCAAGTTTGATCCAGAATAGCGATATAATAGTAATCGTACTTAGGGAAAAATAAGTTCAAAAGCTAGGATTTCAGAGGTAAGATGAATGTTGTTATGGATCAAAATTGATTGAAACTATTATAAAAGTGCAAGGTTTGTTGAAAAAAAGTTTTCTGAACATTTCCCTACTTATCAAGTCACTCTGCATGATTATAACTTTTGCAGAACTGATATAGGCCTTTTTTTCTGGAAAATCGGTTCGAAATATTGGTTTTGAGCAGAAGGTACTGCTTTTTCACAAAAAATAACTCCAAATGTGAAATCAGCACCCAAAAAAACGGAGGTATAGCAAGTTTTAGCCATTTTTTTTTTAAGGCAAGAGGTTTTGACCATTTTTAGGGGATTCTGGACCACAGTGCGGCAATCGCTTAAATGTACACACTTGTGTCACTCATGTCATAAGTGATAATAGTTATTTTGGCTTTCTCACTCGCAGTATTTGAGTAGTGTTTAAGCACAATACTGCAATGTTTTTATAACAAGTTGTTGATGGCGGTCGTTCCTAATGACACCTAGCGCTCAAAAAAGAATCAGGAGGCAATAAATCCGCTTAAGGTTTCTTGAAAGATTGCACAACCGGGAGTGAAAACCTTCACATTTGGTTTCTATCGAAATGTGTTAATGTCACCTAGAGTCACTATACCGCAGCAACGCTCTCCACTTATATATCTTGTAGTATTTATATAATTGCTGTATTGGTACGCACAAAAAGAGCAGATCCCAAAGTAAGTAAACAGGAGTTTATGAAAAAGCTAATAGGGAGCTTAGTTTGAGCTACAGCAACAAAAACTAATTTTAACAACATGGTGGTCATGCAGAACACACATTAACGATATGTGTTGAAGCCGTGTGATCAACAACTAAAAAAGTGCTAGATGCAGGAGATTCCTCCATGGCACCTAAGAAAGAGATCCGGGGCCAGGGACCAACCTGCCAGACCAGAGAATGCTGAATTTGAGAATATTAAAGTATATTAGATCAAATTTTAATGGGACTTAAAACAATTTTTGTAGTAAACCAATGAGAATTTATAATTCTGACTTTGTTTATACTAAAAATAATGTGTGATTTAATGTTTATTATATGGATACTTATACCAATTTGAAGTTAAAAAACGTTGTGAGCAGAAATACTAAAGTGAAGCCCATCTTTAAAGGTAGTGGTTGCTGTCGAGTTAAGCAAGTATAGCAGGTGATGTAAAATGCAGCTACGTCGATCATGAGGGATGACCTATGATGTGAACGAGTCAGTTGCAAAATAGAGTAAGGTTACTTGTTTCACGTTGAGGTGATAAAGAACGTTCCCACGGGCGTCGTTCGTTACACAACCCAAATCATCGGTCAGTCTTCATCCGTTTCATAGTTTCACAATAAATATACTTTGATATTGCACGACTGCATAATACAGTTGGCTCTTCAACTGGAGCTTATTGGTGGTTCACTGAACTTAACTAGATCAAATGCGAATGGCCACAACACCTTAGCTCGCGACTACTTACCTAATTCACATCCTATCAAATCCCAATCCGACACTTAACCTTCTACCGTTCTCACCGCTGTTCATTCATTCCGCTTTACTACAGTTCGACTTTCCACTTACAGACTATCATTATCGTTACTAGCAATGTAGGTAGCAATGGCGTATTCCGCGCTGGGCCACAGCGTTACACTACCCAGCTCCGTTATCGGTTATTATTCAATTGAATGAATGTAACATCTAAAATGATGTAAATAAACTATCTATCCCCCATCTAATTGTTGGGTTAACCACCAAAGGAAATGAGTAAAACAAGCTTGAATTAACGATCATTAAATTCGCATAAGGAAAATACTCAGAATCCTAATAAACTTCAGGGCACCAACGAACAAATACTCAGCGTTTCCTATTTTAGTATACCCACTCTCATAATCAAACCTTCAAGATTGAGGAACATCGAATAAAATATGAAATGGAAATTTCACATCTTTTAAATAATACGTTTGTATACTTATTTCTGTAGAGCTAAAAATCTAAAAACGTTCTTCAATGAAACTATAAAAAAATAATAATAAATTCATAGCGCGTTACGGTTCATTAAGCGATTAAAAACTTGAAATTTCGTTTGAACCCACAATAAAATCTTCACAAGTTGCGAATAAGTTATAAATTTAAGGTACTATCCTCAGGTACAAAAAATTGTATCTGTTTAAAAAATTACTCTAAATTCCATGCAATTCCTCTTTACTTTCAAACGTAAACCCCAAAGGATTTAGGTTTGAGAAAGGTTGTTCCCGAAACAGTTGACTAGCAGTCTTCTTTGATTCTATTCCCAAAATGAAAACTCATGTCAAGTTCGGTTTTCAAATGTCCTTGAAGATCAATCTAGGAACTTTAAAATGAAATTTTTAAAAAGGAATTTTAGCTTGGATAAAATATACTTTCGGTTGTGAACTAGAGGTAGGGACAGCTTTCGAAAAGCTCAACCAGAATGGAGGCCAAAACGAAATACATGATTAAGGCGCTTAGTGACAGGAAGGGGGCAACGGCTCATTGTTGTAGACAAAACAAACTGAAGGCCCATTAGCACACGGGGGCCTGTTGAAATCCGACGTGGTAATATAATGTTGCAACAGAGTTCAACTCAATTTGGACACGGGCCAGTCTGTTTATCGATACAAGGATCTGGCTGACAGTTTTGTCTCAAGTATTGCGGAATAACACTATTCAACCAATTCAAAACGAATTTCAAACTGGAAAATATCGATACTTAAAAATATTAACTTTACCATTGGAGAGAACGTATGAAAACTGTTGTTCTAGCACATTTTAAGAGCGATTGCAGCTAAGATTGTTTGGTTATTCATCAGAGTTAATTTTAACGGGTGAGCACACACAGTAGCTAAAAGCTTCTTAATACAAAGGAGAACAATTTATCATGAAAATAAAAAATGCAGCATATTATCACAAAAAGGTTCATTATTTCTTAATCATACAGACCTTTAAAGAATATGACTAACCTAGTTGGCGTTACTCGACTTTGTAAATGGTAGTGCATTTTAGATGTACCAAAGAAGTTTCATTAATCGATTCATCAAATTGATCGGAAAGAAATTAGCCGCAAGGGTGAAATCAAATAGCTAAAAAATTGCGTTTTTTTGGTTCGTTATTGGAGGGATTCCCTTCAATGAATAAAATAAGCCCACTCGGACCGATTTATATACATCCATTCGCTTTCGCTAGAAGTTCGACAGACATAAAAATGTCAACACGATAGTGAATGAGAATGTGAGTGCCTGGACTAGGTGAAAATCGCCCAGATCATTAAGGGAATGAATCAGCTGATACAATTGTAATAGGACTGTGTTTTCAAGAGTTCCTTTTGAAATCGAATTTTTGAAGACTTACGTTACCTACACATGCTAACAAGCGACTTTTGATTCATCTCGATAAATTTCAGATGCTATATTCGTGGATATCCACTTTGTGTCCATGTACAGTATTCTGCACTAGTGTAGGTATTTTGATATCAGCTATTGTTTCGTAAAAAGGACAAGTAGGGTTATTCACGGAATTATATTTAAGACGAAGTCATACCATACAGTACGTTAATATTATGAATACATTGATCAGCGTTTTAAGAGGAAGGGTTATTCTTATACAGAAATACAGAAATAACGAACCACTTTGTGAAAAATTGCAGCTTTTTATATCAACATTTTGTAGTGGTCAGGCGAACCTCGTGATAAACATAACAAAATACACAGAATGGCCACAAAACAAGAGGAAAAAAATGAAATTGAACGAAACACTAACACTTTAATAATTTCTGTAGGTACTTAACAAAAGCTGATAACAAAGAACCAAGAGAATGTACCTACCCATTGACATTTCTCTATGAATAACAATAGAATTTTAGCCGAGGATTCCAGACCGACTAGAGACCTCATTTGTGATTATTTACTCAAGTTTCATAAACATTGTTCTAGAAGTTTTTTCAGAAAAGCTCCGAATGGCTGTATCCGGCACAACTAGAAACTTACAGCAGTATATTTTCTGAGGTGGAGGGGCGGTTGTTAACTGTTCTTTCTAGTAAGTTAGTGATATACAAGCTCTCCAAGCGAAAAGGGCGTTGTAGGCAACAAACGAGAAAATGCCTTCTGGATAGAACGAACTGAAGAGGAGAAAAAATGATATTGATCAATCTACTAATCAGAAAGATTAGCTATCACAGCTAACCGACACATCGGTGGTTGGAAAGGGAACGGAAAAAATAGTTTGATCTGATAGAGACCTAGCGGCACTTTTGAAGATACTTGAGACAACAGCGTTGAGAACGAATTTACACCATTAACGAATTTACAGAGAAATGTGAGGTTCTCCGCACCTAGCCTGACCTCAAAAGCACTGATTTTGGCAATGTGGGCAACGGTAACAGGTCCAATTCTTCAACTCTTACGGGCATTCACAAAACAATGCAACAATTTTTTGCTGGAGCCGCTTATGCTTTGCTCTGTAAGAAGCGTTATGATGCGACCAAACGACTAAACGTTTTCCAAGAACGGCAACAACGAGACTCTTGAAAAGAGAAGCATAATGTCGGCATGTTATTTCATTCAGAAGGGTCTTTACATTGTCAACAAAACCTATAGAACCGAACCAAATAACACGTGACAGTAGTATTTATTAGGTAATTTGGTTTTTACTGCCCGGTCAGTTGCTGAACGATAATGAAAAACATGAAAGTCATTACAGTTGAAACTTCATATGCATTGATCCATTCTATGACTCTTAGCGCTTCTACAATCTCCTGGATAGGAAGAAATCCCATCATGTTTCGATGTGCCAAAAAACAGGGAACACTACTTAATGACTTGAAGCTCCACACTCGCGATTAGGGACAGCATATGGACCTCTTACAAAAATTACAAGACAGAATTTTTAAAACATAAGATTATGCAAATTAAAACAATGCTGAAGCATTGAAAAATGTTTGAATTACCGGAATTATTGGATTATGTTTGAATTGAATGTATCCTCAATAGTTCATAAGAACACTTCACAATGTCTATCTTGTACATACAACAGTTGTGTTGACAATTCTCACACACGATGGGGATCTACATATTTCTCCCTGATCAATTGAATTAGTTTCATCATAGATTAACCTATTGTCTACGTCAAGATGAATATATAAACAATAAAATGCATTGGAATATTGTTCCGTAATTGTTCCTACCCATCGCAAACTAATGTCCAGTTTAGTTGTAGACATGATATAAGATTTTCTGTAAGCAAACAATCCAAACGGAGCTTGTACTAAGTCCACAAATTCCTTCTAGTCCTGTCCTAGAATCCGCAAAAATACACTCGTGGCCCTCTTTTTCCACTCGACATCTCTCAATTCCATTCATGGCACCCACAGGTTACTCCTAGGTCTCCCAACCTTCCCCATCTCTCGGCGGTTGTAGCTTCAGGAAGTACTATCATCGATTGACCCAGACATCGATTCTCCCTTTCATCCGATCAACTATTCATGATTTCGCATCCGCACAGGTGAAGTTAAGGCCCTCCCTCCTACTTTCTACGCATTCCTTGGAACTGATAAATTTTCGATGTTTTTCCCTGCGGGATGCCGCCTACATCGTCCTTACATCTCTTGCCCCGTGGAACCCGATTCATAACTTGAAGTGCTGACTAATCATTTTCGCTGATTAGTTCACTCATAATAATTAATTAAGCGGTACATTGTTGATTTTCGAATGAAATGTTGGCAATCGGAGTAATCAGAGATTTCTGATACTGTACTGTCGAATTACCGTCGAGTTAGATTTTTGACGTTGAGATAAAATGGTGGTTCCCATTTATTTTTCTTCCCTATTAATGATACTAGGTAGTTGGGATAACAACATTTTGAAGATTTATCAATTTTTCCCACATCTGCCTACGACTTTATTTTATTTATCCGTTTATTTTTATTTCACAAAACCTTTTGACCATGGATGATGAGAGAGAGAAAAAACATTTATTGATCATCATATGGGGTGGAATTTGGACCATGGATGATTGATTATGTTTCATCCTTAAACTTAGCATTAGAAACCCGAGGCTTTTGAATGATTTTCACAAGGAAGAAAACAAGTATTGGAAGGGAAAAATACAAAAATCCCTTAGTTGTTTTAAACGAAATTGAAAAAAGGCTAGGAGAAAACTAGTTTTGATGATAAAGTAGAGTGCGATTTACTGAATAACGAAGTTGTACCGCTTTCGACTAAGTGTTTTTCATAACTCTTACTAACTCTGTTTGTTATGCCTAAAAAGTTATCTCGGAAGTATTGGATATTCTGACTTTAAATAATTCGGCCCTAGGATTTCAACCTTTTGAATCGACTTATGCGGAGAATACGGTCTCAACTACATTCCTAACTGTGATTTTTGACCCAAGTTTCATTAATTTTGGTGCAGTAGTTGCGAAGAAAAGTTCCGGAGGGCAGATCGACGGATTTTTTAAATTCGATTTTCGTATTCAACACATCTTGAAACGTAACACAAGAAAAGGGGAGGCAAAATTTTGCTTCTTGGTCAACAGAAAACTTCTTGGACAAATGTTCATTATTGAAATTAATAATCCAAAAACACGGGCAGGATAAGAACCATCCTTCAATTGGTATGTCTGTCATAGCCCTTAAATTTAGTAGTCCAGGGAGCTAAGCTACTAAATTTATTATTGGTTGACGCATCTCAAATTGTTTAATGATTGTCTTGCAATACAATGAATATACTTTTTTGAAAAATGATTTTTTTTTTTTTAAATGTGTCTATAACACGTTTTTATGAGCGTCAGGTAGGTTAAACTTGCAGTCTCATACTTCGTCTGCGTCAATGGGATAATGTCATTTGTTTGTTACTATCGAACTTCAACTATTATTATGCTTCTCACCTTATAGAGGAGAGTATATTTTGCTTCCGAGTCTACCAAGGTAGCGGAAGCATTGTTTTCACTTTCGGAATGTGAAAATTTGTTTGTCTCCAAAATCAAAAATTCCACTCGCATTTTGCGTTTTAGACCTTTCTGAACAATTTTGGTTCCGGGTCTGTCTGTCAACAAATCCTTGTTACGGGCAAAACTACACGAAGTTATAGTCCGATTTTGATGAAATTTTCAGGGATTGTGCGGGTTGGGGTGTAGATAGTCCCCTATAGGTTTCATGACCCCCGGATCAATAGTAGCCTCTGCGCATGCGCAAACGTGAAATCCTTGTTACGAGCATAACTCCGGGAGTTCTTGACCAATTTCGATGAAATTTTCAGGGATTGTTCGTACTGATGTAAAGATGGTCTTCGTGAGTAATAAAGAGAAAATAAAGTTTTAGCCTCGAGCTTGATTGAACGAAGTTCTTTAGTCAATAATAATTTTCAATGATCTATACAGTCATGTTATGGATACGAGGAAGCTATGTGCCACACCCACTTGGCAGACGTTTTTACTTTTATCTAGAAAACACTACATCGTATTCAGACTGCTGTACTAAGTTTATTATGTGAGAGTAAGGAAAAACTTGTCGATTTCTACCACCCGCTTCACTGAGATGCTAAATGATCTATGACTACCATGGTCATGTTCAATCTATTTCACAGATTAACTAACACTTTTAGATAGATAATATAGTTTGTAGATCATATAGAAATACTATCATGTTACAGTGAATATAAACGAAATAAGTCTGAGTCACATGTTATTCAAACCAACGGATATTTTCCGAAGTTCAGCGTAACACCATCCATGGCTTCTTACAGCTATAAATAACCCCTATCTCAAAAAACGTCTGGAAAATTTTCCATAGCAAATTTACCTCCGCCTCAACCGCTTTTGTTGGAGTATTCTTATCGATACCATGCATTTATTCCGAGTGGAAAAACCTTTCATTCAAATTGAAATTAGGTTGTTCCTATTCGGCTTTTTTTACCGTCCAAAACACATTCAGTTACTTTTGCAAGGGTGGTAGGAGACTCGTGGAGCCGCCTTTGCGTTACTTCAAGATTCATGACATGGAGACAGCTGGAGGTAGCTTCTTCCCCCTCTAAAAATGACTCCCCGGAGACGCACAGTGCTGTAAAGCCCTAGGACTCACCGCTGGAAAAGGTAGACAATGCGGTCCTCCCGACCACCACCTTCTTTTGTTCCCAACTTAATATCTCTCTCACGACCAATGTTTCCTTTGTGAACAGGAAGGAACGGCGTTATGTGAACTTCTACTAGGTTGAAGATTCTCAATAATAAGGCGGACAATTACGAAGCTGGCGCTTTTTCACTGTGGCTGGCACTTTGTCCGGTCAGTTTAGTACGACGCCGAGGGAGAAATTCTATTGTGGCTAAGATAAATTTTAACCGGATAAAGTCTAACATGAGCGGCGGTGATTACGTGATCTTTTTTCTAAATCGTTGTCCATATCTAAAATATTTTACTATTTCCCTCGAATTTGGGTAATGAAACGGAAAGAATGAAGTAGGGGAACGAGGGGTACTACCGTGCACTTGACTTTGGAACCATACAGTTAAGGGACAGAAAGTCACAAAAATGTTTATCTTGGACGAATGGCTCTAGAATTTATTATATTTTCGATATATGAGCATTTCCCTTACATAAAAGGATTTTTAATGGAAAAACACGGGTAATGCCGCCCACACTATGGGGTAATGACGCCCAACCCCGAGAACTGAATTATGTTCCCCTCTCAACCGTCATTCAACCCATTTTTCCCAAAGTTAGAAGGAATGTATTTATAACAATAAAAACCATGAAAACCGTCAATAAACTATAGTTAAAATGAACGATGACTTAGAAATAGGTTAACTACAGTCTTGTATATGGAACTTTTTTGAACCCACACTAATATTTAGCTTTTCTTTCTTTACAAAATTATAAAATAGCCTTGCATACATCACATAGTCCATGATCAGGTCGTCCCATGGAACACATGTAGTGGCTGCTGTGATTGCAGTGCTCGCAATTCCACTTTGGCGAATTATTATCGGCTTCTTGGCAAATTGTACACAAGCTGTCCACAAAAGACGAAGTCAAGAATTCTTCAACATCTTCGTCTGTGTCTACAACAAGGTCTCCCTCAGAGATATCTCCCCATTCATCACTGTCACTGCTCTCACTTCTGGTTCTCTTGCGCTTCTCTTTCTTTTTTTGAGGTCTTTCAATTTTTTTCATGATTTCCACCTTTCTTCTTCTTCTACTGAACCCCATCTCTGCTACTAGTAGTGAGTTGATCAAAATCCAGCTGAATTTGGCGCTTTGTTGGTTATTTGTTGTTCTTTTCCATCTTTTTTTGACGTTTCAGAAATTCACGGCATTCCCCCGATACGATGGGGGGCATTACCCCAATGTTTACGTTTTTCGTAATTCATTCACGCTGACTTCATTTACAATCAAAACTTAAATTTGGTTAGTGCTTCAGAAAGATGATGAAATTCTACGTATATACATGAAAACTAATCTAAAAAAGAGTTGAAAATGGGACTTACATTGCTTATTTCCGATGCACAAGAAATAACATCAAACGATTCGGAAAAATACTCACTGCACTCACGTCAAGAACTTTGCAGGTAGGGTAACGCTAGAACCTAGTTGGCGGGACATTTCTCTAGGATCGGCGCTCATTCCCGCGTTTCTGGTGTCGATTCAAACATCCGAAACAGCCATGAGCGGCATTACCCGATTCACGGTATTACCCCACATTCCCCTATATACGTTCGTAAAATGCAACACTACAGACATTCAATGTAACAGAGAGTTACAGACATTCTCCCTCCTACGTGGCTCAGAATGGGTGTTTGCTAACCCTAGTCGATGAAGTTAAGTAAACTTTATGGTTAAATACCGCAACATTTGACAAGGTTTATTTATCGAAGTGTTCTGCAAGACTCCACACTAGTTAACTAACTCCAGTATACTGGACTTAACTATACATAGTTAATACCACCTCCTTAGGTGGTCATAAAATTTACATGATGTGGTTAGGATTATCGAATTGCTCTGCAAGGCTCCTTACTTGTTAACTAACTCCAATATAGTTATTAATCTCACTACCTCCGTAGGTGGCCATTCAATTTACATGATGCGGTTGGATCTAGGCATACTGAGAGCTTGGCATTTCCTTGTCCTACAACCCTATAAAATCTTCAGAATTTTATTTTCAACTATTCACATTTTAAATGAATCAATCAAGATTGATTAGTAGAGAAAGATTAAATATGAATTAATTTTCACCCCATACAAATTGGTCTTCGATGGTAATTTCTGAAACTAGGTAAATATTTTTGGTTGTTTAACGACCAAGTTATGTTTGGTTCGTTCTGACCTTACTAATTTGTAAAAATTTGTCTGCATCTTAAGCAAATTCATCTTCCCAATTATCGCATTAGCAAATTTACCGTGTGCTACCTTTACATTTAGCATTGGAACTCCCACAGCTACTGAGATATTACCTTCCAACAGCCAGTTATCTGTTTAAATTTTAGTACTATAAATTAAACATGAAATAAATTAACGCTTACCAAGCTAATCATGTTGAACCCGAACCTTGATTTTGTTTTATTCCCATATTGCACAATGGTAGAAAAAATGGGATGTTAAGTCTCGCTATATTGATGTATATTGTATAGTACTATGCTAGGAAGGTAGCCATTTTATGGGAATTTTTGAGTTAGTCTCCGTTTCCCAAACTAGTTTTTAATTATCGGACATTCCGATTCTTCAAGAGCCTCCTCATTCAACTACTTGTCCATTTTCATTTTGTCAGGGACGTCTTTATGGGACCATCGGCAGCTAAAGCCCTTCTTCGTAGCAGTTGGCGCCAGGTGATTTAATGGATAGTACCGGGATGGGCTACCTGGTTTGTTGAAGCCGTGATTTGTGAGCATAGCAACCACCATGAAGCGGTCCATTGTTTACCTGAAAAGGGGAAACGAGTTTCCTAAGGCTAAGTGGACGTTTGCTGCGAGCGTGGCCGATTTGGGGTCTTTGGGTGCCGACGTTGGTGCTCCTTTTCATCAGTAAGCAGGTGTGTGAATATGTCGTCTTAAGTCTCCACAATGCACCTTCGCAGATGGTCTGGGAGGAAGCCCTAAGTAGGGTATATACAAAACAGTACGTATAGAACGATGCTTTCAACTATCGAATACTAACATTTCCATCCTACATCCACGTCGAATTCTTCAAGCTCGGAGAATTGTTGGAACTCGGGCTTGAACTAGTTGAAATACATAAATAAAGATTGAAGCTATTTTTTAATTTTATTATTTTTAGGGATGTTGTATCTAGGATCTTCCCATTTTCCTTTTGTTTGGAAACTTAGATTTGAAATCACTGAAATCGCTTTTCTCTATTTCATCATGTAATGAAAGGATATTCCATTTCCAAATTCACTGAACCTTGTTTGAGGTATCTGCAATTCGAAATCGTTCTTATAAATCTAATTCAAGGTTATTAAACGAGAAGGTTAATGATCAGCTATTTAGAAATTTCCCCAAACAACATCCAAATTCAATATTTCTATCTGAACAAATATGAAATATACATAATATGTATATTTCATCTTTGTTCAGATAGAATATTATAATATGTTATATGAGTATAACTAAATATATTTTATGAATTTAGCTACCATAATGAATTACCTTCATGTTTTGCAGTCTGAGTAATGAGTTTTTTAAGTACATGCCTCAAATTCTCCTGAATTTATGGAAACTTGGTGGATCCGTAGAACGGAACGGATTATCCATAAATATTCGTCAGTATGTAATGCAGAAAAGTGATTCGAATAAAACAGGTTAAGAAAAGAAGATTCAAGTCATTAGCCGACAACGGCTCAATTAAATTTTAAACGTACCATTCACAACATCGTAGGATGGAAGGTACCAGAGCCTACCAATCTTTCCCTAACCTGAGCCAAATCAAAGCACTGAAGAGTGAGGCGTGCTACAGTCACCGAACCCCATCGCCCTTCAATAATTATTGATTATAATCAGTGATCCCTCAGCTGAATTGCAGTATTTCTTTCCCAATCGACCTGCAGAAGGTACTAAAATATAAATGGAACACGTTTAAAAAACGAACAAGTCATCTAGAATACAATTAGAAGTTAGGGTGTTCCGATTATGTTCCATGTGGCAAAAAATTCTAATTATTAGGATTGGTGTTCCGATTATGTACCATTCCATGCGGCTATTTTTTTACTACGGTTAATTAATACTATTACAGAACAGTGGTATGTGTAGGAGGGTTATCTGAATTGCATGACAATATTATCAGGCACTTGCGCAAATTTCACGCAGTACTGTCACGAATCTTCTTGTCTATTTTGATTTGTTTAACTCTTCCCCCGCCACACTGAAGTATAATTTCCTCCCAGAATTATATTTACTAGCGGTCGTCACCTGAAATTATTATTTTAACTATTTATTAATTTTATTAGATTTTTTAACAATCACTACGTCAGTTGGTAAATTTAATGGTCAAATGCAGCGTTTTTCAAGATCAAAACATACATTCTTTCACTCAAAACTCGATTTCTTTTTTTCAATCAATACCATGTCCATCTATACCATCAAGGCGTACACAGTCCCTTTTAATCAATTAGTATAGAGACATTATTGCTTCTTTCTCAAATGACTTATGCACTCAAAGCAATTTCCTATTTATCTTCATAAATCAAACGTCCTGTTCCAATTCATCTTATTTAATTTAAAGTAAACATACCTTGATTTCAAATCCCAGTGGGTTTGTTCCCAAAAAATTCTAAATTGAGCATTGAGCGATTTTTTTCTCTGCTGACCGACCATTTCCTTCGACTTATCTAGATATTCGAATTAGTGGGATTCACCGTAGGTGAAAGGGGTTTTCAATGAATAATAAAATTAAAAACCTTAGTTCTCCTATCAGCAGGAATTACGCTCGCTAAACTTTTAATCACCATGGGCTGAGCGGACATAGCCGCTTTAAAGAGCTGAATATTAATGCAAGATAATACCGCTGAAGGATATTTAAGGCAAGCACAAACCGGAGGCAGATAATACCATAATAAAAAGGGTTATTAAGTTATCAGGCCCACGGAGCTGGCGCACTAGAGATGCAATTCGGTGAATAAGAGAGAAATAGAATGAACCATTTTTCTCTCTCTCTCTCTCTTCATTTTCTCTTATCTTTCCCCGCGGATTGGAAACCTTTCACTTCACTGCGGATTAGTTTGACCGGTTTGAATATTCCCAACTGGGAGTTCTTGGTCGAAAGCATTACCATCACTATCTAATCCAATACATACAAATCTCGTTTCAAACAAACTAAATCCTCAACTTATACAACAAGAAAGTACTTCAATGAGATACTCATTGCTATACTTAGTTCAGCACAACACTTCATCACAAACTGATTATCATTAACGTTCGGTACCAACGTGAAACGGCAGCAATGAAATATAAAATCGAGCTAAACTTACATAAAATTACGAAATAGTTGGCAAGTATTAGGTGGGTACTTAAAGCAACATTATGAAAAACCGAACAATCCTAAAATTCAGATTAGTACACGCTCATTTGATATAATTTTGGTAAGAAGTATTTGGTACTTGAATTTACAACTCAGTAATATATTTTTAGTATTTGTACAGAATATGTTGGGCATTTCATCAAACAATTTCATGGAAGTGACGATCCTGGATTGGTCTTGAGTTTGAAACTTGAATAGTTCTGAGATGAGGTGTATGAAGTTGTGCATTTTGTGAAAAGTTGTAATGGGGCTCGCGCTTCTGGGAAGCCATCGCCTGCCCTCGCAAAAATATCGTGTTGTCCATTTCGAATGGGGATAGGGCTTCAAAAGCGTGAAGGAGAAAGGCCTTGCCCAGCTGGCCTCAAGGGCGAGCCACTGCTAATGAACTGGAGGAGGTCGGAGGAGTGGAACAGGGAAGTGAGTGAGACAACCTCAACCTTGCGAATAAACGGGAGATGCGGCTAACGATTCTCTGAAGCTGAAGTAATCTTGAAATCCCCTGCTGAGTAACGAAGCCACTCCGCAATTGTCTCATCGGCTGCATCATATATCCAATAATAGGAAATGATCGGAATAATTGTTATGTGGCGCTCGGAAGGAAAAATAAGACTACAGCGGTGCTGTTGGACCACGTTTGAACCGATGCAGTATAACGCAAGGCAGAATGCCCTCGATTTTAGATATAAGTTATTAGACAAAATGATCGAGGTTAAAATAATTTGTTGCCATTCAATCCTGGAGAGATTGATTTACCAACATACAACTCGATGAAGCGTCCACAACATACATGCAGTTGAGGGTTTCAAAAGTCATAATTGCCTGCCTTGCTAAAAGTGAGATTATTCTTAGAAGTATCAGCACCTTAATATATGCAGAAGTTTGAATGACCTACTCATCCCATATCGGGAATTCCCATTTTCAGCACCTCTCCCAAATTGGCGAAATTCTTCCGAACCCTAGGTGCGTTTTCTACGAGAATTCTAGAGCAACCCTCCAAGATTCTTAGGAGGATTTCAAATTTTTAACGTTCTCATTAAAAAAAATCATATTTTGAATTGGAGAGAAGGAATTGCGCATGACAATATTATCAGGCACTTATGCGGAACTTCACGAAATATTGTACTTCATGTAACTGTCACGAATATACTGTTGAACTTATAGAATGAGAAATTGTTTTAGATGATGGATCCATCTTATCGAGCTTTAGAGCCGAAAGAAACAGTGAAGAGTAGAGGAAAGCCATTCGAATTCAAACAGACATCAGAGAGTATGAATTCCTAAAAGGCAGTTGAGAGGAGTTTTGGAGGCGCGGTTAGACCTTGTGGCTTCCTGTCAAATACTCGCGGCTTTTTCGAGTGAAGAGCTCTGGGATGGGGTGCGCTGATGGCTGTTGGAGGTGGAGAGAAGAATCTAGCACGCGATGAGTTGAAGAAAGCACGTCGCCCAGCTCGGCATTTACATAAATAGAGCTCGGCAAGCTTTTGTTTCTCTTTATCTTTCCAGAATCCTGGGGAGAGGGTGGAATCTCGAGGTTTCGGGTCTGACTCAATCCCATTTCGCCTTGTTTTGAGGACTCGCTAAATCCAATAACACGCAACTAACATCTGGCGTCATGGCCTTCAGATTAGGTCGCCAAACTGTATTCCAAGATTGCCAACAACGAATACGGGGTTCAAATTGCTGTTCGCCGTCGCTGCTATTGACCTTAAACCGTCAATGATTTCGATATTTTATGTTTGTAAATATGTACCATCACACTCTACATACAGCTCTACGTCTGGAATTACCCTCAAAAACGAGGCATTCACATAATAACGTCATGATAAAAGGATAATTGTAACAACACAACGAGAAACTAACGCATGAGTTAACACCGGTATTTCGTACACCAGCACGATAAAGAAAAACATTGCAAAATACTGCGAAATGGAATATTGTTCAACTTGAAATGTATCCAGTTAAGTGTGTTAAATGTATCCAGGTAAGTAAAGTATTTTCAGGTATTTCTTTGTAGGCCAAAAATAGTAACGCATTCACGAGAATATTCGGGCTGTTCATCATCCAAACCACTTAGCTTTGAAACTACTCGTATAATAAGAGTATCTTTGCGTCTTTCTCTCTGGATGACAACATTCAAGTTATTCGCCAAGATTCTTTCTTCTAAGTAAATTATGTGCAAAACTACTATTTGCCCGTTGAAGAACCGTGCTGTTTTTTTCTCTTTGTATTTCAGCAGATTTCATCTACTAAATGATACGAACGGAACTGGGATTCCCGGTCCTATTTATATCAATATATTGGGGTGGCATCTAAACGATGTTTGAACGCGAAGAAAGGGCCAATTTATGAATGAATGAACCATTTTTCCCTGGGACCAACTGCGCTTTCCTGTCAGAGAATTGGTGTGATCCGATTCACTGAACTGAAAAGTAGGTATAGCTATTCCTCGGTTTGTTATTTGCGAATCTCGTCATTAGATACTACATTTAAACGGTTAATTAGTTTGAAAATTTTACAGGAAGGATGATATTGAAGCGAATAGCTTCTAGGACATTCAATCATCTCGTTTCCGCCAGCGCTTTTGATGGGTTGTGATAGAAGGGAAGTTTTGATATAGAGCGATGGGAGGGAGGGGGTTCGATTTTGCTAATGAGATGACATCAACGGTGCCGGCTCACCTGATAATGGCTTACGAGAACTCCGGGTTGAGTCAGAATCGATTTCCTTCCTTCGTCCGCGCCTCGATGATTTTCGTTAACGATTACTTTTACTCGGCTGAAGCAACTGAGCTCTTTTTACCCAATCACGGCCCTTCGAGAGGTTGTCTAAATATTATCGAGCGGATCCGATGTTTCCATTACGTTGGTGACTGACAGGAATGCCCAATGACAGCCCGCCTTTCGAGCGTTCAATGGAGTGTTTGTTGATCCCCGTCTTCCGATTATTCTTGAAGGGTGAATGTGGTAAGATCAATACGCTTCTAGTCGGTGTACCTGCGAGGGAAACAGCCCATTGTTTGGTGGGGAGACCTACCTGAACCTCAACTGAATTCTTCAGATAAGATCTGTCAGTTTTATCGACTTGAGCTGTCTCTCGAGTTAAAATGGGCAGGCTTCGACGCAATCCAATTCACCTGGAAGGAAACCCCTGGGGCATCCCTTCACGTCATTAGTAGATTAGGGCGAAGGGAAGTACGAGCTCTCGGGAGCCCTAAAGTAGATGAGTTTAGTAATATTTATCGTTCCTTGGAATCACGCTAACACTATAAACTTGATGGCAGATACCAGTTTTCGCTGTGCTTGTGCGTTGGATGTTCCAAGGAAACTAAATAAATAAAGTCCATTCAAGTGTCTATTATGCGGTAAAACTCATTCGGTCATCCAAAGTTGATACATGGACCTAAAGTCACCACATGTAGAATGAATAATTTTATCTCTCTAAAGCCCTCATTTATCCTGATTCAAATTTCTTAAACAAAGTTTTTTGAGCTACTTTGAGCATTTGAGGATAAGTTGAGGAGAAAAGCCGAAATACCGCTATATCACATCACACAAACACCATTATCCACAGTCCTAAAACCTTGGAAGTGTACTTAGACATTATTTTCAAGACTTGATTATTGATAAAAACTGCTGCAGTATGGCATAGTACATGTTATCTACAGATTATTAGTAGTTTGAAAATGAATCATTATGGTGTAGTGTGATAACCACTAATCATCCTGGGTGATGTAACACCAAACATAGGGAGTAATTCCATTTGCCAGATTTCTTGGGACAGATAAAATGGTTTTCCATAAATTGAATGATGTGAAAATTGAATTGATTTGGATGAAATTAAGCTTATTTTCAGCTCTCGAGATTGGATTTTGATCAGCGAATCTACTGCCTGATATCAGACCTATTCCCTTCATCAGGAAATAGCATAAAATCTCCGATTTACTAGTGCAACAAACTCAAACAAACAACTTGTTTCCTCAGAGTTTAAAGAAGTCCTTCCCTCACGCCGAAGTTGGGACATCCCTAAATTTAGAAGGCCTGTGGTAGGACTATTGTGAGTCTAGGAGCAACCTTCCCTTTTCAGGAGGAACAGAAGAAGGACTTCCATGCGGGAACTGCCTTTTCTACGCTCGAATTGCGTTCTCTAAATAGAGAACGGTTTCCAAGCAGAGGAAGAGTAATTGATATGTGGGGCGATAGAATAGGAGCCGACCTCGCACGAGGCCGCGACCCCCGAAATGAAACGGGGACAAGCATTGAGTGGTCTGTGAACTCAGTGGTTTGAAAAGGAATGAAAACAAGTTCAACAGTACTCACCAAAGTCAACTGTACTTTTGATTGTTTTTGGAGAATTTTTATGGGAAATGAAGCCATTGCTATAACAATTTTCCCAAAAATTTTAATCGGAAATTCTTATTGTCCTTGATTCAATATTGATACATACATTTAACAAATCGAATGATCCAACCTGATCACTGCATGTTCATCCGTTTCCTCACCTTAAGGGATAGATTTTAGACTGGGATTAAAAACATCAACACGTATGTGAGTGTGAACTTGGAAAAATCGGTTAGTAAATTACAAAGATAGAATCACCTGAAATGCTTTGACAATTCTCCTCGATTTTGATTGTTCATATTCAGTTACTTTCAAAACATGCAAAAAAAATAAATAAATAAAAATGTAGCTTACTAGTAAAATTGTTATTAGTTCGGTATTAGATCGCGAAGCAAACGATAAGAATATCCTTAGCAGTGCTTACTGTGCTTAATGGAATTTCAGGAACATACATCATAACTTAACATACCTTACCATAGTAGATGTTCCTACATTTTATTCTTTGCCTGAGCAAATAACTGGTGGCTCAAAGGCCATCAGACGGACAGGATGTGCGATAACATTATTGAACTAAATCCTTGGAGTGAGTCGAGGAATTTAATATTTAATAGTTCGGTTCATCACAGGTCAGTTAAACTTTCCACATCGAATACCGATGGCGTAAATCATGACGGTTTAACCAGCCATGAAGTGGAAGATGACGTGGTGCACAACAAAAGGAGTTAACTGTGTGTTAGATAAGAGAATGACGATGGCGAGACCTTCTAAAGCGACGAAGCAAACTCTTCCATTTAGAAAGGAATAAGAGGTAGCGGCGAGTGGGGGCACATCTCACTATCCGCCCATAATAGGGTACTCCCACACCGCCCGCAAGGCTCTCAGTTTTAGTTGCTTTTAGTTTAGTTTATACGAGAGGGCTAAACATCAGCCACCCCCGGCCAGTCCAACAATTACCCGCTCACCTCGACCCCTACAACGCTTAATTGAACTTGAGGATGGCTCAGGGCCCTTTCCGAGTTGAACGAAACATTGATTTCCTTTCAGATGAACAAGCTCCTTCTCGCCACCCTTTCGAATGGTATTTCGTACCTAACTACTTATCAAGACAAGCACTGGCCCGCGATCCAACTAAAATACTCTCGGGGTCAAAGCGCTACTGCTCAATATCCTAAACTCGGAATCTCGTTTTTCTCCAATAGTATTTTTCAGTTATCATACAACTAATAACTTCAGTTTCGTTTTCGATACTTCGTCAAATTGTACTGAAACTACTGCTATGATTTCTGAAACTCAAATATTCCTATGAGTAATTATTTTACCCTAAAACCACGACAAATAGTGGACATTTGAAAGTTAGTTTTTTACGCCAATAGTACTCATTGTCCAATTTGATCAAACTAAAATTTCTAAAACCAGATGCAAACAAAACGAAATGATCAACTTTATTATTCAAGAAATTTGAGCAAAAATAAATAAAAGACAATTGCGATCCCTAGACGGCTTATATCGGGTACCTACGAGGTGAGGTGATAAGGATTGCATTTGATTCGCTGTTATAAACAATCGGCAGTAAGGTTTCTGTTCAAAAGGTTGATTGAGATGTTAACATGAGGTTTTCGCTGAAAAAAAAAGAAACACTATTTTTGAAAAATCTACTTTTTATATCATTTTATTCGTGTCACATTTCACAGAAAAGTCGATTTTCTTCACCTCCTTCCCTAACGTACAAATACTTTATTCCGGACTTATTCCCATAATGATAATGATGTTCTGATAGCGGAAGTTCGAAGGCCCACCATCCCATACTATGCTACCACACATCGCTCATTAAAAACAGCTCGTCTTTTCAAGAGAACCTGGAATCCATGGTCATTCTGTAGTACTCTTTCACACTATGTGATAAATGAAGTTAACGATACTAGGTGGTCCATGGCAAATAATACTTTGTTTGTTTTGCCAAGCAGCTATTTCAACCATTACTACTCACTCCTAGGTGCAACGAAAAAATATACCTGATAAGAAAACGGACCTTTCCGTAAATCCTAATAACAGTTATGAACCTTGGTTTCTTCATTCACATACATTCATTTCCGTTAATTCAACAAATGCTCCGGAAAATGCTCGAGTTACGCAACCTCGCATACTATTTGCTCATCCCCCACACCCTCCACTCATCACATTTGCAGTTCGGAGTGTGATTTAAGGTAATTCCAGCCATTCTCTCGGTCACATTTCGCTGGGAAGAAAGCGTCTCTGACCTACATTAAGGTTTGTTTTGATCCAGTTACATGAGGCAATCGGATAAAGGTTCACAAGGATGAACTTTTTATTTTTTAAAGTTTTCAAGATAATGAAAAGTCGTGGTATTTTCAAATTTACCTTTTGCAGCTGGTGGCGGTATTCCAGGAATACGGATCAGGAAATGGTTGAATACTGGATCGTCAGATCGTAAAATGTTTTAATACTTGATTTTCATCTCATTTTTGGTTTGTTATTCAATAATAAACCATTGTAATCGCTCTTGAAAAAAGAATTCTAACCCCCCCTCTGAAAATTTCATGGTTTACGCTTCAAAGAGTGTATAGTCCAAATCTGCAATAAACATTTTTCCGTCCATACGCACGATTTATCCCAAACGACTGGAGCAAAAAATCTGGAATTTTCAGGAAAAACCAATATTGGTCCGACAACGCCCCAATTCTTTAGCCAGCACTCTAACTTAATTTAAAGTGCCCTTTATGGTTGTAAAAGTTTTGTAAAATCCCTAAAAACCTCAAAAATAGTCAAGGCGGCCTAAATTTGGACTTTTTTTTGAAGAACTTTCCATGAGGAATCGAATGAGCCCCTCCCCAGGTCCGTAGCTCAAGCCATTCCTGATGTATGACCCGATTTATGGTGCCAACATTTGCGTTATCTTGGTTTATTATTGTTTTTGTTTTGACTGCAGTAGCCTAGTGATGTAGTGAACGTGAATACTGGAGTGAACTCCTAAAAGGGTTTATAGCCGATACACGGGTTGGTATTCTGATACGCATGAAACGCTGCAAATTCTTTCACTGGGGTCTATTATTCAATTGGCTTGTTCATGATTTGAATTTCTACTAAGCTTTGAAGTGATCGTGTTTCACAGGTGATAGAGCGATTATTGAATTTCAGGAGGCACACAAATATGATCAACTGATCAATCCAAATAGGTGTGTTGGTTGAGAACCGATTTAAGTGCTCTATGCATAACTCCTGAAATTCAATAATCGCTCTATCACCTGTGAAACACGCACAGTCCAAAGCTTAGTAGAAATTCAAATCATGAATCATTGAATAATAAACCCCAGTAAAAGAATTTGCAGCGTTTTTTATTTTATATTCATAAACATGGATGGTTAGAGCTACTATTTTAAAAAACCCTAAATTAAGGAATCAACTTACATTTGTATCGTCTCGTATATTTTAAAGGGAGATTAGAGTTTTATTATTTCTAGAAGTCGAAGCCAGAGAACTGAACATTTTGGAAATTGAGCGAGCTATATCACTAAAACCTGAAGACATTTCGAGGAAGAGGTAAACACAAATTTAGAACATACAATGTGCCTCGTTTAAAAACGGATCATTTATTGTTAAGCTATCGCCAGACACTTATTTTTTTTATTTTTTTTATTTTTTTCATTACCAACGCTAATATTAATAAATTGTGGTGGTCCATAAGGTGCTTGTGAATGTAGAAACATTGGCTTTATAAGGAGGGGAGTTGGGTAGGTCGTTCATATAGTGGCAAGTTCCGAGAGAGGCTTAAAGTATGTGTGATGGTGAGGCGGTAGGAGGGGAGACGCATATAAAATGTAAATAAGTGGGATCGCAAGAGATTGCGAAGAAAGGAGGAAAATGAGTTAGCGGGTGCATTATGAGGAAGAGATGGGAGGCGCCCGAGTGCCCACTCATCACCAGGTAATCTCACGAGAGAGGGCGGGCGGCCTCGAGGGAAGGGGCCTTATGAAAGTGTCCACCCCTCGCCCAAGGGCGACGGCAGCGCGGGGGGCACCCTTATGGAGAAATATTAGGGGATGAAGAAGAAGGTGCCTTGAGGGGGTTTAGCCGCTAAGTGATAATGGTGAGTCACTGCCGAGGTGACGTCACTCGGCCGCACCTCAGGCGGGCGCCCCATAGGGGTTGAAATAAGTCGCGGCAGGGGGTGAGGTAAACACTCGAGAGAGCAGACGCTGCGCCGACTTGTAACTGAGGAGGAAAGCATGTTGCATTCGCGTGACGTCCTAATTGACCGTCATTAGCCAATTCCCAACCTATTCAAAAACTTAACTTTTTAATGATCAAGGCACGAAACATTGAGAGTAAGCAATTAGTTCATAATATATAACACAATAAGTTCATAATCATACAACTACACTGCACAGACATACTAATCCTGCATCACACACGGTAATACTGCATCATACATACATACCACCATACACACATACCAATACTGCATTCTCAGCGCAACGTGCGGTCATAGCTCTACAACATCATACTCCTCCATTGCTAGTTATATCTTATTATAAAGAGTATTACGATATAATATTATTTACTGATTAAAATCTAGATTCAAAGCTCACAACGAAATTTTCCAGCTCTTGCACTTCTTTAATCGAATGTTACTGGATACAATAAATTAATCTGCGAACTTTTTCTTGACTCGGAGTTTGGAATGTCAGTACAAACTTTTGGAGGAACATCCACTCACGAATCATAGTCGATGATTTCCCCTGCCCTATCCAAGGGCTTTGAAACTGGACCCTCAATGTATCCCTCAATTATATGAATTGATTCAACATTAAGAAGCTGGTGAGTCTTCAATATGAAACTAAGGGGGCGCCGAGACGTCAAGCTGCCTGATCATTGTGTTCTAAAAACCGTTGGAGTCAAACTTTCCCATCGAAACTCAGTTGATGTTAAGTTTTCGTCGCAAAGGGAAATCTTGCCTCAAGATTTATTTTCTTTCAGCGGAAGAAATAGATAGAGAGGATAGGTTGTTGGTCCACGGAGCCGTCTAGAATGAGAAATTTCACCTAAGATTTGCTCAACTTTATATGCAATTCAGAATCTGAAGACAGCAGGCATTGGCAATGATTTCGGGTTGATATATCAGCCATGGTCCTTCCCCTGAGATTTTACGTGCCTTCGCTGTTGTGTTGATCGACACTGTTGTAGAAGTTCAAGCGTATCAATGATTTGATTTGATTAATTCAAACTTGTCATCAATTTCTACTAAGCTTTGGGGTGTGCGTGTTTCACAGGGGATAGAGCGATTATTGAATTTCAGGAGATATACATACATACAAAATACCTATTTGGATTGATCAGTTGATCATATTTGTGTGCCTCCTGAAATTCAGCATTTTCTCCCAAATAGAGAAAACCGTACGCATTGGCAATGATTTCGGGTTGATATAACAGCCATGCCTCCCTTCCCTTCCCCTCAGATTTTACGTTCCTTCGCTGTTGTGTTGATTGACACTGTTGTAGAAGTTCAAGCGTATCATTGGCTCAATCGTCAAGGCGCTTGACTCAAGCGGTTTTCTAGACGATCAATCACGGTTGACTCCATCGCTTGACTCGAGAATCAGATCGAGATGGTTCTTCGTCTAGGCGCAACAAGAGTGTGATATAGTCGTACGGTTGAACTCTATTAAAGGGATGGAATCCAAGGTTAATGGACATTTCCGTACCCGTTTCGTGGTCGATTTGGGAAAATCCTCTAAGCCGGTAACTTTGCGGAGAGAAAAAAGCACCGAGACGAAAAAGCAAGAGTGAGCTGTTGGCAATAAGGAGAGAGACGCCTGCGTGGAGGTAGTAACTTATATGCCGTTTGTCTGCGAGTGCATGCCTGGTATTGACCTCGTCTGAAAGTCAGAGCGGCGGCGAGCAGAACGGGTGATGAAGGGAAGGGGTGAGCGTGAGAGGGAGGTTTCATTAAAACACAACGGTAAACCGAGGGCGTGAGAGAGGAGAAGAGAAGGGACGAACGATGCGGCCGACTTTTCTCATAATGCGGAGAAAAGGAACTCCACACTTTGAGGGATGGGAGACCCCCAGAGGTTTCCCGGTCGACCGACGCAGGAACTTCGTTTCCATAGGTGGGACAAGTTTGGTGAGAAACAAATATCGATGTGGTAGTTGCAATGAAGTTAATAGAAAGGGAGTATAAGAAAAAAAATTTTTTGCTCCAAAATCAACTAACGACAGTATATTGGAGAGGAAAACGTAAATTTTCAACTAACGACAGTATGATTAGAGGACGCGTTTTGATCTTAAAGCGACATTGAATTTCACATTAACTATCCATCATTCATCACCTGTTTTTCAAAACTCAAGTTGATACTGAAACCAAACTTTTGGGTTGAACAAGCCGTTTGACTTCATTCCAATGATTTTAGGAGTACAATCAGGAAACGAAGAAAATCGTGGAAAATAGTTTTCTAAATTGTTTGCCTTTCGCAGTTCAAGGTACTCAATAATGATCCGAAGGGCCCTACATTCTCAAATGGGCAGAACCTTAATTACAGCTAAAATGTGAAACTTTGTTCAGTTTTTCGCGTAAAACTCGAAAACTATCAACTTTTTCTAGAACCTTGTAGTATAACAAAATAAAGTAGAAAAAATTATGTACAAATTGTGCGATGAAAATCATTTGCGTGAGGGCACCACAGTTTAGAACGTATTGAATTCAAGCGATCCCCCCCCCCCCCCCCCCATCCATTTACTCGCTGTAGAATCCGGAACCGTGCTGACTTTGTTAAGCAGGGTTAAGGTCTAACCACCAGGCTCTAGAATAGCACCATTCGAATCACAGAGAAAATACAAATAGAATCTTACTCCTAACTGCGATCGATAATCAGAATTTCGATAAAAATTCCACGTTTTCTCAGTCGGAAACAAGAGTTGTTGTTTTTGATTCAGATAATACCGTTGGAAAGCTGAACGTTTGGACCAACTTTTGAGGATGTTGAAGTAAAAAACTAGAAATATTTAAGAAATTTTCTTGTTTGTGTCAATGTTTTTACACCTGAATCGGTAAAATTATTCATCTTCTTCAACAAAAAGGGGGAATTAGAATATAGCTTTTCCAAGTCGAATTGAGATTTTTCCAAACCAATTTGAGAGATTTCTAAAATAATTTCAGAATTTTCCAAATCAATTTGAGAATTTTCCAATCTAAGAAACTTTCACTACTAAAAAGGAAGAGGGAGTTTTCCAAACCGAATAGACCTGCCAAACTCAGAGTGGCCTCGATTTTTTCTGTTCTTAACAAGAGCGTAAGTTTTACGAAGTATTCTTCGTTCATTTTGTCTTCTTGATTTCAATGTTAATTTGTTCATAAAGTGCTATTCTTTCATTTTGCTTCACTAATTTTGTTTTTCAATAAAAGTCTTGGATTGCCTTAAAAAATTGTCGATTCGGTTTGAAAAACTTCCTTTTCCTTTTTAGAAGTGAAAGTTCAATTCGACTTGGAAAAGCTACATTAAACATAATATATAAAAGAAGAACAATTGTAATAAGCTTTACTGATTCGACAATATATGAAAGGCGAATTTTGGCTATCAAAGAGCAGTGAAAATCGTATGGGATTAGCTTCTCCAGTAATCAAGATGTATAAAACAATGGAGAGATCAGCTGAGTGAGCTTCGAGTGTGGAATTTCTTGTATAACCGATCAGCGATGATGAATTGAGAATTCATTGAGGGAATTATTTTGTCAATAAACATGAGTCAGAAGAAGATCGATGAATGACCAATGAATTGCTGAAGTGCGAATCCAAATACTTCACAAACAATAGGAAAACATAATGTTTTCAAGGCGTTCGATTTTTCAAGGTGATACAGTTTTGGGGGAATGGAAATGCAACAAGCCAATAGAACATAACTATGCCACAATTTCGTAAAGAATTAAGGCTTCCCGGGGAAACGAGTCCCAAGTGTACGCCGATTTACTGCGTGAATTGCCGCGCATAAATCGAGGTGGAACCTACACGCCGGAGAGAGCACTCAGAAAATTGGCTCATATTTCCCACGAAACTCGCGAACATATTAAGGGAAAAGTTTCGAGATGATGGAGTGCAGCTTGATACAGAGATGAAGTGAGGGATCGTAGGCTAAACCTTTTCTTAATGCAAACTGCACAATAATTTACAGTAGGTATATGTTTAATAGACACAGAATAAAGAACACAGAAGACAATTACACGATGCTTCACAAACGCTCCAGTATTAACAATATACAAGCACCATACCCCTACAAGGATAACAACTGATTCGTCGGGAAGTTTGAGTGGTAGCAATAGAACAGTTAGAAGGTGATAACAGTTATCACCTGAACGCAGTTACTGCGTTCAGTAGCATTCCATTCGCTCAGCTTGTCTTAGTCAAAACCTGCTGTTTTTACCATCTCAAAATGTTGTGTAGTACAATACAAGAGTCCGTGAAGTGTGATTTTTGACTACCATGTAACGATCCCTGTGGGGAAACCCAAAATCTGATACCCCCATGGTAGTGAGTGATGCAGAATTTCCAAAAATACAAGATAATCAGCGATGATGTACACTTTTATTGCACTAGTAAGGGAATGTGGTACGTCTGGTCACCATATCATGTTTTTATTCAAAAGTGGAAAATCTTGTAGTTGTGGGAGGACCGAAATTAAAGTAGGGGCAAATCCAGGGATAGAAAGCTTTCAACAAACATACATCAACCTTATTACCATAGAGTGATCCCACAATCCTGCCCTCGGGGTTCAAGAATTGATTGCCATTAGCGCGCGCCCCACTCATTAACCATATCAACTGGAGTTCGATAGTTTCAACGGAGCGGGAGTCATTCGATTAGGCCGCAATCGATACATCAGGCCGATACGATATCGCCCCTTCGACGCTCCTTCATAATAAGCCCGCGGCTCGTGAGTTATAGCCACGACCCCATACCCGCCTCTGACACGCACTAAATTTGCCCTGAGTGTCCGTTCGGCTTCGGCTCTGTCCCTTCAGAGCCAAGAACGCTCTCTATCTCAATCTACCACCTAAATACCACGAACAACGTAAATCTCCAATATTACTAGGAATATCGAGGAAATATTTGCCTAACAAGAACGTGTCGCATTCAGGATTCACTGCCGCTGATATAACAATTTATACACTTCAACTAGCCACAACGTCCAGTGATTCATAAACAATGGAGGTAAGGTATAGGAAATTCCTACCAAATTGTTGAATCAGACCAACCATTTTGCCCATTATTCCCAACAAAATTACTTTGTATTCGACAAAAAATTAAATCACTCAAATTTAGTAAGTTACGATTCAAATAAGCAAGTTCAAAATAAGAACAAAAACATATCCGTATAATTTCTCGACCAAACTGGAAATCAATCCTATTGAACGGGAAGATTCGCCGTTCCCTGGTGTTTTTTGATAGTTGTTGATAATTATCCGCTAAATTGAACCATTGAACGAATAAACCTCTCGGAAGCAAGTGGGTAGGTCTGTGGAAACAAGGAATTGGAATGACAAGCACGCAAGCAGAGCGTTTTTCTGGAATTTTAGATACGAAGTCAGCCATATGAACTGCTTTTTGACCTGCTGAATGCAGGACACCATTTTCGTGGCTGGTCAACTCTCTGTATCGCCACAATCAAGTAACCAATTTCATGGATACTCCATTTTGAATTTCAGCAGGAGTGTTGTAGTCGAGTATTCATAAAATTGTATTTTATTATTTACTAGAGGATGATGGCATTATTCGGATACACGAAATATACATGAACCCCATCACCTGAAATTAAAAATAAATAATAAATTAGTCAAATCATGCCACTACTCCTCACTCCATCAAGTCGTGGCTCATTTGAGCAATTCGAAGTATGCAAGAGCACATTCTGACTCTCTTGGTCACTTAAAATTTCACGGTTAAGCCGCTCATTTCAATTAAATAAGCACCCCTGTAACAAAAGTCGTAAAAGGAACGACAGACGTTTTATGTACATGTCAATACAGCCAGGTCCACAAATAAATCTAACAGACATCTTAGGTTCAGTTTCTAAATTAAAGGGATACTATCTGATGGGAAATCGTACATATTCACCATTAAATAAACAAACAATTTGAAAGAGAATCGCACAGGCCCTTATAATTCTACATGACTGTGTATGCTCCGTTTTGGTACAGTTGTACAATAGTGCAAACTATGAGCTTCATCCGTTATTTCGAATCTATCATCACTGTACAGTTTCATCATTCTTTGTGTCAAAAGATATTTCCCAGTTTGAGAAAAATGTTAAATACACCAACAACGAGAGAATGTATCATCAATTTCGATTTAAAATTAACTCAAAGCTCTTCTTACACTGTTGATGACGAACTTTACTTCAACTTTTTAACATATAGGTATATATTTAAACCCCGTGAGCATCGAATTTGGGAATAAGCTTGTTCAACAGACCAGCTATCCTCATTGGTAATTTTTATGCAAAATGTACTTCGTAATTCGTTTCTATTGGTAAAGAGTGCAGGATATATCCATGCAACTCGTAATTTTACCTGTCCTTCCCATTCAGCAGGCCATCAGGACGGATAAATGGAAGTGATAACAAGCAATGACAGTATAGAGTTGATAACAAGAGCAACGGGACGGGGCGATGAACTAGATTGCACAACCGACACCTAAGAAGGGCGCTTAATTCCTGTCAAGCGCAATTATGAGGTGAGCTCTAATGGGGCTCTGAGTCACCAACAGTTCAACCAGCGGCCACTAGCTCGTGGGCGTTAACGAGAACTCAAGGACGGGAATAATATTCAATTTAACCAGCTCTGACGCTCGCCAATTCAGAGCGGAATACGAATGCTGCGAGGCCGAGGCGGGAGGGCCGACTGTGCCAACAAACTCATTCTTGATGGACTGGATGAAGCGACGAGATGTGTGCGGAATAAAAAGCTGTTTCCTAGGCCGCTTTCGACTGAAGAAAAGGGGGACAGGAGACGGGCTCCTGCAGGGTCTGTGAACCAAGTTTGCGCTGGAGGTGGAGAATCGACGTCTGCCACTTCCACTAGCAGGTTCTCCGACCAGTTGTATGAACTACTCTCTCATCCTCCAGACTCCCTGCTAATCGTCCAGCAATAACTTTCCTTTAAAACGTGATGATAACGTAGAAATCAGTTAGTGTGGTTGATCCAAGTAGTTGAATTCAATAATTATCTGGATACTGCAAAACCGTTAGCTCCGACGGGTCCGAAATTGTCACATTTTTATGGATTTCTATTGTAATGCTTCATCAACACCAGAAAGGTTGATTTATTACAAAGGTTAATATGGTCTTGCACACAAATACTGATACTTTCCTGAACGAATTACCATTGGATACATAATCTTAATAATGCAATCCAATTTGTAATGCTGTGTGTAATCAACACCAGAAAGGTTAATTTATTACAAAGGTTAATATAGTCTTGCATGAACTACAAATATCGCGATAGTTGCAATGTTGGCATATCCAAATCCTGATTCCTATGCTGCAGGTGGCGTAATTCAGCAGTGAACGAATTCTATTCAAAAAAATTCAATGAAGCACAACGTGTATACAGCACCATTGGATACATAATTTATCAATGCTTCTCCACGACAACAACGTCAATCCAATAAACAGACATTTGCAGACATAATACAACTGTTCTATTTATTACAAAGGTTGAACTTATAGAAACACAAATCTCGACATTGATCTTTCCTGAACGAATAACACCATTGGATACAACCATAAAGCCATCTTATTTCCCAAAAATGCAGATTCCAAAACGGTTTCTAAGTTCTTGAAATTAATTAATTTGGAGTCATATAGAGATACAACTGTTCTATTTATAATTCGAAAACATTCTGGAAGTTTAGCGTCCCCACGTTTGGTTTATAGTAGTGAATATGAATTTTCCTCGATTCACCGGCTCCTACTGCTCTTAGTCTAATAACGAAAAAAAAAACACAATATCTTGACTAAAACATAATTATCTGATTTCTAAAATCCTGTTAGAGAAAAGAAAGAAAAAACGGTTCAGTGAATTAAAAATGCCGAGAAACAGTTGAATCATGAATAAATCTTCAATATTAGCTCTTTGAGCTAAAGTATTGTAGTAAAGTATTAAAATCAATAGTACCGAGCTAAGACAATACAGATCGGCTAAGAACAACTTCTTAAAAAAACGAAAGACTATTTTTGATGGCCGGTCCCTTCTACGGGATTTTACCTTGGATTAATCCAGGATCGTGAATTTTCACGACAAAACAACGAAATGACAGTTCTTCCAACTCTTGACCTGGGTCAATGACTTGGCATCTCCAAGCAAAAAGGCCTGGATGGCGGAAATCCATCTGTCTGGATGTTTGGTTAACTAGAAAATTTAAAAAAACAAAGGGTACTACAATTTCCTACGAATTTCCAATGGCACCTCTCTCATTTTGATGTCGGAACGTTAATCCGCAGTATCAATTTTATCATCTTCTATTCACTAATTTTTGATGTGATGACAATGCAATCGCTAAAATGCTTAAATATTTAATCAACTGATCACCGGATTGGCTAATCGTAAAACCCTGTAAATTATCAAACAGAGGTTTATCATTTGTATATTGGATAGCTTTCTACGTAAATCACTTCTCTTGGCACATTTTACGTCGTCTGTGGTATGATGATGATTGAACCACAAACCGAGTGGTCTCATTCGATTCAGGCAACTAATTTCCATCCTGATCCAACAAAAAAACTACCTTCGAAAGTTTTTGAACTTTTGTTTTTTCCTATAAAATAATCCTTAAATACGATCCCTTGGGGTTGAATGATCAAGATGCCGAGATTATTGTCACATCTTGGACCGGTGTTGGATTTTTGAGCTCACTGTCGTAAACTTTGGTATAGTACTTTAAGAGAAAAGCTTGACAAGAGATGATGGAATTGGACCTAAGGGAGTATTGTTGTCATCCCTTCAACTCCACCCCCAGACCCCAACTAGAATAATGAAAAGTTTCCATGCAAATGCCATCGTTTTCAGTACAATAGTTTCATCTAACAGTCACATAGCCTCCAAATCAGATTACCATGACGCCGTAAAACCACGAAATTCAGTAATCCCCAGTAGAACTTGGACGGTACATTTCATCCAAGAGAACTAGGTTTGTGGATCCCTATTTAGTTACAAACCGCTAACAGTAAAGTCGGCGGAGCGCTTCAACAAGGGCTGTTTCCGTCCGCCGAGAGAGCAAGATAAACATACCGCCCTGCTTCTAAGTGCTAAGCCCATTACAGACCTCTTTTTGACCACTTGTGAGCCTGGTCGGAAATATTGGACTGGAAAGCCCCAGACCGAGGCTTGATTGAATTCACAAGAGCGCCGGCTCCACTTCACGTCTATCGCTGAACCTCTTCAATGGAAAAAATGGATGGCCTAAACATTCGAGCTCTTGTAAGGCCAATAAACAAAATTATCTATTGGTTAAAATTTAGAGAACGGATAAGCCATAAATCCGACTGGTTTCGTAAGGAAGTAGTAATCTGGGGTGAGTTAAAAAACACTTCACTAATAAGTATATTTTTCCAAAATACCAAGGCTTACCGTTGATCATGTAGTATTAATTTCCATCCATAACATTTAGATCACTTCAATGTTCAAGGTATGATGTGACGACCTTACCACATTAAACGTAGATATGATGGGCGGAAGAAGTGAAGCTTTGATCTCGCTC
This sequence comes from Creontiades dilutus, assembly GCA_031894815.1. Lineage (NCBI taxonomy): Eukaryota > Metazoa > Arthropoda > Insecta > Hemiptera > Miridae > Creontiades > Creontiades dilutus. The sequence goes on along the minus strand of JAVIWC010000736.1, from coordinate 649,641 downwards.
AAATTTGGGGAGTATGGAAGGGAGGTTTAAATTATCTCATAACGATTCCAATTCGACCGCATCATTAGTAGCAGCTGAGCATGTCCATACACGAAGTTTCCACTTTTTAACAACTTTCGTGTAAGTTTATCAATTGGTCTGTCGTGTGACCTCAAATCTTAGCAACAAACGTAGTGAGAAAAATCAGCAATAATAAAATTATCATTTTTTGGTGTTAACATTTCACTAGAATTTCTGCTGCTCTTTTGATTGCATTTCATACTTCTAAAGCTCTTCAAGTAGGTATATGGTGTGTTGCTAAGCTCAACTTCCCAAGAAAAATATCAAATTTATTGAATTTGATCAATTATTATCACCGTGAGCAATAAAACGAGAGTCACGTTTACAGTGGGTTCAAGGAATTGGTTATAGAAGGAGATTAACAAGAACTAAAACTAAGCAAGTTTATTGTACGTTAACTCATAGTTAATTGAAAACCACGATGAAAGTGTAGAGAAGCCTGGGACTGAAGGACACAACTAAATGAGTTCTTTCGATCCATAATATGTTAATATATTATATTTACGTGTTGCTTGAGTACTTGATAGTTAGTAACGAGGGGGCACGAGATATAGAATCCTCGATGATACATCATAACTTACACGCTTATCAAAATTAGGTGTATCCTGTGAGTAGATTCATAGAAATAGTTAACAATCAGTTGGTTACTCATGAATTGTTGTAAAACCACTTCCTTCAAAAAATTAAAGTAATGGTGGTCTAAAAACGAACGAAAACTGGGATATCGGGCTCTTAATCACAAACAAGTTCATGGAATCCGCTAGTGTCACTAGCTCAGAAGAAGAACGTAATGAGTCAAGTTCGATCAAATAAAAACTGAGGTAAACGCTAAGAAATATAAACAGTTTGAATTAACGAATTAGTACGAATTGAAGAAGTGGAGAGCTGTGAATTGAATACAAAAAGTTTTGCAAGGACGTCTGAATCCTTCGGTAGTAACTGAGCGGGACGTAGAACGATTTTATTCCCTCAACTACCAAAGCTAGAGAAAATCAAAACCTAATTTAAAACGAAATTGATTTTAGGCGCACAATTTTTTCATAACAATATCCATCTCAAATTTTTTTCTAGTGATCCGATGTAGACCGCCGAGGCGTCATTTTATACCTGAATTTGTTGAATTATTCCATTCGTAAAATATGCAATTGAATCCATATTAGAAAATAACAGGTCATACTATTTCAATATGAAAATAGTAAGTTTCATTTATAATAAACAAATAACGATGGTATGATTACACCTTTTTGTGTAACGTTTTTGTCAATTACATTGTCAATCCAAGAAATAAAGATGATATGACATCACCTTTTTTTTATAACCTTTTTTTAATCAATTACACTGTGATTCCCATTGTTCGCAAGCCGATGTACAGGTACCGTTATTCGAATGAGTAAATTCTATTAGAAATTTTGACAGGTCCGCTCATAGTTGAGGCTAACCGTTTCAATGGCCACCGTCCGGGGAGTTCGATTATGCACCGCATCTGAGTCAGCTGTATTCGTCATCATGGGGACCAGGTGTTGAGCACAACTGAATCGATAAAAGACGGCCTTGAGACCGGGATGGAGCCTTGGCATCGTAGAGAGAGGAATGAAGTGTGATCATCCCCAACGCGAGGTTCCAGCTGCGAAGAGTTCGTGAGGTCAATGCCGCGATGGCCAACGCGTTGATAAGCGCCGAGACGTTGAATAGTATTCGCAAATCGTCGAGTTAATAATAATAATGACACATGCCCAAGGATACTTTGGGGGAAATGAATAAGTATATAGTTGTCAAACGCACAAGTCTCCGAAAAAATTGAGTCTATACCAACCGATAAATTCACATACACAATAACAGCGATTTCTGAACCTAAATGTGACCGCCAAAACTCAACATGACACGAGCAATCATCGAGTTAAAACTGGCACCATTTCATTCCGCTACAAATTAGTTTTTAACGAAATTGATTGCGTCCAAAACTCTTCAGAGTTTGAATATGTATCTAATGGGATGGTGTCGGTTTTTATTATTACTTAATCTTTAAAGTTGAAACTTTCATATTTGGACATGTGTTTTTTATTATGTAATTTCACGACGTGGTAAGGGGTCTTTTTAAACGAAAGTTTAATGAAGTCGATAGTGAATTCATTAGAGAGATAAATAGTCGGGTGACTACACAACTGCACGGAAAATGGCAGTTTCGACTGGCTGCGTACACATTAAAATAATCTACCAAATCGTATAAAGTTGATTCAGTTCATAGGCTATCAAATTACAGGAAATCTTGGTTAGTAGAATGTATAAAATATGAATGGTCAATGATGTTTTCAGGATAATACAGATCCCGTATCTCATACACACCAGCGTAGTGTCCAAATCACTAAAACTATACGGAAGATAAGCGCTGATGGGGAGCAAAAGCTGATAAAGATGACCCCTCACAGCCACAAAGGTCTTCATTCATCAACGGCATCTGTTCTCGTTTCATCTGAAGTCGAGTTTCATCTCCCCGATAATGATCAGCTTCGTAGTCCTTTTTCCCCTTCCACCGCGACTGCCTTTCCCTACCAAACACCACGTCCTGGATATTTCCACAAAAATAAGGGACCCCCGACGTTCAAAGAGAACAGCCCAGGGCCTCATGAATAACGTTTTTATACACAGAAAGCTAATTAACATTATTTCAAAGGTGTAATATGTATTTTTTAAACCATTACTCTTCTCAAAGAGCACGACTTGAAAGCATCGCTCCAAAAAGGATCATGGTTATAAAAATAAACCGTAAAAAAGAAAATGAACCCTACGCCAGTTATATGGACCAAAATATCCAAAAAACGCTGCAAATTCTTTCACTGGGGTTTATTATTCAATGATTCATGATTTAAATTTCTACTAAGCTTTGGAGTGTGCGTGTATCACAGGTGATAGAGCGATTATGAATTTCAGGAGATATGCATAGAGCACTTAAATCGGTTCTCAACCAAAATACCTATTTGGATTGATCAGTTGATCATATTAGTGAGCATGCATATCAGAATGCTTCAAAACGTGTATCGGCTATTAACCCTTTTAGGAGTTCACTCCAGTATCCACATTCACTACATCACTAAGTTACTGCGATCGAAAAAAAAAAACACTTGTGTTTGTTTTGATCGCAATAACCTAGTGATGTAGTGAATGTGGATGCAAATGTTGGCACCATAAATCGGGCCATACATCGCGAATGGTTTGAGCTACGGACCTGGGGAGGGGCTCATTCGATTCCTCATGGGAAGTTCTTCAAAAAAAGTCCAAATTTAGGCCGCCTTGACTTTTTTTTTGAGGTTTTTAGAGATTTTACAGAATCTTGACAACCCTTAAAGGGCACTTAAAATGAAGTGAGAGTGCTGGCTAAAGAATTGGGGCGTTGTCGGACCATTATTGATTTTTCCTGAAAATTTCAGATTTTTTTGCTTCAGCCGTTTGGGGGAAATCGTGCGTACGGACGGAAACATTTTTATTGCAGATTTGGATTCTACACCCTTTGACACGTAAACCATGAAATTGTCAGGGCGGGTTAGAATTTTTTTTTCAAGAGCGATTACAATGGTTTATTATTGAATAATAAACCAAAAGCGGTAATCTATCATCCAAGTGTAAAGCGATTTGTACAAATACGAATTGCTTTACAGCTTGGTGATAGATAACCGCTATTTGGATGTTTTGATACATTTTGGTTAGATGTGATCCATTTAAAAAATTTTTTAAATGACGACAGCACGTCGAGATACTTCTGTTTTTTTTTTCTTCTTAATCCACCAAGGACTCTTCTGAGATTATTTACGGTATGTCCGATTTATTCATGCTATAGGACGAGGACACTATGTACCACACCTAATTGACAAAGGTTTCTGAAATTTGGGCACTTGAACTCGCTCAAAAAGGGCCGTCCTACGAACTCATCATTTTCTATGCAATACCTGATTTTTCAGCAAAACAAAATGTAAGATAAACCGAGAATAACATAAATATACGCACATTTTCTAAAAACCTTGACATGGTTTCAGGATGAAACAAAATTTATGTTAAGAATTTCGTTTTCTGAAATTGTGAAACTACAGCAGTAGTTGAACTTAATGAATGTTGGCTGAATCCATATAGCACCTTTAGGATCACGTGGAATCTTAAGTTTCTCGAGTGAAAACCGTAGCTGAAGCTTGCTCTTGATCGTTTATAAATTTATGTATACTAAAAATGTTACAGGAAGTTGCCTTTGATACTGTACACACGTTACTTATTGAAGTCCATCCCAGTTTACTCAACCAGCTAGGTAGATCAAATTCTCTAACTTGAAATAAATTAGGTTTCAGAGAGGTGAGGTCGGTATTTGATCAACCAAAACCAATATATGAAACCGGGTCGTCGGTTGAATCAACACAAGAGTCCTACCGAGAGTAAGCGGATATCACCTACGGCGCAGTAACGTGAAATTGGAAGTTGACAAAAAAAACAAACGTCCAATAAAAAATTAAATAAATGAATAAACATTAGAAGCACTCAAATATCGAGTGTAATTGAATACCTTCAATTATAACTACCAAATTAGTTCCTTCAAAATATGATAACTTCATCAAAATTGAATCAACTCGTGATATTTTAAAGGAATTTATACAATTTAATTGTTTACTACTCATATCAAACATGTACCGATTCAATTCTCATATCAATAATTGGTAATTAAGATTTGATCGACTTCCGTGCCGGTATGTATATCACGTTTACTCGCCATTTGGAGATAATTCAGACAGACGTAATATGATCAGCAGTTCATGGGTGTATGAATTATGTAATTATGCAGTAGAGCATATTATGCACTTGGATGGGTAGACGTATTCATTCGATATAATCCTGCGTATTGGGTGTTATTACCCAGTAATGTGCCCTGAATAATGAATGATCAACATTTAGATGCCAGAACCAATTCACTCCGAACCTGTTAACTGCGTAGATAATTGATTCACATCCGACGAAGCTCCATAGATAGATATCTGGGTTCATGAGTGATTCATCAAGTTCTAGTTAGATGTAAAGTAACCACTACCACGTCTCATGTGGTAGCCTACCACGAGTGAGGTGAAATATAATCGTACATATTGTAAAAGGTTCACTTTCTGTTGAAATGACTAACTATGGTAAAATCAGTGAATTAGTGTTATCTGTTTGTCTTTTTTATTGAAATTTTAGACAAAGTTCTAGATGCGTACCCAAACATTTTGCGATAGTTTCCTCAATACTTTGTGTGTCATTCATTGATCATGTTGGTCAACTTGTTAAAACACATCGACAACTGTAAAGATGGAGGATTAATTATCTTGAGGATGAAAGGTTTAGCAAACATTGGTCGTTCGTGGACGACTAGTCAATCAATTCACACGTTCCCCTTCACCATACAGACAGAGCCAATGAAAATCCAAAAAAATCTTTACTTTGTGACGTACGACGAAGTATTCAAGGGAGACAGTAGAAAATATTTGAGACTCCTCCATTCGTTTGAGTAACGTGATAATAAGCAAAATTTCAATCATTGTCCTTTTGTCCTAGGAAAGGGACCGATCGGCTGGTTTAAAGCTTATAAGCGTTAATAATGTAAAGCGTGAACATATAAATATTCACAGTTCTGAATACTTGTTTCTGAATGTTCCAGAGAGGATTCGAAGTTAGTTAGTTCGTAAAGAACAATGTACACATCACCGCGTTGTGTGGCTAATATATGGCAAAAGTTGGCAGGGTGTTGAGCTGCAACAGAGTTACGTAGTTTATAACCCAAGATTACGATGTCTGGATATATTACTGCTATTAAGAGATACCATTACTCATTTGAATGGGCTGAATGCATCTAGTCAAATAATAAAGTAGCACAGGTCACGAGAATGAACGTGGCGTGTCGTGGAAGGTGATAAGGGCCTAAAGGATGGGAAGCAAATGCTCTTCATAGGGTGACATCATCGCACCCGAACGGCGCCAATTAAAGACTGATTTCAGACCGGGAGAAGAACGGGAGACGGTAGGGTATCGACCAGGCTCATGTTTACTGGTTCAAGTCCAGACTCCTTGGCGACCGGGGTTTGGCACAAGGGCAAGGGACCGGTCCTCAGGAGCGCAACTGGGAGAACCTCATCGTTTTTAGTTTAACTTGTTACAAACTTTTATTTCTAGAACAAACTTCTTACTCGGAGTGAGTTTTCGAAGAATATCTAGAACCAGCCTCCAACAATGATACGAATTATGAACGCATTGGAGAATCATTCATGACGTAGTTCATGAGAAAAAAGGCCCTCCATTAGGATGATTCATGCTTTATAATTCTCCATCAGTCCTAAGATTATATGTAATTATAAGTGAAACAGAAGATATGCAAAATATAACAAGGAAACACCGGGTCGCAGACACTCCAGGAACCTGATTGTCACCATTTTCTAGTTCGATGTCTTTCATTTGTATATATTGAAAGACAACTCGTGGTTTGGTAGACAAAAATTGAATTGAATACACGACAAGTATTACAGTTAAAAAAACGCTGCAAATACACATTGGTTTTAATATTTTCTGATTTCTGAACAACAGATAATTATTAAAACCTAAGGCAAAACGTCACTTTATATGTCAAGAACTAGACAGCCATCGGAAAAACATTGAAATGAAACTACTTGTTTTCCGATAGCAACAATTATAATACTCTTGAGAAGGTAATGGAGTTCTGAATCAAGCGCCGGACGCGTTCTCAAATCGTTGTAAAGTTTACTTACAATAATTGTTACTATGTTCTGTATAATAATAATTATTATAACATATATTAATATGTTATAATTATTACTAATAGACAAATGATCCATTGCGGCTTTTCCAATCCTTTTTGACTAAGCCCTCTACATCGTTAAACGAAGCTATTCAAAACTTACATTCGGAAAAACCTGTATTGTCGGCTCAATTTCGAAATAATCGTTACTTGCCCAGACATTCCCTACGTTCTAACACTCAAAATACTTCTATACAAATGTATTGAAATGTAATATAGATTTAGTGTAATGAAAAGCCCCAGATGTAATATATTCATAAAAATATTTGAAAGATTGAAACATCACCGAGGTCTACCTAACTTCTTCGACTGGCAACATTTTTCTCTATATATAATGTATCGAACCCTTTCTCGTTTTAAATTCATGGAGGAAGGCAATGCATATCTGAAAAGACTGAGGTTTATTTACTTCAGGTGAATATCACCCTATTCAAACATACTCTCATCTTTGAGGATGTAGACAAGAGTTAAATTAATATATCTATTAATGTAACTCTCTGTTTAATTAATATAAATGTTAATCTAACTCTCGTCCACATCCTACATAATTTGTAACAGAAACATTAGGCAATGTTTAGTCAAAATTTGAATGTGCGAATGTGTAAAATTTCGTTATTTGAAGAAGAAAGATTAATAGCTATTATGAATAAGAATTCGCCGCGGGAAGTAGGAGGTTAGGGGGACTGTAACTCAGCTCTATTAATCTTGAATTCAACGAATGAGTTAGCTAAATAGAAGTCAGTTAGAATTAAATATATTAGTTAAATTAATAAGTTAGCTCGATACTTTCTGCTTCGTATCCTTTCCTTCATCCAATTACAGCTTCAGTTTACGTCGCAAAGTGTTAGGATCCTGAAGGTTTTGGTGAACAACTAATCCGAAACCTCCAAAATCGATATAGTGTGTATCACGGTTTCTTAAAACCTAAGACATTAACTAAAAGAAATATGTTTATAGGGAAAATTAATCATTTTAGATCGTGATCGTCTACATAAATTAATACCCCATTGATTGTGAGGTGATTTTGGAGGCTCGATGCAAGGTCGTTTTGAATTTCATTACCTACAAGCGGGAAAACCTAGCACGAAATATCAACTTCCTGTCAAAGGCTTCTCCAGTTGCCGACAATTTCCGTCGCTAATAAACCGGCTGTTTGCATCCACACTAACAAAAGTTCGGAAACCAAACAAACCGTTTGTTGAGGGTAGCGCCTAGAGGTGTGTAAACCCAGGTCACCTGAGGGAGTGGACTCCCTGCAGATCACTCAGTCCAAAGACAAGGTCAGTGGGAGAAGTTCACCAGTTCACTCCGTGGATGAATGCGACCTGTAATTTGCTCCGCAATTCGCTGTGTGAATGAATGGGACCTCTATTATCTTCGTGTACAGTCAGGGTTCGGTAGATGACAGACGTCTACTGTACTCCTTACATGAGTACCTCTGAGTGAAACAATGATAGGTACCAAAACGAGGTCATTTTCCGAGTCCTTATGAATCAATTTTATTTTAATAGTAGAATCTGCAGTAAAGGAACGGCGACCTGCCCAGGTTGTTAAGTGGGGAAAGTGAACGGCTATCTTGAGCCAAGACTCTTCAGCAAGAGACGTTTGCTACATGCAGGTCTCAAACTTCACTTGCCACGAAAAGTTCGAACGTCCGCCATGCTGTCGCAAACGCCTTGTGATGAACTGCAGGTCTACCTTCCGCAGGTCATTTGGGACAAGTTCACTTGAAAGAGAAGTTCTTTGAGACAAGGTCACTCACTCACTACCCACCTCTACTAGCGCCGTTTGTGAAGTACTATGATGTTCTGGAGGTTCTGACCTAGTCCATGTTGTGCTCCGGAACTCGCTGATTATTTGACGACAGCTTCCCTCAAAATCGATCCGGCGATTTACCGATCTATTGGGAACACAGGTAGATGGATAGAAACTAACTTTGAATTTTATATACTGTTAAGATTCAAATCCCTGAAGTCCAAACTATGTTCAAGAACCTAGGTATATTATTATTTTCGGCCTTTAGATTTTACAACCATTTTTAAAAATGAAACTCAATGTGTCAAATTATGCGAATTGCTGGGGAAACCTGAGTTGGGTACACTAATATTCGAAGAAGTTGGCGTTTTCCTTATATCCTTTCTGTTTTCATAATGAGAACCGTCGTAGTTTTCAATTATCAGTAGGACTCTGAAGTTATTTGAATGAAATATTTCTACTCTACATGATTAGTGACGATTACTGAATACCCCACAAGCTCGTTTCACAAGAAAACAACAAAATCCAAAGTATATTCATGTCTGAGTATGGGCGCTAAACTAAGCTGACGAATGGAAACTGAAAAAGATAGCTAGGCTGCCAATTCGTAATAAATAGGGTTTTGCTCGACCGCCAAAAGGAAAAAGCAGCCCGGGAGATCGACCAAGAAATATTAGGGGAGTGTTCCAGCATTTCTATGGGGAAGCCCCGGTCCAATGGTATTGAAGAGGAAAAGATGAATAAGGATAGAAAAAAGTGGGGAAGCTATATTGTTAAACTGGGGGACCCTCAGCGATCGGCGATTGCAATACAATGCCCCTGGACCAGACTTCCGATGGGCCCATCATGGGCATACAGCGAAGACCAGTTATTTCTTATGCCAAACCTCTCTTTCCGTTCCTGTATTCAAAATATTCGCCGCATTTGTTGGGCGGCTGCACAGATGGCGAGTTGGGGAGGGGGTTATTTCCATCCTACGAAGCACTCTTCCTTTATAAATTAAAAATTCCAACAGAAAAAGAAGGATGGCGCGTTAAAAGAGGTACCTATCGGAAATGAGAAAAATAAAACTCGAGAGGTGAGGCAATATCCATGGAAAACGTGGAGCGCAGGCACAAGAGTCCTCATACACCACTGCATTTGTGTTGTAGGTATTATGTATAAACAATCGGGAAAGACTACTCCCATGTAAATGCCCTAGGATATGTGAGGAACATAATGTTGAGATTTCACAACAATGTATAAATGACAACATTCAGTAAGTACTTTGAGTATAGAACTTGTTATTACTGAACAATGCAATATCAAGCTTTTCATAGCCTTTATTACTGCCCAGAGAGCATTTCAATTTCAGGAGGGGCAGAAAAGTTGTATTTTGCGCTGATGGAATGACAGAAATAGATAAGGTACAATAGCGGGCCCCTACCTTGAGGGAAACTGATGCTAGGACACTGTGCATCACCACACTTCACATGGAACGATCGTTCAAAGATGAAGAATAGTACTACTCGATAATATGTATTTGTCTGAGTGCGAGGCTTGAGTTTGAATAATGGATCAGAGCGCCTTACCCTGTTGAAGGCTTGATGAGTGTCAAGGGAAATCCCCTGGCAGATTTGCTGTTTTCCAAAAGTTCCAGGGATATCCTCAGCCCCATTAAGAGGGGGGTGCGCTGGACCAGCCCTTCGTAAGGGGACACTGATTTTCTTAACGATTTTTTTTAATAATAAAAAATAGGGGGAGGAGAGGGAAAATGCGAAAAGAGAGATATCAATCTTGTCTCTCCGATCTGGACGTGCTTAACCGCTTTCGGTTTAAGCCACCTGGTCAGGGGAATGCACATCGAACAATGGTTGGGAGTCGATTCACGGTGATGAACTGCAACAATGATATGAGGGAGTTAAACAATAGGTTTCCCTGGCCTGTGATTCACGCAGCTTACGTGTGATTTACTTTCAATTTAGAGGTGAAAGCTTCAACGCTGAACATGGAATATAGCCTGTGGCTCCAAGTTTCCAAGTCGGTCAGTTATTATTTTACCGTCGATAAATCTATGCAATTGTAGTCGGCAAGAATGAAGGTATTAAATCCCAACTGGAAGTTTCGTACGACGGGGATGAGTGAGGGGAGAAGTTTTGGAAGCATAAGCGTTTCGAATAGCTTTAAAAATATGGAGAGAAGGGTTATAGAAGGGTAATGGGCCAGGTATTGTGCAAATTTTTCAGATTTCTGGATCATCATGATCTCGGCATGCTTTCAACGAGTAAGGAAATACGTGACATGTAGGATCACGTATTTATCAATATTCTTAAGTTGAATTATTGCCTCTAAATAGCATATTTTAAATTGCTAAATTTTTAAGAAAGATTGCTTAACATGATCCGAATCAGGGGATTCAAAAATGGCATTTCTCACTTGGGCAGGTGGAAAGGAATCTCTGAATGGTGTTAGGATCAGTGGAACGGTGATCATCTCCTCTACTTGAATCCGGAAATCGGGAAGATCACTTGGGTTGAATGTGAACTGCTATCAGCTGATCAGTGCGCTTAGTAGTGAGACACGGAGCAGCATCTGATGTGATTCAGTGGTGGAATGTTTTGCTGCTTCAAATGGTTCATTTCTTTTCTTAAGATTTCAAATTTGCAAGTGCTATTTTGAAGTCTAATGTAGCTCTGTTGAATGCAGACTAGTTAAGGTGGGTATTTAATTAGCTCATGTTGAGTTTTGGCATTAAAACCTACCCGCGAAAGCTGGCTTATGTGTGAAGGAGAGAATGAAGTTATTTGATATGTAACGTGATTTGGATGTCTGCCTGCGGCATTATGGACACTTACCGTATAATGTCAGCGAGAGTTGACTGATAGATCTGTCAATAGGTTGCGGAATGCCGACGAGCTGATCGATTTTGGTGAAGAGACACGAAATTTCTGCTTTGTTACTAACCATTCTGGTTGTAGGTAGATAATTCTGAATAACTCAAGTAATGAATGACCGTCCGTCTGTCCGCAAATCCTTGCGATACGCTTGTCCATCGGATTTGGATGTAATTTTCAGGGATAGGCAGTAGATAGATTGTATTCTCAAATCAATGCTTCAATCTGCATATTACAACGAGCCAATATAAAATTCATCAAGGACCTTTTCTCACGATATAGTCGTTCGATGATTCATGGTGCATCGAGTTAGGAAAACGGATTGATAACCCATAAGGATTTCACCGGTAGCACACGCGAACTTCGAACCCCACACACGCATGACTACTACAGTTTTCATTCGACTTCGATAAAACCTTCAGATATTTAATCCCAACTTCCTTGTCACCAGCAAATCAAGGATAACTTTCCCAGATGGAGGATAGCATGGGAATGGCGATATTGTAAATTAATAATCGACAGAAATTTTCTAAATTAGCTAATTTGTTAAAAACCGCTGACAAGATTTCTACAATAAAAAGGTCGCTCGTTGCTCCAAATTTGAACAAAAAATTGGTGAATCCGTGTTGCTAACGGACGAACAAACTTAGCGTCCTGCTGCAGGTCTCGCCCATCTATTTCAACATTCCTGCTTCCTCTATTAAAGTTAACAACGTTTATGCACGGTTTAAAAAATTAATGTCAGTAAGTATCAAATGCGTAATTTTTAAAAGATACGCTTGATTAACGCGAAATTTCAGTTCCCTGAGAAAGGGTGATGAACTTTTATGCAGCTAAATGAATGAGAAGAGGAAGCATGTAGTGAGAAAGCATCCGTCCTCTGCGGAAACAAGAGCGATAAACTGATTATGGCGAATCTGTGGGAGGCCTCGTTTACGCCCTTGTAATAGTAGAATAACATCTCTAACGTAAGGATTTCCTGAGTCCACATTATGAAGATTGCAATGTGACAGATCCTCGGAACATTTGGACTGGTAGCTACTTAGAAGCTATTGGAAATCGTAAGAAAGCAAAACATCGGGGAAAAAAACGTTTATACTGTGATTCAAGATTTGCAAAAAGAGAGCCCTTTGAAGTTACTCACGATAAGCGATTGCTATAATATTTATTATAATGAACAGCAGATTGATTACCTTGTAATTATTATTACAAGAATATAAACACTTAATCCAATAGGTCGAAAACTTTTGGCGATGTTCGTGCATTTACCTATAATAAAGATGTTGTCCCGTCACGATTAGTCACCTTGAAAAATTGCCCATCGCACTACATGTAAATTTTCTGGACATGTTTTATTACTGCGATTAATTCGGTGTAGGGAGAACACAACTAACCAATTTTTCATTAAATGGATATCGTTCCTCACTTTTTGCACTTATGCAACAATGAATGTAAGTTACTTTTATTCATGTATTATTTATACCGGTAAAAAAGTAAGATACTTTGAATTATTTCATCATGTATTTCACATCTAAAACTTGCACCAGTTCCCCATAAGATTGGGATGATTGGATAATGACCACATATCTTTCTAATAATTAACTACAGCCCAATGATCTGCGTAAAAGGGCTATCTCAAAATGACAAGCTCATGTGTTAGAATTAGCTGAGTTCATTTAAAATCAACTGCCCAATATGATTTAGCGCAATCCTTCAGAATTAACTATTAGGAAGACAAAAATTGCCTTCACTTATCTCTTAACAGCAAAATTTGTTCGAGAGAGTTGAAGTAAAAGGTAATTAATCCTAGAAATTACATCAAAGAAATAAACATGGTTTCAAACCTATTTTGAAGTAAAAAACGGAGTCATACAACTAAGTTTTGGATTTTGCAAACTTACCCGAAGCGGTAACCAGCGGCATAGCGAATCTAAAAGCCCCACCGACGGACTTCGCCGCTACCTGATTCAGGGACCGTACGCGTGAGGAAGGGCTACTTTCTACGGAGACAACTTTCTGGCCCCCCAGGAAGAACCGTTTGACGAGGGTCGGCTGCGAACGTGGAGATAGTTCTTGGAACGGATCTCTGAATTCCACAGATTTTGACGGCTAACTACGTCTGTTTGCACTAGACATCTTCGGACCCATCATTTCTCGCAACTTACTACCCTCAGGCAAAAGTCACCTAATCAGATGTTTTAACTCGAACGATCAGTCTTAGCTTGTGGACACTTCTTGGGTAGAAAGGGTGTGGCTTTTAAAAAGGTGACCAACTACAAGCAGAGAGTATTGGCAGGACTTCCGAAAAACGCTGCTGAACGGCAACCAAAAGATACTTCTGGTGTCCGATGAGTCCGATTTCACACGTCTGCCTAACCGATTCGGTTGCTTTTATTATCATTAAAACGACCATTATCATAATTTATTCAATAGACAGTGGATAAAAGCCCAGGCGGGAACCCTTGCATCACACTACTGAAGTAGGATATAAACTACATGGGCGGCAGAACATAAATTAACAAAAAATTCATGAAAAAAAGATTTAAAACTTTCTTTCTTAAGAATTTTGTTAAGAATTCATTAGGTTAATGTTTAAGAGATTTGATATAAACATTACTTATCCGACCATAACTTGCTAGAAGGTACTTATGTGATGTACGATGTGGTTTATTATTTCATCTTTTGGATTGTTATTTTTTTAAACCATATGATCGACCGTTCTATTTTCAAATTTTCATTCAACTGGCTTGGGAGAATGCTGGCTGATATTGTCTCCAAAATAACCCATTTGAGTCTCAATTTCTAGATTTCATGATGGTGTTTGAATCTCAACAATGAAGTACTCGGTTCAAGAGTCTCTAGATAGGGTGGACATTTGAAAATAAAAGCGGTCGATTACGTAGGTTCATTTTAACAGCTAAATAGTCGGCAACAAAGATTTATCACGTCAATATTACCTCCTTTGGCTGCTCGGTTGAAAATCATTTGGCTATTGATTCAATGATTTTTTTGTCCTCGGATCGTCGTTTCATGATACTACTGTATTCGATGTAGAAGATTAATTTGTTGTGACAAGTAGTATTTTTTTTTGATTTTTTTTTTTAATTAAGGATTTATCTTTTGTGTCAGGGCATTATACCATTCCACGGTGATGATTTTGGTACCACCAAATGTCGTCAAGCGTATCTTCAGCGAGAAAGAGTCTCTAGCAATCTACTCAAGATGTTGATAGTGACTTCGGTTCCCAACTTTGGTGGGAGAGTCAACTGGCTAGGATAAATGTTAGATGATGTTGACTTCAGTCTCAATTTTAGTTGCCTCGGCGTTACTTCTATCTCAACTATTAATTACGTACGTAATGTTTTTTCGATGAAACGCCTCTTTTGGGCATCCTCAATGAACGAATGAGGGTTTTCAGCCCCTTTTCCCTAGTCGAAAGTGGTGAGCGATTAGTATCTTATCAATTGAATTATTCCATTGTCTATTCAGAACTTTCGAACAGAGGAAGGGCACCTTACTTGTTGAGCGGGGATGCCTAAGAGGGTTATCAACGAATTCATCGAAAAACATATACATAAAACCCGATGCCAAACCCTTTTTTTCCTTTGGCAAGTTGATTTTGGGAGAAAAATGTGGATATAACCTTCCCGCTTTCAAATGTCAACTTCTTCCTAAATTCAAGGTTAAACAATTTTTTAATTATACAGTTGAAAAGCTGTAATTTTGGCGCACTATTTTAGAAGTACAGGATCAAATTCACTTATGGATCTCACGAATAGAATTTTAAATAAAAAGAGATTTCCAAGATTTGACAATTCTTCCTCTTCAAGTCCATTTTTCATTCGTTTAGCTTATTTGAAAAACTTATTTTTTCATTCGTTTCCCATCTGAAGGATAGGAAATTCAACGCTCTTCCCAACGGCATAATCAAATTTAAAGTTACTTCTTCAACTAAGGGAGCTACGATGATTTTATTGACATAAAGTCAAAATAACAAGAAAACTTAGCTTGGTTAGAAAACGCTGCAAATTCTTTCAGTCGGGTTTATTATTCAATGATTCATGATTTTGAATTTCTACTAAGATTTGGAGTGTGCGTGTTTCACAAGTGATAGAGCGATTATTGAATTTCAGGGGATTTGCATAGAGCTCTTAAATCGGTTCTCAACCAAAATACCTATTTGGATTGATCAGTTGATCATATTTTTGTGCCTCCTGAAATTCAATAATCGCTCCATCACCTGTGGAACACGCACACTCCAAATCTTAACAAATCAAAATTGAATAATAAACCTATTTGGATTGAAATCAGTTGATCATATTTTTGTGCAGTATAGCTCAAACTCGGGGCATAATGTGGATGCAAATGTTGGCAGGGGGCATACATCGGGAATGGTTTGAGCTACGGACCTGGGGAAGGGCTCATTCGTTTCCTCATGGAATGTTCCTCAAAATAAATCCAAATTTAGGCCGCCTTGACTTTTTTTTGAGGTTTTTATGGATTTTACAAAACTTTGACAACCCTTGAAGGGCACTTTAAATTAAGTGAGGGTGCTGGCTAAAGAATTGGGGCGTTGTCTGCAAAGTCGAATGCAAAGTCATTGAATGGATTTTATAGAACATTTTACTTGCTTCAATTTTTTATGGAAGGTCTTTTCAATTTAACGCATAATTTTCAAGTTATTGTGGGCAGTGGAGGGCGTTTTGACACAAAGGCTTTGGTACAATTGATTGGAACTAGCACATTCAACTGAAATAGATGAAATTCCAACACATTATGTTGTGCCCATGTTCCTAACGTTTAAATACAAAGCAATCAACATCAAACTATTGTTCTACAGGAAAATCTGAAGGAAAACAATTTTTTTGGTAGGTAGTGCGAATTGCACGGCACACATTCTAGCCCAGCTAACTCCTTTTTGTATTTTGTTAAAATAGCTTTTGTTGTTCGTACTTCATTTGTGGAATCCATAAAGTCAACAAAATAAGCTTGGCACATTTCATTTTGAGAGATATAGTAAAACCCCATATAAATTCTATCACTTTCAGATTCCGAATAGGTAGCCAATGGACTTCACCGCTGTGAATAAAATTATTGCAAATAATTGATACTACGAAGGATTTGTTACTTAGAATATCTGAAAATGTTAAAATGATAACGAAAATACATGAACTCATCCATAACCTACAGTTTTAGCTCACTTTTAAGGGAAGGAACCCATTTTCTATTCTAGAAGTCAGTCAAGTTTATTAAATAGCAATAAAAATGCCTGCTGCAACGCCGATTGACCGATAGATACTAGTTGGCTGGCTTAGCATCGTACGTATATTATTAATTGTGCTATAGTTAATTTGTGTTTACACAAATCAAACTATGGTTCCCAATTTTAAATGTATTGCAATGTTGTGTTCTGAATTCAAGTATCCTATTGACTGTGACGGAGGAGGATAGCTAAAATCTTGCTATAAGGTAATAAGCACATAATATGTACTAATGAAAATAGTGCAGACAAATGCCAAAAGTGTGTACCCACTCACGGTGACTTCAATGCAACTGTAGTAGAGCCAACACTACACCTGCGAGTGAATACTACACGTTCGTACCTACATTTATCATTAAACAAGCACTTCGAATTTCAACCAAACTTGAAAACTCAAGCTAAAAAGAATCTAATAGAGAGGGTTTCTATTTATTGGATATGTCTGGGAACCTGTAGGTATAGTAGGGGTACCTATTACTATATGAAATGGATTGAATAATGCCTACGTGTAGAGAGATGTTTCGTCGTATAAATTCAGTACCTAACATACTCGATCATCTATTTTTTATCGCAAATTATCGATTTTTTTTTCATAATAAATACAATCAACCATAAACCATGAGTGATAACATAATCGAAAGGGATGAAGGGAGCTGGTAAGGTTATTAACCTTCATGACAACACTGCAGAGAGGGTGCTTAGAACATGATCACATCCTAACGGATGCCACATGTGGAGATGACTAGGTATATTCAAATACGTCCAGGATATGCCAAGAACTGGCAAATCTGTTACACTGAGACCTACTTACAATCCGTTAGAAACAAAGAAAATGTTCAACGTACCTTCAATTTCGGCGGCGGACGAATATGCGATTAAACAGGTGGCCAGCAACAATTTCACGCATCCCATCATGGTCTCCAACCACTTTAGAGTTTACTAATAAGAACTGAACTTCAAACTCGCGACATGAAAGGTTTGATTATCAACACTGATAACGACAAAACGAACGGACAAACACAAGCTTCAACGAGCGCGAGGCGTTTCCTACGTGATACTGACGGTGGTTTGGAGCGTTGTGGGGTTTCTCGGGAGGAGGGCGAGCGATGGAAGCGCGCCAAGCGACGGAAAGCGGAAACTATTGAAGCGGGAGCTCCGCGGAGCCAGAAGCTCGTCGGTAGATGCCTCCCGCCTCGATTCATGAGAGAACCTTCTTATTAAATCTGTGGGCATGGAATATCCTGCGGAAACTATGTACAGTAAAACAGTCAAACAGCAGTTATGTACTCGTAGTAAGTATATTATAGAGCTTAAGGCGGACAAGAAGCCACCAAATGAAAATAGAATAAAATTGGTCGTTAGCTGCAAAGTAGGTACAGTAACTATCACGTTTCACTATTCTTTACTACCACTATAACTACCATCTACTATCCAAATTGGTAATGTTAAGAACATTTCTTTTGAATAACTGAAAATAAACGGAACTCCACTAGAAAGAAAGCGAACTCTCGTTACATCGGAGTGAAATAGTGTTGGGTAAATCTGTTCTGAACAATCTGAAGAAACGAATCTGAATTAGGGTACCGAGCCGAGGAACGGATCCGATAAATAGCTTATCATCAGGGCCGGATCTATACATTTTGGGCCCCCCTGCAAAATCTATCCTGGGCCTCCTTAACAGTACGTATGGAATAGCCCAACCCCCCAGAAAATTGTAAGGAAAAGAATGAATAGCAAAATATTGCATTTATTTTAATGTTCAACAAAAAATCTTTATTTGATATCTTTTGAATTTTACATTTTACTACAGTTTTCAAATCTTAACTTGGGCTTCCATACACAGAAACATTAGATTAAACTAAAGAAAGTCTTTCCTTCTACATTTTAATGCAGCAAAACTCTTGATTAGGGATTTCTTGTCGAGTTTAGAAGCTCTTTCGTGATTTATAGCCAATAGACCGAGATCATTCAGTCGTTCTTGCCCCATAGATGTTCTTAAATAATTTGTTATTCTTCTTAAGACAGAAAATGGCCCCTCAGCATTAGCTACTGAAACAGGCAAAGTCAAAAATAATCTCAGTCCTGTTAGAAGCACTTGAGTTATTAGATAGTGATTATTATCCTATCTCCAACATAATTTTTGTAGCTAATAAGCCTAGTGGTTGTAGGTTAATGTAATACAAGCATTGTTGCGCACACAAGCGAGATTGAATATAGAATCGGCAATAAGTTGATTCTTTCAATATCGAGATTCTTTTATTTTTGAGGCAGAGGTTCGAGGTTCGCATTGCGGGGTTTAGCGGTTCCTAGTTCCTCATCTACATTTCAAAAAGAAAGTATGCGTTCCTAATAATAATTCATAATAATTGTGAACTAGTATTGGTGTCTGTATAAAATACTATATCGTGTTGAATATGGATGAACGTTCAAGTACCTTCATACCTATTGCCTATATCTTACACTCCTGGCTTGTAGCTCATCGAGTTTATATTGAAAAACATACTATCAAAAAGCAAAAACTCGGACCCGGAATATCGACATGATCTTGAATTTTCTCCAACTTGGTTTTACCAAAACCGTTACTGTAGGTAGGTACTTGTTTCGTTGAGCATATAACGCGACCAAAACGGCCCAAATGACTCAAATAGCCTCAGAAGGTAGGGGAAGACCTTCTACCATGGTCAGGTCCCAAATTCGGTCAATTGATAGTTTGATGTGGTATTAATAGGGGCAACACTTTTGACAATTTGTGTCATTTGGGTAACACTTTTGACACAAATTGTCAAAAGTGTTAATGCGGTTTTCTGGCCCTGATAGCTTCATTTGCCGATCAAAGTTTTCGAAGTATTGTGATGTCGATTTTGAGGCCGTAGTTTTAATCACTTGACTACGAATGTAATTTTATTTCTGTCAAATGTTTTTGTTAATCGTTTAATGCATGTCTAGATGTAAGAAATGGACGCATAATTTTGGGAATTTATGTCGAATTAACTGCTCTAGAGTCCGTTGAAGAATTTGAGAGTTGACCTTACCTTGATCAACTACATACATAATAATAAATAATAATCGCTATGTATGATTCAAAAGATTTGTTCCTTCCACAAAAGAAAATCCAAGAAGGGGTCGTCTGAGCGTCAGTCAAAATGGCCCAGCTAGAAGGATCGATTGTAGAACTAAGCAAAATTTCCAAAAACCCCCCATAAACGGCTGAATATCTATCATTTTATTATATTTCAGCAGAATATTACTCAACAAAATTACCAACCATGGACTAGGCAATTTAAAAATTAAACTTCAAACTCATGCTGAAAATTGTACTTACATTGCATTAAAATGTACTAAAAAATAGATAAAAGAAGACAAAACTATAAAAAATCAAGAACTTTGTTTCAATAGATGAATATCTTCAGACCAAGGTTTTTCTCAATAAAATTTATATTTTATTGTCAGTTCTCGGCATACGAAGAGCTCGAATTTCAACTCAATTTAACATGAATTTACCTACTAACATAATTTTTGAAAATTCACATATGTGACTGGAACTTTTTCTATGAGACTATTCCAAACTGACAATGATTTACAATATTACTTAATGAAAAATTATGTCAATTATTAATGCAAATTAATCAGTCAGGTGCCTAAGGGAGGTGGTAGACTTGAACAAGGGACGTTTCCTTACTTGGTAAGTTTGGAAAAACGATCTCCACAATTAATTAAAGATACTAAAACTATTAATCGTTAATCCATTTGAAAGCCAAATAGTACTGCTATCCCAATCCATACATCAGAGGACCGAAAGACCAACCTAGGTATGATTTGTTGGAGGTCTTCCGTTACCTGATATGTTTATTGTTCTTTTTTACAGATGTAAAAAACGATTACTTCTGTATTGCGTCGATGCTGCAATATTACGAGTAAAACTAAAATTGCTTCTCTAAAAATGTGAATATATTTTAATTTTGCTTCCGAGTCGACTCAAAGTTAGCTGAGGCACTGTTATCATTTTCGGGAGATGAATAATTTTTTTTTTTAACACAAAATCAAATTTGCATTTCAACTTTTACGTAGCAGAGGATTCTAAACAACTTTTGTCTCTTGTATGTCGAGGGTCTGCAAATGTTTGGAAGAGTTTTCGTCCAATTTTGATTACATCTTTAGGGAATCTACGAGTTAACGTGTAGATGTTTATGTATGTACATATGAATTTTAATTTCTACACTTTGGCCTGCGCAAAATTCATATGCGATCTTTCCAAGCGTCAAACAATCTTGAAAATTGCAAAATCCACAAAAATCGTACACATATTGCTTATAAGGTGGGTACTGAAATAAAAACCATCATAATTTGAATTTACCAGATTGACAATAGTGACAAGTTGATTCATTCACGATACGTAATTAACAATTTTTTAGCCGTTTTCGTCATGTTTTTAAAATTTGATCCGTTTAATGTGCTCAAAAAGTGTTTTCCATAGAAATCATTCTTTCTTACGGAATGTTGTTTTTTTGGCGAAGGAACGAAGATTATCTCAATCCTATCGAGAGTTATAGTCTGGAATGACATGTACATACGTATAGAAAGCGTTCAAATCCAGGAATCCTTTCAGAATGCTTCAAAATGGATTTCAATGAAGAAATTCGTCTGTTCATTTTTAAATTTTCATAGCCATTGCAGTATCTTCCTTTTCTAAGGGAATATTTCCCAAATTACCTTGTTTATACATACATTACAGTTCTATTTGACTCAACCTCTACTTTAAAAATAATTCTGTACGTCCATATCCGAGTGAGGCAGCTATACTGCTCACCCAATTTTGCAGACTTTTTGGCTTGTTCATTACAACTATTTGTAAATTGAAATCGATTCGTTCTTCATCTTACGTAATGTTGTAAGTTCAGCAAGGAGATTATTTAATAAAATTACTCATTTATTTCCTATTACTTACTGGCTTTTGTAGAATGGAATATGGATGGCTTACAGTGTTTCCCAACCTTTTTTAGAATGACAAATGATGGAAAAGTAAAGAAAACGCTCATCTGCTTGTGTACGCGTGCAGTCAGTCCTGAAATCCATCACAGGATAGTCGAACGTTTTAGGCTGGATTTCGCCAAATATATTACCCAGCGTTAATGCCTGGTTAAAAGTTTGATGAAATCGGTCATTCATTGTGCTAGACAAGCCGTTAGGCATTTTTTCGTTCGCAACTATTTTAGTTTAAGTTGACTTATCCCACGGCACACCTAGCCCACCTTTGTGGCACACCAGTGTGCCGCGGAACACAGGTTGGGAAACCCGGACTTACAGTTTCAAGCAATAGAAAACTTCCAACCAGAAAAATCAACTTTTAATTCGTATCAACTGTTCACCTTTTGTGATATTCAATATTTGAAATCTATGATCTTCGGGTCTTCTCCTAGATAAAGACGGTTGCCGACTTTATACTTGGAGTCCTGGTAGTTGAAAGGTAGATCATAAAATACCATAAAGCGATAGTATAATAAAACTTTAATGAGAAAAACATCAGAAACAAAATTTAGAATAGAAAATATTCAATGAACGAATCGGAATAGATTCAATAGTAGTCTTTTGAAGTGAATAAACATTTATCAACTACAACATTAACTAAAACTTAATGTAACCAGAGTTCAGTGTCAACTTCAATAGTTCACAGATACATACATCATGTTTCATGGAATAGTGAAACGTAAGGCACTTTAAATTGCACATCATTGATAATATTTGACTTTTGGCAAGGTGTCTTGTTTGCCAAGACTTCGTCAATCTTTAGGGACACTGAATTCAATCTCCTTTTTGAGGTGATATCCATCGGCCTGCAATGTCCCAAAAATTAAGACAGAAATTGAAAAAAATATCCTTTTTTTTTAATATTTGGGTTAGAATTGAAGTAAAAAATGTACCGATGGTTTATTGAAATCGTGAGAGTGGCGAGTAAGTCATGATTAATTATCAAAATACATGTTACTAAAAACAGTTTAGATCACCTATTTTCAGGTGCTACACATAAACATATTCACTAGCTGGCTATATTCACAATGAAGAATATAATATCATGCCTCCAAAAATAGTAATGGGTAACTATCCCTATAATTTATTATGAAAAAATTATTTTCAGATAAATATAACAGTTACCTCTAATGTTAAATCTCTCATAAAAATTAATATTTATAAAAAACGTTTTTTAAATGCAGGATTTCAGTGGATAATGATGATAATCACCTTTGGTTACATACAAACGAGATTATGTTCACTGATTCTGTTGATATAGGATTAATGCCACTACACGATTTCAAAACCATTAGCTCTCGGTAGTCAGGATTGAATAAGATAGTATCCTTCGTATGTTTTGCAACATCTAACTCTTGCAACAAAAATTATGTAGAAATGATTAACAAAGAAATAATTGTAAATTTTATTGCATCAGTAAAAATTAGGCCGCTATTATCATTATTATAGGTACTTTTAC
Organism: Creontiades dilutus; assembly: GCA_031894815.1. Classification (NCBI taxonomy): domain Eukaryota; kingdom Metazoa; phylum Arthropoda; class Insecta; order Hemiptera; family Miridae; genus Creontiades; species Creontiades dilutus. The sequence goes on along the minus strand of JAVIWC010000736.1, from coordinate 626,392 downwards.
AGTATAAAATATCATGCGAAGTAAATTCAGGGTTTAACCATGCTGACATGCTTCCATATTCCATAAAAACCATCCCTCTCCAGAACTCAATAAACAACAATAGAAATACAGTAGCAAAAGTTTCAACAATGAGAAATGTTAGTGTTATCAAATTCATCCAAAACGCATAGTCATCACTTTGGATAATACATTCTGAACGTTAAGGTAGCATTCATCAATTTTTTGAAAGACAACAGGATAAATGTGTTTACAGTCTATAGAAACGTTGTAATCTATTTCATATCCGTGATAGTTGCACGCATTCACTACAAAACCCTAGTCCATTTTCTCTTTACGGCTTGTAAGTATGCAAAATTAGGTATGGTACGATGAAGGCATCTCGAGAACTTTTCAGACATTTGCATTTTGAACAAGATCTCCACGTGTGAATTCAGAACAGGCGAGAAAGTATGGATTTAATAATAGGGTATAACCGGTGTATGTATTTTCTTCAAACAAAACTCCTAAAAATACATGATGAATTGTCTGAAATTGCAGGCCAAATTCAATCTAGAATTAATTCCAATTTGAACGTTGATCATACACAGTGCAATACTTTCAATCCTTAATGATTTTTCCTAATTCCCATTAACTATATTGTTTCTTAGTTCTTCACAACTAAAAAAAATGTGTGAAATACTGCTGGATTGCGATTTTTGGCTGTTAAGTGATAGTTATAGTCTACCTAATTCTATCTAACCTACAGTTAATGATATGAGCTATTCTGATAACATTTTAGTTTTCATAATGAAAACTGGGGGTTATATCTACGGTCATTTAGACCAATCACAGGTTGCCAAATCCTAGTATCCTCTCTGAGCGATTATACATAGCGCGTTACTACATAAATTCACATGAAAGCAATTTGAGCAGAAAAATCGGCACTCGGCACAAAAGCGGGTTGAACAGGAACTTCTCAGTCTAAATTGAACAATTGATCTGCAGCATATCAATCAAGAAAACAGACGTTAAGGAAGAAACGTTGGATATTTCGACGAGATAGTCAACGACAGTGTTATATCGATTTCGACGGGAAGGTCATACAATACATAACCAGTAACAAACAATAGAACTAGTTATAACAACATCGTTACTGAAGATGACCAAACCGTCGAAATCTATCTCGTCGAAATAGCCAACGACACTGTTACAACGATTTAGACGGGAAAGTCATAATCAGTAACAAACAATACTACTAGTGATGACAACATCGTTACTGAAGATGACCAAATCGTCGAAATCGATCTAGATATATCAACTTCTTGGAAATAAACAGTGATCTTCATAAATTTGTTTCTTTTTTTTGTCACTGAAACGGGTTTTACAACTTGGTCGCTATAAATTCGCGAAATACTGTAATTATAGTAGTTGGTTCACTTCTTGCAGCTAAGCTTTGAATTAAATGTTAAAACAATCGTTGATTTGATAATGGCAATATATATATTTTTTAATGAAGACGGATTAATAATCTTCATTCTATTTTTCCGTGGGCAGTTCCATAGTCGCGCATTTCTTCCATGTTAAACGTACATCGACATTGTTCTTGTGGAACTGATCAAAAGAAGTTGAAGGTGAATTAAATTGTAATACGGAACTTTGTACGTTCACACCAAGCTTTCGACCTTAGCAAACTTTAATTGGCTACCTACATTGTTGAAATCATTAATGGAAACCATCTAACAACACAAACGTACTTGGCGAAGCAAAGGGTAAAGTTTTACGTATGTTGGTTAAGAAAATATATTAGTAATAAGCGTTTTAGACATAACAATTATTTTGGCCATTCAGAGAGGACAACAACGTGGTCAAGACACAACTGTGAAACCTCTAAATATTACAAACAAACAAAAAATGTTAGTGTAAAAGGAAACTACATCTGACAGTGGCGTGAGCAAAAGGGAGGTTCAGGTGCATGTCCAAATTCGCTCCCTCAGCCGCCTAGAATAATAATGATTTACATTGTCTCAGTAATTCATGAAAACAGTGAAAACCGACGAAATTGCCCCCCCCCCCTCCCCTCCAATCTCCACACACTGATGCTTCCTGTATTTGACCTACTACCGTTTGTTGACCGTTGTGAGGCCGTCGTCATGATATGCGTTTTGACTCGAGTGAAAGATGTAACGTCAGGGAATGTGATGCTTACAGTATTTTGAAACGAGAGAGATTTGAATAATAATTTTTTCTCATTATTTTGAGTCCTACTGCCTTCCCCAACTCAAAAATATTTATACTCCTCGATAAGGTTCGAACTCGTGACCTTATTGCTAGGAGGAAATTTTCCTTAAGTTGCAACATTACAACTTTTGAGCTTTGAGGCCGATATAATCAAACATTTCCGAAGTTTCCTTGGTACATAACAAAAACTCCGGAGAACCTAATCTGTGAAGTGACGATTTTTGGCTTACTGGAACTAATTACTACTACGGGACACAATGTCCAAATCAATTACGATAAGTGTTTGTCAACAATCGTTACGAAATTTTGACGTTAACATTGAGGAAAGTGCCAAGAGCAGAGTAGGTGCTTTGGTGGCATGAGGTTTTGAGTTGAACGGTCCAATTTTCATTTAAAAAAAAACAGAAGTGGGTCTCTCCGTGTAAGCCCAAATGGCTTGACCGATTTTGATGCGGGTTGACCACAAAATATTGGTGGTGATATTTTATTGAAATTGAAATATTATATTGAATTTGAAATTCAGATGGCGTTACCTATTCATTGGCTGTCAAGAGTAAAATATAGAAAAGGAAATCCAAACTATCGCAAGATTCGCGAAAAGCATTTAAAAAATGGTTTCTCGCAGTAATTGTAAAATTAACGAGAACTTTAGTGAAGTTGTAAAAAATATTTCACACGATAACAATGAACATTTTTAACTTACCACCAAACATGAACAACACATGACCTAAATATGGCCAACAAACACCTGTCGATTCATCATAACTGAGTAGCAACTACTTACAACAAGAAAATCTCATCTTTTGTACAAGAAAGTGTTAAATTTGTACAGCATGATCAGCTTATCAGACTCTGCACATCATCTCTTCTTTCTTTAACTTGTGATGTATATAAGTCCCAGTATATCTAAGAAGGAATGGGAAGATAGCATGAGATGTGGTGTGTGGTTTGAATCGAGAGCAGTCCAACGAGTAATGAACGATTTTCGTGTAGATAACGCCCCTAACAACGATCGCTGAGCGTGAACTAGGTACTTTATAAACATCCAGATTTCGTCTGTGTAAAAATCAATACACATTGTTTATAAACTAACTCGACAACTACAAAAAGCGGGACAACCAACGTGAAAACCACACTCCCACGCACTGAACTTCAGTCCTCCTATGAATAAAGTGTTCATCGCTTTTAGGATAGAATTTCCATTGACCAAAACTCGGCATATTTCTACTATAACATTAATTATATTCCGGGAAATCCAAAATATATAGAAAGCATCTGAAAAACAAGCGCATGAAAGTAATAACAGTAATTCTGGAGAGAGTTGAAATTGGTTTTCCAAAAGGAGAATGTTCACATTTAAACATTATATTTCCTAAAACTTTAGGATTTATTTTGTATTTCTTTAGGAATTTTACTTTTTCGCACCGTAGCGAATAGAAAGAAGACCTTACAGCCTTACAGAAGCAAATCTCCTTCTCAACCGTTTCAGAATGAGATATAATAGAAAACTACTATATCTCAACATAACACCTTGGACGTTTGATTTTTTAAATAACACATGACTTCACCATTTGTACTAAACAGTATCCCTGAAGATACCTGTAGAGGTTGAGGCTCGAGTTCCATCAACCCTTCACAACCCCCAAACTCACGCCACTGTCAACAAGATCAAAATGTCAAATTCATATTTCACCGATACCTACCAATTTTGTAACAGACGAAAGTATTGCTTATATTATTGAGCACACTACTTTTACTCTATACTAATACTACAAGAGCCCTGGGCTCTTTAAAATGTGATTCTAAAGTTTTCAAAACTTTATGGTTGGCACTGAAGAATACTATTTTCAATTAATAACAAGATGAAATATTTTTTTCAACAATATTTTAAATTTTAAAATTAGGCTAAGCACGTTGAACGCGAAGCCAAAAATAAAACAACGAAATCGAGATAATAATAATTTTTGATAAATCAATAAACTTTGGAGTACGAATTTAAACTGTGATTTAACTTAATAAATATAACTGGGACATATAATTTTAATACAACAGACAGACCAACATTTGTCTGTCTTCTAACAAGTTCATCTAAATTGTCTTACTTTATACTTTTAGTTGAATCAGTTGAATTCTACAGTCTTTAAAGAATGAACCGATTAGTAGAATACTCATAACAATTAATTCCGGAAGCAATTCATCAATTTTAAGTCTAATAACTCGAAGTCCCTCCTATACTGTTATGCATTCCAAGCATTGCACCATACCAAGAGAAGGCCGGATTCTATTTACCATTTAATGGCGACCCGCTTCTTAAGATACCTCGAGTCTTCAAAAATGAACCTGTGACAACAAATGGGAAAATATTATGAGCGTAGAATCCTGAAAACAGTTCTCACTATACTAATCATAGTATAGTAACAGAGTGAGGACATAACATGAACTTTATCATGGTAAATTCAACTTACAAAACAAGTGAGGTGGCTAAACCAACGAGTTCCGGTCGAGATGAAATGATACAAATATTTGGTAATGGTAAGCTTATATGTATACTGTAGGATCAGTGGCGAGGCGTGACATTTTTGCTAGGTCATCGCAAGTGGCGGCGATTGGTAACCAGAAGTTGGGGGGGGGGGGGGGGGGGTCTGGGGGCAGCAAATAAGGGGATTCCGGGGGTCCTCCTCCGAGAAATTTTGAAAAATTACCTGTCAAAAACGACAATATAAGGTGTTTTTGACGTGTGAAATTTACGTTTTTTATTGTTGAAATCAGTGCAAATACAGCTTTGAATCACACTATTTGAACCAAAAATCACTTCGACATCTATAAACCCCGCCTTAACACGTTCAGAGCTGAGCGGCTCAAATGAGACCCGCCGCCCTGTCCGTCCTGGCGGAGCGTCTCTATTGAGTCTCAGGTCACTCACACCCTCTCCTTCCAGATTGAAGAACTACGACATGAATGCTTCTACCACCGTTTCCTCCGGGGGTTTCCTTCTTATTGACCTAACCACCACTAGATCGCTCTTCGTTTCAGATTTCATTCATTGCCACCCATTCAATCCCACCCACCCATTTCGGCTGATTCTGAAGACTGTGATTTACTTTTTTCGGGCATTCCTGACGTCTGTTATTACTTTCCCTGTCTCCAAACAGGTAAGTACCAAATTTTCGATTTATTTTCGTAGAGAAAAGGTTTTTGCGTTATTTTTGCTTGTAATATTCCACATTCTGAAGATTCTTGGCATTGTTTCGGTTCAAATCTTATCTTGCTTCATATTTGTGGAAATATTTCAATTTATTAACATTATTGATTCAATATCGCATAAAGCTTCCATTAAAGAAAGGTCAAACCTGGTCGAAGGAGCAGCAAAAGGGACACAAATTTATTTGCGTTAGATGGGGTTCGAACCCGGGACCTCAGAAGTAGGGTGCGTTGCGGGTTTACATAACTGTTGTCGCTCGCCTCTGGCGGAGTGGCTCAATTGAGTGAGCGTTCGGAAATGCAACAATTTGACTATTTATTCACTTTATAACATCATAAATGAAAAATATAATCCGTAAGAAGTTTAAAAATCGAAAAACTTGAAAAAAATGTATCTGCCCATAAGCAAGAACAGCTGAATTGGGCTCCGCTCTGAACGTGTTAAGGTTGAAAATCTCTTGCTACAGTAACCCCGTCGTTGTGACTTTGAACCAAAATTCCACGGACGCCACCAAGAAGTCACGAGAGCTCCCGGAGGTTGCCGGACTCGCTCGAAGTTGCGTGTATGTGCACGAGCCTTAAAGCGAGTTGATTGGTCGATGTTTTGGAGGGAGTAAGATGAGGGGCCTTCTGCGGGGGAGGGGGTGTATGAGATACACAGAATGACAGCGCTTCCACACAAGCGCTAATGTCGCCAATGAGGCAGTAATTGCGCCAACTGCGAGCATGAACATTTCTTTTTTATAAGAGGAGTATATTTAACATTAGTATTAACTAATTCACGAAATATCATAGAGTCGAAGTTAATCAAAATTACAGATGTTCAAGCTGTCAACAAAATTTCAACAGTTAGTATGCTTAGGTCAAAAATCAAGTAAGAATCCACATTGAACCTCATTCCTAGGACTTTTCTAAGGTTCAATCAATAAAACTGGTGTTTCAAGTGGAAAAGCGTTTTTGCACATTTTAATTTTGCTTTTAGCCAACAAGCTTTATCAAAATTCAATGAAAAATGCTGATTTTCCTTTTTCTTGAACTACTAGCCCACCGAATAATAGTCAAATCTGGAACTAATTAGTTTTTTAAAGCTAATATGGGTGATCCACAAATTGCTTCAGATAGAGGATGCTACAAATCGTGTGCAACTGGCACTGCTGCTCCCAGCTCTCTTTCCAGATAGTCAGTTTTCAGTTCTGTATTTTGCTTGTTCTTTTGAAGCTCCATTAGATAACATTTTTAATGTCCATTGTACGGCTTATGTATTGATAATGAGAAACATCCATATTTACCCCATTTCGTTGAAATATGAAAGAGGATACGAAAAAACGTTGCCCCTGTTGATCTCAGCGCACCAGCAGAGTTTCAGGGGAGGAGCCACCACTGCTCGCTACATTAAAATGTATGATTTCTTAACCAAGGGAAAGTATTCTACCTATGGGGGTCCTTCAGTTATTAATTAGCTTCATTCAACCACGGAGAAATGCGATGGTTTAATTGTTGAAGCAATTTAAGGAAATGGTCATCTTGAATGCCAGTGAGACCATGGATGATCTCACTTTTTATTTCAAAATGCCGTCGTCCTCGTGACACACAAAGTGATCAGTCGCCTATAGAGTACGTCAGTGGCTAACCTGTGAAATCGCCATAAGCACGTAATACAAATTTTGTTATCGCTGGCACTAACGCGCTCGTTTATTTTCACATTCTGATTCATTTTACTGAGTCATTGGCAGTTAAAAAGTTCCATCCTTTTCATCTTACAGGAACCACCTCGCATCTGTTGCTCAGCCATGATAAATCTTTGATAATGCTTGGAATAATAATTTATTTTTATTGATATTCAAAGAAAAATAATTTTGTTTGCTGAGCGATGTGAGCAGTTCGATGACATTTATTTGGAAAGAGTGGCTGTATAGTAATAGCCGGTTTTCCTACCGGCATCTGTGTATTTGAATTTTATATCACCTATAACGTGACAATATTTTATCTGATCTCGAAATTTGGTACCTAAAATCAATATTTTGGAAAAGTTATAAAAGTTTTCTTGCGGATGGCACAAATAAGGTACTTTTACTAAATCCATCTTTGAGAACTGAAAATTCCAAGCGCAGTGATTTGTGGTGGGCGTTAACTGTTTAGTCACGAGACCAAGGAGTGAGCGAGAAAAAATTCATTAAGCTCGCAACCTCCCTCTCTTATCGACTTAATTTTCCTTTTAAAACCGCTTCCCTACGTAGTCTTAAAGAGGGCTTATCACTAGTTTTCAAGTAGCATAGTTAAGCTCTGATTTGCATTTCCCAAGAATTGCGGAACGCTAGATGATAAGGAAAGACAGAGATGGGGCATTGTTTGCATTTATACTCTCCCTCTTTATCAATTTATAAAAACATTTTCTTTATCCAGCTCGACTTTTCACAAACATTTGCCGAGCAGGAATTTGGGAGACACATTTAGACGGAACATTAAATGAAATTGTTCATCACATCAGAGTGATGATATGGAAAACTATGCTAGTTTGACACGATCTGAGCAGTGAAGTTATACATCCCAGGTTAATTTGGTAAAACGCACTATAGGGCAGCATTAACTCATTATTATTCATTCATGAGAGCTGATGAAGTAGTCCACTGCAGAATCAATTGAACTGTAAGTTCTATTTTTCACTCAGCTAGAAACCATTCAGATAGCAGTAGAAAAGGCTCTAACGAACGAATGACGTGCATTCATTATATAACAAAAAAAAAAAAAAAAAAAAAAAAGTCTGCCAAGTGGGTGTGGCACATAGCTTCCTCGTATCCACAACATGACTGTATAGATCATTGAAAATTATTATTGACTAAATCAAACCGTACAATCAAACCGAACAATCCCTGAAAATTTCCTCGAAATCGGTCAAGAACTCCCAGAGTTATGCTTGTGGCAAGGATTTCACGTTTGCGCATGCGCAGAGGCTACTATTGATCAAGGGGTCATGAAACTTGTAGGGGACCATCTACAAATCAAACCGAACAATCCCTGAAAATTTCATCGAAATTGGTCAAGAACTCCCGGACCTAATAATAAAAATTGACATTGAATTGCTGAATGGGATGACTGAATGTGATGGCAGAGAATATATTGATCCGGGGGTTTCAAAAGTAAACTATATAGGTTCCAATGACGGATACAAATCAAACCGAACAATCCCCAATTTCATCGAAATTGGTCAAGAGCTCCGGGAGTTATGCTCGTAACAAGGATTTCGTTTGCGCATGCGCAGAGACTACTAATGATCCGGGGTTCATGAAACTTATAGGGGACCATATACACATCAAACCGAACAATCCCTGAAAATTTCATCGAAATTGGTCAAGAACTCCCAGAGTTATGCGCGTAACAAGGATTTCACGTTTGTGCATGCGCAGAGACTACTATTGATCCGGGGTCATGAAACTCATAGGGGATCATCTACACATCAAACCGAACAATCCCTGAAAATTTGATCGAAATTGGTCAAGAACTCCTGGAGTTATGCGCGTAACAAGGATTTCACGTTTGGGCATGCGCGGAGGCTACTATTGATCCGGGGGTCATGAAGCCTATAGGGGACCATCTACACCCCAACCCGCACAATCCCTGAAAATTTCATCAAAATCGGACTATAACTTAGTGTAGTTTTGCCCGTAACAAGGATTTGCTGACAGACAGACAGACAGACACGGAACCAAAATTGTTCAGAAAGGTCTAAAACCCAAAATGCGAGTGGAATTTTTGATTTTGGAGACAAAAAAATTTTCGCATTCCGAAAGTGAAAACAATGCTTCCGCTACCTTGGTAGACTCGGAAGCAATACACGGAGAAAAAAGAACATAGAGATGGATAGACACAAAAACTTAAAAACTATACCGTTGGAGAAAATTGGTTAATTCCTACTAAAGAGAACTTTAAGTGAGAAAAGAGAATTCAACGCTAATAGTAGGTGAATAATAACATGGAGTTGAATTGGAGCATAGGTTTCCACGTAAAGAACGCAATAGTTGTGATCTTCTGAACGTATGAAAACTGCACACGTAATGCATAACGGGGTTTCGCCCAACAGTGTTTACTGCAGGTGGAATAGAACAGATTATTTAGTAGGGCTGGTTGGATTCCATGCACGTATATGTATTCGTAGTGAATTCCAATGATTGAAAGGCAATGCAATTTGTAGAGGATCATTATGAGCTTAACCGAAACTCTCTTCATCCTACTTGGGCACAGATATTGAAGGCAACATCACGAACAGATTTTTAAGTCAAATGTCACCAGATGACGCGCCTTACCATGGAACTCACACCTTAACATGGAAAAGAAGAGGAAGTAAAAAACTAAAAAGAAAGAGGTAAACATCATTCCCTAGCTGTGTTGCTTTTGCTTAAACTAGTTCGTTATAGGTAATAGTAGTTAGTACCTCCAAAAGTAGTATATAGAGGGCGCAGTGAGGGCGTGCCAAAGGGCGTGGGCGTCGAGAAACCAACAAATCGGCGAAAAGTCGTTCACTTCCAGATATAGAGAAACCGCTAATATTCCTACTGCAACCGCCAAATACTTGCTATGTGGTAGAGATCTATTCCGAAATACCAACGCTGCACAAATTAGTAGTGTGATGAAACCTGAAAAAAAGGGAGGGAGTAAACTTACGAATACATTCAAAACAGTCTACCACTTCACACCGTAAGATTGCTAATGTTCTAACGTATACTAACATGAGGCACACAACTCTACAAGTATCTATAAATAATCGAATTGCATTGTATCGACGACCAAGTAATGACAGTTGGCTCACCTACTGATATGTTCGCTACAAGATTATAACTGTAATCGAACGGTCCCGAAGAAAGATACAAAGCGTGATTGAGATAGAAGAGTACACAAACGCCAGTCAGGAGAGGCCCGAAAGAATCCTTCGCCAGGTCCAACAGTAATCTGAAAATATGAAAAACAAAAGTTCAATATGCGGCATAAGAACACAAATATCATCGATAAAAACAAGATAAATTAATCAGTTTTGAGTTCCGACGACTCCACGCTTTTTCATAATATACAGGGTGGATGGGGATCAGTGTGAAAATTTTTTTTGGGTAAAAACTACATCGAAAATGGAGTAGAATGCCGCCAGAAGGGGGCTCTATCTCAAAGCATTGGATAGTTATGATTTTTTTAGTGCTTTCACGGTCAACTCCGACCGTTGGAAAGCTCATGAAATGAGGAAGTTTTTATTAGATTTGACAACTTCTTGGCCAATTTTTGGAACTTCGGCTCTATTTCTAATTTTATCGAAAAATTTCAAATTTTTCCTTTCATTGCGATTATGAACAGAGTTATCGAAATTTTATAAGGTTGAAATTATGTTTATCTTATAGGAAATTCAATGCTGAATCCGAAAATGTATAATAAAATTAAAATGGACGCTTCAGTGTTCCAGGAAACTCGATTTCATATCCTGAGTTCGGAGTTGACCGTGAAAGCATAACTATCCAATGGAGTGAGATAGAACCCCCACTCTGGCGGCATTCTACTCCATTTTCGATGTAGTTTTACCCATTTTTCACACTAATATATGTAAGCGCGATTCCAGGTGGTGATACTCCTTAAGATTGAAATTAAAATTCGGTTCATTCGCCAAGAATTCAAGGATTAAAAAAGAAAGTATGTGATTTTTTAACTGCACTGTTTGAGCACAATATATTGGGAACACGTCTAAAAAGACTTATAACAATCACTAGAAATGGAAAAATCCCCGGAGAGTGGTGGTAAAAAAATTAATATGTAAATAATTTAAAAAATTAATGATTGCATTCGCTTACTTTATTAATTAATTAATTCATTCAATTAAGAGTGAGGAGAGACCCATTTTATAAATCAAATTGCCTTGTATTTACTACTTTTCGCATGTGCCCCTTGGATGATTGTTTTGTTGATGTAAATTGAGTGGAACAGTAGACACCGGTCTCAGAAAACCCCAGAGGACAATAAACTGATGAGGCCTTACTCATTAAATAAACGATAAGTAAAAACATCACGGTTGTTGATTTTTCCATGGTGTACGAAGTGGTGTCATTTGTGATGTAAACTGAGAAACGATTGATTTTCATAAAACATGACGGTTTTGTTAAGCAGGGTTCAGATCCATCCGGAACGTTTGGAAATACGGATAGGGGAAACTAGTAAAAAGCAGTGGAGGGGATGGAGGGGAATCAGCCGCGCGCAAGCCAACAACTCGTTTCCCGCGCTTAATCTCACAGCTGTTTCGGTTCCTGACGCCATTCCGTATGCGCAGTAGTGAACTGCGCGATCCGGAAGGAAAAATATTTGAAAAACGCTGCAAATTCTTTCACTGTGGTTTATTATTCAATTGGCTTGCGTTCATGATTTGAATTTCTACTAAGCTTTGGAGTGTGCGTGTTTCATAAGTGATAGAGCGATTATTGAATTTCAGGAGGCACACAAATATGATCAACTGATCAATCCAAATAGGTATTTTGGTTGAGAACAGATTCACGTGTGAATTGAATATCTCCTGAAATTCAATAATCAATCAATCACCTGTGAAACACTCACACCAAAGCTTAGAGCTTAGTAGAAATTCAAATCATGAACGCAAGCCAATTGAATAATAAACCCCAGTGAAAGAATTTGCAGCGTTTCATGCATATCAGAATGCTTCAACCCGTGTATCGGCTACAAAGCCTCTTAGGAGTTCACTCCAGTATCCACATTACTACATCACTACATCACTAGGTTACTGCTATCAGAACAAAAACAATAATAAACCAAACTAACGCAAATGTTGGCACCATAAATCGGGCCATACATCGGGAATGGTTTGACCTACGGACCTGGGGAGGGGCTCATTCGATTCCACGATGAATGTTCTTCCAAATTTAGGCCGCCTTGACATTTTTTGAGGTTTTCAGGGATTTTACAAAACTTTGACAACCCTTAAATTTAAATTAAGTGAGAGAGCTGGCTCAAGAATTGGGGCGTCGTTGGACCAACATGGATTTTTGCTGAAAATTTCAGATTTTTTGCTTCAGCCGTTTGGAATAAATCTTGCGTACGGCGGATGGACGGAAAATTTTTTATTGCAGATTCTGATTATACACCATTTCAAACGTAATCCATGAAAAAATCCAGGGAGGTTTAGACTTTATTTTTTTAAGAGCGATTACAATGGTTTATTATTGAATAATAAACCAAAATCTGATGTGTACAGTTTGCTTGAAAAGTGCCTGTCCGGAAAAAATATTCCCTCTCCCCAGCTGATGTCCAACCAATCAGCAGCTCGTATTCACTTTGTGGATAGCTTGCCGGGTGGATGTGAACCCAGCTTCAGTCAGCGATTTCCCACCGTTTTCCTTTCTGGTGGATTCTAAGGACCATGTCTTCATTAAACAAGAATTATCCATTATTCTCTGTAGGGTTGCACTTTGAAAAAAACCAAGAATACGTGCTAATCACAATAACTATGCTTGTTTCCCAATCTTTAACGTAAAAACTATGCGTCTTTCCCTCCTTTTATTGTTTTTTGTCTCTGACTTGACTTTTACTTTTTTTGTCTCTATTCGACATGTTTTTGTTTTGTTTATAGGGAACTATTTATTTCTAGAGGGAGGGGAAGAAAGGGGGCTACCAAGAAAGGAGTTTTACTATAATCACGTTTGTGTGACACATTCTCCAGAATGTCGTTGCTTTTGCCTCACCTCATTCCAAGGCAGTACACACTGTTGAAAACCATGGCAAACGCAGAAAGATAGTCCATGAGTTCAGTGAATCCAATGTCTCTTGTGTGAAAGATCGTCGACCATACCCATCCGTTAATTGATACCTAGAACGACAAAAGACGGTTCGATACTTTAGTTATAAATCTATAATACTATTGAAACATTAAGTAAGAGAAAAGATAAATAAAGTAAGAAATGATTAGAGAAAAAGGAAACACGATTTCGGGGATACTGGAACGGCCGCTATTAAGATTTACGAAATATTATGAATGTTCATAATAGTTTACGAATAATGAATACATAGTTTATGTATCATTCATCACAGTTTATGAACTATGATGAACAGTCATCCTACCTAGAAAGGCTCACTGGATAAACTGACTTAGAGATGGGTAGTGAGTGAGTGACCTTGTCTCAAAGAACTTCTCTTTCAAGTGAACTAGTCCCAAATGACCTGCGGAAGGAAGACCTGCAGTTCATCTCAAGACGTTTGCGACAGCATGGCTCCCCGTGGCCGACATTCGAACAACTCAGAGTGTCGCGAACTTGCAGGTCGCAAAGGTCTCTTGCTGAGGAGTCTTGGCTCAAGATAACCGTTCACTCTCCCACCTAACAACCTTGACAGGTCGCCGTTCCTTTACAGCAGATTCTACTATTCAAATTAAATCTATTCATGAGGACTCGGAAAATGACCTCGTTTTGGTACCTATCATTGTTTTACTCAGAGGTACTCAAGGAAGGAGTACAGTAGACGTCTGTCATCTACAGAACCCTGACTGTACAAAAAGATAATAGAGGTCCCATTCATTCAAAAGTGAATTACGGTGCAAACTGCAGGTCGCATTCATCCACGGAGTGACATATGAACTGTGGAGTGACCTGCAGGTCCCATTCATTCACGGAGTGAACCGGTGAACTTCTCCCACTGACCTTGTCTTTGGACTGAGTGACCTGCAGGGAGTCTACTCCCTCAGGTGACCTGGGTTTACACACCTTTAAACTGACTTCAATTGAGACGAAATTATTCTGCATTTCCACAGAATCCTGCGTTTGGATAGTTCGAAGTCATTCGTGGGTGGTGGGATTGGAAGAACTAGTGTCGCTAATAGCCTGACTTGTGAATACTGAGCGTCAAATCTCCAGGATCTATAATAAACTAGTCCTGCCATAACTTCTGTTAGTAGTAAAAATGCTGGAGACATAATGTTCAATTGTTTGTGCCATTGTAGCCTTATTTATATTATTCTAATCTACCAGAAGATGCAGGTAGTTTCATGAAGGCTGTTGTTTCTTATTCTTTATGTGTGCATCAAGCTAGATCTGAATTCGATGAACTACCAGCTTTGGTCCCAATTTAAGCTGATGGCTTGTCACAGAGAGAATTTTGGTGACTAAAAATGAAGCTATTGTAATGGATTCAAAACAAAAATTTTCACTTTTTGGGTAGAATGAACTGGTAAAAATGCAAATAGCGTTCTTAGAAATTAACGAAAATGGCAAAACAACTGGTAGAATTCGGTGAATTTATATTGGTACTTTATTTTATTCCTTTTTCAGAGAATCAGCTACAAAACCTTTTATGAGTTGCAAATGTTGGCAGCATAAATCAATTTTAAAAAAAAAAAAAAAAAAAAAAAAAAAAAAAAAAAAAAAAAAAAAGCACGCGTGAAAGCCCTTCATCCCCCGAATCCGGGGAAACATCATTAGCCGTCACAGAAAAAATATCCACTAACCAAAAAATTAAAAAAAAACAACCATTAACAATTGAGTGATATTAGATCAGTACTTACCACTCCATGTAAGACCCAAATACTGAAAAGCGGCGTGTGTCGGTTGAATTCTCTCCAATATCTCCTGAACATGGAAACGTGGATTCCTAGATTTAGAAGGGAGAACAACGTCGAGGCAGGCTCTTGAATTCCGAGAATTCGGACAAACGGCCACTGAAAATGATAATAATGATATTAATATCAATAATACCATACTTTTTTATATTGGAAACTAATTAGTATAGTTAGTTAGTGAATTATTACAATTATTTTGATAAAAATCGTTATCTAAAATAATAACTTTATATTCCGTTGATAGATCAGTTGAAATGATTAACGATTAAGATTCAGTTGAAACGATTGCGATGAATCTTCTTCTTCAAGAAATCGAGTTTATTGCAACTTTTGAAGGTGTTACAATCTTATTAATAAGCTTTTAATAAGTAATCACCGCAAAAAGGGCCGCTGTCATACAAGTAATAAACTTTGACGTAATAATTTGAACATTTATTTATTCGTCATCATCATTATTATTAATGGTTTCGTTATTCTTAAATACTAATGAAAACTACACCTCTGATCCATAGAGAAAATGTAGTGGGCGGAAAACTATATATCTTTTGCATTTTCAAGTTGAAATATATTTCCGATGAAATCTGGTTCATCAAATTACGAGAATTGAGACTATGATGGGAGGGATACTTTTTTATATTGGAATACGCAAACCCAAAATAAGGGAATGAACTGTTTTAAATTCTATTCCATGAATCAACGAATAGTTGAGGAATAATTGGAAATAAATAAAAGTTTCAATATAGGTCTCCCAGAAATTAAATGATCAAAACCTTATCACATTCCGTTTTACTCATCAATGATTACTGTAATTAATGGAGAAATGTTGTAACAACGGTGAATTTCCCAAGGGTGATGCAACCATCGCTAACGAGTTATTATCATTAAACATTAATAACTTCTAAGGAATAGAAATAAGCTGTGAGAGAATGGCAAGAATAAAGTAAAAGCTAATGTGGGATCGCAGCTGAACAGCTAAGAAGTAACATTACTTCCACTGAATGTGCTTGCTCTTCCAATTTTCAAGTCGAAGTAGATTTTTTTTTGCCTAGTTTTATAATTCCAGATCCCAATAAAAGCGAAGTAAGTCATAGGACCGAGGATTGAAGAATTTAGCTGAAAAATCTTCAGAAGATCGTCCTATACTTTCAATTCCGGGGTTGAAATGAAGGTTGGCATTTTCAACAATAGTATCACGAAAACTTTTTTCGCTGAAGATGAATGATTTTGAAACGTTTTGATCTCTATTAAGGATATACTTGGATTCAAACGGTGGACAGCGAATTGGAAAATACGGGTGAGGGATAAAAGGTGAACAGTCAAAACCTCCATTCAGACTACGACGATGAAAACAGCTTTCAACAACAACATATCCCCGCTGAAAAATCAATTTATTAAATGCATAACAATAATAACAAGGATGAGTAGTCACAAGTAATTTTAATTTTGTTTCGTCAATTCTCTTCAGATAATTGCCTATGCAGAAGATCCACGTATGACACCAGTTTCGTATAATAACTCAGAAACGTTTCTAACTGTTCATGCTCAAAATGTTTCGGGCATACAATTATATTGAACCCGATAATAATTATTTTAAGGTTTCACTGTTATTAATTTTTGCATTTTGTCCCTACGTTACGTCATACTTTGCTGACTGAACAAATGCTGATGTCCCATATATTTCCGCTGCGTAACTAACAATACGATCTTGTAAATCCCAAAAACGTTGTGAATTTCAATGTTGTGTTTTATGCCTCTCTTTATACAGATAATCACCTGAACCTCAAATAAAGCGAATTTTGTTCATCACCTCCTCTGTCTCCGTTACTTTTAATTGTAATTAGCTGAAGAAAAAAAATTTGCTGTGCAAATTTGATTTACCCGTAAGGGTTGGTCATCGAAGCAAAAATGTAAGAATGATACGAGTAAAAATGTTGACAGTTTTTTAACAAATATTTCTTAAAAACGGAAGTAGCTTTGCTCTTCTGGTAGATGCTCCAACTTAGAAAAAATATACCGAACAAGGGAATCTATGTCGACAAAAATAGATCAAATGGAGGTAACAGGGTAAACCCGCCTCATCCAAAGACAATTTTTCGCGGAAGGAAGCGCTCGTACTTGCCCGGGACGGGAACTCACCACTGCGATATGTATGCGCCGCGAACTATTTTTTGTTTCGTTCATCTCCAAATTAGGCTTTTTTGGCTAAGAACCTTGAAAATTCAAATTTAGGGTCAAAATTGAAAGAAAACTCGGCGCGCCTCGGAGGAGGCTTCGCCCCCTGCACCCCCTGAATGATTTCCGCTTAAAGCCTAACGGCTATAATGTGATGTACCTTGAAAAGGTTTTTGCTCTCTCTCACTGTATTCTATAAGATGCCTTTTTGTAACTCTCACTGTATTGTATCACGTAGTAAGGTGACTCACCAATTGAAGGGTGCCACAGGCATAACGACTTAAGTGCCAGAACAACAAATTTTCAGGAGAGACTAAAATGTGCACAACATGTGTACCTTGGCAACGATCCGTTGTAACTGAAAATCATAGGTAACTAAGAAAGAACTTCACTCCAATAAGAAGTTTTGTCAACAAAACGAACTCGTAACCAATGGTTCTCCGGGATGTAAGGAGGGGGAAATTGGCAGCGTGGGATGTGGTCTGGGGTCAAATAAATTCACAGCTTTCCAAAAAGTGGTGAACAATTTTGTGCGATGAAAAATGGAGAAAATAAATTTACTCAGCAACTATCAGTTGTAAGCGAAAATCATAATAAAAATACGCGCTACTGTTGTCTAACTTTTTCCTGTCGCTTTTCGGCGGGGGTTCCCATCGCAAAAACTTTT
Organism: Creontiades dilutus; assembly: GCA_031894815.1. Taxonomy (NCBI): domain Eukaryota; kingdom Metazoa; phylum Arthropoda; class Insecta; order Hemiptera; family Miridae; genus Creontiades; species Creontiades dilutus. The sequence continues at coordinate 608,549 of JAVIWC010000736.1, read as the reverse complement.
TCAAGGTTAAAAAAATGTGTAATACATGATTTTATTGCGGCAATCAAGGACCTGATAAAAATGGTTAGGTGTTCTGAGGTTGATAGGGCTTGGATATGAATAGGTATTTACTTTTCCGTGGAATTGTGGAGGCGGCCATCCTTTCCGCTCGAATTGATCGATCACAACCCACATACATCTGTACCGACAGTCATCCGAACATCGCCAGAGGAGTATTAGTGGCAACGCTGTCAATTCGTTCCTGAGGAAGTAGTACCCATCTGTGAACAATTGAAAATGAATCATCAAAATCAAGGAGAAAAACACGTTTTCCAATATTGTGGTAGGTAATTCCTAAACAGGTTGATAATTTCTATTATCATCTCCATGATTTGAGGAAAAGATTACTTGCAAGATTACTGGTGGGCCTCGAATTTGGCACCGGACCTCATTAGGCCGGACGGTCATACATGAATTCAGCACTGAGTAGGATACAGGTAGAAAAATGCGATACACGAACTCGGCACCAAAAACGTTATTAGTTATAAATGAAAAACGACTCATTCATTGACAATTATTATTGACTAAAGAAGTTCGTTCAATTAGGCGATGTAAATATTGAATTAGGGTAAATTTGTTGTTATGCAGGAGCATAACTTGAGAAAATAAAGGTAGGCATGTTCAACTACTGAACAAACTATAAAATATACCTAATAATAAAAATTGACATAAAATGTATACATCGTTCAATGATGGTTCATTATGGTTCGATCGAAGCTCGAGGCTAAAACTTTATTTTCTCTCTATTACTCACGAGGACCATCTTTACGTCAGTCCGAACAATCCCTGAAAATTTCATCAAAATCAGTCATGAACTCCCGGAGTTATGCATGTAACAAGGATTTCACGTTTGCAGATGCGCAGAGGCTACTATTGATCCGGGGACCATGAAACTTATAGGGGATCATCTACACATCAAACCGAACAATCCCTGAAAATTTCATCGAAATTGGTCAAGAACTCCCGGAGTTATGTGCGTAATAAGGATTTCACGTTTGCGCATGCGCAGAGGATACTATTGATTCGGGGGTCATGAAACCTATAGGGGACCATCTACACCCCAACCCGCACAATCCCTGAAAATGTTATCAAAATCGGACTATAACTTCGTGTAGTTTTGCCCGTAACAAGGATTTGCTGACAGACAGACAGACACACAGACAGACACGGAACCAAAATTGTTCAGAAAGGTCTAAAACGCAAAATGCGAGTGGAATTTTTGATTTTGGAGACAAAAAAAATTTTCACATTCCGAAAGTGAAAACAATGCTTCTGCTACCTTGGTAGACTCGGAAGCAAAAGGAAAAACGGGAATAGGAATCGGACCGACCGGGGGCGCTTGGTTGTTGGGCCGCACACGTGGAGAACTGAACTGAACTCCCCTGGAGGGTCAAGCTCCTGGCTCAGCAGGAAGTGCTGAGTCGGCAAGACTCCCTTCCAGCAGCTCTGTGACAATATACTCATATAGAATGTTCTTGGCCGTGGCAGCTCCACTGTAAGCCTCCCTGCTTGATTTTGGATCCATCGGGTCTTTCCACTATAATGAACTCTGCTGGGAAAGCAAAAATACTCATTACTTTCCATTATAATAAACTCTGCTGGGAAAGTGAAAATGGACATTACTTTCCATTATGATAAACTCTGCTGGGAAAGTAAAAAAAGGGAATTACTTTCCACCATAATGAACTCCGCTGGGAAAGTAAAAAAAGACATTACTTTCCACTATAAAACTCTGCTGTGAAAGTAAAAATAGACATTACTTTCCACTATAATGAACTCTGCAGGGAAAGCAAAAATACTCATTACTTTCCATTATAATAAACTCTGCTGGGAAAGTGAAAATGGACATTACTTTCCATTATGATAAACTCTGCTGGGAAAGTAAAAAAAGGGAATTACTTTCCACCATAATGAACTCCGCTGGGAAAGTAAAAAAAGACATTACTTTCCACTATAAAACTCTGCTGTGAAAGTAAAAATAGACATTACTTTCCACTATAATGAACTCTGCAGGGAAAGCAAAAATACTCATTACTTTCCATTATAATAAACTCTGCTGGGAAAGTGAAAATGGACATTACTTTCCATTATGATAAACTCTGCTGGGAAAGTAAAAAAAAGGAATTACTTTCCACCATAATGAACTCCACTGGGAAAGTAAAAAAAGACATCACATTCCACTGTGATAAACGCCGTTGTGGAAAGTAAAAATAGACATTACTTTCCACTATAATGAACTCTGCTGGGAAAGTAAAAATACTCATTACTTTCCATTATAATAAACTCTGCTGGGAAAGTAAAAATGGACATTACTTTCCATTATAATAAACTCTGCTGGGAAAGTAAAAATGGACATTACTTTCCACCATAATAAAACTCTGCTGGGAAAGTAAAAATACATTACTTTCCACTATAATAAACTCTGCTGGGAAAGCAAAAATACTCATTACTTTCCATTATAATAAACTCTGCTGGGAAAGTAAAAATGGACATTACTTTCCATTATAATAAACTCTGCTGGGAAAGTAAAAATGGACATTACTTTCCATTATAATAAGCTCCGCTGGGAAAGTGAAAATGGACATTACTTTCCATTATATAATGAACGCTGCAGGGAAAGTAAAAATAGACATTACTTTCCACTATAATAAACTCTGCTGGGAAAGTAAAAATACTCATTACTTTCCATTATAATAAACTCTGCTGGGAAAGTAAAAATACATTACTTTCCATTATAATAAACTCTGCTGGGAAAGTAAAAATGGACATTACTTTCCATTATAATAAACTCTGCTGGGAAAGTAAAAAAAAACTCCGGACATTACTTTCCACCATAATGAACTACTCTGGGAAAGTAAAAAAAGACATTACTTTCCACTATAAAACTCTGCTGTGAAAGTAAAAATAGACATTACTTTCCACTATAATGAACTCTGCAGGGAAAGCAAAAATACTCATTACTTTCCATTATAATAAACTCCGCTGGGAAAGGGAAAATGGACATTACTTTCCATTATAATAAGCTCTGCTGGGAAAGTAAAAATGGACATTACTTTCCATTATAATACTCTGCTGGGAAAGTAAAAAAAGGGAATTACTTTCCACCATAATGAACTCTGCTGGGAAAGTAAAAATACATTACTTTCCACTATAATGAACGCTGCAGGGAAAGTAAAAATAGACATTACTTTCCACTATAATAAACTCTGCTGGGAAAGTAAAAATGGACATTACTTTCCATTTTAATAAGCTCTGCTGGGAAAGTAAAAATGGACATTACTTTCCATTATAATAAACTCTGCTGGGAAAGTAAAAAAAGGACATTACTTTCCACCATAATAAACTCTGCTGGGAAAGTAAAAATGGACATTACTTTCCACTATAATAACTCTGCTGGGAAAGTAAAAATAGGACATTACTTTCCACTATAATGAACTCTGCTGGAAAGTAAAAAAAGGACATTACTTTCCATTATAATAAACTCTGCTGGGAAAGTAAAAATGGACATTACTTTCCATTATAATAAACTCTGCTGTGAAAGTAAAAATGGACATTACTTTCCATTATAATAAGCTCTGCTGGGAAAGTAAAAATGGACATTACTTTCCACCATATTGAACTCCACTGGGAAAGTAGAAAAAGACATTACTTTCCACTATAAAAACTCAGCTGTGAAAGTAAAAATAGACATTACTTTCCACTATAAAACTCCGCTGGGAAATTAAAAAAATACATTACTTTCCATTATAATAAACTCTGCTGGGAAAGTAAAAATGGACATTACTTTCCATTATAATAAACTCTGCTGGGAAAGTAAAAAAAGACATTACTTTCCACTATAATAAACTCTGCTGGGAAAGTGAAAATGGACATTACTTTCCACTATAATAAACTCTGCTAGGAAAGCAAATATACTCATTACTTTCCATTATAATAAGCTCTGCTGGGAAAGTAAAAATGGACATTACTTTCCATTATAATAAGCTCTGCTGGGAAAGTAAAAATGGACATTACTTTCCATTATAATAAACTCTGCTGGGAAAGTAAAAATGGACATTACTTTCCATTATAATAAACTCTGCTGGGAAAGTAAAATGGACATTACTTTCCATTATAATAAACTCTGCTGGGAAAGTAAAAATGGACATTACTTTCCATTATAATAAACTCTGCTGGGAAAGTACAAATGGACATTACTTTCCACTATAATAAACTCTGCTGGGAAAGTATTAATGAACATTACTTTCCATCATAATAAACTCTGCTGGGAAAGTAAAAATGGACATTACTTTCCACCTAATGAACTCCTCTGGGAAAGTAGAAAAAGACATTACTTTCCACTATAAAACTCTGCTGGGAAAGTATTACTGAACATTACTTTCCATTATAATAAACTCCGCTGGGAAAGTAAAAAAAGACATTACTTTCCACTATAAAACTCTGCTGGGAAAGTATTAATGAACATTACTTTCCATTAGAATAAACTCTGCTGGGAAAGTAAAAAGAAAATAACTCAACAAGTTATGAGCGCGTTCTAGCGTCATTTAGTTCAACCAACATCACGACGTGGTTAGACGAATCGCCGCTAGAATGCACTGGAAAACCGTTAGGAAAGTATAAAAGAACGTTACTTTCCATTATAATAGACTCTGCTGGGAAAGTAAAAAGGAAATAACTCAACAAGTTATGAGCGCGTTCTAGCGTCATTTAGTTCAACCAACATTACGACGTGGTTAGACAAATCGCCGCTAGAATGCACTGGAAAACCGTTAGGAAAGTATAAATGAACACTACTTTCCATTATAATGAACTCTGCTGGGAAAGTAAAAAGAATAACTTTCAACAAGTTATGAGCGCGTTCTAGCGGGATTTAGTCCAACCAACATTACGACGTGGTTAGACAAATTGCCGCTAGAATGCACTGGAGAATCGTTAGGAAAGTATTAATGAACATTACTTTCCATTATAATAAACTCTGCTGGAAAAGTAAAAAAGAAAAAACTGAACAAGTTATGAGCGCGTTCTAGCGGGATTTAGTTCAACCAACATTACGCCGTGGTTAGACAAATTGCCGCTAGAATGCGCAGGAAAACCGTTAGGAAAGTATTAATGAACATTACTTTCCATTATAATAAACTCTGCTGGGAAAGTAAAAAAGAAATAACTGAACAAGTTATTACTCCCAACAGGTTATGAGCGCGTTCTAGCGGCAATTTGTTGAACCACGTAGTAATGTTGGTTAAACTAAATCCCGCAAGAATGCGCTCACAACCTGTTGAGAGAGTAATTTCTTTTTACTTTCCCAGCAGAGTCTACTATAATGGAAAGTAATGTTCATTCTACTTTACCAACAGTTTTTGAGCGCATTCTAGCTTCAATTTGTCTAACCACGTCGTAATGTTGGTTGAACTAAATACCGCTAGAATGCGCTCATAACTTGTTGAGAGAGCAATTTTTCTTTTTACTTTCCCAGCTGAGTTTATTATAGTGGAAAGTAATGTCCATTTTTTTTTACTTTCACAGCTGAGTTTTATAGTGGAAAGTAATGTATTTTTTTTTACTTTCCCAGCGGAGTTTATTATTGTGGAAAGTAATTCCCTTTTTTACTTTCCCAGCGGAGTTTTATAGTGGAAAGTAATGTCTTTTTTTACTTTCCCAGTGGAGTTCATTATGGTGGAAAGTAATTCCCTTTTTTACTTTCCCAACGGAGTTTTATAGTGGAAAGTAATGTCTTTTTTTACTTTCCCAGTGGAGTTCATTATGGTGGAAAGTAATTCCCTTTTTTACTTTCCCAGCGGAGTTTTATAGTGGAAAGTAATGTCCATTTTTACTTTCACAGCTGAGTTTTATAGTGGAAAGTAATGTCTTTTTTTACTTTCCCAGTGGAGTTCATTATGGTGGAAAGTAATTCCCTTTTTTACTTTCCCAGCTGAGTAATGTCCATTTTTACTTTCCCAGCTGAGTTTTATAGTGGAAAGTAATGTCTTTTTTTACTTTCCCAGCGGAGTTCATTATTGTGGAAAGTAATTCCCTTTTTTACTTTCCCAGCGGAGTTTTATAGTGGAAAGTAATGTCTTTTTTTACTTTCCCAGTGGAGTTCATTATGGTGGAAAGTAGTTCCCTTTTTTTTACTTTCCCAACTGGAGTTCATTATAGTGGAAAGTAATTCCCTTTTTTTACTTTCCCAGCGGAGTTTTATAGTGGAAAGTAATGTCTTTTTTTACTTTCCCAGCGGAGTTCATTATTGAGGAAAGTAATTCCCTTTTTTACTTTCCCAGCGGAGTTATATAGTGGAAAGTAATGTCTTTTTTTACTTTCCCAGCGGAGTTCATTATAGTGGAAAGTAATTCCCTTTTTTACTTTCCCAGCGGAGTTTTATAGTGGAGAGTACTGGCTTTTTACTTTCCCAGCGGAGTTCATTATTGTGGAAAGTAATTCCCTTTTTTACTTTCCCAGCGGAGTTTTATAGTGTAAAGTAATGTCTTTTTTTACTTTCCCAGCGGAGTTCATTATGGTGGAAAGTAATTCCCTTTTTTACTTTCCCAGCGGAGTTTTATAGTGGAAAGTAATGTCTTTTTTTACTTTCCCAGTGGAGTTCATTATGGTGGAAAGTAATTCCCTTTTTTACTTTCCCAGCGGAGTTTTATAGTGGAAAGTAATGTATTTTTTACTTTCCCAGTGGAGTTCATTATGGTGGAAACTAATTCCCTTTTTTACTTTCCCAGTGGAGTTATATAGTGGAATGATTCAATCCCCTCCTCCCTTCTTACGATGGGAGACTTAAAAACCTCAGTCGGGATTCAGTAGTTATAGCGATCTCGCCAAGTGAGTTTTACCCCCCGTGCTCCGTCTCCAAAACAATTTCATAGTGGTGCGCCATATTTGTTCCCAGTTATAATTATCGGTTCCTCATCCTCCCCCACATCATCGAATCAACATTCGGGTGAGACGTATCCCCCCCATTAATTTACCATAACTAATTACCCCCCCTTGCCAGGGATTGATTCGCCTTTTCATCTTCCTTGTGGTACACAAGTATACCACGTTGCTGGTTGTACCCAACAGTTTATTTTCTTTTATTTCATTTGAAGGGTTGAGGTCGCCCATTATTTCTTCTTTTTACCGTTTTTCTTGATTAGGTAGGATATAATTTATTTTACTCTAATAATAAACATTCAGTCCGTTGTGGAACCAACATTTAATATTTTTTCTAATTTAACCCCAGGTTTTCCGAACCTCGCAAAATATATATTCTTTTATCCTTTTTTTTTTCTCAATTTTTACAAAATTGAATTAACGTTCGTAAAGGACGTTATTTATAGTCCTCTTCACGTTTCCTTTCAAATTAGGTTACTTTAAGGGACCTACGAGGGCGATAAATTGGTAGCAGAGCTAATAACTATATTCCGTTCTATAAAAAAGGAACTTTAAGATTCCGCCGACCTTGATCGGGCCTTAGGGAATTAGTACATTCCTAATCCTGCGCCTCATTCCTAATTCTAACAATGGATTGTGGAAAGTGTGGTCTAGAGAAGGCAGATAACATCCTTTGTTCCGTGTGCGACCAACATTTCCATGCCGAATGCACTCGCCTTGGCGTTCTGGAGAAATGGACAAAAATGAATATTGATCGCCGGAACATGGAAATGCGACACTTGCATAACTCCTTCTGCCACATCATTAAACGTTATAATTGAAAATCGTCTTGAGCAACTCGAAGCGGAAATCAGTGTACTGAAAACTGATATGAGTAAAATTTTACAAGAAAATTCTGAACTAAAAACCAGGATTATTGTGTTGGAAACAACGGCGCGTAAAAAACTCGAATTTTCTCATGGATCTATCCCAACTTCAGAACCGGGTATAAGGGACAAAATTCCAACTTATATCGAAAACGAAATCACTAAGGTACCACGTTTGATAACAGACAACCCGTGGACACTTATTAAATTCCTGGATAAACTTCACCTCCTCAACGGGATGAATGAACATTTGTTCAAACAAATATTTCACCGATTGGCCACATACCAACAAAACTCAGTATTGTTGCGTCTAGCTACTTCTTGCGAAAACTTATCATTTTCATATGTAGCAAAGGAACTCTTGGATGAGCTTACTACTCCGCACACCCAACTGAAACTTGTTCAGGAGAAAATATTACGAACGCAATTTAGTTCAGAAAATTTCAGAACCTATGTAGAAAAGGTTATAAAATTCAACACAATTTTAAACCAATATAATGAAACAGACCTGGTGAAATGCATCCTACAGGGGGCAAATACTCACACCCGTGCTAAATTCAACTTTAGCACAAAACCAAAAACTTTCGCTGAGCTGCAAACATTAGTAGCAGATGTAGAAAAGTTGGAGCTCACAGAGACCATGCAAAAACCCAGATCTTCACAAAAACAATCGCAAATGAGTTATGATGATGATCGATCGAAATCCTCACCGTCAAATCAGAACAATAATAATAAAAAAAACTCTCAGTACCAACAAAACTTCTCAAATCCCAACAAACAAATAACAAATTATCAAACATTAGGGAACCAGTATAGCAAAAACAACTATCAAACGAAGGAATCAAAACAATATTCTCCTTCCAAAATGCCTGTCCAGCAGAAAACATTTAATCAAAAAAATCCAAATTACACAAAAAAATTTCAGCAACATTCGTTTCAACCTTTATTAGGTAATCATGTGTACCCACCATACTATTATCCCATGGTACCTCCATATGCTCCTTTGACACCTAATAAACTACCATCACCACACCTTCAAATTATGGATCGCCGTGGGAGCTCTTCATCGGCAAGCTCACATCGAAGTTCAACAAATTCAACAAGAAATATCCGACAGGGCATGGGAAACAGTCAATATGGGGAAATAGAAAAATCTGGCGCTAAACAACAACGTAAACAAAAACAAAATTCAGGAAAAAAGTCAAAAAACTACTAAAAGGGGTTCCGGTCAACAATTCAAGTGAAAAGAGGGAATTTTTCAATAAAATAAATCTAAATAACGGGTCAACAAATAACTTAACGAAAGTCTTAATAAACAAAAACATAGGGGCAGTAGCGATGATCGATTCAGGGGCAACATTTTCCTGCATTGGTCAACAATTCCTTGAAACTCTCAAGCGCAATGATAAATATTTACAAATATTACCAGCAAAAATAACAGCGACGTTAGGGGACTCGTCGCGGATAGCAATCAGCGATAAAGTAAATCTCCAGATTAAGATAGGAGAATATAGCTGGAATCATGTTTTTTACATAGTACCTACACTACCACAGGAAATGGTTTTGGGACTAGACTTCATTAGATCAACTACTCTACTTTTAGACCCATCCACAGATACATTTTCATTCAAATTTGGTAAACAACGAAAATTTAAATTATTCGATGTAGCTTCCATTCAACATAAATTCTGTGAACTAAAATTATTGACAGAAAATGGATTACTACAATACTTCAAACATAAGTACCCGACGGTACTTACGGAAACATTGGGCACAACGAATGTGCTACAATGTGATTTGAAGTTAAAACATGGGGCGGCTCTAAAAAATGCGAAAGTTGTTTACACACAAGGACCCGTTCGACAACAATCAATGAAAGAAATACTAGATAAACTTGAAGATAACGTGATAGAACGAGTCAGTACACATGTCGCTTCACCTTGCTTCTTGGTACCAAAAAAGAATGCAGAAAACGCTAACTCTTGGAGATTAGTTGTTGATTACAGACAGCTAAACCAGTGTATAGAATACATACAGTACCCCATACCCCCTATCGAAAGTGCCTTTTTGAATTTAAAGAACGCAAAATTTTTTAGTTTGATTGACCTAGCAGCAGCATATCACCAAATCCCGTTAAGTAATAGGTCAAAGAAGTTGACCGCATTCCAATGCGAATTCGGGACATTCTGTTACAAAAAAGTCCCATTTGGTGTTAATGTCGGTGGCCAGATTTTGAGCAAATTAATGGACAACGTATTCGGTGATTTACGTTACAAATACTGTTTATACTATTTTGACGACATATTCGTGTATAGTGAAACATATGAGCAACATATAACACATTTACACGAAATTTTCAACCGTCTTAGTAAAGCAGGTCTCACAGTGAATCCATCCAAATTGCAATTGGCCCGCACGACCATAGAATTTCTAGGACACCAAATTTCTAAGAATAAAATTTCTATAAACCCAGATCGTATTCAAGCTATATTGAAAATTCCCCGACCGAGAACCCCAAAGGAAGTAGCCTCATTTATTGGCAGTATAAATTTTTTCGCAAAATTTCTCCCCAACGTACATATCATAGCCAAACCCCTTAATGATTTAAGGAAAAAGGATAGTGCCATGATATGGGATGAAAATGCTGAAAATGCATGGCAGCACCTGCGCATGCTGATTACCACTCCGCCAGTACTCGCAACCCCTGATTTCACAAAACGATTCCAGGTGTACACCGACGGGTCTAAAAAAGGAGTTTCGGCAATTCTAGCACAACGTCATGATGATGGACTACGACCAGTGGCCTTTGCTAGCAGAAAGTTGACCACAAGCGAGCAAAACTATTCTGCTTACGAATTGGAAGCCCTCGCAATCACATTCGCATTTAGTAAATATCGCATATATTTAGAACACAGCGAGTTTGATTTACATACCGACCATAAGGCCCTTACAGCTATATCAAGCTTAGCGAAAAATGGGGGTCGCATGGCGAGGTGGATCGTCCAGTTTATGCCTTTTCGTTACACCGTGCACCATATCAAAGGTACAGACAACATTTTCTCAGACTACCTCAGTAGGAACCCAATCGAGGATCGATCTAATTGTACTGTAGAGCAGTTGAAACCCAAAGACCCAACTCCAAATGGAAATGGCCAGCGCAACATACTACCCAGTGGTAAACTGTGCTTGTTAAATGATTTTCCCGATATTTTCATCGACTTGGACAACGCACAACAAAACGATCAAAATTTGAAGTCAATAATTGACTCAATCAAAAATGGTACAAACACAAACTCCAAATACAGTGTAAAACGTAATCGACTGTACTTTGAAAATAAACAAGGAAAATTTCGAGCAGTGGTTCCAACATCCCTAATAAACACCATCATTCGATACTACCACCATTCAAAAGTCGGCTCTCACTGGGGCACAAAACGGACACTGTACCAGTTAAAAAAATATTTCTATTGGCCTAAAATGTATGATACTGTACAAAATCAGATAAATTCGTGTGAAGTTTGTTTGAAAACGAAGGTTGAACGCACGAAACCAAAGGGCATGCTGTCATCAACGACAGACAAGAGGGTTGGTCAAACCTTATATATTGACACAGCTGGTCCACTCCCTCAATCTTTTGGGTACCGTCACATACTCATTGCTGTCGATGGTTTTTCGAGATTTACTGTCTTAATACCTTTGGTATCAATAACATCTACAGCAATTATCAATGCCCTCAATAACCACGTCTTTAAACACTATGGGTATTGGGAAAGGCTAGTATCAGATAATATGAGCTCATTCACTTCTAACAAATTCACGAAATTCTTACATGGATGTGGAATGGCTCATACGTTACTAATACCTTATTATCCAAACCCTAATATGGCAGAACGCCAAATACAAAATTTGAAATCAGCGCTTCGTGCCAAGTGTCACGATGACCATTCGAAGTGGGCTATTGATATTCATTTAACTCAAATATCGTTGAATAGTGCGATGAATGAGTCCACCAAATACAGCCCAGCAGAGCTATTCTTCGGCAGAACATTGAATACTCCTTTAAATTTAATTTGGAACTTGCCGGCTGAAGAACTAGATCTACAAACGACGTGGAAGACGGCACTTGAAAATATCAGCGATGCACACAAACGTCACGCGAGATTTTACAACAAGCGACGAATTCCAACAACTTACGCGTTAGGTGATAAAGTTCTTCTGAAGACATATGTTATATCCGATAAACAAAAATCAATAACGAAAAAATTATCTCCTAAATATTGGGGCCCTTTCACAATAATTAAGGTCATAACAGACGTCTCATACCTTCTCCAAAGTTGTGATGACCCAAACCATAGGAGAACAGCACATGTTACTCAACTTAAAATTGTAAGACCTCCTAGGTAAACCGCAATAAAATAAATTAACATTTTTTTTTTTTTTCAATAATATCAATTATGACAACAAATAGGGCAAAACAATTTTCTTAAAGCAACAGAACAAAACATTGATAAGATTAATTTCCTTATATTACAATAGGTATAGGTACAACAACAATTAATTTAAAAAAAATAATAATAATAAGAGAAAATTATTTTAATTTTTATATATGTACATACTTAGAAAAAAAAAGGTAAACGAGGTACAAAGGCGTTTCATTTTATTTACATCCCAAGGCAACGCGAGTGTGCAGTGTTTGTGATTGAACTTTTTAACTGATACTCGAGGATGTATTAATTTTCACTGTATGAAAACAATTTCAGTCGAGATGCGAATGCATGTAGCAATTTATTGTAAGCAATCGACTTAGGGTTACTTTGTCACGCGAGTAATTCACATTGTTAACTGACAGGTACAAAATGCACCAGCCAATAGGTTGCTTGCTCCGTTCCTCTGCGAAGGATCCCTCGGAGTTTAGGGACACTCCCCTGCAGTTTTTGGGCAGGCAGGTTTGATGAGAATGGCAAATAGTTGATTTACCGTTAACAATTTACTCAGAAAACGATCGTGACATAAGGATTAACAATTTACTTTCAAGCGTACATACAAAAACGATTGATTCAACACTCAGACCTACCAGCTTTTCTGCACTGTGCCATTTTTCCTCAATAAACAGCCAGAGGTTTTTTTGGTGCAGCATCAACCTGATTTCCAGACCTCCGAAAATAGTCTTCAAGAAGGCCAGAATCAATTCCACCCCTACGGCAGCCTCACCAATTACCACCCCACCAAATATTAAAAAATTCAAATTTTCAACCTAAAATTTGTTTAAAGAGGGGGGTGATGTCACGCTCGTAAGGTCAGAGGGAAACCAAATCAAACATGATTCAATCCCCTCCTCCCTTCTTACGATGGGAGACTTAAAAACCTCAGTCGGGATTCAGTAGTTATAGCGATCTCGCCAAGTGAGTTTTACCCCCCGTGCTCCGTCTCCAAAACAATTTCATAGTGGTGCGCCATATTTGTTCCCAGTTATAATTATCGGTTCCTCATCCTCCCCCACATCATCGAATCAACATTCGGGTGAGACGTATCCCCCCCATTAATTTACCATAACTAATTACCCCCCCTTGCCAGGGATTGATTCGCCTTTTCATCTTCCTTGTGGTACACAAGTATACCACGTTGCTGGTTGTACCCAACAGTTTATTTTCTTTTATTTCATTTGAAGGGTTGAGGTCGCCCATTATTTCTTCTTTTTACCGTTTTTCTTGATTAGGTAGGATATAATTTATTTTACTCTAATAATAAACATTCAGTCCGTTGTGGAACCAACATTTAATATTTTTTCTAATTTAACCCCAGGTTTTCCGAACCTCGCAAGAATATATATTCTTTTATCCTTTTTTTTTTTTCTCAATTTTTAACAAAATTGAATTAACGTTCGTAGGACGTTATTTATAGTCCCGTCTTCACGTTTCCTTTCAAAAGGTCTAAAACGCAAAATGCGAGTGGAATTTTTGATTTTGGAGACAAAAAAATTTTCACATTCCGAAAGTGAAAACAATGCTTCCGCTACTTTAGTAGACTCGGAAGCAATTAGAGGTTGAGAGATAGATGCTGGGGCCCAAAAGCAGGATCGCCTGATTCACTTGTTTGATTTGGTCTGTTGCTTGTCAAAGAACTTCATGTACAGAAGCCGAGATATCATGCCGGATTGGTACTGCTCAATTTCGTCCCTTAAAAATGTCTGTCTTCTACGAAACCCAAGGCTTTTGATTTTTGTGCGACTGGTATCCGACGGGCTGAAGGCCATACACTTCTCACAGCTTCATGAAATGCTATTTCGAAATCAACAATCACTTAAGCTGGTTTGAAATTTGGGCATTTTCCCTTAATAACTGAGAGAAAGTGTAAATAAGAGGTTTGTTTCTTATCGGGCAGAAGACAGAACACAAGAGGAACATAAGAATCGTGGCTAAGGACAGGTAGAGTAACGAGCTGAAGGAAGAATTTAGCGCAGTGACGAGATCGTTCTTCTGTTGACATTCTCAAGCGGAGAGGAGAGCACGGTCCAGATCGAGTGACGAATTCACGCATGCCCCAACCACGTTAATCCCCGACCCTTGCAGGTACTGCAAACTTGGTGCCGAATTCGTGGGCGCCCTTTAGCAGTAGCTCACACCACTTCCTTGGAGCTTACTAAACAGCCGTTCCGAACATGCTACATGAATTTTCCTTTCCTATCTCAATTTAATTTACTTATACGTAGAGATAGGTATCCAAAATTCATGTAGCATAAATGTTCTAGTAATATTGTGTGAAGGGTTACTAAATAGTATAAGGTAGATGCTTGGACGGAAACATGGTCAGATTTAAGATCTTTGGGTACAAGCTATAACGATCATTGATTTGATTGCTCCATTTTGCTAATTGAGTAAGTTAAATATTGCTATTAACGTGTCGCAAAAAAATATTAATCTCATAAATCTTGATGCATTCTCTCGTAAATCATGAAAATTATTAGGCAGGTCATTTTTATAAGGAGATATGTAATCTGGTGCATTTGTTACCACACATGCCATTTCTAAGCATCAATCTGACGGTGATACTTCAGAATAGTTAGATATTTAGTTTAAATTGAGTTAAAAGACATTGGAAATAGGATTGTGAATTTCGAAAGAAAAATGTACACTGACAGACGTCTGCCGAATTGGGAGGGTTGTACAGCTTCCTCACTTACAGTGACAAGGACTGACAGAATTTGTACAAAGTAGGCAGGAAATCCAAAGACATTGAATGCGAAATAAAATGACTAAAAAACGCTACAAATTCTTTCACCGGGGTTTATTATTCAATCTTATTCATTTCGCTTGCATTCATGATTTGAATTTCTACTAAGATTTGGAGTGTGCGTGTTTCACAGGTGACAGAGCGATTATTGAATTTCAGGAGGCACACAAATGTGATCAACTGATCAATCCAAATAGGTAATTTGGTTGAGAACCGATTTATGTGCTCTATGCATATGTCCTGAAATTCAATAATCGCTCTATCACCTGTGAAACACGCACACTCCAAAGCTTAGTAGAAATTCAAATTATGAATGCAAGCCAAATGAATGAAATTGAATAATAAACCCCAGTGAAAGAATTTATAGCCTTTCATGCATATCAGAATGCTTCAACCCGTGTATCGGCTATAATCCCTTTTAGGAGTTCACTCCATTACCCACATTCACTACATCACTAGGTTACGGCGATAAAAAAAAAAATTCTTGTGTTTGTTTTGATCGCAGTAACCTAGTGATGTAGTGAATGTGGATACAAATGTTGGCAGCATAAGATTATGCCATACATCGGGAATGGTTTGAGCTACAGACCTGGGGAGGGGCTCATTCGATTCCTCATGGAAAGTTCTTCAAAAAAAGTCCATATTTAGACCGCCTTGGTTTTTTTGGAGGTTTTAAGGGATTTTACAAAACTTTGACAACCCTTAAAGGGTACTTTAAATTAAGTGAGAGAGCTGGCTAAAGAATTGGGGCATAGTCAGCCCAATATTGATTTTTCCTGAAAATTTCAGATTCTTTGCTCCAGCCGTTTGGGAGAAAACGTGCGTACGGCGTACGGACGGAAAAATTGTTATTGCAGATTTGGATTCTACACCCTTTGAAACGTAAACCATAAAACTTTCAGGGGGGGTTAGAAATTGTTTTTTAAAGAGCGATTACAATGGTTTATTATTGAATAATAAACTTAAATGAGCCATCGAGGTTCTGACACTTTTTAGTTAAACACACTTAGCTAAAAAAATGTGGTTTTACGGTTTTTTAAATAGTTAGTTCATTTTTATTTCAAGAATTTGGATTTGTTCCCCCAAGGGAATGTATAATTGAATTTTGTAAATGAAGATTTTCCGGGTGATGTTGCTTTCTGTCTGCTCCCGTTTAGCATCATAGGATACTTTTGAAGTCGATACAAATGATATCATTAGTGTCAATAAAAATGTATAGTCATTTTTCGGGGGTTTCACGTTTGATTTTACCTTAGTAATCGTAAGCAACATAAATTCATTAATTCCCTTCTAATCCATGTTAACCCTTACATGCATGATTTTTTTTATTCTCATGAAAAAAATCTGAGAGGTACAAATCGGACTCAAGATAACGGGAAAAATATAGAAAAAATTT
Source organism: Creontiades dilutus (assembly GCA_031894815.1). NCBI lineage: Eukaryota > Metazoa > Arthropoda > Insecta > Hemiptera > Miridae > Creontiades > Creontiades dilutus. The sequence goes on along the minus strand of JAVIWC010000736.1, from coordinate 592,142 downwards.
CATCGACTTTTTTTATCGAGAAATTCATGAAAAACTGAAAGATGCCTGTAGGCATCATCATGCATACCGGGATTGATGTTTTTAGTAAATATAGTAATCACTTACATTGAATTATTCAATACGTATAAGAATTTAAATTTACTTATATACATGAGTTATAGTTATTTTTTGAAACATCTGACATTGATCATTCAATTTATGAGCTTGACAATTTTTTCATCGGATTAGGTATGGTAATTCTTGAAACACGATATGCCTTCACAACTAAACTTCACATTTCTCACAATAACCACAAGTTTGGCTATTGCAATTTTGCATCCTGCACCTCACAGGGGGGGGGGGGGGTCATGACGCAGACTGCGTCATTAAAATTCTTGGGGGGTCCCAAAAAAATTGGAGGGGGGGGGGGGGGGCAAAGTTGATTGAAACAGTGTTTAACGTGACAACATTTAAAAATATATTACGTCATTGGAACGTAAATAATAATGAACCTAGTAATCTAAATTAATTTAAATATGGTTTGTTCTTCTATCTGAAAATGTATAAATGACAATTACAGTGCTGGAATATTGTCCTTGATTTGGGCGCTGCCACCCGGCATGGTTTTCAATACCTACATAAATCTTCTTTTAGTTTTAAATAAAATTAGGGGTGCTTTCGAGTATTTTTTATATTTTTGTTTTGGGGAGGGGATACCAACTGGTACATGGGGGACATTTTCGTCTTCATCTTCATCCTCACTATCTAAAAGTGCTGACAAAATATGGAAAAGCTCTGATTTATAGAGTTTTTTCCTCTCCTTATTTTTGATGAGGTAGAAATTGTTGCTCCCATCCATACTCGAACCCTCTACGCCAGATGCACGATGGTGCCCACAGGAAACAAAAGTAAAACTACGAAAATCCGCTCGACAAAATCAAAAACTAACAATCACTGCCTAAAATACACCCCTTGTCCGTAATGAAACAATTTTTTTTAGCCGAAAATATACGATTTTCAGAATGTAAAAGCAATGAGCAACAGGGCCTCTTGAGGTAAAAAATGAGACTGCTGCTTTTGTCAATATAACCTTGTTTATCAACGTTTGGAAGCAAGGCCCAGCGTACAAAACTTTCCAGTCCCTTTGACACATGTTGGTGCCTATAGGAAAGGAGAAATAGTTTGAAAATCCCTTAACAGAATGTTCTGAGAGCGTGAAATATAATAAGATGCCTGCAGGCATCACGATGCAACAAAGGGTTAAAGACAAACCCCTATAGTCTCAAAATGTACTCTGCAGAGCTCCCGAAGTCGTTTACATGACATTCAAAATATGCTCAGAAGTACACCAAAAAGGAATCTAATAGAACTCACGAAAAGTGTACGCAAGCCGAGATCGTAGTATGACCTCTAACAGAAAATCTCTTCATGAATCCTGTAGGGGAACTTATCAAACAAGTAATTTGTTGCCTTTATATCAGAAGGTTCTTAATAAGGAGCCCTTGTTAAGAAATCCAGGGAAAATGCTATCTAAGACCTTTACCTCCTTGAGACGTACCGCGCTAATGACAGGAAAAATAGTACGAATCACATCGACTGAACTATGAAAACAAAACTTCTAGTCTAGTTCATTTCGTAAAAGAGGTGATGAGAACCAATCGAGCAAATCCATGAAAACGAGATTCCACGAAATCGGTTCTGGAAAAATGCGGGTCGATTATTGACCAATAACAAACCATTAGAGAAGCACACGCCTACAGCAGGGCGTATTGTTTGAAAATTCCCAAGCGAAACCGATTAGACCGTGATAAAGGTGACGGCTCCCCTTAACTCTTAATTATGAGATTGCATTAATTAATTCGTATTGGGCGAAAAATGTGAGCCATGTAACTCTGAGAATGCGAAACTGAGGGTGGGATTAAATCTTGACACAACTGTCGAGTTGCGGACTTGCGCAAGTTATGCACTTGTATATAAAACGTCGCAGGGTTGAGATGGTATCCAGTAGTCAGCGAGCTCTCACATCATGGAGGCGTTGAAAATCTTGTGTTTCTTCGGTTTTGTGTGTTCGTGTTTTGGTGAGGACGTTCATTACGGGAGCGCTCAGACTTACCAGCACGGGTCTCCACACAAGGATTCGTATCATCATCAATACCAATCGAGAGTTATCATCAAGACAAAAGAAGTTAAAGTCCCGTATCCAGTCGAAGTCGAGAAGATCGTCACTTACCCTGAATATGTAAAAGTTGATCGTCCCGTGCCGTACCATGTCGACAAACCTTATCCAGTGACCGTTGAAAAACACGTGCCAGTACCGGTGGAGGTTCACGTCCCCCAGCCCTATCCCGTAGAAAAAACGATTCACGTGCCCTACGAAATCAAGGTGCCTCACCCAGTGCCGTACCACGTCTCGAAGCCAGTGCCATACACAGTTGAGAAAGAGGTTCCCTACCCAGTAATAAAGCACGTCGGAGTCCCTGTTAAAGTCCCCGTTGAAGTCCCGAAACCCTACCACGTTCCTGTGACAGTCGAGAAGAAAGTGCCTTACATCGTAGAGAAGAAGTACCCGTACGCTGTGGAAGTACCCGTAGACAAACCGTACCCTGTTGAAGTTCCCAAGCCCTACCCTGTGACCATCGAGAAACCATATCCAGTCACCATTGAGAAGAAAGTTCCTGTACCAGTCGAAGTGCCACAATACGTGCCAGTGTACCACCATTACGGTAGCTATCAAGGATCTCACATTTAAAATTTGAATTGTGACATAAAAGTGCATTAATACGTTTTGGTAAAACTATTCCTCCAAAAAGTGTACCTACATCTATTCAGGGAAATATTAAGAGATATTGAACACACTTTTAAGAGTTATTTGGCTGCTTTTTGTATTCATTAATTTATTTTATGTAAAATACAGTATTTTTTACCAGTTCATAAATCTATTCATTGACCTTGAGTGGTAAGCATGATGAATATTTGATATTTGTCAAACACGGAATAAAACACAGCTTTTATTTATATTTGTCAAATACAGCTCATCGCTCAAATTTTGAGCATCATCTGGGGCCTACGTACATAGGTACCAGCAAAAGTAACGAAGCATTGTAAGACAAGAGGTTGACGAAACAGTAGTTCTTCGAAGTCTGATGTTTTCAGTTGCTTTTTGCTCAGCAAATTCTGGTTTGTGTATGTCTAAAATTTACGCAGGAGAAACTTCATTACGTACCACCTTCAAGTTTTGATGAAAATTACGGAGTTCCTGCTCTTTTGTCCCAGGATAATTCACTGAAGTTTTACAATTTAAGAGCTAATATCAGAGTTTTTCATGGTGTTTCCTTCTTACTATAGTTCGCTCTGAATTTACTATACAATTAGCTTACCGGAATTGAAAAACAAAAAAAATTTTTTCTTTTTCATTAGTTGATAATATAAACCACTTAACCAGAAATGAATTCTTTTCACGCAATACGCATATTCAATCACCCACACAACCTCCTAATATTCACAATAAACGATTATCTATATGCGACCATGTTACAATAATTGGAGAGACTATGCTACTCACCAAACTTGGTAGCCTCGCCTAGATGGAAAAGAAGAAGGATATAGATGTACTAATACATGATCCACATAAAGACAAAGACCACCACTTTTTTCCCCCATATGGGAACCCCCATTTTTGTTGCAGATTCACATTCTAGGCTGGATTCCAAGTATCTTAAATATGAGCACGAGCGTAAGGCTTGTTTCACACTACTCCGGCAGTCGGGTGTCCGGTTTTCTACCCGGCAACGACCGAATCGGTCTATTCACACAGGAACGACAGGGGCCCGGCAACGTTCTTCTCATAGTTCCTCATAGCCTGGTTTGACGCAGAGCACCATGGATCGTGATTTGTTAGCGCGCTTGGTGTTGTATCGGCGAATGAAGAGAAGAAGAAGAAACAGAATGCTCTGGGTTCATCCAATCAACATGAAAAGAGATGAAGTGGGGGCATTCTACGTACTCTACAATCAACTAAGAGAAGACGAACAAAAGTTTTTTAATTACTTTCGCACGAGCATGCAAAATTTTGATGAACTACTCGAAACTACTACGAAAATCAAGGATTTCGACTTCGAATCTATCCGAACGACACCGACACTGCCGGCCATCGGAGAGACGACCACGACTTCAGTCGGCTTGATGTGAATCGTCTAATTCCACCGTGGACCTATCAACCGGGTGACCGGCATCGCCTGCCCGACTGCCGGAGTAGTGTGAAGCGGGCCTAAACCTCCACTAACTTTTTTCTCAAATAATGGGAAACTTCGGTTTTTATTCCAGATTCGGAGTCTCGCTCGATTTCACGAGAATTTGACCCCTTATCCTGGGGTACCCCCCCCCCCCCCCCCCTAAGCTTCATGACGCGCCCCCCAACTTAGAACCAGCCCCCTCTCCCCAAAACAAAAATGTAAAAAATACTCAAAGCACCAAAAACTAAAAGAATTTTATATTGGTAAAAAAATTCAAACCCAGCTGGCAATAGACAAAACGTGTATATTTCTTGAGATTCTTTACATAGGTAACATCGTATTCTCAATGGTAACATTCAAAAAGGTAAAAAACATATTATGTCATAATATCATAAAATACATAAAAACATGGACAGTTTGAAGGAAAAAATGTTAAATCTGTAGTCTTGTACCATCTACTAGTTATCTAGGCACCTTCTAAGATAGTTAAATATATCTCTTTGAGCCCTACAAAGCAGTTTTTTGTTTGTGTTTTGTTTGGCATGAAGAAACAGAAAATCTTTCGATTCTTTCTTCATTAGAAATAGACTGAAGAACATCTTTTTTTGCAGCTAGAACCATTAGATTGGACAACCATGAGTCTCCCGTAGCTGATCTGAATCTGTTTTTGATCATTTTTACTGGACTCATAGCCCTTTTTCGCTGAACAACCAGAAATTGCTAAGGAGAGTAAAGTTGTGTTAACCACTTTCAGAGCACAAAAGCTAGAAAAATTCATCAAACATCTGTCAGGTTTAAAAAATCCTTTAGTGATCCAAAAACTCTGGGAAATCTTCACTTGCAGTCTCAGACTTCGCATCAAAGTCCCTCTCTTCTGGATTGTGTTTGCTTTTGCCTGAGTTAGTGGCTGTTGTTTGCTTTTTGGGAGGAATTAGGCCATAAACTGGAACACTAGGGTGATCACGGACAATATTCACGCTCTGTCATTGTCATTTGTACATTTTCAGATAGAAAAACAAACCACATTTAAATGAATTACAAGGTTCATTATTATTTACGTTCTACTTAGTGATGCAAAATAGTTTTGAATGTCGTCACGTTAAACACTGTTTCAATCAACTTTAGCTGAATTTTTTTGGACCCCCAAGAATTTTAATAACGCAGTCTGCGACACAGCCCCCCCCTCGTGGGCCCCTCTGTCTTATTTGAATTTTTCGACCTCGCATAACCCGTTGAGCGAGCGCGGGAAGTTGCCGACGTGGTCATATTTGGGACTCTTTGGAAAAGTCGCAGATTGAAGCAAATTTTTTTTTTAAATTTTGTCCATAATCAACAATTTCAGCAGGTCTTGAGGTCCCTTGCGGTTGCGCATCATTGAGCACACAATCACATGGGACATATCCCTAAAAATTTGTCAACAGAAATAAACTATTTGGTCCATCACACAGAATTTAGAGTAGGGATGGGACATCGAGACAAAAAATCGATATTGATATCGATGTCGATGTTTGAGTGTTGGCATCGATATGTCGTCCAATATCGGGTGAAACATCGATATGTCGTCCAATATCGGGTGAAAACATCGATATTACCGATATCGGTGCCCTTATCAGTTAACAGCATCCTTATCACACGGTTTTTATGAGGAATATTAGGGATTTTCCAACCGCTTGCTCCAAGCTACACCAGTGGAAGAGCGCAGGCGCACTAATGAGGAAGCAGGATGAGGTGTTTTCCAACCGCCGCCAGTGTAACTTCGGGGCAACTTGCACTGAATTCCAACCGGCCAGGGAACTTGCTCGGGACTCCCCCCGGGTACTCCAGCCTGAGGTCGGAGTCACTTGCTCTGAGCAGGAAACCTAGGGTAACCTCTTCAAAAGTCTAACCTTCCTCATTCCATTTTTTGTTTTCGTGCGGTTGTTTCCTACTTATTCCTGCTTATTTTCGATGGAGTTTCTGGAATTAATTGGAGATATTTCGTCCTCTTCCTCGAGCGAAAGTTCTTGGTCGGACTCTGAGTTCCTAGACATTGTAGCCGAGGAGCTAATTGATCGAGAAGTTCTCAGAAATAGATTGTATTTCGAAAGAATTGTCGAGCAGTATGACGCCAACGATTTTTACGGCCATTTCAGGTAACAGTGCACTTAACAGTATAATAACACCAAGAGACTAGCTCAAGTGAAAATCAAGGAACATCTGACAGAAGCCGCGCGAGATGAGGAAGGTTTCACGTTCGAGGGTTATCCTCCCGTAAGGTTGCTCTGGGACTTTCATTTCATTTTCCAACCCAGTGTAATTCCGTGTGTACACCGCAGTGGTCCCGAGCAGCAAGTGCCCTACACTGCCATGCCCCGAACCTGCTCGTAGCAGGTCGGTTGGAAAGTCCCTATTGATGCAAAATCAACAGTTCTATTGACAAATGATGGTGCTCAAAGAAAAGGAAGTGAACAGAAAAGCTGGGAATGAGCCAGAGTAGAAGTGTGAAGACCAAGGATTTTCATGAGGTTAAATTACGAAAACAATTTTATTTTCTGACTTGTGATATCTCATTTTCCCGGGACAATCCGAAAATGTTTGAAAGACTGAGAGGAATCTCATTGACTTTTCTTCCAGTTTATGCCACATGGAGACCCCGACCTTGGGTTTATCATCTTCATAACCCCCCTCACTGTCAGTCCAGTAATGGATTTTTCAATCCCTCATTTAAAAAAAAAAAAAAAAAACAGAGACCTATTTCATTTTAAAGGTATTTCAACGCTGAAAGATTTTCCAGTTCAGTCATGTAGCATGACTAAATGAGCAAATTTTGCAGTTTTGCAAACTGAGGAAAAATTACGCAAAAAACAATTTTATTTTCTGACTTGTGATATCTCATTTTAATTCGAAAATGTTTGAAAGCTGAAGAATCTCATGACTTTTCTTCCAATTTTGCCCATTTACCTTGTTTTATCATCTTCAAACTGCTCAAGTTAGAACGGATTGAGATATATCCTCAGTTTGTTTTTTCACAAAACCTATATAAAACAGAGTCACCTACTTGGGGGTTTTCGGGTAACTTCCCCCCATTTGAAATGCCCCAAATCTCCCCTACGAGTGAGGCGATTGTGCCCATCTTCAAACTTAGCTTTTTGAAAGCTTAGATAGATTTTTTTGTGCAAATTTGAGCTTTCTCTCTCAATTTTATCGAGAGTTATCTCCTGGAATGAGTTTTGGAGCCTTTTGACAGTGGATTTAGAATGCTTTGAGACGGATTTTGGTGCAAATATTTTTTGAAAATATTTTCGACCGAGAACAAGTTAGTGTTTTTTTCTTCGAAAATTTGCTAATACTACAGCAGTTGAACGAATTTTTAATATTTCTTTCTTTGCTTCCGAGTCTACCAAGGTAGTGGAAGCATTGTTTTCACTTTCAGAATGTGAAAATTTTTTTGTCTCCAAAATCAAAAATTCCACTCGCATTTTGCGTATTAGACCTTTTTGAACAATTTTGGTTCCGTGTCTGTCTGTCTGTCAGTCGAATCCTTGTTACGGGCAAAACTACACGAAGTTATAGTCCGATTTTGATGAAATTTTCAGGGATTGTGCGGGTTGGGGTGTAGATGGTCCCCTATAGGTTTCATGAAACCCGGATCAATAGTAGCTGCTGCATGCGCAAACGTGAAATCCTTGTTACAATATAACTCCGGGAGTTATTGTCCGATTTTGATGAAATTTTCAGGGATTGTGCGGGTTGGGGTGTAGATAGTCCCCTATAGGTTTCATGAGTGTGCGTGAACAATAGGTGATAGATGCGAAATTGAATTTCTGGTATACAGAGACATAAATCTTCTCATCCAATTTTGATATTTGGATTGATCAATGATATTTGTGTGTCCCCTCTACATCTGTTTTAACGCAATACGAGTGCCAAAGGACTTGATAAATTATAGATGTTTTTATTGTGGGGGGGTGAGGGTCAATAAAAAAACGCTGCAAATTCTATCACTGGGGTTTATTATTTAATTGGCTTCCGTTCATGACTGATTTCGATGAAATTTTTGGGTTTCGTTCGGAGATGTAAAGATGGTCCTCGTGAGTAATAAAGATGAAAATAAATAGTTTTTCGAGCTCGATCGAACCATATTGAACCATTCATTGAACGATGTTACTTTAAATCAATAATAATTTTCAATGATCCATACAGTCATGTTATGGATACGAGGAAGCTAAGTGCCACACCCACTTGGCAGACGTTTTTCACATTAGGTAGCAAGCACACCTGATAGAATTTTCTCAGTGAGTGAAGAGTAAACTAAACCGATGTTATCGGAGCCAAAACATCGATATATCGATATTATCGAATGTGTGGCATCGATTGGAAAACATCGTAATATCGATGTCGATGTCCCATCCCTAATATAGAGTAAACAGAACATAGAGTGTATTCCATTTTCTGTGGTCCACCATTTCGGGGTTGGCTCCCAGACTACAATAATGTTGTCATGTTGAGGTACATAATAATTCGAATTTACCCAATGTTTTGCACTTAAACAGCTGAATTTTCTTCTGAAATTAATAAAATAACCCAGTTTGGTTTCAACATTTTTTTTTAGGCAAGAAACATGCTCTCGCTTTTATTGCTATTCTTTCTATTTATTACTATTCAGTTTTTAGTTGGGAATGGTTGATGTTTTTATTATTCTTTTGAACTTGATGGGAGGAAACCTGTGCAATAATTTAGGAGAACGAGATGTTTTCTAAACGCCGGTCATTTCAAAATTGCGCTGGACGCTAGGAATTAAGCTCAACTTTCAATTTTTGGCCCAATGCTAATAGGATAACTGAGTCAAAACTGAACCATTCGACTTGTGATAAGACGCTGTCAACCCGGCTAGGGGCTAGTAGGACCCGATGTCCGTTATCACAATCTTTTTCCTTGAACTACTTTGAGGGGAAATTTTAATAAATATCTAGATACTCTCATTTTTCATTTTTTCCAAAAATTTGGAACCTCAATTATTAAGGAGGAAAACTTAACCACACAGTGTTTTAAAGAAGAGTCAACATGTAAATAATTGATGTACGGGTTTTAAAAGATATGTACCAACTTAAATCGACAATAAATAGTTAGGTATTTTATTTAAGTGCCTACTTATTAAATAAACGAACATTCTCATGAATGGCATCCACTATACAGATAGGCGTGTGAGTATACAATTTAATTATTCATGGTGGGCACTGAGTTAAATCAAATTGCTTACCATTATCGCAGATATCTTTTGTGCACTCTTCAACACATTCCTTGTATATTGGAAAAGAATTCCCAAGTGAAGCGGATGTTCCTCCACATAAAAAGGCCAAAACAACAAAGCAAAACAAAATAATAACACTCATTGTAGGGCGTGTTTAGCCCTCATAATGAGAGGGGCCCCTGGACAACTAGGTCTCAGACCCAGGTCATCCTCGGGGTCACCAGCATATCTCTTTTCCCTTGAATAACAGAAAACATTAACAATGATTAACCAGTTCCGTAATTCGTGTCTCCCGGAATCTCCGCCCAATCACTTTCACACTAGCACTGTAAACTGGTCCCGACCCCCAGACATGATGGCTGACAAGGTCATATTGATAACACGGTTCCTTGATAAACTGGAGTGGGTTCTTGGAACGAAGTGAAGGCAGCAGCACTTGACGGAGCATTTCATTCATATCCAGAATAGTACTGCAATGCGCTCTGTGGGGGACTCGCGGAACGTTTCTACATCAATGATCCGCCGCTAGGTGTAGCAAACGATTAGCGCCTTTTCTGTCGGTTTCAAAAATGAGCAACCATCAGAACTTCGGCTTATAGGGTAAAAGCACCAATTGTTGACACTTCAATTTCAAAATGTAAAAATAAGGTATTGTGCCACTGTAGGTACTCGAAATCGGCGTCATTCTGCTGATAAGAAAGTAGTTATTGAGGTCGGCCGCCTCCACTGATTATAATATAAAATATAAACCATCTAGGTGATATTGAAGTCGATGACAGCTGAAGCAGATACTAGAGGTGTGAAAACCCAGGTCACCTGAGGAAGTAGACCCCCCTGCAGGTCACTCAGTCCAAAGACAAGGTCAGTGGGAGAAGTTCACCAGTTCACTTCGCGAATTAATGGAACCTGCAGTTTGCTCCGCAATTCACTTTGTGAATGAATGGGACCTCTATTATCTTCGTGTACAGCCATGACAGACATCTACTGTACTCCTTTCATGAGTACCTCTGAATAAAACAATGATAGGTATCAAAACCATTTCATTTTCCGAGTCCTCATGAATCAATTTTATTTGAATAGTGGAATCTGCTGTAAAGGAACGGCGACCTGCCCAGGTTGTTAGGTGGGGAGAGTGAACGGTTATCTTGAGCCAAGACTCCTCAGCAAGAGACGTTTTCGACCTGCAAGTCTCTAACTTCACTTGCCACAAAAAGTTTGCGACCGTCTGAGTATTTCGAATGTCGGCCACGGGGAGCCATGCTGTTGCAAACGTCTTGCAATGAACTGCAGTTCTTCCTTCCGCAGGTCATTTAGGACAAGTTCACTTGAAAGAGAAGTTCTTTGGGACAAGGTCACTCACTCACTACCCACCTCTAGCAGATACTCCAGCGACGGCAACCTTGTCCAACATCGTAGTGAGTTAAGTCGACAAATTTAGACTTTTTAAGTGAAATATTGGGAGTAAAAATTACCATTTCACGTCTTTTGCTATATGAATAACATAAGGAAGAAGTGTAATGCATTAATACCCTAAATTTCAATAGAAAACCACGGTTATGTTCGGTGTCATCATTAGGTCTCACGAAATAGTTTAGTGTCCTAATGTTGACACCTGTGTCAACATTAGGGGAAATCGTTGATTTGGTTGCTAAGGTGATATTTGGATGTGAATAATTTCGTAGTGTATCAAGACGCTTGAATTTCTTAATTCAAGGGAGTGGAACCTTAAGTTGACATCGTCTGATCCAAATGTTGACATTCAGTTCCTAAAGTTGACATCATGTTTTTCTCTTGAATAGAAAACGTTATTAAATAAACTGATAAATAACTAATTAATAATTGATAAAATTGTTACCAATATATTAGGTAGGTAGTTATTGTTGTGCACTTTCTTGATTTGTGGACTGGTTTTGATTCTGTTTGTGTTTTGATCGCATTAACTTAGTGATGTAGTGAATGCGGATGCAAATGTTGGCAGCATAAGATCATGCCATACATCGGGAATAGTTTGAGCTACAGACCTAGGGAGTAGCTTATTAGATTCCTCACGGAAAGTTCTTCAAAAATAGTCCAAATTTAGGCCGCCTTGACTTTTTTTTTGAGGTTTTTAGGGATTTCACAAAACTTTGAAAACCCTTAAAGGGTGTGAGCACTTTAAATTAAGTGAGAGAGCTGGCTCAAGAATTGGGGCGTTGTCGGACCAAGATGGATTTTTCCTGAAAATTTCAGATCTTTGCTCCAGCCGTTTGGGAGAAATTGTGCGTACGGCGTACGGCGGACGGACGGAAAATTTTTTATTATAGATTTGGTTTCTACACCCTTTGAAACATAAACCAAGAAATTTTCAGGGGGGGGGGGGGTCAGAATTTTTTTTTCAAGAGCGATTTATTATTGAATAATAAACCAAAACCATGCATCCCGCAAAGGAGGAAAGCCTCTTACCCTTAAGTTCGTTGGAAAGCCTCTTTTGAGCACAAATTTGAGCCGAAGAGTGGGATTCAATTTCGTTTTATTGCTCGAAAAATCATGAGAACAGCAATAAACTGTCATGAATCTTAATAGGTCCGTATGGATTTTATTGTTCTATTTTATTTCATAACAAATTTAATTGTTGGCAAGTTTTGCGCAGTTAGATGGCTCAAATAAAAAAAATATATATATTTCACAATGCGAAGAATAAAGATAATTTCTTTCAAATGAGATACTGGAGCCTTTATGAATAAATGAATAACACGTTTATTTTTCTTCATGATAATCACATATCGGGGAACATAAAATCTCAGCTACTGCTATATACCAGGATAATCCATAACCATTTATCATCTAAATAATATATTTATGTCTCCATATCATAAGCCAGACGTGAATCGCTATGGTTCGAAAACCGTCAACGGTAGTTCCGCTTCACTCAATTTTCTATCTTTCGCACTTCAATTAATAAATTCAATAACTACAAAAGCCTACTGTAAAGAACTAGGTATCTCTACTACACTTCTTCTATAAATATTCAACTATATTCATTTAATTACATTTAAGGACACAATTTAAATTTTTATAAGATATAAATATAACATATTCCCAACAACAACAAACAACATAAACATAAAAGGAAGAATCAAGAGCCATCTAGTTTGATTAATTAACTTACCCTTACCTCTAGCTACTAAATATTATTATAATTGAACTCAGCGACCAGATATTCTCGGTATGACTATGCCGCTCTTTAAAATGCACACAGTTGAGACCAATTTCTCCCATTCAACACCCCCAGTAGTTCGTTTCTGCTAAGTTCAACACTGCCAAGACATAACTTACGATAGCAGCCAAGAACAGGGCATCGAGCAATGAAATGCTCCGTTGTCTCGTTCACGTCCCAATTACACAGCGAGCACAAAAACGTCCTGTCCCTTTCCCACGGTTTACAGTTGACATTAAGCAGTTCACCCCTGCATTTCATTATTATTTCCGCGTCCAACACACTGGTTTTGGATACATATTCAACAGAGCGATCCAGATATTGATGAGATACAGGAGCCTTTATATTATCCTTGAAAATGTGTGTTGATATTTTATACCACGCACTAAGCGTGATTTCTAGGTACCTACCTACCTTCTTGAGAAAGGACAGAGGTTTGTAAGTAAATTAAAACAGAATGTTATGTACAAAACAGGTCACTTGACTTTTATTGCAGTCTTGATTTATGTGAAGATTCGTGGGAACAAAGAAATTTACAGGTGAGCGCCCAATCCCAATCCCAAGGGACCAACAAGACCTGCGGCACCAACGAGGCCATGTCCAGCAACGACGCCAGCAGGTCCGACGAGACCAGCAGCACTGACGACTCCAGCAGGTCCAACCAGACCAGCAGGTCCAACGAGACCAGAAGCACCAATCAAACCGGGAGCACCAATCAGACCGGGAGCACCAATCAAACCGGGAGCACCAATCAAACCTGGAGCACCAATGACACCAGCTGGAGCAACCAAACCAAGATTAGCAGCAGCAATAGCAGGGGCAGCAGCCACTACAGGAGCGGCACCAGCAACAACTGCGCGTTGTCTAGCTACGGCGATGGCGTGAGCAACTTTGCCAGCAGCGACTTCGTGAGTGTCAGCGGGCAGAGCAGCTGGCACACCACCTCCCAAAATGTTCCTGGTTCCTTCAGCAGCCTGCTGCACGAGCTGGGCGTTCTTGGCAAGAGCAACCGTGGCGGTGTCCAGAGGGACTGGAAGGGCGTTGGGGTTGATTCCAATGACGGAGGCTGCTGCGCAACCAGCGAGGGCCAAGAAGACGACCTGTTGAAGAGATTTTATCAAATTACTTACATCTTGCAACCTTTGGTCACGTTGACTTTATGTGTGAAGTATCAATTATTATTATAATTATTTTTTTTTATTATGGCAATATTTATTAGGGAAAACGTTACAGTACCACTACATTGTACTTTGCTACTCCCCCCTTTAAGCCAAGCTTGTGCTGGGGGGAGGAGTGTCGCAATGACAAATTGTTAACAGTTCAATAATAAGTAAGTACATAAAAATACATTTTCGCTATGGGGTAAACTAAAAATCCATGAATGTCCTTCTTGCAAAAATAAAAACTAACTGGACGTGGAGAAGAATCAACCGATAAAGAATCACTAAATTATTTTAATAGAATTGTTCCGCACCTGCCTAGTGTGCTCTAGTAGTTTTACATTTTTTTTAAAGGACTGAAGGGTGAGGATTATTATCTCATCTTGAAAAAAACACGGTTCGTTTGTATACAATAATTGTAAATTTACTATAATATTCATAGTAAACTAACTTTTGTTTATCCTAAGTTCACTTGGCAAGCTTACGTTATGACCCCAGGATAAGGACTACTTAAATTTCAAAACTCATTTGAAGTTACTACCTACAACCAAATCTATCAAGAAACGAGTAGAACAAAAATGAAGTGAGAATAGGTACTTAGGATGGTCCTAAAAACTAACAACTCTTTGAAACACGGTCTAACACTGGAACTGTATGCAGTAGCACGAAAACAAATCTTTGTTCATATTCAAATTTTTCCATGAAAGCGGAGAATTCTTAGTTACTGTAACAAGTAACTTGTCAAAAACAAGTTTCCGTCCTTTTTTTAAATTTAACAAAATTGTATTGGTGTGGTTACAGTTGATTTAAGTTTGAGCAGAAAGGCCTGTACCTGATTGTGACTTTGTACCGGTATTCATAAGATCAAGTCATAAATCCGAAATCAAAAACTCCTACTCGATAAATCGTTGTTGATAATATGTGTTATATCCTCATTTTGACGAATTAAATTCAGATTTTAGTGTGACAATTTTGTTTCTCACGTGAGATTGACTTAAAAGGTGATTTTTTAATCATTTTAACCCCAGAACAATTAGATAGCAAATCATTAACAGTGAGCTTTGTAAATTTCACTTAAGTACTTAATGAAACCAAATAGATTAATTTATTTGTTGAGTTTTTAATCGCGAGATGTTAGTGGCGATTTGGTTTTGACTAACTACCATTTGTTTGTTATTTTTCCCCCTAGAATAATAAGAAAAACGTAGAATAGCTTAAAGAAGACTCTAGAATTTTAAATTCTAGAACTTATTCTAAAAATGGTATTGCCACAGGAAATTTGTATAAGATTGTTAAGTATTCAAGTCCCGACTTACTGCCGAGTACATGATGATAGCTTGCACCTCCTGTGTTAGGACTGTGAAACTGATGCTATCTCGGGAGATAGGCGGAGCTTATATACCTACAGATCCGATGTCTAGTTGTCTAGGACGTGCGGAGGAGACCCTGAAATGCAGTCTTAAGAAGGTGACATTTGGGCGATGGAGGAGGGGAGGGGAGGATCAAAGTACTGCGGCTTTTTATAGGCTTGTCCTATTCGTAATGGACCAATACCCATGTTTAGTATTTTTCGCGACCTTGCTCGACATGCGGGAAATGATGCAATACCGGACAATTCTGTCAGTCGAATTTTCTCCATTGAAAGAAACTTCATCGATACCGTAAACGTTTAATACTTTCAAAATCATTGAGGTCTTTCAAGTTTTCACGAGATATTCATTGTCATATCGAACTAATTCGATCTTTGTGATTTCTCCCAAGATGCTATTTACTCGATTGATTAAACAATGCTATTTAAGGAACAAGAAGTCATTTCACAAAAATACTCACCATTCAAATAGAACACAAAGTACAGACTAGTAAAAACGGAGTAAGATGGAACGTTGTCTATATTTTCACGAAAGTAAAGAGTTACACTGTTAAATCAATTTCGACGGTTAGGTCATCATCAGTAACAAACATGAACTCATGTGACATGAACTCATCAGTAACAAACAAGTTCATGTTTGTTACTGATGATGACCTAACTGTCGAAATCGATTTAACAGTGTAACTCTTTACTTTCGTGGAAATATGGACAACGTTTCATCTTACTCCATTTTTATTTGAAATGGGTTTCCACAACTTCGTCGCGAGTGACTTAGTCCGTCTACAGACTAGCCCGTCTTGTGTACCACTTTTTCATCCTTATACGCATTCTTGGTTTCCTTATTTTAAATTAAAAAAAAAACCTTCATAAACAACATAAAAGGAAAATATCAAAATCAAATTAAAAATAGATATCAATAATGGGTTGTAATAACTATATTCCTAGTATAAAATTGTATTAAAACAATGTTGATTGTCGTTTTGAGAACCGAAAAATTAAATACGAATGAAGGATGTACTTTCAGCTAGAACTCCAGTTAAAACTATAGGATGCATACTACTGAATCAAGATCTTGGAAAATTTCGAAATTAAAATGGTGTTTTTAATATAAATCAGAACGAAGAATCGAATGAGGCTGTAGATTTATCCGCGCTAGGGCTATGGCCGGAAACAAAGCACGTTACCATGAGTTTTAAAGACTACCCAAAAAACTATAAAACAAGTGGGTGTGGCACATAGCTTCCTCGTATCCATAACATGACTGTTTAGATCAGTGAAAATTATTATTGACTAAAGAACTTCGTTCAATTAGGCGAAGTAAATATTGAATTAGGGTAAATTTATTGTTATGTAGGAGCATAACTTGAGAAAATAAAGGTAGGCATGTTCAACTATTGAACAAACTATAAAATATACCTAATAATAAAAATTACATTGACGCTGAATGGATAGATGACTGAAGTGATAAATAATTATTATGACATTTCTAAAAATAAAATATAAGCATCGTTCAATGACGGATCAAATAATGTTGGGTTGACTGCAGCGTCGTTGTAAAGTACCCAACTGCCGTCATCCCTCCTCACAGTGGCTGTATACCTAATGTCCAGAAACTTTATTACTCACGAGGACTATCTTTACATCAGTCCGAACAATCCCTGAAAATTTCATCGAAATCAGCCACGAACTTTCAGAGTTATGCGTGTAACAAGGATTTCACGTTTGCGGATGCGCAGAGGCTACTATTGAAATGGGGGGTCATGAAACTCATAGGGGATCATCTACACATCAAACCGAACAATCCCTGAAAATTTCATCAAAATCGGACTATAACTTCGTGTAGTTTTGCAACAAGGATTTGCTGACAGACAGACACACAGACAGACACGGAACCAAAATTGTTCAGAAAGATCTAAAACGCAAAATGCGAGTGGAATTTTTGATTTTGGAGACAAAAAAATGTTCACATTCCGAAAGTGAAAACAATGCTTCCGCTACCTTGGTAGACTCGGAAGCAAAATCGAAACAAGCATGTAAGCATGTGATGTTAATCATGTAGCTCGATTTTCTCACGGCCTTCTTGTTCTAACTCGGAGCGATGTAAGGAACTAATGATATGTTTAACTCATATAAGTTTCATCACAATCATATCATTGGCAGCTGCACGTCCTTTTGCGAATCTCACAACCAGCATCAATTTGTCAGCTTTCATCCGATTTCGATGGAAATATCAGAGATTGTACAGCTTGAGCTGTAGATGGTTCCCAAAAAGAATCATTGTTTCCGACCCGTTGGTAGCTTCTATGCGCTTGTGCCAAAATGAAATAGGTACATCCACCGTAATTCGTCCATTGAGTTATTGATCGATTTTGACATTTTAGTTCAAGTGCTTAATTTATGAACTGGCTGGCGACGTGGTGGTACGTACAGGTTTTATTTAAACTGATTTTCTATCAGTAGTAGCAGTTGGATAATGTTGAACAACAATCAGCGTCTGATCTGTGACTTTACATAGAATGGGGCTAATCTTGTCGCTCTATGTTGCATATGCAGGGAATGAAGAACGGCAATTAAAAAAGGTAAGCGGGGAGAGCATCGACCGAAGATAATGGGACCCCCTGGGAATTTGCTAGAACCAAATATTCTCTATAAATATAAATATTCCCTATAAATTTCTATCCATAAAATCGTCGATAAGTCATCGTTTTTCCTAAGGTAAGCCTCAACGTGGCCAGAACTATTGATTTCAAACTCTGGATCTGACCAAGCTTTCAAAGAAGGTGGAAACCAGGCGGTGCTCCACCCAGAAGATTCAAAATGTAGTTTTCTCAGTGTGGTGAAGCAAACACCGTTTAATAAATAAGCCAGTGATCTACGAAGAATGAAAATATGTGAATTAAATAAAATGGGGCTACCCTGGTCGCTTGAATTTCATCCGCTCGCTTTTCTGAAGTGCAGTAGCAGGATAGAAGAACGGATCTAACCCTCTGAAGTTAATGGATCTAATCATATTTTTGCTGGGTACTCATTAACCACTTCTCTGTCATTATAAATTCCTATTCACGGAATCATTGATACGACACCGTTTTGTCGCCGATTGATATGAATAATGATTTTAAACTTATCTCTTTAGATTCGGGGAATTTTGAATCCATAATAAAATGATCATTTGGACTGCCACAGATGCACGGGGCAATAACTTGGGAACAGTAGCAGCATAAACTAATTATTATACGCAGGTAATTTTCAACTGGCCACAGCTATTGAATTTCAGCGTCAAGATCTGACGAAGCCATTAAATCAGGTGGAAATCAGGCGGTGCTCCACCTAATAGATTCAAAGTATAGTTTTCTCCATGTGGTAGAACAAAATTGGAAACGCTGCAAATGTATACATGACTATAAACAATGAAGTTTATTCTTTCTGTATTAGATAACCATTCTACGTAAAGCATTCATCTATATGCATTAGACAGAATGACGACTCCGTCATAAATATAACTCCGTACTCATCAACACTTACTAGTCCTGCAGTATGTAATAAAAGCTGATATATTACTATCTAAAATGGTGCAGCATACTGTGGGTATATCGACACAAACGTTAAAACACATGAATGGATTTTTTTTTATAAATTTTATTTGGCTCAAGCTTATACTTTTACGCAATTTTACTTTATGGCGTAAAAGTATAAGCTTGAGCCAAATAAAGTGTATAAAAAAAAACATGAATAGAACAACTGTAATAAAACACCTACCAACGCTTCACATGCCCTCAAATACACATATAACAGATGAAAAGTTATGAGAAACTCGATTACAAAATAAACTCTTGAAAATAAAATTCCATTAGAATTATGTCAGCTGATTTGATACAAGAATTAAATTTTACTATGCGATTTTGACGGTGTTCAGACACGTTCAAATCCACATTCGTGTTGACGTTTTTTTTTTT
Source organism: Creontiades dilutus (assembly GCA_031894815.1). Lineage (NCBI taxonomy): Eukaryota > Metazoa > Arthropoda > Insecta > Hemiptera > Miridae > Creontiades > Creontiades dilutus. The sequence goes on along the minus strand of JAVIWC010000736.1, from coordinate 573,023 downwards.
TTGTCATTGTTTTTGTCAAGATTTAGCCATTGGACATAGCGAACGGATGAACAAAAAGCGGTCAGAGTGGGTTCATTCGATTTATGAAGAGATGTTATCGATAACAAACTAAAATACGTTTGCGTTATTTCAAAATTTCCAATATTCTGATTTTTTTATATTTCAGCTTTGATTTCACTTTTAAGGGTTTGTCATAATTGTTCGAGGTAATTCATTACCATTATCTACCAATTTTTTTTTTATACAAGCTTTAATAATTTTGGTCGAGTAGTCCAAAGGAAAAGCTCCGAGCGGTGCTCCGCGGGCGACAACGGAGGGACGGATTTTTTAAATTTGATATTTGGATTCTACATAGTCTTGAATCATTTTGATGGAGGGGGAGGGGAGTGTAGGATCAAAACCATCAAAAGGAAATCAAAATTGCTTGGTCGATTACTTAAGATGATAAAACATACTTCTTACCTCAGTCCTCTCTGCTTTCATTTGATCGATTTCCATCTTTAAATATATAAGCAGTGCCAGATTTAGTTGATGATTCTGAATGAAAATTATGAAACCACTCAATACCGTAGAATATACAGGGGATGAGACCTACTGCACTCCATGATGGCACTTATCAACCACAGCTTCTTTCTCAATTTAAAGTTCTATTTACAAAAACATTGACAAGATATGGTTTTGACAATATTCGATAGGGATGATAACTTTAACTGCACCATCATGAACGAAGGAACTTGTAAATAATAATACGTAATGTTTTCTGTTATATTTTCTATGTAAAAGTATAATTGAGAAACCACGGCTCGACGTACGTTAAATGTACGTTTGTTGTGAAAATTTCACTCCTTGCGAATCTGAATCTATATTTATTTATTTCATACCAAGTGGTGCATATCGAGAAAACATTAGGTATATTTCTGTGTACTTAATTTTTATATTATAGTGACAACTTCAATTTCCATCTGAATTACTGACATAAATATACTTTAAGGAACTTCCATGGCTTATGGTAAACTTTTGCTATGTTCGTGACTAGTTTTCTCAGCCAGTATATAATCAAGGAATTTAATTTACAAAAATACAAATAAATAAATAAATGATTTTTAAAAAATAATCCAAATAAAACAAATGTTGTTGCCATTTGGTCAGTACAAAATATTTATACTTGAATAAGTGGTTTTGAAATAACTGTTTTTGAAAACTACCTACTCACCAATTTGTTAAAATAAAGAGGTAGACTTGCCTAAGCTTGGACCTGTGAAGGAGAAAGGTCCGTAAGTAATGGTTATATCAATAAATCACATAGATAAGAGGATTAGTTGCTTGGCTCTGGGACTTTGCTGACCTTAGTGTGTAACGTAAGTATTTCGAATGGGGAACAACTTCATTCTTGTCATCGTGGGTGCATGCAGGCTGTTTTATGCCAGAGGTTAACCACGGTAATTGCACCGTCAATCTGGTTTTATGGAGCCAAGAAAACTATTAATAGCAAGCTCCGAAACAGGCGTAGTGTGTGACTGTAATATATTATTCTGTCGGCACAGAGTGAATGTGAGAGCTGATTTTGTTTACAAAAGATATTATAATTTTTTTAACGAACATGACGAAAGGCTTTACGATATTATTTGCATTGTTAATAGTTTGGCACATTTCAGACTAATCGCTTATCGCTAATTGTGATCAGATATGGTTTTAATTAAACGAACAAATAAAGGTAAAAACACTGCTGGTAGTAATCTGTTTTAAAATCTGAATTCATGATTTTATATGAACTGCCCTAAATAATATCGATTTCGTACATCACAGTGTACATTCGTCTGTTGGGCAGGGCAACCTAGTTCAAGTTCGATTCCAATAGCATGTCATGAAGTAAACCATTCCAAGTTTAGACGTGACCACTACACATGAGCAAGTGTAAAATCCTCCTAGCAGTCATGTTTTTATGTAAGGAAACATCACAGCAACGTTCGCTGACGACACTGCAATCCTGGCAGTTGGAGATAGCAATGAAGAATCAATCAGCAAGCTCAACAGATCTGTCTCCAAAATCAGTCATTGGACGTCCAAATGGAGGATAAGGTTAAATGAGGCAAAGTCGGCGAATGTTGATTTCACCAACCAGAAAATCAACTACATCCCACTATACCTCAGCAACTTGGCCATTCCCTACGGGAATGAAGCCAAATACCTAGGCATGACGCTTTACGCCAAGCTCAGGTGGAGAGAACACGTAAAAAAAAGAAATTTGAACTCGTGTTAAAACTTAGAAGAATGTACTGGCTAATCGGCCGAAGATCTGCCATGACCATTGGCAACAAGCTGCTATTGTACAATCAAGTACTAAAGCCAGTTTGGGAGTATGGAGCGCCGTTGTGGGGCTGCACAGCTTCAACCAATAGAGAGATAATCCAACGTTTCCAGAACACCGTTTTACGATGTATCACGGATGCACCGTGGTACTCCCGAAATGATGCCCTCCACCGTAAACTTCGAGTTGACACCGTGGATGAAGTCATTAAAAAGCGAGCTACTGCTCATCTTAACAGACTCAAATATCGTGTAAATGAGGAAGCTGTCAAGCTTCTGAATGTACAACACATGTACATGAACTTGTGTAGGAAGTGATTTTAAAAGTTAAAGAGACATGGGACTAAGTTGTGTACCTTAACCCTGAAATATTTATATTAGTAAATTAAGTCAAATTAATATTGTTAACAAGTTTACTCGGAGCAATTAAAGAGTAAAAAAAAAAAAAAAAAAAAAAAAAAGTTGTGTGTGCGACTTACAATTAAAATGGTTGCCGATAAATTTAATTATTCCTTTATTAAGGATTAATTTAATATGGTTCTAACCCTCTTACCACCACATATAACCATTTGAACCGGCAATAAAATAATAAGATGGTTACGAGCAAACCATTTGCCAACCCAGCTTAAAAAGAAGTTTAACCTTTTCGAAGAATTTCAACAATTCTTCATCGTGATTACATACATTGAAAACAATTTTTTTACACCTACTTTGTTATATAAAATGAAATTTTATATAATATAATGATAAGAAAATGATAATTCCAACATTCTCATCATGATCGTTCTTTCTATCATGATGATTGTTTTCTGATGAATAAATCAACCACTGTAGTTGGAGTCAGATAGGATTTATACTTTATACCATCTGTCATAATGTATGCGTTTGATTTCGATCTTTGTGGAAGTTGAAAAGCTTAGAAATGTTATTAGCTTTCCGACACATTTGAAGCAGACAGAAGTTCATTATTTATGTATTAGATTACTCTGTTCGGGAAACTGGTCTTTGAAATATCATTATCTATCGTGAAAACCTTCGGGAGGAGAGTATTGAAATAAAGTAAAACATCTACTTATTACGCTTCCTTACTCAAATTAATAAAACACTAAACTCTTTGAAACAAAAAAATTATTAGAGCCATTACATCGTTATTATACCAGTTATTACATTACGATTGTCCAAGATCATTACGTGGTTTTGGTCTCACCAGTTACCACTTACACTTTCAATCTGATAGTGTGTGTAGTGTAGTGTTTGACACCGAATATTTAAATCCCACCAGTGATTTTTGACAAAATGAGAATGAGTTTGCGATTTGTTTGTTAGAACTGCTGGAGCTAAATTCTTGAAACTTACCTACATCAAAAGCCACAAGGGACTTAGGTGGCATTCAATTACTGGCATAACTTTCTAGTAACCCTAAAAGTAAAATTAAAGGGCTGAAATATTAGTATATCACAATACTAAAAACCTTTGACGTACGACTGTTATATTCTGTTGGTAATTCATAATTACAATTGCAGTTAATCGAATAAGACCACCCGAATCGGAGGACGATTATCAGTTCGCATCCCTTAGGGTTTCCATTAGTATATAAATTGGTTACAAAATTTCCAACTGTAAGTAGACGGGAGCATTTCGTGAAATGGTTAATGAACCCGGTCTAGATGAGGTGCCTTAATAATTTCAGTTATCATTATGAATCTCTTAATTTTCCACTTCCTGCACAATATTTTGATCCAACAGCTTAAACTCTGAGATAACACACTACCTCCCCAATCAGGGAGGGATCATGATCTCATTGACCATTTCAAGTCGCGAACAAGACTTGTTACTTAGTAATGATTAAACCTAATTGGTTGGCTCCTGAGTGATGAATGAATAAGGCTTTCAACTAGTAATGACCCTGATCAAGCCTTCATAGCTGATATGAAAATGCCAACAAAAGATTACAACCGAAGATCATGTATCAAAGATCTACATAAAAGATTTAGTGATAGAGGTTTTGATATTACTGCTTTGGGAAGTCTGGATGTTCATGATTACAATATTTTCATGTATGGTGTAACCCATTTACGTACAGCTTTACAAACTGTAACTCTCCTGAGGTTTTAGATTAGACAATCAATTTTTTCAAATTCTATAATGTGTTTAAACTAATCTCTAAAAACGGCAAAAAACTAGTAACAAAAATCGTATAATTCGTTTCAAAAATTTCATTTAGTAAAATATTACTAAATTATTACATCTATCAAAAATTAATTTAAAATATCTGTCAAGATTTATTTTCGTTTTTATCTCCTGTTTCTATCTGATGAGCTCTCGCATGAGGCCGAGGGGTCATAAATGTATTTTTTGTAACAATGCAGTATGGAAATACCAATAAAAAACATTCATTATTGGAAATAATCAACAAAAAGCGACATGTTGAGCAAATTAAGTAATGAGACTAATTTCTATTAGATTTTACTGACAGTTTAGACAATTTCAGTTTTGATGAGTAGTAACCTATCGCAGTTTAAAGATATCTGTTGAACATTTCTTTGGTATCCACTCTGTTAGGTAATTGGTTTCCAACTACTAGAGCTTTCTGTTCTTTAATCGGCAAGCACGGGAAATGATGATGATATGATTTGAATTTTCAAAAATCACGTTTCGTTTATTTCCAAAAACTTATAACAAATGAGATTAAAGAAGATTGGGCGACTAGCCAATGATTCCATGGATTCCAGCGATTCCTCTAATGCCAAGAGGTCCAGCAGCAACAACACCTGGGGCAACCAGAGCAGATGTTCCAATTACTGATGAGATGGGAGCAGCTACAACAGCGGAGCTGATTCCGAGAGGTCCAACAATGCCAGCGGTAGCAGCAGCTTGAGAAGCGTGGGCGATAGCGTGAGCTTGCTTACCAACAGCAACCTCAGGAGTGTCAGCGGGAAGAGCAAGTGGAATGCCACCTCCGAGGATGTTTCTGGTTCCTTCCGTCTGCTGCTGGATCAGTTGAGCGTTCTTTGCGAGAGCGACGCTAGCGGTGTCCAGGGGAACGGGAAGTGCATTAGGATTAACCGCCACCAGAGATCTCTTGCGCCGGTTCAGCCACAACAGGTCTCCACTGCCGAGAATGGATCCGTCCAATGCAGGTTTCCAAGATCCGTCCTCAAGACCCCATTGAATGGCGCCGCTTCCCAGAACTGATCCGTCTAGAGCTGGCCTCCATTGGCCGTCGTCCTGTATGCTGAGGAGAGATGGAGCTGCAGCAGCACAGCCGATCACGGCAATCAAAACAACCTGTAAAATCGCAAAAAGAGATCAGTTTATACTGTTCCAGCGAGTAAATGATCGGTACCAGGAAAAAACTGATGAATGTTCTGAATGAAGTGGTTCACACAGTGAATGTACTGTGAACCAAAGTTATCTTCCCCTCAACACTGACGGTTCGTTTAAAGCGTTGAAAAGGATATGTCAATTGCTGTATGTAATAATAAACTGGGTCTGATAGAAAATAAAACTGCGTCTTTATCAGAAAAAGTGTTGGTTTGAGTGAATTTGAGGTTGGAAAATGATGAAATAACATATTGTCAAAGCAAATATACAGTTGGGCGTGAGGATTTCGTTAAATTATGGAAGGGTTGGAAACATGAGGTAGAGAAATTTGGATATTGCAACATTTGGAAACAATAGATACATTGTTCCAATTCAATAAATCAGAGTATTTTCGCTAAATGTGTGAAGATTAGGCATATTTAGATACAGTTTTCGTTTGCACAAAAAGTAAAATACTAAAACCACAGCCCTCAAAACCACTTGATGGTTGACCGATGTTTCTGAAGACGATTGAAAGAATTAGAATGTTGAAAAGGATAAATAGTAAGTACCTATGTAAATTCATATTTCATTATATTAGAAGCCGTATTAAAATAATGAAATCTACTTTGGGACCACTTAATTTTGTAGAAAAAATTAATAAATGTACAACGGTTAAATGTATAAAAACATTTTCACTCACACTAGAGTACATGTTGATTGTTGGTTCACCTCCTTTGACTAGGACTGTGTTCGATTACTGTTTGTCACGAGCCTCTTTTATAACAGTGAATAAGAGAAGTAGCGGGGAACGCATGTGTAGGTGTTGGGAGTAGGGAATAGCTGAGCTAATTTTCATGCATGTGTCGCGAGAATAATTAAATCTAGGACTAGTTGCTTGAACTGATCAACTTACCGCGAAGAGTGGATTATGTGAACGTGGGCACTTCTCGGGAACAAGGAGTCGGTGAGTCTCATGTCTCCTTGATAATTATTGAAACTAACTTCCCGTTTTTATTTATTTTATTTTTAATAGCAACAAAGAAAATATGGAATGAAAAGAGGATGAATGTGGTGATTTAGTGCTAGTGATTATATTTTACATTGACAGGAATGGAGAAAATTGAGGCAGTATGGGAGAAGAAAGTTTAGTGAGAAAGCATTGTGTAACTCTGAAAAGATCATCGTAACTCGAAGCAACAATACCAAGTTGATTACTCTTTTAGGATTTAAAGTGTATGCCAAGTTCACTTTAGTTTGACAATTTAATGGCAATAAAAGAATTTATAAAGCAACACTGACTAGTACGGCAGCTATTGAATAATTAAATCTTGTATGCAATAGAATGTGTAAGGATTATATGTAATTGGCGAGAACCAAGTTAACGATTTTTAATCGTGTTAATCATTTCTCAATCCTGTACTACTGCTAGCTGCTAATTAACCCCAGAGAAACAAACGAGACAACATTTGAAAAGTGACACGCAACATAAGTTAGAGTCAGTGGTACGGCGGTTAGGAACATTTCCAAGTTAAGTAGCCCTATTAGTAACTATTTTGTTCTGTTGGACGCTTGAACAATCCATGCATAAACCATTGATGTTAACATTGCCGCACCTGTACCGCAGTATCTAATGAAGACTATAACCAGATCATTACTTATTTGTAGACTTACAATTGCCTCAAACGAGTTGACTATTTAGCAAGTGATACAAGTTCAATAAACCAGCATAATTAATTTCATTAATGACTTTGAGACATTTTTTTTGGGAAACTTCATCAAGTATTTATCACTTATTTGGAGTGTGAAGTAGCGAAGTGGTTGTTCTTTGAGTGGTAACAGTATTAATATTTTCGTTTCATTAGCCTAGTTGGGTAGTTAAGGGTTTTTTCGGTACGAATTAAATACAAACTAGATCACTCGCGAGAAAATTGTGGAAACCCATTTCGAACAAGAGAACGGAAGTTAAAAAAAATGTTGTCTATCTTTATAAAAATAAATGGGTTATGGTAAATCGATTTCGAAAGATAGGCTAACATCATAACGATCGATAAATAATGTTGAAAATTATTGTTTGTTACAAATGAAATATTTAACCCCCGAATATTGAAACCATCTATTTTAGAAATGGAGTTTTTCATCAACTTTCATTTTCTTCAACTTCAGGTGACTGGTGAATTTTCGAAATCAAAAAGAAACAGTGAGAATTCAGCTCATTCAGGATGGAATCCACTTGCATTTGTCTCACGATTTTAAGGAGAGGCTTTTTAAACTACCTGTAAGGACTGTAAGACTTCCTAGGATTTATAATCGCTCAGCTGATTTGGATGGAGCTCACCTTTCGATCGCCGTCCGAAGCTCTTCTCCTGAACTACCAGTATTCCTATTAAAAAACGCATCACTCATGCACAAAAATACATAGATAATTCTATTGAAACAGGATCTTCCATAGAGGTTGAAACAGCAGGTGTATAATGCACATTTTGGTTTATTATTCAATAATAAACCATCGTAATCGCTCTTGAAAAAAAAAATTTTAACCCCCCTGAAAATTTCATGGTTTACGTTTCAAAGGGTGTAGAATCAAAACCTGCAATAAAAGTTGTTCCTTCCGTCCGCCGTACGCCGTACGCACGTTTTCTCCCAAACGGCTGGAACAAACTCTGAAATTTTCAGGAAAAATCAATATTGGTCCGACAACGCCCCAATTAATTAGCCAGCACTCTTACTTAATTTAAAATGCCCTTTAAGGGTTGTCAAAGTTTTGTAAAATCCCTAAAAACCTCAAAAAAGGTCAAGGCGGCCTAAATTTGGACTTTTTTTTTAGAACTTTCCATGAGGAATCGAATGAGCCCTTCCCCAGTCCGTAGCTCAAACGGTGGGATTATGGTGGCAACATTTGCGTTATTTTGGTTTATTATTGTTTTCGTTTTGATTGCAGTAACCTAGTGATGTAGTGAACGTGGATACTGGAGTGAACTCCTAAAAGGGTTTATAGCCGATACACGGGTTGAAGCATTCTGATAACCATAAAAAACGCTGCAAATTCTTCCACTGAAGTTTATTATTCAATTGGCTTGCGTTCATGATTTGAATTTATACTAGCTTTGGAGTGTGCGTGTAGTGTGTAAATAATTGAAGTATTCTGATAACCATAAAAAAACGCTGCAAATTCTTTCACTGGGGTTTATTATTCAATGCTTCATGATTTGAATTTCTACTAAGCTTTGGAGTGTGCGTGTTTCACAGGTGATAGAGCGATTATTGAAATTCAAATCATGAATCATTTAATAATAAGCCCCAGTGAAAGAATTTGAGGCGTTTTTTTAGATAATTTTATTCACCAGAATGCTTTTTTAGCATCTATAGTTGAAAATTTTTCGATTTTTCTATACAAGTTGCAGTGTGAAATGCTGTACCAATATATTTTTGTTCAACTGTTGCAGATCTAAGCAGATCTTTAGTTCAATGTCTCGTTTTTCAACAATAACGAATGAACTGAAAAAGTCCTTGACTCCTGACTCCTTGATCTATCTAACAATCCCATTCCGTTCCTATTTTTGTGGTCAATGGCTTGAATAATTTTATGGGCACTCTATGACTTAGTTGGAATTGTCCTTTATAACCTGCTTTCATTTGTATATCATAAATAGCACTTTTGATCTCTCCTAACTTATTGTCAACTAAATGCGAAAATCGTTAAAATGAATATTTTTCAGTGCTGGGACAAACTCAACAGAGGCTATTCTTTTCATAAGATCAAGTTTTTCGATTATTTCCCAACTATTGTAGTACAGCTGGAGTTTTTTTGAAGTTTCTACGACCGTGAAATCGATGATCTGTTTATTATAATAAGTTATTGATAATTATCAATAGGTACTTAGCACGGGAGTGATTTTTTCCCTGTAAGTTCAATAGTGCCATTGTAGTTTTTCAAAATTAAAATGAATTTCATCCAACAGATTTGTTCTAAATCCTAGTTGCTTGTAAAGGGGGAGTGAGAATACACTGGTATCAGCTCAACTGTCTGATCGAGCATACAAATATCTGTTATTTACATGCATTTCCAAGTTCCACTTATCATTTTTAACATAACAATTGATCAGAGTCACTTTCCTCAACTTCTCTAACCGTTCCCACTTGCTTTGATGTTGATGTAGGTTGTTCCGAATGGGGGCCTTTCTTCTTGTTTGGATAACGGTGCCCTTCGTTTTTATTCTGTTTCGAACTGCTTACTTTGGAAAAGTGTCCGATTTGTTTGCATGTTTTGCATTCGTGAATGAATGCCGGGGATTTTGCGATAGTGTTATTGGTAACCACATTTTGAAAACTTTCGTCGTTTGTTTGACAACATTTATTGATTTCCCTCAGCCTTTTTGTAATATTGTAAGTTGCTTTTCACTGTGAGTTCACTTGCTTTGATCATACTCACGCATTTTCCCAACTCGAGGTCTCTCAGTAGACATTCCTTAAAAATTTATTGGTTGCCTGTAATTATACGATCTCTCACTAAGTCTTCGCGAAGTGTTTCAAAACTTTATGAATTTGCTTTGCTGTTTGAGATCGGTGATACAATCATCAAACGATTCTCCATGATTTTGATTACGCTTGCAGAAAACATTGCGATCTACTGTAATGTTTTTCTTCACTACGTTTCAAATATATTTAAAATTTCTTCGTAATATTTTGTCTGTTCTTCAGTTTTGTTGAAAGTGTTATAGCGTTCCGGTGCCTCTTGACGCTACACATGTAGTTATTCGTTGCACTGGACTTCCTTCGATCTAGATGTAAGACCGGACGCAACCGCGTATACGAAATATACATATTTCGTTTTTCTCTTTCCATTTCTGGAAGTTATTGTCAATTTTTACTCGAAAGGATAACGGGTTTGGAGCTTACAAGTTCTGCATAATCAAGGTCAAGAGGCTCACGTTGGCCGTATCACCACATTATATATAGTTGATTAACGTCCAACACATCGCGGTTGACTGCCTTTATTCCAATAGATGTTCATGTGCAGAGCTAAGGTCAAATGATAATGATACCGCCTAGAGGTCAATCCCCACAATTCGTAACCATTTCATGTTTTGTAGGTTAAGGCAGCCCTACGGACTCCGCAAGACAAAAGATAATGATAAAATAATTGAGTAAAGAATACTGAGGAATATATAAACCCAAGAAAAGTTGTGTTTTTATTGAAAAGAAAATTCCTGCACAAATGCTAGCAGAGCTGTATTGCGTTTCAGCTTTCAGTCCCAATTTAGGATAATTTATACAGTTTATGACCTTTTCAATAGCTTTGTCATACGAAATACATATGAGCTTACAGAAAAAACGCTGCAAATTCTTTCACTGGGGTTTATTATTCAATTGGCTTGAGTTCATGATTTGAATTTCTACTAAGCTTTGGAGTGTCCCTGTTTCACAGGTGATATAGCGATTATTGAATTTCAGGAGATATGCATAGAGAACGTAAATCTGTTCTCAACCAAAATACCTATTCGGATTGATCAGTTGATCATATTTGTGTGCCTCCTGAAAGTCAATAATCGCTCTACCACCTGTGAAACACGCACACACCAAAGCTTAGTAGAAATTCAAATCATGAGCAAGCCAAATGAATAATAAACCCCAATGAAAGAATTTGCAGCGTTTTTTTTATGGTTATCAGAATACTTCAACCCGTATATATCACCCATAAACCCTTTTAGACGTTCACTCCAGTATCCACGTTCACTACATCACTAGGTTACTGCAATCAAAACAAAAACAATAATAAACCAAAATAACGCAAATGTTGGCACCATAAATCGGGCCATACATTGGGAATGGTTTGAGTTACGGACCTGGGGAGCGGCTCATTCGATTCCTCATGGAAAGTTCTTTAAAAAAAAGTCCAAATTTATGCCGCCTTGACTTTTTTTGAGGTTTTTGGGGATTTTACAAAACTTTGAAGACCCTTAAAGGGCACTTTAAATTAAATGAGAGTGCTGGCTAATGAATTGGGGCGTTGTCAGACCAATATTGATTTTTCCTGAAAATTTCAGATTTTTTGCACCATCCGTTTGGGAGAAATCGTGCGTACGGCTAACGGACGGAAAAATGTTTATTGCAGATTTTGATTCTACACCCTTTGAACGTAAACCATAAAATTTTCAGGGCTGGTTAAATTTTTTTTTTTTTTTCAAGAGCGATTACAATGGTTTATTATTGAATAATAAACCAAAATAGGAAACTGCATAATTAAACGAGTGTGGTTTATCTGAACGAAACAAGTCTTAATTCAACCAGAAAGGGATGTTTCAATCCTTCCGAATAACCAATTATAAAAACCAATACAGTTATTATCCTTATTTTGCTGATGTTTGTAGGCATCGTTTTTTTGAGTGAATCTGGTGCTACACAAAAATTAAATCTTGATCAAGGCATCAATCCTGAAAAATTGACGGTTACTCTCTGCCATTAAAATGTCTATTTCCCCGAGAAAAATCTGTTCTGCTCCCTGCCACTCAAAGATGGATAATGTAAACAGGAGCTTATTGTGCTAAATGTCAAATGCGTAAGTTCAAAAGCTAAGGAGCTTATGTAAGGGTGTTCCGTAAATGCATCAGAGACCAGTCTAGGCGTGTTCCTTGCAGTCCAGATATTCCAGTCAAGGTTGAGAGTTTGACCGTTACCCAAGGGCAATGGTGCCACTTCCTCCTGGAGAATAGCAATACTAATTTTCGGGCTGTTACTGTGGTAAATCCTTCCATCGTTAACGACAAAACACCTCGATTAACAAATTTGGCACACAAACCGTTCAATCAAAATGATGAAAGCGGATTATTGAAATTCGGCTTTTGAGTAGCGATGAACTTAAAACATTCACCTCCTTCCTTACTTTTTAAAACATTCAACTTTTTTGAAATTTTTCAAAATTATAGTATAAATAAAAATCCTAACTTCTTGAACAGCGCCAGCTGAAATCACAATCAGTACCAACTTAACTTACACAAATATTTTATCAAACACCTCAAGAAAGTTTCAGTTGCGCAACGCGAAAATTTGTATGAATTTTCAAAATCAATACAATTTTTCCCCAATATTTTCAATGTTTTATGTTACTAACTAGTTTACTCTGCAATTTCCAGTTTAGGGTGATGAAATAAGAATGGGGTTAACAGTCATTCTCATCATTCAAAAGTACATCTGAACTCCTGTTGTTCAAAATCTGCTCTTTCCTCTATTATTCGCATAATTGTATGGTGGAAAAAAATAAAAAAACTAATCGGGTATATCAAGTACTTCATGACCAAAACCCATAAGGCTCTAGTGCTATCATTTTCATCACTGATAAAAGGTTTGTTGTCAAATTTAAGAACTAATATTTAACCTAAATATGTAAATTAGTGCTTGTAAGTATACTAACCGTTGAAAAGTTTGTACAAACCGTGAGATTTTCCTTATTTGAAGAATTTGTAAAGCCGTGAAAACTTCTTAAAAACTCTTAAAACGTTAACTGTTAAAAAGTTCGATCTGAATAATTTAAAATGGGATTTACATGAACATAATCAACCTTAATTATCAAAACATTTATATGGATAACAATAATTATATTGTTATTAATTATTAATACCATGATACCAATATCAACAGTACCTACCTATTCGATCGGACCCTTATAAGAACTTGGTAGTTTAAACACAAAACTATTATTGTAGTTTAACAATAATAGCTAGGCATAGTTGTCTCTGGGCTTCAATTTTAATGGGAATCCCGTTATTAGAATCACACCGTCATTTTTGTCGAAATGATACTGGAGAACTAATAATAACATGTGCAGGTGAAAGGTTCTCAAGTACATGGCAAGTTTGTCGTAAACCTCAGCCAGCTGTAGAACAGAATCTATATAACAGAATAGAACAGAATCTATATAACTTATTTCGTATGGGAAAATTATTCAAACGATCTCAGAGACATGGATCGTAGAACATAACGGCTAAGAAATAAATGAATGGAAAATGACCGAGGTGCAGTTGATAACCGTTGATCTTATCCTATGTTATAGAACAAAATGGTTTATAATAAATGTTTTAATTTGAATAGCTACTAAAGGGAAAATATCCTCTGTTAGCCGTAGGGACGGAGTTTCTACATTACATTTTTGAAATTGTCAGGTCTTCAAACTTGAATCAACCTATTTGAGGGGTTAAAATGTTTTCTGTTGTACGATTGAAAAATTAAACGAATAGTTTTACAGAGTTATTGTTGATAGAGTCTACTATGAATCAGTTGGTCAACCATTACGGTACCATAGCTTCGGATTTCAAAGTTTGACCTTGAGATTACTGGGAATACCATCGGCGGTTACTCTCAGCTTCCGACCCTTTATGAGTGATCCTATTACAGACTATCCAGCCTGGTTCAAAATGTGCACTGAAGCCCATCATGACTCCGCCCCCCTCTTCGGCAAATGCGACGGTAGTTTTAAGCGGATTTTCAGTAGATGGGATTGTTTATAGTAAGGAGCGGAACGGAGGGAGAAGGGGAAACATTTTAATGTCCCTCGCGGGAGTTCTGCAGAGCATTGAAGCTCTATACAAGCGAAGTTACGGCCTTTCCCAAGTCGAGAGCCCTGCAGCGGGAAATCGGACCTCTGGGCGACATAATTTGTTGTTTGCGGGGGGGAAAAGCGCATGAGAGAGTTCTATACTCTGATTTATACAATGATAGGAATCTCTTTCGTTTGTTGGATTTTCTTTTATGAACAGAATGTTCGATACCAGATTGTGCTTTTTTTAGACCGTCTCTCTCCCTCTTTTTTTGCTGGGATTTCATGTCACTACACTTTGATATTGGTATAAATTACACTGTATTAGATAGATAGATAGATAAAACATGCTTTATTAATTATAAGTATACAATTTTACAGAAGATAGAAAAATGAAACATGCGATAATCGTGGCCCATAGGGCCATCCGATGCACCAAAACACCCACAAACGAACCTTATGCACAATAAATAAATAAATTTCTTTATATAACATTTATATCCAGAAGTGACTGACCTTTATTTTATTAACTATCTCTTCTATTGTTATTTGCTTTCATAAGATTTACACTTTGTTTGTATTGGGACTTGAATTCTTTGTAATAATCACTTTGTGATTTTATACAATAAACTATTTACTACTTGCTACTACTACTACACAATAAATAAATAATTCTTCCTCACACATATCACAACTATGATACTGGGACTTCTATAGACCAACAAATATAAATGAAAACCTGATGAAACACCGATGGCAAATATAATCTGATAACAAATTATGTCATATTATTACTATTATTAGTATTATTAAATGACAGTGCATCCTACGTTTTGGGGTCTACAATATTTAAGTTAGGCTCTATTAAATCCATACTCAATTATGATTCTATACCTCAGGGCCCAAGCAATTCTATAATATCTTATCAGCCTTGAGTCACCCTTCTTTAGCAATTCTAGGTATTCATGCCTGTCTAATTCCACCTTAACCAAATGCCTTCTCCTGACCTCACATAAAGCCGAGCACCTCCCGATGAAGTGATAGCTGTTTTCTACTTCCCTACTACTACATATGTCGCACTCTTGGTTTTCAGAGTCATAGGGCCTTTATTTCAGGGTTAACAGGTCTTACAGGTAACAGGTCTTACTTTATTACACTTTATTACAATAAAGTGGGTGGTAAAATTAATCAACCGAAATAATCTATAAGTCTCGATGTATTGAAAACAACTTGATCCGCTTTTTCACCGCTGCTCTCTCCCGAAGGCCCGGAACTTCGACAGAAAAAAGAACGTCTGCACTTATGACGATCGAATCAGCGACGATAATCGCAACGGAATTTTGTTTTCAAGAGTTCCTATTGAAGTCAAGTTTTTCATAACTTTCGTTACACATTCGTGAAGCGTAGATAGGTGTTTCATCTTATCTAGTTAATTTCAGTAGTTCCATTCGATGTACAGTACCTATATTCTACTGCTTTCGGTATTTAGTTATAAGTTTTTATTCCGCGTTGAGGAGAAGTTAAGTGTTAAGAAGTCATAATAAATTCATTAGGTATAAGTAAAGTTATTAAAAATTTCATGACGAATCATACTTTTTAAACATCTAGTTATTCACAGATTTGAAGTTACACTGATCAACTGAAGGGTCCTTGTAGCTAATTTCTTTCCTAGTAGATCTATGGAGGTGGAATGTTATAAATGGAAGCTTTTTGAGGCATCTGGAACACATTTACAAGGTACGTGAGCGCTGAGTTTTGAACATTTATCACAGACTACGTCTAATAAACTGTTTTATAGGCTTCAAGAGGCTTCCTTATAATTGCTCAATTTACAACCTTGTTGACATGTGACCAAAGCGACTAAATGAATTTCAGGAGGCACACAAATATGATCAACTGAACAATCCAAATAGGTATTTTGGTTGAGAACAGATTTACGTGCTCTATGCATATCTCCTGAAATTCAATAATCGCTCTATCACCTGTGAAACACGCACACTCTAAAGCTTAGTAGAAATTCAAATCCTGAACGCAAGCCAATTGAGTAATAAACCCCAGTGAAAGAATTTGCAACGTTTTTAAAATTAGCTTAGCTTGGTGTTGAATCATTTCAAGGAATAATAATACGTAGACATAGAGTGATTTTCGAAGGATTATAGAATACAGAAATTACAATTTGCTTCGTTTTACTCTCTCAACTTACTCAAGATCTTCAAGTTCATGCTGAAGTAGATAAATACCCAGACCGATCGTCGTCACACCGTTTTCTGGATTTCTCCAAGACCATGGTATAAGGATATACTCTTACTTTCTTCTTCTTAAGTATTGTTATCGTTTAAGTTACTGGTGGGAAAAAAGGTTTCAAGCGGATTTCTGGGAACCGATTGATGAAACTTCTAACTACAGGTGTGCGAAAATTATTTACGTTGATTCCCATCTATGGACGGTTTAAAATGCATCACGAGGTGAACAAAACGAATTTTTATTTTATTCAGAACAACATTTAGGTAGTTCAACATTGTTGGCTCAAATAAGTTGGATGGAGAAGTTTCAACGTAATATAGCAACAAATTAACTGAATTTGCAAACAACTGTAGTGTGTCTTTTAGTATTCCTTTGTTTAACTCCGAAATCCTATCAAAATTGAAGATCTCGTTGATTGGCCAGGACGTCTGCAAATTACCAGTTGAACCTGTCCTCCATTTGAAAAGTTTTGTGACTATTTTTGCCCCGACTCCTGTCAGCGACTCATTATGCGGGGAAGGTAATAAAGGTAACTCATTAAGTTGCACCTCCCTGTTCACAAGGACGTCTCGAGACGCGGAGGCCGCGTCCCGCATCCGATTAGTATTCTGCTCTAGAGAAAGAAGGAAAAGCTCCTAGGAGACCTTTCAAAAGGTCCTACCCATCGGGGGAGACCCGTCTAGAGCTGTTATTAAAGAATACAAAACAATCTTTGAAACGGCTGCGGACTGATGGATTGTGGGAAAAAATAAAAGAAAAATAGGTCTAACGTGCAGGCATTAAATCTCCTTGACATCCTGAATGATTATTATCCTGGCCAAGTTCATCGCAGATTTCAGTTGCTCGTGGGAAAAGTCGAGGTCATGACGATTATTAACATTTTTCAACGCAATCCGAACCCGCTGTGCGATTGCTCAACAGCATCGAGATGATTGTTGGAATTTATCATAATCTTTTTCTTCGTGGTTTCCTACATTTAGAAACATGATTTGATGTATCTTCAAAAGTTGTCATATTGAGAAGTGAACATTTTAAAAAATTGAACCTCGTTTCAATTTTTAGAAACATAACTCACCTATTGAAGGGCACAAGTGTTATTAAAATTTGTTAACAAGTCGATGTTTGACAATCTATTGTGGTTATTATTTTAGTTACCAACGAAAATTCGAACGAGTCCTCAAAATGTTATGATTTAAGTAACTTTTAGGAAATAATGTGCCTTTGAGTAATAATTTCAATTTTTGTTTTTTATTTTAAAGAAATAATACAATGGTATTTATACTAGTTTTTTGCCATACATTTGAGAAGGTACGTACAATTTTTGTGTACAAAGATTTATTACATGGAAAAATTCACTTATACATATAATATACAGTATAATTTATGAATAGTTTTTATAATCCAATTTGAGAACTTTCAAACGAAGTTGGGAACTTTCCAAACCGAGAATGATTTAATCCAACCATTTTTTAATGCAAGTAAAAACTGTAATTACTCTCAAAATAATTCTAAAAAGCATCAGTAAAATAAAAAAGCTCATTTTTCTTTAAAAAAATATCATTTTGAGGAAAATCCCAGTAAGAATTTTAACGAGGGGGTTCAAAGCTGCTATTTTTTTTAGCTGCACGTCCATCATCCAATTTGTACAATCAGCAGATGAAATAGTGAGAATGATTTGAGCTATTCCCTCACTTAGAACGAGATCCTGCTCTTACACAAAGAACGTTTCTCAAGTTAAGATTAATTATTTATACGAAAAACGTGATTTTTAAATTTGCTTTACAAATATTTTGTACAGTTATTTTGATCCTAATTAAATGTTTGATTGACGTTGGTAAACTGTCGAATTTCCTGTTTCATCTTCGCTTAAATCATTCTTACTTTGAAAAATTTTCAGTTCGGTTTGAAAAAATCCCAATTCGAAAAAGGCATAAGCCGAAATATAAAAAAATAGTTTATGTTGTGTGTTATTGTTTTTTCTAAAACTAGTCTGACTCCCTCAACTGTTCTACTGGGGCTAAATTAACATCACGTAACTATCTTTTATGTTTTGGCTACTGCCTTGTCAAAACTACGAAAGAGAATGGTTATTTTAGGAGTGATTAATGACTCCAACAGAGTAGCACAAGTTACCTAGGGATGTTGCAGTTTGCTTATAGTTTCCTAGTATTTGCCCGTGATAGATAGCGTGCACCTAAAATGTTGAATGAACTTTTCCAGATTGTTATAGCATCCTTGTATTTTCTTGGGGGTTCATTTTATGAAAAAGTTTGATACCAAAATAATAATTAAAAGTAGCTTTGTGGGGCATGGCGTGACAAGAGTCTTAGGGATAGACCTTCATAAGATACTTCACTGAAGCATGATGGCTGTTTACCCTCAAGTTGAGTTGCGTTGTACATATAATACACAATATAAACTTTGAAAATGATGGAAAAATGTGAAAATTCGCTCAAGACAACTTTTGTTATTCTCAAAATATAGGTAACAATGAAGATGAGATAATTTTTCAGACACTTGTTCATTGATTAGAGTTATATGAATTATATATCAGTATGATGTTAAATATTTCTTCCTTAAAATAATTGCAGATCTGTTATCCGATAAGCTGGAGACCAAAGAGAAAAAAAAGCTTTCGAAAAACAAGTGAGGAATCAGAACAAAAGACGAAAACAAACAAGGATTTTCCGTGTGGACCGCTTGAGTTAAATTGAAATACCTATTACACTGTTAACTAAGAGGGAATATTTATTTTTCCTTATTTGCAATGCACGCTTCTCATCCTGTGTTTTTCTTTCACTAAAAGTGAGGTGGGTATGCTTCACTCGTTTCAACGATTACAGAAGGGAAGAACAAACATACCGGTACGAATAGCTCGTGAATCAAGAATACGGGATAAACAGAAGAGGGAATGGAAGTTGATGTAGAACTCGTAACGAAAATGAATCAACCAACATGAAAATAAGTTAATTCAAAACACTGTTAAGTGAATCAAGTTGACCCCTTCCTTCTCCTCTCCTCCATTGGGGATATGTTAATCACTTACCGTTGCCAGGGGAATTTTTAAGCCCGGAAATAGTATTTACGCCATCAGAAAATCTTGGGAGCCCCACCTTTTTAGCATAGATAATTACCAGTAAACAAAATTTTGAATTAATGTTTTCGCTTCCCCACTCGATTTTCCCCATCAAATGCCTTAAATGTTAAATATCAATTATATTGTTGCAGAGCTTATTCAAGAGAGCATTTGTTTGTAGGTATTGAGCAAGTTGAGGGATTGTGGTTTACTATCTACCCCTACACAGGCGTTTTTCAATTTTGAAGTGTATTGATGGTGTAATAAGCAAAAAGTAAATAAAAGTCTGCCCGAAAAAACTAGCTTAAGTCATCAGTATCTAATACTGTTCTAGCGATAAAAATGGAGTAGCAAACTGTATATTTCCATGAAAATAATGAGTTGCACAGTCAAATCGATTTCGAGGGTTATGTCATCATCAGTAACAAATATGAATTTAGTCCGTATATAACGTTGTTTCCGATGGTACATGCAGTTTTAACTTTGCGTTAACTCTGTAGGCAGTTATTTCAGAGAACAAGGTGAACGACTCAAACACACATAAAAGGAAAAAACCTTAAAAGTAAAAATACTGGAAAATCCCTCGTTTGAAAAGAAGTCTCTAAAGGCAAGTTTTGTATTAAATTAGAATTATAATCGAATTTTCAAGCGTGACTGATTTGTGACGGGACATTTTTGTGTCTTGCATAGTTTAACAATTCTTGTAAGCCTTTTCCGAGTTTCAAGGAAATTATTGAAACCGTGGCCCCCCACGGACTTTCAACGAGTAGTTAGTCAAAACAAGCGGGAACTAGTAAAATTTCGGCAGTTAAGTTCACGACTCCGCATTTCATGAATGAAGAATGATGATTATTAATCGTCTGTAAACAATTGCCAATCCTTCCACGATCTTCTCGTTTCCGTTAGGATAATGGTTCAGCCAGATTGAAAATTACATGTCATCAAACTAATTTATGACGAAGCCCTCGCTGCCGTACGAATTTTAATACCATCATTGAAAGCGACGCTGGCCTTGATAATGTTAGACCTCACCATCTATTTTAATAACCGCACAACATCGTATTAATGAAGTTCGAGCGATCGACAGGTGGCCTTGTTGAATCAATTTTCACCGAATTGTTTATACAAATTGGTTTGAGTTTTGAAAAGAATGTAGATACATTTTACTGAGAAGTTCGAGTTCGGTTTTATGATAGTCTGAAACGGATTTGTATCGAGTTATCGTTTTAATCAAGTTTTTGTTGTCCCACACCCTCCTGGAGCAGTTTTAATAGGCGCCTCTCTGTGACGAAGTCGTGCTGCAGAGGGACGTCCTAAAAATCGGGGGAAAGAAATCTAGGATAAAAGTTAGAAGTACTTTATCCACACATGTAACAAAAGCTGCCTCCTGAGTACAGTGGTACTTTACAACCATGATATTCCAACTTAATATACCGTAAAATTAGGAGGTAGCTATATTGTAATAAGACCGTATAATAACTGAAATGCTTTACAAAACGTAATCATTCCGTTGCGGGTTCCAATGGTTACGGGAAACGGTAAATAAAGCTGTCGCATTGATGAAAATATTGATCTATATCGATAAGCTACCAAATTACTTGAATAGAATTTAAAAAAAAAAAAAAAAAATGCATTCACAGAGTTATCAAAAGATAAGGACGCTCAGATTTACCCAACGCGTCAGGATTTGACAGCCTTAACGCCTCAGTCATTTATGTTTTTTTTTAGGAATGATAATATCACAAATCGTATCAAAACAACTTAATCATATGATCCACAACATCGTTGGATGATTCAGCAGGGAAAATATTCCAATTCTTCGGTATTACGTGAAGCATGTGTTAATAGAATACGTGTAACAAAACTTGATATTTTGCTTTGTTTGCAACAAGCGACGTTTTGGGCACTTGCAGAAATCAAATGATAGGTCATTATCGGATGCGATTCTTTAAAGAGGGATTGAAATTAAAAAACGATGTTCCTTATCGAACAACAATAGTGTTCATTGAGCGCATTTAGCCAACGCGCAAAAATGTCATATTTGGCTTCTACTTAAAAAATTATGGGGCGTTAAAACGTTGCATTTGAGCATTTATTGTGTATGACAAAATTATATGAGTTTGTATTGAACGGTATGTACTCAAAAACCCCTAAATTACGAGTATTTTTCACAGAAACTGGATGAGTGATGCCAAGGTACGTAGGTACCATTAGTAAATGATAAGGACTACCTAGGGTGAACCTAATATGTACGATTAATGGGACGATTGGAATTTTGTTTTAAAGGGTTCCTTACCTTCGAGTTACGTGGATATCAATCACAGGATACCCTCATAATCGTCCAACTTTTATATACAGTCATTTAACTTCTAATAAACTTGAGTTCGCGACCATCAGGACGTGCTAGGCGACGTACACTGGCCGTTAGCATAAATTAGAAGAGCTCTACTATGGCTACGTGGTTTTGCTCATGTTTCCTTGGCGACCTTCAAAATAAAGGAGTACACTGAGTTTTTTAGACCTTAACTACCTCAGGTGGACAATTACCTCGTCTCATTAGGGTAATTTTCATCTGGCTTGCAAGGTTGTGTATTTCAAGGTTCACTCAGTGAGATATCATAGCTGAGAAATTGCTAAGGAAGTTATGAAACGAGGAAGTCAATAACCGGGTAATAGTAAGTAGAAAACTTACCATTTTATAGTGGTTCTGATATTATCATTCCCGATTAATCAACTTCATAAAGACGCTTTTATGATGACAATGCGTAACTTTAGAGTTCATATTGATTGTTTTAGTAGGTAGGTGGTGGTAGTGTCATAGGTGGTTTTCTTGAAAATTGTTTTTGATTGGCTTTTACTCGTTATTTACTTTATGGGAAGAAAAGAGTGGGTGGGGCTGAAAACGCGAAATATGTTTTTTTTAATTCGTGAAGTTTTGAGCCATTAATATTCAGATCAAACTAAACATGATAGTGCTGTCCTACTTTGGCATCTGTACGTGCTATATTCGTATGTAAAGTACATGATATCAAGTACTGATAGCAATTCATCCGGAAAACATAAAACCAATGGAAGGAGATCAGAAGATGTAATAACCCTAGTAAACGTAATAGAAGATGAATGAAAGACGATTAAATCGTATTTCAAATTTTGGTTTGTCACAGTTTATTAACGTGTGTATACTTTGACTGGTATCAGATCGCACAACCTTACACGTTCAGCATAATTGATTATGTACACTCAGGTCAGCTGTTTCAGAATTTGTTGTTCTTAGTTACGGTGACTCCAAGGCAGAATCAGTAATATTTCACCACCAGTGACTCCTAAGCAGCCCAGGGGGTGGCCACAGCGAGAGCAGTAAATATGTACACTCTACTAAAATACTGGTATATTACTCGTAAAATAAATTTGTTCGGTGGGTAGGAAGTCAGGTAATGAAAAATTAGCAACTGATGTTTTGGTTTGATCCGTATAAGGATCCGGTTGATTTATTGACTCGTCGACTATGAATAAGAGGGGTAGATGCTATTACAATTTGGAGTGGTTGGATATTTACATTTAGTAAATTATTATTTCAGGTCACGTGTTACAGTCTTTAGAAATTGTAGATAATTGGGGTATTATTTCCAATTTACCACCAGTGGGTCCTAGCAACACCAATGGGACCAGCAAGACCAAGGGGACCAGCGGCCCAGGCGTTAGCAGTCCAAGGAGCGGCAGCCCAGGGAGTGGCGACAGCACGAGCAGCAATGACGGGAGAAGCGATAGCAGCATGAGTAGCCCAGGGAGAAGCGATGGCAGCAGGAGCAGCAGCGATCAAACCAGGGTGACCAGCGGTGATAGCGGCCTGGTTAGCGTGGGCGATAGCGTGAGCCTGTTTGCCAGCAGCAACTTCAGGGGTGTCAGCGGGGAGAGCGAGGGGGATGCCACCTCCGAGGATGTTCCTGGTTCCTTCGGTCTGTTGCTGGATGAGCTGAGCGTTCTTGGCGATGGCGGTGATGGGCTCGTCGAGTGGGACGGGGAGAGCGTTGGGGTTGACGAGGGCGACGGACCTCCTCCTGCGGCTCAACCAAGTCAGGTGTCCGTCTCCAAGGACGGATCCATCGAGATGGGGCTTCCAAGATCCATCTTCGAGTCCCCACTGGATGTTTCCATCACCCCAGACGGATCCGTCCAATTCGGGTCTCCACTGACCATCGTCAACAACCTTAAGGAGCACGGGGTTAGCGGCTACACAGCCAACCAAAGCCAACAAAGCAATCTGAAATCATAAATTCGAAGTTGAATATTACCAGATCACAATTGAAAACGAATTCTAACCCTAGGATAACATAATTTATAGGAACAGTTGTAATCCAAGCATATCTACGTTTTCGACAAGTTGACCCAAAAATTAACATGGAACATGTGAAAATAGGATGCCTATTGTCTTTTAAATGTAATTTTGCATTCTTACATTGACATAAAAATTATATGGAAAGAAAAACGTTGCAATGGAGGATAGGTTTATTATTTTCCCCGGAGGTAAATCCTCGGCATGATACACAAGGTTTTTCTGGAAATACCTGTGTTTAGCCTTCCACCATCGGAAAATCAAATGGCGATTCAGAAAAAAGTATCATTTAAACATTTAATAGTATATAGGTTTCTTGAACAGCATTACAAGAGGTCTCACTCAGTTTTTTGAAATGAATATGCAGTCAAGTATGTTTTTGGGAAAAAGCAACCCTGGGTTGGTAAAGTCGTGCAGATATTTCAGCCCAGTTTCTGGTGACTACACATGTTTTAGTTAGGTGCCGTGGAGAATTTTCCAGTGATTGAAAAGAAGAAATAAAAGTGTTAATTTTGAGAGGATCAAAACATTTCATTTTATTACAGACTGTAAACCAAAATTGAGTCGAAAAGTGTTGGGCATTTTGTGGCTTACCGAGGAGTACATGTTGATATCGGACCTCCTGAGTTAGGACTGTACGATGTTGAGAGGCGCCCTGGATCTTTATATACTGCGAGTAACACTGGGGGCCAACTGGTCCAAAGAGAAGGGTACCGCCAATCTTTTGTGTCCAGACGGTTCCACTTCCGAACCTACGAAAAAAACCGAGTTCCAATGGTTTGGAGGTTTGATTGACAGTCGAATATTTCATGAATTCAGTTAGTGAAAAAATGGTTAAATTATAACTACTAATCTTACAGTACCATGCAATTTTCATAATTTCTTGTTTATTCCCAGTTACTCGTTACCCGATTCTCTGTTAGAACGCTTTGTATAGTAATTTTCAAAGAAGGCAAATCGCAAAAAATATTACCACAAAGTTATTCTGATCAGTAAAAAAATAGTCAATTTATTGATATTCTATTCAATCGTTATGTAACAATTTCTTTGGCAGCCATGTTAAAGATAATTATAATCACGATTCAAAGCAACTTCTTATAAATTTACAACAGCTGCAAAACAAAAACTGAATTATTACATAAATATTTATCATTTTTCAGCGTAGACAAAATCTGTCATTCGTTACTTGAAATTAAATTTATGAAAACCGCAAAAACATATTGGTTAAAAAAAGAAACACATCTTGGAATTTCAAGCGATGATACCTTTCTGGCTGATGTATGAGCTTTCAATTCATTCAAAATACACTTTGGGCGAGCTGAATGGAGAATTTCGCTTTGGAGGAAAGCGACGGACGGGCCGAATTTCGGTAAATTATTTTCTACTGCGAACCTTTTTATTAGAAAAACAAGGGGAACTAAAATTTAAGTAGTTTTGTACAGTTCAACTCCCAACGTTTAGCACCAGAGAAGGAATCATGATTGTGAGTGGGAATTATGTTAAGATATTATTTATAAAGGTGATCCCAACAAAAGGGTTATCATCTATCCAGAACGGCTTTTTTTGGAAACAGACAAATGATTTTGAAAACAGAAATCCCCATAATTTTCTACGGCTCGATTACATTGCTGAAAATTATAACTCTAATCGAATACAAATTTCGCAGGCCTTCTGTAAAAGATGGGACGGGCAACGTGAATTGTAGTATTTTAGCTTTTGACGTATTTCAATCGGTTAATTCCATAGCTAAACCTCTTATATATATGAAAAAATTTGAAAACATGGGTCGTGCATTATTTTCAAAAATAAGCCATTGTAATCGTATGACTGGCCTCTGTAAAAGATGGGACGGGCAACGTAAATTGTAGTATTTTAGCTTTTGACGTATTTCAATCGGTTAATTCCATAGCTAAACCTCCTTATATATTTGAAAAAAGCCCCCCAATTCTATGGTTTGCGTATTATTTTCAAAAATAAGCCTTTGTAATCGTATGACAAAAATGTTTATACCCTCCTATCCTCTTCTCTCTCAAATTTTGTCATTTTATGTTTCAAGGTGGGTAGATTTTAAATCTGCCACGTCCTTCCGCTGTTTGTTTTTCGAGTTCTTTAAAAGCCGTGTATTGGAATTGCCAGTGTTTTTTTTTTTTTTTTTTTTTTTTTAACAATGCGTGATTGCTTGTGTCGTTGTGAGGTTAGGGGGGGGGGGGGGGTCACTTCCAGGTTTAGAAATTTTGTCGAGAAGTTAGGATCAACTAGACCTCAAGGGAAATCCACGTGTGAAAGGATTGATTTTTTTTTTTAGATAAATTCTCAGTACGGGGCGTGGCAGATGGGGAATGGCCCTCGCAGATTTGGAATCTACCTTTCTTGACAAACGCAAATTGACCAACTTTGAGGGGAGTTATAAAAAATATTTCCTTTACGATCACAAAGGCTTATTACTTGGAATAATAAACCACTGGGCAATTCTAAAACAATAGCGAACTCACCACTTGCATGACAAGCCTGAAAAACATCCCTGCAATTAATTAACAAAACAATGCACAACGATTAATTAATTTTATTAATTATAAACCAACCAACCTTCTTGTACGTATTTCTCGGAGCAGGCGCTATAATGCTATTTCGGGTCGAATAGGGAAACCCATTCGTTAATAGGTTATTTTGTATTGGAAGAAAGGAGTTACTCACGCTAATGAATCCGAATTTTCCCCGGTGGTTTCCCTCAATTTTCAACTTCGGCATTATTATTTTTACAATATCCCCATGATACCCTCATTTTGATATTTAGGGTCTAAGTTTTCTAAATATTATTGTTTATGATACTAAATTTAACTTCCTAAGTATGTACATCATTATTTAGGGTAACGATTCTTACAGCGACTGGGGAGGTACAGCGCTCGGTTCCCAATAAAGCGTAGTGATTTGGAAGAGCCAAGTAAGTTCCGTACAAATCTGTTTCCCTATTCCTCATATAAATGTTGAGGAAATTGAATTGTTTCAAATTAAGTTGAATATTTTCGAGTACTGGGAGAAATAGTGAATATCGATAGAGAGCAAAATGTAAGCATAGTGGATTTTGGTTCATTATTCAAAAATAAACCATTGTAATCGCTCTTGAGAAAAAAATTCTAACCCCCCTGAAAATTTCATGGTTTACGTTTCAAAGGGTGTATCCAAATCTGCAACAAACATATTTCCGTCCGTCCGCCGTACGACGTACGCACGATTTCTCCCAAACGGCTGAAGCAAAAAATCTGAAATTTTCAGGAAAAATCAATATTGGTCCGACAACGCCCCAATTCTTTAGCCAGCACTCTCACTTAATTTAAAGTGCCCTTTAAGGGTTGTCAAAGTTTTGTAAAATCCCTAAAAACCTAAAAAAAAGTCAAGGCGGCCTAAATTTGGACTTTTTTCGAAGAACTATCCAAAAGGGTTTATAGCCGATACACGGATTGAAGTATTCTGATAACCATTTAAAAAAAAAAAAAAAAAAAAAAAAAAAAAAAAAATGCAAATTCTTTCACTGTGGTTTATTATTCAATTGGCTTGCGTTCATGATTTGAAGTTCTACTAAGCTTTGGAGTGTGCGTGTTTCACAGGTGATAGAGTGATTATTGAATTTCAGGAGGCACACAAATATGATCAACTGATCAATCCAAATAGGTATTTTGGTTGAGAACAGATTTACGTGCTCTCCTGAAATTCAATAATCGCTCTATCACCTGTGAAACAGGGACACTCCAAAGCTTAGTGGAAATTCAAATCATGAACGCAAGCCAAATGAATAATAAACCCAGTGAAAGAATTTGCAGCGTTTTCGGTTGTGTTCTGAATATTAACTCAAAATAGACAGTAAATTTAGACATGGTAAGCCTGGAGCGATGAAGTTCAAAGAGGCGAATCAAACAGTCATTTGACTACCCCATCTGAAGTTCAGCGAGATCGCACAAGGACTATGTCACTCTCGAGGAAGTTGTCGAAACCCATTTCGATAAAAAAATAGTAAGATAGAACGTTGTATATATTTCCTCAAATGATGAGTTACACAGTTAACTCATTCTCAAATTTCATATTTGTTACTGATGATGACCTAACCGCCGAAATCGCTGAGTTAACTCATTATTTTCATGGAAACAAAGATAATGTTCTATCTTACTCTGTTTTGGTTTATTATTCAATAATAAACCATTGTAATCGCTCTGGGAAA
Source organism: Creontiades dilutus (assembly GCA_031894815.1). Classification (NCBI taxonomy): domain Eukaryota; kingdom Metazoa; phylum Arthropoda; class Insecta; order Hemiptera; family Miridae; genus Creontiades; species Creontiades dilutus. Next base: position 545,014 of record JAVIWC010000736.1, on the reverse strand, counting down.
AAAAAATTCTAACCCCCCTGAAAATTTCAGGTTTACGTTTCAAAGGGTGTAGAATCCGAATCTGCAATAAAAAATTTTCCGTCCGTCCGCCGTCCGTCCGTACGCACGATACCTTTAAATGGCTGGAGCAAAAGATCTGAAATTTTTAGGAAAAATCCATCTTGGCCAGCCGACGCCCCAATTCTTGAGCCAGCTCTCTCACTCAATTTAAAGTGCCCTTTAAGGACTGTCAGGGTTTTTGAAATCCCTAAAAACCTCAAAACAAGTCGAATCGGCCTAAATATTTACCTATTTGAAGAACACCATTACCATTACCATTAATAATCGAATGAGCCCTTCCCCACGTCCGTAGGTCAAACCATTCCCGATGTATGGCCCGAATGGTGCCAACATTTGCGTTTTTTCGTTTATTATTGTTTGTTTGTAACCTGGTGATGTCCGGCCGATAGCGTCGAGTTGTAGTGAATGTGGATACTGGATTGATAGCCGATGTGAATACTTGTAGTGTAGTTAGTAGTCGTTTTTTGGTTCATTATTTTTTGTTTGTTACCTAGGGATGCCGATAGCGTCGAGTTGTAGTGAATGTGGTTACTGGAGTGATAGCCGATGTGGATACTTGTAGTTTATAGGCGATACAAGGGTTGAAGCATTCTGATGTATGAAACGCTGATAATATATAGGTAAATAGTATTCAAATTATTACAAATTATTATTCAATATTATTACTGGGGTAAATAAGTATTCTTTCAAGGATTATTCAATTGGCTTGCGTTCATGATTTGAATCTGTACTAAGTTCCGGAGTGTGGGTGTTTCACAGATGATAGAGCGATTATTGAATTTCAGAAGATATGCATCGAGCACGTAAATCTCTTCTCAACCAAAATACCTATTTGGATTGACCAGTTGATCATACTTGTGTGCCTCCTGAAATTCAATAATCGCTCTATTCTGTGAAACGCGCACACTCTACAGCTTAGTAGAAATTCAAATTATGAACGCAAGCCAATTGAATAATAAACCCCAGTGAATGAATTTGCAGCGTTTTTTATAGAGATTGGACAAGAGAGCCTCGGGAAAATGACGTTTGAGAGTTGTTCTCAGCCTAAGAATAGCTCAGAATTCATTGATATTGAATGAAAATTGTAGAAATGATTCTATTGATGAGGACATGCTCAGCAGCTACTAATTCAAAGATCATGATGAAATGAATATGGGGTATTGTATCACCATCTTCACCCTAATAGAAACCGCCCGAATTTGAACGAGATAGCACGATAAAATAGTGAATATTTAATGCTTGATGTATTTTACGTTTGAGCAAGCGCGCATTGAAGAACAACACAGGATATAGACCTGTTCTTTTTTTTCTCATTAGAGCGTTATTAATATTTGTGCAAAAATATGCTTAAACTTTCCTCCTAATTTTTTGAATATTCTCCCTCTCTGTAGACGTAACTAAATCAACATTTATTGGGAGTTAATTAAATAATAATGATAATACAATTCTTTGTTAATTACGAAGGTTCAGTAAAGGAAAACAAAATGAAATTACAATGATTTGGAGTCTCCCAACTCACTGTATCAGATACTAATACACAATATAGCTACATGCGGTGCTAATATATGATAGTTAGTGAACAAGAATAATCAGATGGGGTCTTGATCATTATTGAAAAACATGACTTTCCTGTTTACAACCAGCCCCTTGTAATCAGCAAATAACTGCCGAAAATCGCCCTTGTTTGAAACGCCCTTCAACGGCCGTTTTGAAAAATTCGCTCGTGTAATTTATTACCTTACGGGGAAATGATTTCCAGCGACCGTGATATTTACAATTGCGGAGTGACTGTGAAGGCTCAAGCGCGTTGGTCTAAGCGCCTACGTTTAGAGGCGCAGCCGGGTCCTCTCTACGACACCGTGATTTTTTCGTGTAAGCTCTAATCCTTCACAGCGGTAAACTTCCGAGTGTGCAAAGGCACTTATTGCCGAAAGCGTAGTAATCACTTACGGCAAATGGAAAACAGAAGAGGGGCGTGATAACTTATGACCAATGAAACTAAGAGGGTTTTGCCGTCTGCGAACATAACCCACACATTTCATGTATGTTGGAGCAAAATCCGATGCAAGGTAGAAATTCAGGTTGTTGAAATTCACGACATATTGAATCTCTTACACACACTTGAAACGATCGTTGCTCAAAATGTTCTGCATCGTAAGCTGCAAGTGGAAACGATAATTTTGAAAAAATGAGAAATACACTCATTTCTCAAAAATCTCAAATGTGTATGGATTGAAAACACTTTTTGTTCCTAACGTTTCATTTCTTTGTACATTTTCGAAGATTCTGTAACACATCAAATATAAGAGAAAATATTGAAGAGAAAAGATTATAATAAACTTACATTTACGTGCTGTTGCGTATCTCCTGGTAAATTCAATATTCACTTTCAAGAATATTGACACAAAGCTGTATAAATTCAAATCACTTCTGTCCTTGTAGGTACTTGAAAGAATTTGCAGTTTTTTTTTTTATTATTATTTTTTGGTTATCAGAATGCTTCAACCCGTGTATCGGCTACAAAGCCTTTTAGGAGTTCACTCCAGTATCCACATTACCACATCACTACTTCACTAGGTTACTGATATCAACACAAAAACAATAATAAACCAAAATAACGTGAATGTTGGCACCATAAATCGGTTTTTAGATTGAAAATACGGTTTGACCTACGGACCTCAATTTGGTAGTTTTCGATTCCTCGTGGAGTGTTCTTCAAAAAGAATTTAGCCGCCTTGACATTTTTTGAGGTTTTTAGGGATTTTACAAAACTTTGACAACCCTTAAAGGGCACTTTAAGTTAAGTGACAGAGCTGGCTCAAGAATTGGGGCGTCGTCGGACCAATATTGATTTTTCCTGAAAATTTCAGCTTTTTTGCTTCAGCCGTTTGGGAGAAATCGTGCGTACGGCGAACGGACGGAAAAATTTTATTGCAGATTTGGATTCTACACCCTTTGAAACGTAAACCATGAAATTTACAGGGGGGTTAAATTTTTTTTTTCAAGAGCGGTTACAATGGTTTATTATTGAATAATAAACCAATGAAAAATACACTCATTTCTCAAAAATCTCAAATGTTCGTTGAGTTGCGGTCAGGTGGATTGAAAACACTTTTTGTTCCCAACGTTTCATTTCTTTGTACATTTTCGAAGATTCTGTAACACATCAAATATAAGAGAAAATATTGAAGAGAGAGAAGATTATAATAAACTTACATGAATTGTGTTGGAGTATTGCGTGGTACAATTTTAATATTACACTTTTCAAAAAATTTGAGAACAGTTCAGAGCAAGTTGTACTCTCAATGGTATTCAACTCGAAACTGAGCGTCAAGGAGTTGACTTAACCAGTTTTGGAGTTCGTGGAGAAGTGTTGGCGTGTCAGGTGTGGAGTTTTTGTGGAGATTAGGATAAATCAAAGTTGCTTAGCATTCACTCAATCTTGAAAATCAGATTTGTAATTTATTGCAGTATGGTAATTTCTTCCTATTGACATAATTTCTGTTACTTTACTTTTAAATGCATTATTTTCAGATCTTGGAAATCTAGTTTGATCAAAATTGAAAAACGTGGTCATTGGTACGGGAATGAGTGGTGGGGGCTGTGTGATCTTTTTTATGTGGGTTTTTGCGGATGACGTCGTGTCTGTGATCGTGGACATGCACCCTGGTTTTTAAATGCCATAATGTGATTTTCCGCAAGAATATGGAGTTTGATACACAAGGTGGGATTAAGTTTCTTTAAAAAAGGATCAAATAGGATTTTTAGTTTTACTGAATATGTTTTGAATGGTTTTTTGATTTATGTAAGAAATTTTGCAGCAGCCTTTGGAATCAATTGGAATTGTATTTAGTGAAGGGGAAATATATTCAACGCACGGTAGGGAGTAAAATTTTGATATTTGAGGATTGTTTACTGATATGATATTACATTTGGGGTCTAATGAATGTTTATTTTTCTTAAGAAGCTCACATACAAGTTTATGGGGATACTGTTTCATAAGGACAACGTTCACTACCATATTTTCTACTTAATTGTGATGTTTTGGCGAGCTCAGTTTTCGTGCTCGGCCAATGAACCTTGGTGCAAAATTAATTTTTGTTGGTGGCGTGCATGAATGTAATAATTCATGCCTCTAACGATGTTTTGTGGTTTTCTCCACCATTTTGTATTGATATGGCCATTAGAATAGCTTGTGACTAGAATGATTAAAAAATTGATAGAGCTTTCTTTGTTCTCGTTTTCGTAAGTTAATTGTAGGTTATGGAATGTATTGAATTGAGTTATTATGATGAGTGGTGTACCTGTGAAGGCGCAGAGAAGTGGGACATATAAATATTAAAAAATGAATGGCGTTTTGAATGGTAATGAGGGAACTGCAAGGTCAAGATGATAATCGAGGGAAAACGCTGCAAATTCTTCCATTGGGGTTTATTATTCAATGATTCATATTATAAATTTCTACTAAGCTTTGGAGTGTGCGTGTTTCACAGGTGATAGAGCGATTATTGAACATCGGGAGATATGCATAGAGCACATAAATCGGTTCTCAACTGCAACTAAAAAAAAAAAAAAAACTCTTGTGTTTGTTTTGATTGCAGTAACCTAGTGATGTAGTGAATGTGGATGCCAATGTTTGCACCATAAATCGGGAATGGTTTGAGCTACGAACCTGGGGAAGGGCTCATTCGATTCCTCATAGAAAGTTCTTCAAAAAAAGTCCAAATTTAGGCCGCCTTGATTTTTTTGAGGTTTTTAGGGATTTTACAAAACTTTGACAACCCTTAAAGGGAACTTCAAATTAAGTGAGAGTGCTGGCTAATGAATTGGGGCATAGCCGGACCAATATGAATTTTTCCTGAAAATTTCAGCTTTTTTGCTGTGTATGCTATAAAATCATTTAAATTATGTATATAAAACAATGATTCTGCTGTATATGGTAGACTCGAAAACAGGGAGAGATCATAAAACATCATTCCGCCAAAATACGTATACTAAATTTTAAGGTGTAACTAGTGATTACTTGCAAAGATGCCATTAAATCAGCCTCATGATTCGATAATCTTGGTTTATAAGAAGATTTTTGTTAAGATCTTACCAGTTTAAATTCAGATTGGTATTGACTATTTCTGTGTGAAAGGTATTTTCAGCTTGAAACTACTCGTTAACTGGGTAATTATTACGTATAACGCCTATAAATTCACGACAAACGAACGTTTACCTTGACGTCGTTAGTAACAATATCACGGGCTACTGTGATGCTGATAGAGCATGAATGAGGGTACGAGGTAATGTTAAGGCTGAGTAACAAGCGGGACGGCGAGAGAAGATGTTAACGGCTCGGTGAACCACCAAGGGATAGAAGCATGGAAACCATCGCAACCCGTTCCATTGATCACATACGAGGGGCGCATCGGATCTCATTAAAGGGGCAGAAGATTAATTTACTGCGGTCTCTCCTGAGGGAATCTCAATGTCTGGAAGAAAACTTATGACGAAGCGAGTGTGATTGATCAAAAAAAAAATCTCTCCCCCTAATTAGGGATTTCTATTTAATTTTCGCTTTCACGTGATACAGTTACAACATGGAAGAATTAAACAATTGACATCTAAAGGATATAACATTACATTTGAATGTAATGTATTATTGTATGATTACAGCCAGCTTATAAGATGGATAAGTAAAGCCTACCTAGTGGCAGAAGATACCCTCAACCTGCCATGAAGGTACATCAAAGCCGGATGACAGATTGGGATTTCATCACAGTTGATATACTTTCATTTTTACCCTAATTCTCAAAAAACTAATTAATTCCATTCCAACTAAGCAAACATCTGTTACTTTTGACACCAGCGTGCTCTGTAATTATAACCTAGTAGCCCATAGTAGGCTTAGATTTCAGCTTCGAGATTGATTGGTTGATTGACACTACCGTCAGATAGTTTCTCAGCTGACAACTGATGCCTGATGAAATCATCAATCAAATTGTTACCGACTTGTCGTGTGGGGCTCAATTTCAAATTCATCAAAAGATAATCTTGAATCTGCTTCTAAAGTTTCAGAAGCAGAAGCTCATCAATTTCGATTTAATGTTTAAGTCTGTCTGTCTCAATTTTAAATACATTTTCAGGGTTTGTGAGGGTTAGTTCCAAGATGGTCTCCTGAAAATTGATTTACAACTTTTGATATGCCATCATACGCCATATTTTAATATTTTATCTGCAATCAGACAGAGTCACTGAGCGAGGCTGTTCGTCTTGAGCGTGCGTCTGCGCCAATGTGAATTTCTAATACGGACGAACTATCAGAGTAAAGTCATCTGACAAACTATCAGCCCTACCTATTTCGTGCAAATACGGACTGTAGAGGCCCCCAACAATTGTTCATGCGCGATAATTGATTGATGAAGCATCAATCAATATGTAAGCCCAAAGCTATCAAGGGAAACTTCGGAACTGATGGACTGATTTTGACGACATTTTAGGAATTTGAGTTGTCGCCATTGATTCCATTGCCAGCGTTAGGGTCAGGTATCTGAAGAAGCCATATTTGTAGGATGAGGAACTCGTGGAGGTCCTGAATGGCAGGGATTGGCAGGGGCCTCTATATTGTAAGCTCGCAAAGGTATAGGTTGGAACTGCTGAGGGAATTTAATTATTTCTGAGACTCAAGTGATCAATTTGGGATGTTTGTGGAGTGGTGCGTAAATTGGGGTATATCTAGTAGAATATGTGAAGGCTGCATCTAGGTATAGGGAATTTAAGATATAATATGTAGACAGACTGTAGTGCCCCGTTGTAATTTCTTCTAACCCTTGATATCCTGAATTTGAGAATGAAACATTTGCTGTTAATTTACTTAATGCGTATGAAATGTAACGCCTGTATTATATATACACATTTATACGCATATAGTTAATCTGCACTGTGGCCAACTGGACAGACGGCATTATGCCATGTCGAAATTATGTTTATGTATTCTATTTTGTTATTATGCGTGTTTTGCAATAAACATTTCTTCTTCTTCTTCTTCGTTGCCACCGGATGACTGCTAGAGTGTGTACAAACGTAAATTTCTTTAAACATCGATTTCACGATTAAATTTTTTTTTAATTCTCGGTTCGCATAGATCGAATTTTGAGTGTACATTTATTTTGTATTCGATACTGTTAAGTCATACTTTGTTCTTGAAACATTCTATGCGTTGAGGTTACAATAAGTGAGGAGCCTATACCTACCGATGAATTTGGGTAGGTAGATAAGATCTTAATGGTTACATTGACGTAAACACACATACATGTTTTTGTACTTACTTTCGGTTTATTATTTTCAATAATGGACCGTTGTATTAAACCAAGAGAATTTTTTAAGCCGCCTCAAAATTTGTTGTTTACGCTGTAAAATATGTAAAATCCAAAAATTACTTAAAAAAAAAAAAAAAAAAAAAAAAAAAAAAATAGACCGTCATCCATTGGTTGCCCGGAGGTTTTCTCGGAAACTGTTGAACCAAAGTGAATGAAACTTGGGACAAATACCGCATAAGAGATCTAGTTGGGTCTGAATTCTCTTATGCTCTCAGTCGATCCTGAAGAACGAAATCAAAGGGCTAAAATATTAAAAATTCAGAACATCGAAACCTTTTGAAATGACAATAGTGTTTTTGCGTTCAAATGAGCCCACCCGGGATGCTTCACGTTCATCCGTTCATTCTTCCCAAGGGGAGACAGAAAAAACTTTGAATGAAAAAAATAACGTCAACATAAATAAAAACTTGAACGAGCCTGGACGTGGAACAAATCACGTAGGATCTGCCAGGTTGTAAATCAGCTGGTTTTATTGGAATTTAATTTTGTTTTCCAGTGTTCATTTTGCAATCGAGCTTTTCAATACTTATGTTATATCGTGGGGTTCCGAATAAAAGTGACCAAGTAACATTAGCAAAATTTTACAGGGGAGCGATCTGAAGTTTCACCTATTTTCTTCTTACGAACACTGGTTGTGTGATGTCTCATCCGACTATGTTTCGATTTTTCTTTATCCTGTAGGTAGTTAGCTAGTGCCCGCCTATGATATCGTGCTTCAAAATCCACTTCAGATTAAATAAGAGCTGTTTTCCGGAAAACTCTATTTGATCATTTTTACCTGCCTGGGGTTTCAAGCTTTACTCATTTGGTCAATTCAATTCTTCGAAAATCCGTCGCATAGTTACATGAAATTGAGGGATTGAATAGTTTTTTCGTTAATTTATCGTGTTGCCAAGCATCTAATAACAATGATATACCAATTTCTGTTAGAAAAGGTTATCCATTACCTATCACTGTATCTTACAAATCTTACACAGTAAAAGTGATCAAGTGGCAATTAATAACATTTACATGCACCAGCGAGAGTACATTTATAATCCATCTCGTGTTTTGTGGTTGAGTTCAAATGCCATTTGGTCACATAAAACTCTTTGGGTAAGGCAGGTAAAATTTATTTTCAAGTATTTCTTGCACATCAGTTTGAAGATAACGTTCTTAGCAACAACACACAGTAGACAACGTTCCTTAGTACCGGAATGACAAAAAAGCTCATTTTGAAACAAATGTTACTTGGTCACTTTTACCCTGAACCCGACGATATATTTCGATGACAAGTGAGGCTTAGGTAGGAGTATTATTTTATCTCGTCAAATTTCAATTGTTCTGTTCGTGGATTTCTCGTCGAGCCTATTTAAAGTATATTGAACCATTATAGGTGTTTAGATTATGTACCGTAGACTACGTGTATTGTATAGAGATAAGTGATTCATGTAGGAGGGTTATTCTGATAGAAAAATAATAACCCTCTGCTTAATAATTTGCATCGTTTTGATGTTGAGATCAGCAGGGTTCAATAGAAGGTGCCCCTAAAGTTTATTTCCAAATAAACTCTCTCAAGGAAGTACCATGTTAAACGTGTGAAAGAGTCTCCTAAGAGTTGCTGTTGCTAATGATAAGTCTTGAAATTATCTGGCAGGATGGGAACATTCTAAATTTAATTCTATTGAATTTAGAGTTAGCGCAGTGGAAGCGTGCTGGGCCCATAACCTATTGAATTTAGAGTTAGCGCAGTGGTGAAATTCATTACCTATTGAATTTAGAGTTAGCACAGTGGTGAGATTATTGAAAAGATTGTTTCAAGTTTAACTTTGTAAAAAATATATTTCTCTACAACTCTAGGAAAGCAAGAATGTGACTAAATTCAATATGTTCGTTACGAGGAAAACTTGATGGTAACGGACATATTGATTTATGGTGTTCCACAAATTGTGGAGGCGAGTGAATTCCAATAAATTCAACTTGGTTTTTGGTAGGTCATAGCACGGTTAGTAGAAGAAGACGGTAGGGGTCATTAGGAAGCGAGTGGCGGCCTCGTGACGTCACTGGTGAAGACCAGACCAGGCGCTCCGTTTCTTTTGCATTAAACTAAACGTTTTTCGGGAAAGCGCCGTGTGGTTCAACCTAGATCCTCCTTCTGTACTTGTTCTGCTAATTGTATTGTATTATGTTTAGTATACTGTAGTATACTGGCTGCATCCATTTATCTACTATACTCCTTATCAGCAGTACCTGCACATACCTATGAGGTCCTCTAACTATTTCTTCGGTTGAATCAAAACATAAATCACCATTAATTTTCATCTCATCAAAGCCGATTACTACGTCTTTCTCGAACTCGGAAAACACTTGTGCTCGTGCTTTTAAAATATTCAAACTAAGGTGAATGAAGCCAGGAGTCACTGAAAATTGACGAATCCGCCTCTTGATAGTGCTCTCACTTGGAAGTGGGTAATTCAGTACATTTTTTGCAAAGTGAAATGCTTTATATGACCAAGAGCGATATCATCCGTCGACCAACTCTTACATCTTCGCTTTAACAGCGCTTGCTGCTGATTCGATGAAAAATGGCCATCAAAAACCGATGTCATGTTTCGAAACTTAGCTAATTCTTCCGTCAGCTCTTCAAGACGTAGCTTTAAAATTTCATTTTCTTTCTTCAACCTCATATCTATCTTCACTAAAAAGGAACAACATTTCTGACAGCTGTTCGTTGTCACCCGTCTCAATGGATATCGTGGCCACATTTTCGTCTAAACCATTCGTAATCTCATCCATCACATTTTCATTTGATTCTTTTAATGGTGATTTCAAAGATCCTTCAATTCTTTACGCGCATTCCGTTTGTTTGTTCTTACTTTCCAAGCCAGAGAAGAAGGTGTATTTGAATCGCCCAAGTAACTACTTTTCGGCAGGAATAAATGCGGAACCGCATCCGGTTTAGCTCAAATTTAGGATGGTGTTGAGCAGTTCATTTATCAGCGAATGTAGTCCGTGTCATCAAAATGGACAGAACAGACACGCAAATGATCCACCGAAAATGCGTCAGCCCGCTTACAAACGTTCACCCACAATATTTTGATCGCAATATTTTGTCCTTTGGAAAACGGCGAAAATGAAATTCGTACTTTCTTTTAGGTACATTGTAATTGTCACAACCAGCAATTGTATTGCACACCATATCCGAGCTGTAATAAGCAAAAATAACGGTGTTTAAATGAGCTAAAGAACTTAAGACTGTGCCCGGTGTTGGGCGAGGGTAAAATGGAACGGTCTTCACCAGACACGTCACGTGAGTTGGGTTTTCCCCGAGCGTCGAGCTGATGACCCCTACCGCCTTCTTCCACTAACCGTGGGTCATAGTTATACCTACCACAAACGAAGAGCAGAAATCACTTTTCATCAGGTCATTTATGGATTGCCAAACAGAGATCGCGCAGTTTAGATCGCACCATCCCCGACAAAAGGTTCCTGGCGGAAGGCGTTAAGTGTTCCAACTTTCGCCCTCAAGGGAACCAACCGGTTCTCTCGCTGTTATCGTCCCGTCCCAACCCCCAGCTTTCTACGGCATCGCCCTCACTCCTTGTAAGAGCCTTGGCCTTGAAATTGAGCTTGTTAGCCCCAGAAGGACCTGAAGTGGAGGCGGGATCTTTTTTGAAATACTACATATTATGCAAATCGGTTCTTTCGGTAATTTTTCCACCGGTGCCCAAGCGTTTTCATACAGCTGCCGATTTTTTTTACTAGTTCCGTAAAAGGGGATGACTTTATTGCAATTAATGGGTGGTGCTTATGTCACATATACATTTAAAACGCTATCCGTGTGAAAATCAATAAAATAAGATACAAAATAAATGTAATAAATAAGAATAAGGCTAATATCTACTACATAAGCTGACACAAAATAAAGATGAATTAATTTAACAAAATGATAACAACAAAATGACGTATCTTCTTAAATCCTTAAAAGCTACTGTTAACTACAACCCGTTGACTTGCCTCGTTATGAATTAGCAATGGTCTTGTCCTGTTAAACATAAGTTTCGATAATGCAAGGGAATCCCTAAAGGCGCCACTCGCCCGCCCAAGGTTGACTTACACGATAAAGAACTGGTGAAGCACAATTGAGGAGCTTACTTTCAAACAGGCACATATCCATTCCGACAAAATGTTCAGGAAGTGAAAAAAACTATTTACAGATTAGTGGAGATGTTTTTCTGCAGTTTCTCATCTGAGTAATGTGTGAGAAGGCACAGATAAAGATGCCTCGGAATATGAATCAATTTTCCCCAAAACACTAGGCTGTATATCCATTTTCACTTTGGAAATGTGCCCTTTTGATCAAAACTCATGGATATGTGCCTCTTTGAAAAAGAAAGAATTAATTCTCCATTCTGTAGGTTTTATTGAAAACTGTACCTGACTCCATATTTCCATTTGTCATGCCTGCCATCTATCGAGTCTCGTGTAAATATTCAACGTCAAGACGAAGGCGCAATGCTTCTTTTTTGATATGTGCCTTTTTGAAAACCCACGACTTATCGCCTGACGAAATTCGGAGGATATGTGCCATTTCGATTGCAAAGCACTGAAAAAAATGTTGGGGACGGATTTGTTACCTTTTGATGCTAACACACAACTTTAGCCCCGGAATTGACGTGGATGTGTTCTGTTTTGTTCGGAAATGATAGGAGGATCTGATTCAACTCATATTCAGAGATAGAAAATTGGGAAAAAAAAACGTTTTCTCCCAGATTTGGATATGTGCCTTTTTGAAAGTAAGCTCCTCAATTAACAGATGTATGAATTTGCCGCTTCATTTTAATTTATCATTTCCCCCAAGCATAGCAACCTGCTATGAAATCCGATATTTGGGTAATGTACCATGGACTGCTTATAGGTTATATAAATTGTATAAATATAAAAGTCACGAGCACAAAGGCGAAAAAATATTGAAATAATAAACCTGTGTGTAAAAATACGGCGCTTATTCAAATCAATAGTAGCACGTTACGCCTCTATAGCATGTTAAGTCACTATTAATAGGCGCTCACATTGATTCACGCCGCAATAATAGAGGACGGCTGTCATTTTGACTTCAAATCTGTTCATTGCACGCAGGGATATCAGCTTGTATAAAATAAATTAGCAGAAGCTTTTTCACTTGACTTTGGCGTTTTATTTTTTTCTGTACAAACCCACGTCGAATTAGTTTGTATATGAGAGTTACAATACAGTAAACCCTGCTGATGGTAGATACGTTAAAATGGTTAAAATACCGCAGCTAACGAAACCCGATTCTACGCTACCTAGGTCATCCGTCTTGGTTTTATATTTCTCGTTCCTCACTAGAACCCGTAGTTTAATTATCTCTATAGAATACCAAAGCCATAACTTCTCACGGGTTTTTAATTGGATTCCCATTTGGCACCACAATAAGCAACAAAGTTCTTTGAAATCGTTGAATTTACGACGAAGGCAAACAATAATATCCACCAAGAAACTCGCAGAGAGAAAAAGCCATTCACTATATTCGTTGAGACTCAGCGTTCATGACATTCCACATTTAATTCGAATATGAGGGTTGGGTATTCCTACCTAGGTTTTACTGCCCAACATAAAATGACACCATCGGAGAGTGGGATTAAACTATATCAATACAAAAACCACGTTTTGGAGTTGAAGGGTTAGTTAGCATATTTACACTTCATTATTGGAATATGGATTCTAATCATTTCCAAGATCGAATGGTATTGGCAATATCATTAATAAACGATCAATCGGTGGTCTAAGTAGGGGAGAAATGGTACAGTAATTGATCAACTGTGTTATTGTTCGATTGATTCCAAACTCAGTCGCTAGTTAATGTGACCAGAATATTTTTGTTAAAAAAAAAATATATCTGTCGTAGTCTAGCTTTATCGTCCATACATTTAAAAATAGTGAATCATTAAAACTAAAAATGACATTATCATCAGTGAACAAAAAAAAAAAACAAAAAAAGAAAAAAGCTCTTCATCTTAGAACGCTGCAAGTTACTACACAGAGGTTTATTATTTCTATGTTAACTATTTGTAGAATAACCTATTTAAGTGAATCACTGATATACGCTTATTGGACGTAGTCACATTAGGCCGTTCAGAAAGGAAATTATTCGCAAGGGCCTTCAGCTGTTTTCTGATCTCCGTGCATGTTAATTGGCTACTAGATGTCCAAATTCAGTTGGATCCGTGAATATCAACCTTTACTAGCAGAAGCAAATATCAAAGCAGAGAGCTAACTAAGCTGAGCACGCGAAAGGCCCTCGATTCACGCAAATGTTGGCACCATACATCGGTAATGGTTTGAGCTACGGACCTGGGGAAGGGCTCATTCGATTTGTCGATCCCTAAATTAAGTGAGAGTGCTGGCTAAAGAATTGGGGCGTTGTTGTCAACATGGATTTTTCCTGAAAATTTCAGCTTTTTTGCTTCAGCCGTTTGGGAGAAATCAGCGTATTGCGAGGGCAGATTGGATTCTCACCCTTTGAAACGTGAAACCATAATTTTTCGCGCGATAAGGGGGGGGCAAAATTTTTTTTTTCAAGAGCCGATTACAATGGTTTATTATTGAATAATAAACCAAAACAATAATGAAAATCGCGAAAAAGATGCTTTAGCAGCGATTGGAGGCATTGGCTCCTACCCCATTCATTCCCTTTTCTGTCGGCAAAAGTAAATTTCCAAGTTTTGTCGTACCTACAACTAGATAGAATTGGGATAACTAGAAGAATCATTAAAATCGGATAAGAATTGTAGGCTGGGCAGGTTTGACGAAATTTGTCACACACACACCTATTGTTTTCAGATTCGGTTTATAGAATGGTCTGAAATAGCTTTTATACAGTTATTTTTGTTCATGTTTGGGTTGGCCCACACCCCCCTAGATCAATTCTAATAAACGTCCTTAAAAAATAAATAAATAAAAAATAATAATAAAATAAAATAATTTAAAATACTTATGATAAAAAAAAGTTCACTTTTACTCTAAGTACCAGATTTTTCATTGCAATTGTATACAAATAGATCATTCAGATTTGAGTTACTTCATGACCAGGATCTAGTTGTTATCCCGTAAACACGCTCATTTATATTCAAAGTGCAGCGTGTGGAGCATAAACGGCATCAATAAGACCGTTCCACACCTATTTTCCATTGAAGAGCACAAACAATGAGCGCGCGAAACAAAAGTTCGATATTGTCACACGCACGATCGAGCGCGAAAAAAGAGTCGAGGCGGATCTGGTTCGGTGAACTTGGCCCGCGGTCAGGCAATGAGGAAGCCAGCCTGCCACGCCTCGCGCCTCAAGGTCTGCGCTGGAAGCCGGTCCGTATAACTCACCTGGAGCAGAAAAAAATAACCCCAGCACGGCATCAAGATCTCCGAGGATCGGCAATTGCTCCCTTCAGCGGATTCGTCCTTGCACCCTTCATTATCCTTTACGCCCTCCCAACTCCGTATTTCTTCTGATAAAGGAGGAAATCTTGTTCGAACTTAGCTGCTTAAGCGTTGGGGCTGTTATTATTACCGAGACAGACGATCTCAAGCCGGAGCGGCGGAGTCACGATAACCGCTTATTTAGCCACCTCAGGTTCGGGATCCGAGTATTACGCTCGTCTCCCTTCATTCATTACTCTTGCAAAAAGCCCGTCATTATAACGTCATTAATAGGCGATAAGCGGTTAGGATTCCCGCCACCGAGTGCGTATTCTGGTGGCTCCTTATTCGTCATCGCATATTTGAATAATGAGATGCTCTGAACGAGATATGTAACCGCAATCACCTGTTCATAGAAACATAGGAAGGTACCTATGTAGGTAGTTGAAATTCCACAGCCTCTACCACTCAGGATTCCACCATTTCATGGATGATCAGCCATCCTCCCCTCCTACATTTTCGACCACCATTTGACATCAACACTGTTTAATTTGTCACTATTATAGTAATTAATTCAAATGATTGTTTTTGTCCACACTAAATAAATAACACGAGGAAACAAAGTTGCTATGTTTGACATATTAACGTAATCTCAGACACAAATGCACGGAGAGCACTAATGACAACTCAGCTGATCCAATCTTCATACTTTTTCCTCCGAAGAAGAGTGAGAAACAAGGTGAAGAAAGTGAGTTGAAAAATGAAATAAATTATGATTTGCAACCAGAGGGAAACATTTTACGAGAGATTAGAGCTATACGAAACTGTTATTTATTGCCTACAACCCGGAGAACTCAGGGGTTTTCCAAGTCCCACTTAGACCCGAAGTCACATTTTTGGGACCTAAATTAACCGAAACTCTCAATTGGAATAATCATATTCAGCATATATGTTATAAAGTGGAACCGTATATGAATATACTAAGGGAGATTTGTCGAGTTAATTGGGGTGCAGAGTCAGCAATTACAATGATGTATTTCCGAGCTACTATTCGGAGTATACTCGAATATGGGAGTAGCTTGTATGGATACCACTTGGTCTACTACCGTCAACACCATTACATGTGCTCCATTTTAAAGTAGGGGAACCTCCACTTTTCACGAGACGTATTATGATGTCAGACAGGTATCTCATGTCACTGTACTCATGGCACGAAGTCATACACTCCAAAATAGCAAAATTGACAATCGATGTGCTCACTAAAAGATACTGCCAGGAGAAAAAGACACCATTGCTGTGTGAAATCGTAAGAATCTCCTCTATGACTCTATTCATCCACACAAGTGCTAAACCGGTCAGAGGCGGATCCATGATTTATGTAAGGGGGGGGGGGGGGGGGCAACCTGACGGGGGCTCGGGGGGTGTGGAAAAAACCCCACAGTAAAGCTGGGTAAAATTTTAAGAAAAGTAAAGGCAGAATGATGCGTTTTAGGCCTAAATTTTGGTTTATTATTCAATAATAAACGATTGTAATAGCTCTGAAAAAAAAAAAGTTTCTAACCCCCCCTGAAAATTTCATGGTTTACGTTTTAAAGGGTGTAGAATCCGAATCTGCAATAAAAATTTTTCCGTCCGTCCACCGTACGCCGTACGCACGTTTTCTCCCAAACGGCTGGAGCAAAAAATCTGAAATTTTCAGGAAAAATCCAGTTGGTCCGACAACGCCCCAATTCTTTAGCCAGCTCTCTCACTTAATTTAAAGTGCCCTTTAGGGTTGTCAAAGTTTTGTAAAATCCCTAAAAATCTCAAAAAAAGCCAAGGCGGCCTAAATTTGGACTTTTTTTTGAAGAACTTTCCATGAGAAATCGAATGAGCCCCTCCCCAGGTCCGTTGCTCAAACCATTCCCCATATATGGCCCGATTTATGGTGCCAATATTTGCCCCCAAATTCACTACATCACTGAGTTACTGCGATCAAAACAAAAACAACAGCTTTTTTTTCTTTTTTTTTTCATCGCAGTAACCTAGTGATGTAGAGAATGTGGATACTGGAGAGAACTCCTAAAAGGGTTTATAGCCGATAAACGGGTTGAAGCATTCTGATATGCATGCTCCGTCTCACGAAATTTAAAATTTTCAAATAGAATATTTTTCCATTGTAATTGCTCTTGAAAAAAAAAAAAAACGCTGCAAATTCTTTCACCGGGGTTTATTATTCAATGATTCATGATTTGAGTTTCTACTGAACTTTGGAGTGAGCGTGTTTCACAGGTGATAGAGCGATTATTGAATATCAGGAGATATGCATAGAGCATGTAAATCGGTTCTCAACCAAAATACCTAGTTGGATTGATCAGTTGATCATATTTGTGTGCCTCCTGAAATTCAATAATCGCTCTATCACGTGTGAAACACGCTCACTCCAAAGTTCAGTAGAAATTCAAATCAATAATGAAGGCCAAATGAATGAAATTGAATAATAAACACCAGTGAAAGAATTTGCAGCGTTTTAAATGTATACACGTACGCCATATACCAAAGGCCTGGGACGGCGCCTGAAACCGGTTCAGTTCCTATTACCATACAGAGGTCTTATTCGGGCACCTCGAGTGATCATCCCCAAATGAATGTTAACACTATCCGCTCCGAAGCTGAACAAATACTGAGATACCTTTTTAGTAAGGAAGGATCGGTTTTTGGGATATTCTACTCAGATGGATCAAAAACGCTGTGCGGAGTTGGCTGTGGATTCTACGATGATCTCTCAAAGTCATCTTTCAGTTATTCTACGCAGGGTATCGCATCTATCCATTCAGCTGAGATCACAGCTATTATTCAAACTCCAAAATTTTGCGGTTTCTACCATAATGCTTCCAGGTACTATCTTTGTAGTATCAGACTCCCAAAGTACGATAAAGAGTATCAAGAATCATTAAAAATCTCCCACCTGCTGGGCCAAATTATCAAAAAGATATCACTCCTAGGAGACCGCGGAATAATCGTGAAATTCGTCTGTGGTAAATCTCACATCTGACTCAAAGGCAATGAAACTGCGAACCTACTGCCGAAAAATGGTTCCTTGTCTGGGGAACAATTATTACAGAAACTGTGCCCGATACCTACCTCAAAACTCATTTCTGAGCTCAACTCTACGAACGTTGGCAAGAATATCACGACGCTTACCCATCGACAAATAAGCACAGGAATAACTTTCAATTCGTCCCGAAATCACCGTGGTTTTTGAAAAGTGGAGAAAAGAGAAAATAATTTTCCTCCACATTGGCCCGCTTGAGAAGCAACCATGGGCTATGCAACGCATACCCCCATAAAATTGGTCAAGCTATTGATAGAGCGTGTAGTGTTTGTGACAACGTGGAAGACTTGGAACATATTATTTTAGTTTGGTCCCAATGTAGAAGTGAAAGAGTAAGAACGTTCAACAGCCTCACTGACATTGTTCAAAGCCCATTTAATTTAGAAATATTGCTAGGTCAAGAGAGCGAAGAAGTTTATTCCATCATATTTCAATTTTTCACCGGCATCAATCGCAAAATTTAATTTTCTGGTAAGTTTGCATACATTTTTGTACATATGTAACATAAATCTGTAAATATCATATGATATTATAAACACATTCTTGTAAAAGGTGGCTGTAAGGTTTTCGGACTGATGCCAATAAAAAAACCCCGGAGGTTCGAAAGAAAGTTATGCTATTTGTTACTGGACCCCCACATATACCCACACCTAGGTGTAAGTACCTATACAGATATGAATCAGAGATCTCAGAGGCACGTATTTCGCCCAATTTCAATTTTTTTTTTTTTAGAATTCTACGACAGCAATAAGAATCTATACTGCATTTTGGCAATCATATATAGAATCATGTGTATACCAAAGAAAAATCGTTGTCAACATCACATTATTCTAGCTATTTTCTTTACTTCATGATTATTTATAAGTTTCAGAAATGAAAACAACCACGTTTCAGGTTTTTGAACCTACCACATCTAATAATGCGGTGCCGGAAATTTCATGTCCAAAAGGTTTGTCAAGCTGGCGATGGAATATCAATTATCGTAGGTGACGTGTACAGTCTTCAACACTGGTACTTGTGAGAGTGATGTAGTTGCCCCTTCCGAGGAGGTGGATGCATTGTTATGCTTTGCCAGACGCTTGCGGGCGTCCGATTCATCTCCCAAGGTGACAGATTCTAAAATCGGGAAGGGGCCAACCAACCATATCCATCTCATACTACTAACTGCTTTGTCCTTTGAAAATATATCGTTGTCATTCCCGGCGCTCTCCTCTACATTTTGATTGGCTTCCACACCATCGGTTTAAAGTAGATTATTTCGTTAGATCTTAAAACCCTTTGGGCAACATGCCTCATGAACGTGACTTGGCATTGTACTCATTTGGTTCAAGGACCTAGAGTAAAGTTGAGAGTATGGACGGAGCATGTGGTAACTTCTTCAAGAGAAAATTGCCTCATACGGTCATCGTTCATTCAAATAGCATGGATTGAAAGTAACTAATGTAAACTAGTTGAACTGTAAGTGTAGTGTGAATTTTGTGGAAAAAAAGTTGTCCGCTGAAGAACCTCTAAGATACAGTTAAATTTGATTGATTATCCTACCACATGAGTTCCACGTCTTGGTACTACAGGGAAGGGCCAAGTGAGGGGTTGATAGCAAAAACACCACTAGTCAAAAAAAGGCGAAAATGTGTTCAAGCCACTATTACGTTGTGAACGGCATTCCACACACCCTTGCATAATCAATTCTATTCAAAACCCCAGTAGACGGAAACTATGACGATTCGTCAAAAACCCCACAAGTCAGGAAGGTTTTGAGCAAGAACTCCACTAGTCAATGTTGTTTCCAAAAATTATAATAATAAATTTAAAAAAATGCACATTCATCTCGTTATTATAGTTCTTTGTCGTTCACGTTGTCGTCTTATTGTGCTGCTACGTCACTCTTATCGTGGTGCTTGGTCGCGCCACATCATTACAGCTCCGAAATTCAAAATGCCAGACACAGTAAATTTACCTCATGCATATGCATCCCCTCCTGGAGTGAAACCTGCAAAGGCCAAGGATATTTTACCACTTACAGAGTACGTAGAGAGTCCTTCGAGCAAGGAGTTCTACCGATAACTGTTTGCCACCAGCGCAGTAGCGCCCTCAACTTTACAAAACGACGAATTTGAGACTGAAGACGACGACAATAGTGACGGACGTGCATGTTAACATTATTCTTTCAAATGTTGGCTAATTTTTCTTATATTTTCCACTGATTAATTTTTTTTTTCATTTTGATGAATAAACATTAATTTAAATTTGAGTTTTTCCTTCTAGATAATAACGACCTGATAAAACAGCTTAGACTTGTGGGGTTTTATGGAATTTTGTAAAAAGTCCCACAAGTCCGAGCATATTTAACCCTCTAAAGCCAGAGGATGCATTTTGAGTACACAGTATTGGTACCGACAACATAGTAATGCCCACATAGTTCATTTTAAAAAATCACGAAATTTAGCCGTCAATGGGATGAAGATATTTGGTTTTTTAATGTTCCTGAAAATTTGATTTTTTTTGACTAGTGGTGTTTTTACTGTCAACCCCTCAAGTATAGGTATACATATTATTTGCATAGATCATCAGACAATTGTGTACTACTAAAACCGTAAAAAGGAAAAATTATGAAATAATTATAATTTGATTGTTGAACTTGTGACAATCTATTTCTTATTTACTATTTATTATTAAGAATGTTCGCAGTACATTTACACATGCGTAGTTATCAATACCGTCATGTCATCATGTCATATCTAAACAGATTTCTAATTGATAGTTTCTTAGCTGTCTCGTTGACACCATTGTCATACTCGTTTGCAATTGCCTCAACCATGGTCAGGTCACTCAGTTAAGGGCACTGTATTCCAACTTTGAAGCTAAGCACCTTCAAATGAACAGCATCGGCTCTCGAAGACAAAGAAGAATTTGTTCGGCAGTCGCCTGGTACATTTTATCCTTATTTATTCACAATAATGTAGGGACCTTGAGCCCATTTTATAATAAAAACCGATCTATAAACCAGCGATCTGCGCAGAAAAATAACCGAATACGGGAATAAATTGCTGTGTTGTCTGCAAGAGAGCTACCATCTGTGGAGGGGTAAATATTAGCAGATCTAAGGTATCCTTCATGATAACCTCATTCACCATGACTGAGTTGTTTCGATCCTCGTGAATTTTATTTTCAGGCCGATGTATTTAACCACTTTCTTTTGGTTTATTATTCAATAATAAACCATTGTAATCGCTCTTGAAAAAAAAAATTAACCCCCCTGAAAATTTCATGGTTTACGTTTCAAAGGTGTAGAATCCAAATCTGAAAACGCTAAAAATTCTTTCCATCCGTACGCCCTACGCTGTTCGCGATTTGTCCCAAGCGGCTGGAGCAAAAAATCTGAAATTTTCAGGAAACATCCACGTTGGTCCGACAACGCCCCAGAGCGATTATTGAATTTCAGGAGCTCTGCTCACTTAAATCGGGCACTTAAAAGGATAGGGTCTGTTAAGTTTGTTTATGTTTGTCCCAGCACTGAAAAATATTCATTTTAAGCGATTTTCGCATTTAGTTGACAATAAGCTAGGTAAGATCAAAAGTGCTATTTATGATATACAAATGAAAGCAGATTATAAAGGACAATTCCAACCATAAGTCATAGGGTGACCATAAAATTATTCAAGCCATTGACCACAAAAATAGGAACGGAATGGGATTATTAGATATTAGAAGTCACGGAGCACACTGACTTTTTCGGTTCATTCGTTATAGTTGAAAAACGGGAAACGAACTAAGGATCTGCTTAGATCCGCAACAGTTGAACAAAAATATATTGACACAACATTTCACAATGTCCACATTCGAAGACATTGCAACTTGTATAGAAAAATCGATTTTTCAACTTTAGATGCTAAAAAAGGATTCTGGCAAATAAAATTATCTAAAAAAACGCTGCAAATTCTTTCACTGGGGTTTATTATTCAATGATTCATGATTTGAATTTCTACTAAGCTTTGGAGTGCGTGTTTCACAGGTGATAGAGCGATTATTGAATTTCAGGAGATATGCATAGAGCACTTAAATCGGTTCTCAACCAAAATACCTATTTGGATTGATCAGTTGATCATATTTGTGTGCCTCCTGAAATTCAATAATCGCTCTATCACCTGTGAAACACGCACTTTCCAAAGCTTAGTAGAAATTCAAATAATGAACGCAAGCCAATTGAATAATAAACCCCAGTGAAAGGATTATCAACGTTTTTTCTGGAATGAATTTAAAAAGAAATCCCTTCAAACATTTTTTTAAGGTAGTAATTTGATTACTTTCAAATAATGAAATTTTTCCAAATTTCATGGATCGTACACATTAACTTGGAATGGACGTAACAAAAGTTTACTTCAAAATACTTCGATATCCAAAAAGGACCAAAAAAATAAAAAATAAAGAAAAAGGAAACAAACAGACAACTAAACTATTAAACAACTTCATACTGTTCGATCGAGTGATATTAATAACAAAGGACGAATTCGATTCCCTAGAAGGCAATTTGTATGGTGGTCAATTTCGATGATATAGCCGAATTCCGGTCATTTAAAACACGTCGGACCATTGTAAAATGCAGTTTCTGACAGACTGATTTGGTTTGACACTGGGTGGTAGTTGTTTTGCAAACACTCCTATCAGGTGAGTTAGTCCAAAATCCCGAATTCAATGAGACATATCACGCTGATTGACTGGCGCGCGATATTTTGAGTAGGTTTGAGCGTAACAAACAAACCCTCATCAAGGAATGACAAGTTGAGCGAGAGTTGACTTACCTGTGCTCAGGATGACACGCCCCTTCCCCTTCATCACCTTGGGGAACTCCCAAACTCTTGATCCTTATAAAAGGCCCAAACGAGATGTGGGAGCCGTACAGTCCTAACACAGGAGGTCCAACGTCATCATGTATGCTCAAGTAAGTATTTTGAGCGTATAGAGTAACATAGGCAATTTGCCGCATAGTCTATCCAAAGTAATCTTTCGTGTTCTAGGTTACACCATTTTCAGTTTTGCCTGACTTTATATTCGAACACTCAAGCTGAAGAACACGGGTAAATCTGATAAACACGACTGACCCATGTAATAAAAGTCATAATGAATTATTAGGTGATGAAGATATTCTCCAAATTTATGAACAAAATCAAGTCCCTTATAGACTGTGGTGTTTAGAGTCAACCCAATGGAGGTCTGGGAAACATTAGGGAACTATTTAACTACTAATTGTCTCGATTTGTTGCGCTTTGTTTGGCCGTATTTTCACTTTCAAATTGTCTACCTTATAACTTTATGACGGTCAAAAACCACCAGCGGTTCACTCTAAAATAAAAACCAGTGGGAAGAATGTTAAATTGTTGATCAGAGCATAGCCATAATACACAAAAAGCATATTCATCAGACGAAAAATTTGAACTAAAAATCATGTAAAACTGGTAAAAATTGTTATAAGTGGACAACAAGGATCGACTCGAATGTCGACGGATCACCTTTTTAAGAAAATCGTATTTATCACTTTTTTGAAATCTATGATGGAAAGTGGAGCGTCGGTAGGAGTTTTAATTTGCTCAATCAATTTTCCGAACGGTAGATGCCACATTAACGCACCTCGGTAAATTCTGATAATACGTCAAATACCTCGTACGACATTCATACACAAAGCAGTGATGTCGTGAGGGCTATTTAATACAAAAATAATAAACCATTATGCACTATCTAACCAACAGTATTTAACCCAGTTTCAGTTTTTCAGAAGATCCATTTTAGTGAAACGGAGATGCTTGAACCGTGCCAACACTCAATAAACAGATTTCGATTCGGGTCTTTGTCTGTGTGGAAAATTCATTCTCGTGGGGGAAAACTACTATTAATTTGACACCTTGAATGAGGCTTCCTTGCTTTGTATTACCAATTTTCCCCAATCAATGTCAGCTGCAAAATATTAGGGAGGGACGAGTCCGAATTGATATTACACCCGTTTCTGTTCGTCTGAATCGTTGGAATTTAATATTTGATACTAAAAATGTTCCTTGTATATACAAATTTAAGAGGCTTCGTTAGTTATTTCAGAAAATACAACAGAATTCAGAACGATTTATTTTTATCAAAATTCTATTTATTCTTAACTAATTAGTGTTGTATTTTTGGGTCACAATTTTAAAATGTAGGGTTCAATACTAAAATTCCTGAAAAATAAAATAAACAGCAAAGAGCTGCAAAGAATTTAGATTTACTCAAAAACATTATTTAAAAAAGAATGACTTGAAAAGATTCACCAACCCCATTATAATGAATAATGATTCATTACCAAATAAATAAGCGGTAGATAAGTTTTTGGGTTTACATTTGTCATTGTGGTATAGTGTCACAAAGCCCTGAAACTGAACTTTTTCTACATTTCAAGTGCTGGAACTCTCTTTACCAATAAAAACCACACAGAGTTATGAATAGGCACGTATTTCTGATCGAAAACAACATGTTTTCAGTTGGAGTTCCAAGTCATGGTGTGTGATGCTTGAACTGCTACATGTGGTAATATTGTAAAAAATTCAATAGTTGGAATATTATTTTGTTTAACATTACTGTTATGAATTTTCCAGGTTGCTTTATTGGCTCTAGTTGGCTGTGTAGCCGCTAACCCCGTGCTTCTCAAGGTTGTTGACGATGGTCAGTGGAGGCCCGAGTTGGACGGATCCGTCTGGGGTGATGGAAACATCCAGTGGGGACTCGAAGATGGATCTTGGAAGCCCCATCTCGATGGATCCGTCCTTGGAGACGGACACCTGACTTGGTTGAGCCGCAGGAGGAGGTCCGTCGCCCTCGTCAACCCCAACGCTCTCCCCGTCCCACTCGACGAGCCCATCACCGCCATCGCCAAGAACGCTCAGCTCATCCAGCAACAGACCGAAGGAACCAGGAACATCCTCGGAGGTGGCATCCCCCTCGCTCTCCCCGCTGACACCCCCGAAGTTGCTGCTGGCAAACAGGCTCACGCTATCGCCCACGCTAACCAGGCCGCTATCACTGCTGGACACCCTGGTTTGATCGCTGCTGCTCCTGCTGCCATCGCTTCTCCCTGGGCTACTCATGCCGCTATCGCTTCTCCCGTCATTGCTGCTCGTGCTGTCGCTACCCCCTGGGCTGCTGCTCCCTGGACTGCTAACGCCTGGGCCGCTGGTCCTCTTGGTCTTGCTGGTCCCATTGGTGTTGCTAGGACCCACTGGTGGTAAATTGGAAATAATTTCCTAATAATCTCCAATTTCTGAAGACTGTAACACGTGACCTGAAATAATAATTTACTAAATGTAAATATCCAACCACTTCAAATTGTAATAGTATCTATCCCTCTTGTACATAGTCGACGAGTCAATAAATCACCTGGATCCTACTACGGATCCAACCAACACAAAAGTTGCTCGTTTTTCATTACCTGACTTCCTACCAACAACTTCCACCTAACAAATTATACTCTAACATACCACAATTTTATGTAAACTCCTCCTACACGCGGATCACTTAAATACGTTCTCAGGTGGATAATTATATCGATCATCAAGCGATTCCAAAAACGAAGAATGAAAAATCAGATTTTATTCATCACTTAACCTTTCATTCATTAAAAAAAAAAAAAAAAAAAAGTAAGCTCACCTACAGGTAATGTAATGGCTGTTTCAGAAGTTGTTGTTGTTATTGTTGTTGGCTGTTTGTTGTTGTTTTTTGACATCCTTCATTAATTTCACTTTGTCGTAGACTTCTCAATACAAACAAAATTTTTTTTCTCCACCTACTCTTCAACTTACTTTTAATAATATAATTTTATTGTTTGAATTCTTGAACATATTCACATATGCAAAATTCGACTCCTACGTGTTCTACAACTCATTTCCGGCCAAAAATTGTTAAGTGGCATTTTTTGGCCAGAGGCCTCGTTTCCGAGCTATTTTCGATTTAAGATTTTCTTCTTGTTTTCGATCTTAAGTCATTAAAACTGTCATAACTCCCTCAGTTTTGGAGATAGCTCAAATTTAATGACACCGTTGGAAAGAGCGTTAAATTTTCCATCTATTTGATGTCAGAAAACTTTTTTTAAATTGCATTGAAGATGTGCGATTGCTGCGCGGAATGGCAGTTTTGTCAAAATCTTGAAATCGCCTGTTTTTCATCTCGCCTAGAAACCCCATGAATGCTTGACGCAGAACTGTGCAGGCCTGATAGCCTGCCAAAATGTCAGCTTTCCAACGGTGTAGTCGTTTTTATTTTTTTAAAAATATTTTTAGTTAAGGAAATGGTGTTTAACTGCAGAAAAACGTGTTTTCTGGTAAAAATTGAGGTTTTTCCAAAAGTCTCGACGAAAAAAGGTTGGTGGCGGGATATACGTAACTTTTCTCGCTGAATCAAATGGTGACAACGCCATACCTCTCAAGTGACGATTCAAGTTAGTTTTGTTGGATGCATAAACCCGTTCGTTTGTGAACAGCGTCTACGGCATTTCTAAGCTGTCCTTCTAAAGTCAGGATAATCGAAGAGCCGAGAGACGGCTATTGTTTGTGTCCATTTACGATTGATTGCAATGAGTTTCATTCATCTTTTTGCTGAAACTGTGGACCCTTAGCAAACCAGCCTTCAGTATCATTAGCAACTCTTCCCTTCCGTCTCTTTTCTCGCTGTATTTCCTTCAGAGAGGTTTTCCCTGTTGCATATTCCCATTCATCATGGTGCGCTATAGCTATTGAACATAGCCAGTAGTAATAACCAAAACCTTAGTGACAAAAAACAATTAGTGGATAAAAACAGAGAGTTTACTAGATAAAGAAGGATCGGTGACATAAAGAATATTGTCTACCAATATTTTTTCCTCATACTTTCCGACGTGTTCGCTTGGGTGTGAGTTGTACACAGGAGGAGTGTGACTCCCTTGCTGCTTCAGAAGCACTACCATTGGCAAAACCGTATACAAAAATCATGTCAACATACTCACTTGTGGTATAGCTACTCAACTGAAAGCAAATTATCGCAATCAATCATAAATGAACACAAACAACAGCTGTCTCTCGGATCTTCGATTTTCCTGACTTTTTCTGGACAGCTTGGAAATGCCGTAGACGCTGATCACAAACGAACGTTTTCATTCATTAAATTAATTTTCATTTTTCATTTTTAAATATTTATTTTTTAATTTAAATCTTTACAATATTGTTTAAGCTCTAACTCTTTGTATGAACTCGATTTAAACTCCAATATCCTACCATTGTCCAACAGCTGGATAACATGTTCGAGTAAATAAACATTTTACTAAAACTGAATTTGGTCAGAAACAACAAATTATCAACATTGCGACACCCAGTGCTACGGCCAAATCAGATTGGGGTTGATAATACACGGCGCACAAAGCAACCCCTCCTTCAAGACCGGAGGGTCGTGCGGGTCATTGCATATCCTAGCCCCTGAGCGAGACAATGCTTCCTCCGTAGCTTTCCCAATTTTCAAACGTTAGGTCTTGTTTTAGTGATACATGGTGTCCCAGAACTTATGCACAATCCGACTCCTACGTGTTCTACAACTCATTCCCGACTGCAATGAGTTGCATTCATTTTCGAGACTTTTGGAAAAACCTCAATTTCAACAGAAAACACACGTTTTCTGCAGTTAAACACCATTTCCTTTACTAAAAATATTTTTAAAAACCAAAACGACTACACCGTTGGAACGCTGACATTTTGGCGCACGTTTTACCAGGCCTGCACAGTTCCGCGTGAGATGAGAAACGGGCGATTTCAAGATTTTGACAAAACTGCCATTTCGCACATCTTCAATGCAATTTAAAAAAAGTTTTCTGACATCAAATAGATAAAAAATTTAACGCTCTTTCCAAAGGTGTCCTCAAGTTTGAGCTATCTCCAAAATTGAGGGAGTAATGACGGTTTTAATGGTTCTTCCGGTTCTCTCAGTTTATATTGTCTATATTATCTAAAAAAAATACAACTTTCTAGTTATTTGTTATTTGTGTTGTCGGGGAACACTGATAAATTAATGTTGAAATTGAAGTTTCTAAAGCTAGGGGACTAAACTTCAGTTTAAAGATCATCACTATTTTTTGTGCAATTGGATCTCAAAAGCGTCAAATTCAGGTCTGGATTGTCGGCTCAATCTTTCCACGAATGATCTCGATATTTTCTTCTCTTCTTTTCCCACTTTGTCTTTTGGATAGCTTCATATCTTCCTCTTTTTTTGCCACCACGGTTTGGGTTTGTGTCCACTCTTCTTTCCACTCCACTTCTATCTTCTCTTGACTTCTCGCTCTCCTTCCTTTGGCTGTTTTGCCTTCTTACCAATACGAAAAAAGTCGTAAGTTATAACAACATTTAAGTTTCTACATTAAGGGACATCAACCATAGTTTAGCTGCACCAGACGAGTATGTTCGGTGGAAAAGATGGACTACTGATGGTCGTTTGTAAGGCTTGTAAGGCTAGGTCGTTTGTTTGTTTGTAAAATGATACGATTAATTTTCAATTATTAACAAAAGGGTTTTGTCTATTAAATTAAGTTTTTTTTTCTCAATTTTTTTTCCTCAGTCGTGTTTTCCAACAATTTTAACTAAATCGCTTTATTTTGAGAAATGAATTTAATTATACCATCAGAATTTTATTGTAGGTAATAACTTGACTCTCTCTTGACTGAACTGTACTATTTGCCTTGTACGAATGGAGCCCTTCACCTCGGAACTCTGGCCTTGGCCTTGCTCGCATATTTTGTTGTCCGAGGAGCGAATTCGTCTAGGGGTCGATCAGCTCTCTAAAACAAATCATTAAGATCCTTTTCCTTCGTTTGAATATCCTTTGCCTCAACTGGTTAAAACCACACGATGAATCGTCTGGGAACTTTGGTCTTATCTAGATATCTCATCGTTTTATTGTGCTAGAATATATTCAAATATATTAAGAAGAAATAAAAACGGTTCTTTCAAATTAGAAATGTATGATATATAAACTTGTATCATTCATGAAATAAATATTACTTTACCATTTTCCTCGGAGCCTGATTCGAAAAACGGGCCACACTCGAATTCAATGTTCGTTTTCTTCGCTCCTCAACGATTTATTGGGAGGTCAAAAATTTATAACGTTCAATATGGATTACAAACTGTCTAAATAGTAAAGAAGAAATTCTCTCTTTTGAGAGAGCTACGATGATTTCCTTCAAAGCCATGACAATGAAACAGAAGGTTTGGGACAAACTTTGATCACTTAATTCGTAGAGACTATCTAAAAGGTAGTCCCGTTTGTAAGCTAACTGACATTCAGTAACTAATTCTAAAAAAAGAAAACTAGTTGAAATATTTCCAGTAAAACGTACTTTGAGTGGACAAAATTTCGAATAAAGTTGAAATACTGACTCACGGAAAATCATCTCATGACAATGAGATTAGAGGTTCATTTCGATCAATTACCGGCACCTAAAATTAAGAGTAGCAGAACATTATTATAGCGATGAGTTAGCACGTAAAAATTGCAAAAATAATTTTGGGGAAAAGTTGAACAGATAATTATTCATCAATGAAGGACAGTGATTGTCCCGTAAAATAGGAATAACCCATAAAGACTCCGTTCTCCATGGTTCGGTTCACAGTCCTAATTCAGGAGGTGCTTTATAAAATTTATAGCTGAGTTTGAAAAGTATTAATTACCACAGATTATAAAGTTGCACAGGGCTGCTCTACTTAGGGTTACCTTCTGGGCTAATCCATAATAGATTGATTGAATGATTACCGCTGAAATAATTCATTGAAACAAAGCAGTTTGAATTAATTAATTCGAACTGCTAGTTTGTAACTAACTGTAATTTATACATATATTACCGGTTATTTAAATACAGATAGATATCTAATAGCCCATTGATGATTGTTACTAACTAATCACAGTCGAACTATCCATTTAAAGAAATATTTTTTCATTATTTCGTTTTTAGTGCATTCATGGAGCATATTAAGAGAGAATAGGGAGGTATATTCTAATAAAACACAATACTCCTTTATTAAAACATATATTAACAACTGAGCTTTTGGAGAAGGAGTTGATTCGGTATGATACAATATTCAACAGCCTGTATTCAAGCTTGAGGAAAGCTGAGAAATCTTCTTGTCTGTGGCGTTTCACGATACAGTGAAGTGCTCTTTCCTTATAAAACAAACATGTCCGGGATGAAAATCGATACTGTTGGTAAGGAGTCACCGGTGGAAAACACTTTACTAGATATATGTTTTTGGAAGAAAGAAGGAGTCGGTTTGAATATTGGTTTGTTCATGAAAAATTCAAAAATTAGAGTTTTGACGGAAAAATGTTGTTGCCAATATACATGCATTGAATGAATTACATCTTATGTTGGATCTTGTCTATTGGCAACAACATTTTATTACAGTAGATACAACAGTGTACTGATATATATTATATGTATTGGCAAGAAAAGATTCCTCAGAGATTGTATTTCTATGACAACTCATATATTATATGTATTGGCAAGAAAAAATTCCTCAGAGATTGTATTTCTATGACAACTCATTAGTCATTAAGTCGATTAATTACTGAAACGCCGAAACAATCATTGTTTCGAGTTTCAAGCAGGGATTATTCCTCAATAAAAACTACCCTTAATTGCATATAATCTCATTTTACTCGGACCCAACAAAATTATTTGATGGATAATGGTTATCGACCATGGAGGTATTGAATTATACTTTTAAACATTTACGTCTCCAAATCATTTTCTTGTACACGAAGCACGTACGTCGTTCACGTAGGAATGATCATTATAATTCTAGTGGCCATTTTAAGGCAGCAATCAATAGCTATTTGTTGTTTATCATTAGTATTTGGTAGCTTGAACTTTTCGCCCAATCAATGTTTGTGGAACATGGGCCAAAAATACATATGCGACGGAGTTCGTTCTGAACTCTCGGTTTCACTTTGAATCATTTGGAAAGTGTGAAATTGAAGGGTTGACATATTATAAAATCGGAAATACGAAAGCTTCGGAAATCAGGATACTATTTATAAAGTAATTTATAATCTTTGCGTTAATGTTCAACCTTAAGCACTTTAAACAAACAAGCAGTTCTGCTCCTGAGCATTTCTTTGAAACTATTGAACGAAAGCTAATGAAACTGGGTAAAAAATCATATTTAGTTTCTACTTGGAACCGAATTCTCGGCTTCGATCCTAAGGGGCAAATTCTAAGGGATGGACATAGAAAACTTTCGAAATGACACCAAGTATTGTTTTTACGCTCATCGTTTTATGTTCATCCGTTTTGTTGGACACATTGAACGTAGATAGAAAAAGAAAAAAACAGTCTACAAGAATGTCAATTTGAACGAGCTTAGACACAGCAAAAATCGCCGAGTATCAATTGGGATCTCATCAGCTGAAATAATTAGAGTGAAATTTTGTTTCCAAGAGTTCCTTTTGAACTCCTTTGTTGAAGCGTAGGTGGATATTGTAATTTACTTCGTTTAATTTAAGTTGTACTACTAGTGTCCATGCAATGTATATTGCACCATTATTGGCATTCCAAGATCTTATTTTTACCTGTCCCGTGGGAAAAATAAGCTCGTGCGCTGCAAATGGAGTGTAATGGCTATTTTCTGTAATAACCAACCTAACTAGAAAGCTGAAATTGTATGGTACATTATGATATCATGACGATTTGAGGTAAATTGAGGGCTTTCCAGCGTAACACCTCGCGTGCACTGCTTCGTGAGCTATGTTTTGATATCAACTTCTGTTTCGCACAAAGGACCAGTGTTCAGAGAGTTAAGACGTGGTCAACGAACTGCCTTGGGACATGTGGAGATCAATTACGAGGTTTGGAGATCAGTGATCAGCTGAAAGCTCTTGTTCCTGATTTTCATCGTAATAGATGTAACATGCTGAAACATGAATACGTAGGGCTCTTTTTATGATATCTAGAGTGGACAAGATACGATGCGGGAGCGTGAGGTGCCGAGTTTGGATACTGTACCAGTGAGTAAATCCAATACATAAATCTGTGATTTACTAAGGAGCTTTATTATAATGCAAAAATAGCTTCTGTGTAATAATTTGCACCTTCTTTTATTTTGGTAACGGTTTCGGAATAACAACAATTTTCTCTACCAATTTGGCTAAAAAAGTGAGTTGTTCTTACAAAAATCTAAAAAGACTGTGAATACAGAAAACGCCTTAAATTATTACATAAAGGTTGATAAAGATTTTTTATGGTAAGAAGAATTTTTCGAACGTCTGATAATGATCAGTATGTCAGGGTATATTTCCACTTATCATCGAGACACCCCAAATAAATTTCTCTTAAAATTACAAAGAGGATACATACTACTAAATCTGAACGTAGCACACTAAGGTATTTCAAATTTCACAGCAGTTGAGTTGGTAGGTCTAATGATTGGAATCGAGCGCTCACTGGAACCTAAAAAACTTGAAGAAACACGGCTACTATTCACCGAATTTTTAAGGAATGAGGTGCTCGTATACATTCTATTATCTTGGAACCATTAGTTGCGTGTGCGCTAAGTTGAACCTCGTCTGACATGTTTTCCACGAACTAACGGCCTGCATTCCGATCAAGATCGAAGGAAAGACGGAGGATGTCCTCAAGGTGATTGCTTATCGTGGAATCACGCTTGGTTTACTCCTACCAAAATTACATAAATATTCATCAGTCGAAAATACTGACGCAGATTCGCTGCGCTTGAACAATCAACACCTTACTCTTTTCATGTAGGACTAGAGGCCGATCATCTCACCCCCTCACAATTCAGACTCCAAACAAAAAGGTGACTCTATACATCCGGGTAACAAGGTTCTTGCGTGCACTTCACCTTCACGAAATACAATTGTGATAAACTGATAAGTAGTAATGGAACCATTATTTAATAATTACGCTCCAAATTTGAGCGAGATCGGACATCGGTAAATTCTGTTTATGCAATGAAATTGTCAGGGTACCATCCTCACCTAACCTACTTTCAATCCAAGAATCCATTATCGTAAAAATTAATAAGTGCTGAATCATTAGGCCATTATTTAAGATGTAACTAGTAGATCTTCATCTAATGCTTGATCCGCACATTGCCTGAAAATTTCATCGTTATTGGATGAAGGTTGTACAACTATTAACACGGGGTCAGCCGGATAGATAGTCTAATTAGAATCCTCATTAATGGTTTCATAATTTTTAGTACTTTTTACGTTGTTAATTTTGTTATTATTAGTTATTATTGTTAGTTACAGGGTTATTATTAATAACAATACGTCTTAAGAAACACATTAAAAAATGTTTTGTTAACAGATTCAGACAGAAGGGTCTTTTTTCTTATCTGTTTTCCTCGACTCATTTTCCAAAACAGGAATGTAAAATTACTGCCTCTTACTGAAATTCCCTAAAAAATCATGGTGAGCAAGATTTTATAACTTTTCCGGTACTCATTGGGTAGGCTTTGTAGTAAGTTTTGTAAGAAAACTGAGTTCATTTGCCGCTAGGAATAACGATTGATTCAGTAATTAACTCCCTCGCAGGGCCGTGGAGAGAGAATCCGGGGCCAGGGCCAAAATTCCGGTCTCCCTAAAAAAAAAAAAGAAAAAAAAAAGCGTCTGCGAACAGTCGTAACCATTGTGGAAAATTGAGAATGATTGAGTTCTAGAGTTTCGAGTGTGTATATTTAATAATTCTGTATTAATACATCCAAACCAAATTAAAATTAAACGAGGGACCTTCTAAAACTCCAAACGACCGAAAGAAAATCCGTTACGACATCCAGGCTCGGGGGCCTCGGCGGGGATGCTCCCTCAGTTTCAAGAATGTTTTTTAGACAACATAGCCTGCCTCAAAATGTTTCTGGTCACTTGATAAAATGTTTTGTAGCCTAGGGAGAAAAGTATTTTTTTTTTTTTTTTTAACAAACGACAACAATGGCCGTTCACTGCAAACATCACTATCATCATATTATTCATTCTTACTTATTCTTCTATGTGTTGTACTGAGGATGAGTACCATCCATAAACGATTGCAAAGCGTGGAAGAAGTGTTTCACAATATAGGAAATCATGGGGTTTTATGGTATCCAGAGCAACCATAGTTTAAACAGATATTTATGATCATTTCACAAGTTTAACGTCTCTTAATTGTAAAATAGCACATTGTTTAAAATGTCTCTGTTTACGAATGTTCGTACTATATTTATATTGAGGGGTTTTCAAATTTGAGTATTTGATTACAAGAAAATAATGAACAGTTAAATGCCAAAAAGAAGGGTTCAAAATATTATGTTGGTATTAAACAGTAGGATGTCATTTAGTATTCCATTTTTAGGATTTCATTAGAACGTAATTACGTTTTCAGCATAATTTCATATATACATTTTCAAATGGTCTAGTTTATAGTTTTTTGTTTTTTATTACTTCATTTGAGTAGCACGAGCATGCTAGAAAAAAGTTAGAGCGTGTAGATCATTTGACAAAAGTCATGTTTGAATTTTTGGGGTCACTACTTCATTCTCTTTGAAAATTTGCATTTGTAGGAAGGTTAGATCATAAAGCCAAATCAATCCTCACCGTTTGCTGAGCACTTTTTTGGCTTTTCCAAAGCAGCTACGGTTGGAAACAAACATAACATGTTTGTCAATACTAAAATTGTCTTAATAATGTACGATGATCGGCCGTGCACGATAATTTAAATGAAATTCCGTCGTCTAAAGATCTAACTCATTTTGCCAGTTAAGATCTCTTTAGACCAACTGGTGAAGTGAAAATGATACATAATGAGGTACATAATGAAGTACTACACACATTTTATTAATTGAACACTAATAACGTTTGTGTTTCAATTTGTTGGGTTCTCTTAAAAAACTTTAATATTATAGTCTGATTTTAGGGTGGTGAAATGGCCACTGGTCTACTCATCGTCTACTGATTTTAGAGTGCACCAATATTTTCTAATTGTAAACTCAAGTTATACAAAAGAGGAACACATTAACAGGAACTTGTGATAGAACTGAGGACTCTCATGCAATACGGAGAGTGAACTTGATCAGCTTCGGAAATCGGACAAAAGTTGAGGTCTCTCCCCTCAAATCACCTTGAGGAACCTCAAACAGTTGTGCCTGGTATATAAAGACTCCCAACTCCAGGGTTCGGTGTACAGTCCTAATTCAGGAGGTCCATTCTAAACATGTTCGCTAAAGTGAGTTTATACATCATATCACTCATTATTATAGCTTTTGTATTTCAATTGTATTATCATAAATTATTGAAACCAGATACATTTTGGTAGTCAAACTCAGTAAAACAAAAACTAATTTCTTTGGCGTCACGAAGCTTAAGGATCGGATCGACAGTCTAAAACAAAGTCAGTAAATTGACAGCATCATGGAATTGAAAATTTTATAAAACAGAATTATAAATATAGTGTAGACCTATAAACCGTATTCATTTTTAATTTATTACTCGTTGGACTACAATTACCCAATCGGTGATGGTGACAAATCCTTTGTGAAAACATAGCAATATTCCTAACTTCACGATTTACTCAAAGAAAGTATGAAGAATGTTCAAGATTTGAAATGATAGTGCAGCACTAGCCTCTGATATTTCGTTTTGTTTAGTATTAGGTTGGGTGTGTATCAATGTTTTGCACTGTTCATAGTATAAATGCATAGCATAACAACGTACATAGTATAAATACGGAGGTAAATACTGGCCTAAGTACGACTCTCACTACTCTTCTTATTTCAAAAAACGGCGAAAGTTCTTGGAATCATTTTTGATCAATTCTGAAGGTTTCATAATTCAAAACTATGGAAATTTCAGAAATAGTTTCGAATAAAATTTGAGGATAATGGTATAATCATCAACAGTGTTCTCCTTCGCTAAAACTTGAATATTTTCTCGTTTTCAGATTGCTTTGTTCGCTTTCGTCGGCTATGTCGCCGCTAACCCCGTGCTCCTTAAGGTTGTTGACGATGGTCAGTGGAGGCCCGAGTTGGACGGATCCGTCTGGGGTGATGGAAACATCCAGTGGGGACTTGAAGATGGATCTTGGAAGCCCCATCTCGATGGATCCGTCCTTGGAGACGGACACCTGACTTGGTTGAGCCGCAGGAGGAGGTCCGTCGCCCTCGTCAACCCCAACGCTCTCCCCGTCCCACTCGACGAGCCCATCACCGCCATCGCCAAGAACGCTCAGCTCATCCAGCAACAGACCGAAGGAACCAGGAACATCCTCGGAGGTGGCATCCCCCTCGCTCTCCCCGCTGACACCCCCGAAGTTGCTGCTGGCAAACAGGCTCACGCTATCGCCCACGCTAACCAGGCCGCTATCACTGCTGGACACCCTGGTTTGATCGCTGCTGCTCCTGCTGCCATCGCTTCTCCCTGGGCTACTCATGCTGCTATCGCTTCTCCCGTCATTGCTGCTCGTGCTGTCGCCACTCCCTGGGCTGCCGCTCCTTGGACTGCTAACGCCTGGGCCGCTGGTCCCCTCGGTCTTGCTGGCCCCATTGGCGTCGCTAGGACCCACTGGTGGTAAATTGGAAATAATTCCCTAATTATCTACAATTTCTAAAGACTGCAAACGAGTGACCTGAATAAATAATTTCCTACATGTGAATATCCAACCACCCCTACTTGCAATAGTATCTTTCTTGTACATAGACGACGAAAATAAATCATCTGGGTTCTAAATGAATCAAACAAACAAAGATGTTGGTATCTTATTACCTGCCGTCCTTCCTACCTACCTTACAAATCCTTTTATATTACAAACTGAATAGTTTTATAAACAAATACCTAGAGAATTATTATTTTAAATAAATTTTTACGAAATAATCTAGCTGATTGAGAAATGTCAAATAATCAATAGTTTGGTTTACAACGAATAAATATGTTTTATGAAATAATATACAAACTAATAGTACCTAATATAAAATAAAAATTGAAGGTTAGAGATTCCGTGAGAATTTAATTTTCTTCGATTTTCATTTCAGCAGGAACATGGATCGTCAGTTATTAACACAAAACGTGTGAGTCTTTAGGTTAGTAAACAAAGGAGAGTCAACGTTTGTTAAGAATCTCGAAAGAATTCCTACATTAACTAGCCACGTTAGCAATTTTGGTTTATTATTCAATAATAAACCATTGTAATCGCTCTGAAAAAAAAATTTAACCCCCCTGAAAATTTCATGGTTTACGTTTCAAAGGGTGTAGAATCCGAATCTGCAATAAAAATTTTT
Source organism: Creontiades dilutus (assembly GCA_031894815.1). Lineage (NCBI taxonomy): Eukaryota > Metazoa > Arthropoda > Insecta > Hemiptera > Miridae > Creontiades > Creontiades dilutus. Next base: position 507,788 of record JAVIWC010000736.1, on the reverse strand, counting down.
CCGTCCGTCCGCCGTACGCCGTACGCACGATTTCTCCCAAACGGCTGAAGCAAAAAAGCTGATATTTTTAGGGAAAATCCATGTTGGTCCGGCGACGCCCCAATTCTTTAGCCAGCTCTCTCACTTAATTTAAAGTGCCCTTTAAGGGTTGTAAAAGTTTTGTAAAATCCCTAAAAACCTCAAAAAAAGTCAAAGCGGTCTAAATTTGTACTCTTTTTGAAGAACACTCCACGAGGAATCGAATGAGCCCCTCCCCAGGTCCGTAGGTCAAACCATTCCCGATCTATGGCCCGATTTATGGTGCCAACATTCGCGTTATTTTGGTTTATTATTGGTTTTGTGTTGATATCAGTAACCTAGTGACCTAGTGATGTAGTAATGTGGATACTGAAGTGAACTCCTAAAAGGCTTTGTAGCCGATACACGGGTTGAAGCATTCTGATAACTATAAAAAAAGCTGCAAATTCTTTCACTGGGTAATAAACATTATTTAGATAATACCATCATTAGAAACTAATCAAATTACTAGGTACTACCTTAAAAATTTTTGAAGTGATTGTTTTTTAAATTCATTACAGAAAACGCTACGAATTCTTTCACTGGGGTTTATTGTTCAATTGGCTTGCGTTCATGATTTGAATTTCTACTAAGCTTTGGAGTGTGCGTGTTTCACAGGTGATAGAGCGATTATTGAATTTCAGGAGGCACACAAATATGATCAACTGATCAATCCAAATAGGTATTTCGGTTGAGAACAGATTTACGTGCTCTATGCATAACTCCTAAAATTCAATAATCGCTCTATCACCTGTGAAACACCCACACTCCAAAGCTTAGTAGAAATTCAAATCGTGAACGCAAGCCAATTGAATAATAAATCCCAGTGAAAGAATTTGCAGCGTTTTTTCTTACAGAATTATCCTTTTTTCAATCGTTAAAAAATCATCATTAATTTTATTCTCCTAATTTTGTGTCCTGAAGCCAGTACCTGTCTATAATTTGGGATATGTTTCATTATTATTCGACCACACGATTCATTCCCGATGAGAAGTGCCTTGCAACACGTTTTTTTACTCTACTAAAAATGTCGTTGTTCAAGATTTATATTTGTTTCGTGTTTTCAACCTTAATCACAAAAATTCCTAACTTCCTTAATTTGTCCCTGAAGTCTTCTGAGGGCACATGAGATACAAATGCTTCAATTCTTACAAGGAAGTACATAGGAAGAGAAAGTGTTTAAATTTCGAAATAGTTCATTATAAATACATTCGAAAAATTACGAACATTTTCTCTCAAGATCATGTTGCCCTACCGGAACATTTTTGTTTTGATCGTCTGTCCATTTAATTCATTTCCTTTTTGTAACAGTAGACCCGTGTATTCATATTCAGTTAATGTACATTAGACTTCGTTTAATGTTATCTGTGGACCAGTGATCAGCGTATATTGTACGATGTATAATACAGAAATTGTTATGCTTTGAGTAACAGTTTGGTTCATTATTTTACATTTCGTGAGGGCTGAAATTTAGTATCTCCGCGAGTACACAACAACGAAATCGTTGAATCATTATTATTGTACAGCGACTTCAATTAGTCCTAAGTAAATTCCCGTTTTGCGACAAACGCAGTTTCATTAGACGCATCGGTTAGCACCCTGATTTAATTTGTTACGCTGCCTCGCTCGGCATAAACCTGTTTGAAGCGCTGACCCTCGCACGATAAAAACATGACGTGGTCCCGAATGACGTAGTCTTTGAAGTCCAGGACAGGGTCATTAATACCCACGTGTGTCCGAGCTAAATGAATAAACAGATTAATAGATTTATTATCCAATTTTTCACGTTCGAGCACCTCTCTTTACTTTGGGTCGCACCCTGTGGACGTTTCTCAAAAGCACTACTTGTTACAAATCAATTCATATCGTGTATTTGTAGTTAATGAAAACTGTGGTAAAGATAAATTGATAAGAAGTATCAGTAAGAATACACATTCGTTTATACTCCTCAACACTTTATTTTTACCCAGTGTAAAATTGGTTTATTTGTTATGCACAAAGTTATAGCGCATAGTATGTAGTACGGGATGTAAATATTACGACAGTACCAACAGCCAAGGGTCGATTCTTCGACTCATTTGAGATAAAAAATATCCTAAGTGGTATTTTTTTACTTCACTTAAAATCATCCGAGTTTTTTGGTTTATTATTCAATAATAAACCATTGCAATCGCTCTTGAAAATAAAAATATCAAATTTTTTTTTAAACCCCCTTGACAATTTTGTGGTTTACGTTTCAAAGGGTGTGGAATCCAAATCTGTAATACAAATACGGCTGAAGCAAAAAATCTGAAATTTTCAGAAAAAATCCATGTTGGTCCGACGACGCCCCAATTCTTGAGCCAGCTCTCTCACATAATTTAAAGTGCCCTTTAAGGGTTGTCAAAGTTTGGTAAAATCCCTAAAAACCTCGAAAAAAGTCAAGGCGTCCTAAATTTGGACTTTTTTGAAGAACTTTCCATGAGGAATCGAATGAGCCCCCCCCGGGTCCGTAGCTCAAACCATTCCCGATGTATGGACCGATTTATGGTGCCAAAATTTGCATCCACATTCACTACATCACTAGGTTACTGCGATCAAAACAAACACAAGAGTTTTTTGTTTTGTTTTGTTTTTATCGCAGTAACCTAGTGATGTAGTGAACGTGAATACTGGAGTGATCTCCTAAAAGGGTTTATAGCCGATACACGGGTTGAAGCATTCTGATATGCATGAAACGCTGCAAATTCTTTCACTGGGGTTTATTATTCAATTTCATTTATTTGGCTTGCATTCATGATTTGAATTCCTACTAAGCTTTGGAGTGTGCGTGTTTCACAGGTGATAGAGCGATTATTGAATTTCAGGAGATATGCATAGAACATGTAAATCTGTTCTCAACCAAAATACCTATTTGGATTGATCAGTTGATCATATATGTGTGCCTCCTGAAATTCAATAATTGCTCTATCACGCACACTCCAAAGCTTAGTAAAAATTCAAATCATGAATGCAAGCCAAATGAATGAAATTGAATAATAAACCCCAGTGAAAGAATTTACAGCGTTTTCTTAAGAAGCGAAAGCGTTCACCGAGACTCAAGCACTACGATTTCTATTCAATTCAGAGGGATAGACACTTAGAATCCCTTTTCTAACTTTACTCATTATACAAGTCCTGACTAAGTCAGTATGCCATGTGACATCCAATATATAGATTGAAATTTCACGTTTTCTCTTTCGAAACAGGTTTTCCACAAAACATTGTTAAAAACTTTTCTGACCACACCTTTGGAAAGCGGGGCTTTTATACGAACTTACTGGAATTTATGCTCTATTTCTGAGAAAATTCTATGATATTAAATTTGGATAACAACCGATGAAAAAAAACTGGAAATTTTCGTTTTTGGGTCGATTCTTAAGATCTGAATTTTTCTATCATTGTTTTGAAATGTAAAGCTAGTCCAACGGTTTAATCAATTCCGTAATTATTTTGAAATTCAAGGGAGTAATGGGTGTTTTTGTAAAAAAGGCCTTCTTCTTTGGATTTTGATGGACTTATCAGGGAATGAGATGATCTCATCATCAGTAACTAATGAGCTTGAGCGAAAGACAAATCCACGTTATGCTGTATGGCTACAGTTTTCAATCGATTTTGATGGCGTTTTCAGGGAACGAGTGGTTTAGGTTGTTGATGGCTTCGTATGAGTTTCATTGATTCTAATCAATGAATTAATAATTACTAATCCGTCGACGAATACGTCGGCCCATCCACTTGATAACGTTAGTAGGTAGGTAGGTATATGTTATGCATACACAAAAATTCACTCTTACGAATTTTTTGAATGAACCATTTGCTGCAATACCACAAGTCACTAAGATACGGAAAAACCTACGATGTACCTAATAAGGTTACCGTCAATGGTGTTCATGCACTCATAAATTTACGCACACACGCTAAGTTCTTACGCAAATTACGTGAGTTGATCAGCTGAAGAACGAAAAGGCATACTGTAGCTCTAACGTATAACAAGAGCAAATCACATATCCAATCCTACTAAATTCAGTGGTTACTTTGACCATCCTTATGGAACAAGTTGGATAGATTAGTCCTTTTGGTGCGAGCTTGGGCAATGAAGCAACCGGTTAATTTTATTATGTACTCCATTCCTTTGATCCCCTTTCAACTCCAATTGATTTAAATATACATACGTACATTAATCGAACACGTAATAATGCACAATGTAGTTAGAGAAGCAGAATTTATTAAAACATACAATGTATTTTAACCATGTATGTGACCAAATATAAAGTACTATCTATAAACACAGACATTTATTACTAAGACGCTTGTACCGTTTTTACCATTTTCTTGAAGAATTTCAATACAAATGTAAAGAGATTCATTATTTGTTGACCTAAGCATGATTAGATCTTAATACGGGTCAGAATGAAATAAGATTTCGTGGCAACTATTAGGAAAATTTATTTCCGATCTGCAGTTCTTTGAATCAAGTGGAAGTGTTTATTAATGATTCGTGAGGCTTGACTATGGTTGAAGGGTTGTTGAGTAGGCCATATCTTGATAGTCCCAAGAGCATAGTGCAAAGTGCTCATAATATCGGAACTGGTTGGACGAGCAGCTGGATGTTATTGGGTACTCGCGATTCATGAATAATGTTGTAAACAGATAAATGTAGATTTCTGGAGTGACAAAAATTTGTGAACGTTATCGGTTAAGTTGGTGTCCGGCTTCATTGATAAATAATTTTCTGTTCAACTTTTTCCAAAAATTATTTTTTGTAGATTTTATGTGGTAACTAGGCCTACTTATGGCTGTCATAAAGTTCGGCTATTCTTCGTTGTACATGCCGGTAATTGATCGAAATGTACCTCTAATCTCATTGTCATGGTCTGTCCGTGAGTCAGAATTTGAACTTGATCCGAAATTTTATCCGCTCAAAGTACGTTTTACCGGAAATATTTTAACTAGTATTTTTTTAGAATTAGCTACTGGATGTTAGTGCGCTTACACTACCAATCAAGTGCTCAAAGTTTGTCCCAAACCTTCTGTCAAATTGTCATGGGTTTGAAGGAAATCATCGTAGCTTTCTCAAATGAGAGCATTTTTTGGCAATTCAAAGTTTTTTCAGCGTTGGTAACCCTGCCCTTCGAGGAAACACCACGCTTCTGCCATTTCTATACAGTTGGGGCTCAAAAATGAAGTTAGCCGTTTGTAAAACAGGTGTGTACGTTTCATACTTCTCATTGTCATGGGTTTGAAAATCACTCTTATTCATTCGTTCATCATTCATTTTGGGATAGAGATGTAAAAACTCTGTTTAATGCAAGTTTCAATTTCTATAAGTGTTCATTAGACTCCTAATTGCAGAAGGTTAATGTTGATTTCTCATTGTCGTGACGATTTTAAACTTCATTGTTTTGGCTACACAAAAGCCGTTTTTGTTTTAAATTTTGGTATTTGATACTGAATATATACTAATATTAAAATGTGATACTTCTTCAAGCACAAAGTCAGGAAAAACTGAAATCAGATATCTGTCTCATTCAACCTTACCTACACATCGTTTACGTAATTCTATCGTTATTTGGTTGACAAAGCTCATTAGTCAGAATCAAAACCTCGATTGTCCCGTTAAATGAGAATCACCCATAAGTATGTATATTCTTTTATGCATGCAACATGGGAGATTCATTGGACGAGATTGTTGCATGGTATATGGTTGCTAACTATCAAGTTTGTTGGGAACTATAATTCATGACAGAAACGACTGATGGTAAGTTATCAATAACTTAATAACAGCATGTGTTCATTTAAGCTATAATAATTATGAATAACATTGTACGAACCCGGATTGATTATTATAAATAATGAGAAACGAGAAAAAAAGAACTTCTTAACAAATGTTTTACAAAATGTTATCCAAATTCTGAATTCTTTAACATTTGGTTTTCCATCGATTAATATCTGTGGTTGGATTAAACGAATATGAAATAAGATTCGAAATCCAGAGACTTGATAAGGACTTTAATTGAATCATCGAAATCCAATAGATCTCTCACTAGATGAAACTGAATTCATTCGGATGAAATTAATTTTGTATTCTCGCGATTTGCTTGTTGTGGATAGGTTTAGATTCACGTGAGATTGGTGCGAGTTCGAACGAACATTACCAACAACCTGTACCCGTCAGCGATGAGGACAAACTCAGTGCAGGGTCAATATCGTATTGAACTAGTTTCAAGGGAGTGGGGGGTGTGTCGTAGAGTTAGAATCACGCAAAATAGTTCCTGGATGATAGGCGTGGCTAGCATGAAAGTACCTCAAGGCCCGCGGACGTGCCTCCTATAAAAGCCTTACACTTGCTAGACAGCTGTACACAGTCCTATCCCTAAGGAGGTGCACAACATGTACGCAACGGTAAACAACATTCCTATTCAAACTATTGAAAATTTCAAAATTCTCCATTTTGAATTTATATGGTCAGTTTTAGGTAATAAAAAAGCAAAATTAAATTCGATGACAAATTATGTTGGGAAAAGAGAACAGCATTTTGAAATATTGTTTTGATTTCAACAGTTTGGAAATATTTTCACTTTCCGAATCGCTAACACTTATTGAATAGTTTTCTTAAATTCATACAAAATTTATATAGGGAACCATCCCATCGCTTAAAAATTGTTAAATTTTAAATTTCTCTATGCCTTCTAAATTGTACTTCACACTTGGCTGATATTATTTTCAATCTCAAATGATCAAAGACCCTAAGATTGATGAAATTAAATAGGGAATTCCACAAAATAATTTGAAATAAAACCCTAAATTAGGGGTGCCCATCCCCCTAAAGCTTCATGAAGTAAGTTGGTACCCCCTCCCCATAACAAAAATGTTAAAAACAGCACTAAGCACCCCTTATTTTGTCTAAAACTAAAAGAAGATTTATATACCTAGGTATTTAAAAAATTCAAATTCGGTCGGCAATACACAAAACGAGTATAAAGAAAAACAAACCATATTTAAATTGATTACTAGGTTCATTATTATTTACGTTCTATCTAGTGATGTAAATATTTCTTGAATGTCGTCACATTGAACACTGTTTCAAATCAACTTTACCCCCCAAACATTATTTTGAACCCCCCCCCCCCCCCAAGAATTTCAATGACGCAGTCTGCGTCATATCCCCCCCTCCCCCTGTGGGGACCCCTGCCTAAATAATTGCTCTTTTAAAACATCTTATCGCCACAGTGGTCCTCCAATCACAAAACTAAAATGTTTCATGTTGTAGATACAAATGTAAAATTTGATGCATTGATCGATACAATTAAGAAATTGAGACGATAAGTCAGTTACAAGAAATCGATTGCTCTCGTACCAAACACCTACAATTTGTTTCTTCTAAATTGGTGTGTCCTCGGGCATCCATCGTCAGGCAGAATTCTTATAATAGTTGAGTGTTCCACTCATCTATCTGTTTTGCCCAATTTTGTATTTAAATTCGAGTATCAAGTATGGCATGGAAAGAATAGAAATGAGTAAATTCATTGTCAATTCTATAATGAAGTTTCAGAGAATCAATTAGTCCAATGGATGCGCTGTCGTTTGTATTTCAATGAACGAAATTCAAATACAACTGTTGGACCACAATGCATATATTACTTTCGTGCCGTGAAATTATGATAGGCTTGGTGGTTATGGAAACGAATATCAATCATTCAAGTAATTATCTCTCTGTAAATCGAAACCAGCTCGAATCCAAACCCTGTGAAAAAAGTTGGAGCTACCGATTGAGGGGCAAAGCGAATCCTGGGAATCCATCGCAAATAAAACAGATTGAAAATAACTCAGTGGAGAGAGGAAGAGAGGGGAAAGAAGTTATCTGTCTGAGAAGCGGTCAAATCCTCTTGTAGGGCGGTTCGCATCCTTGTTGAGACAGGCAGCCGGAAAGGTCTCAACGGTTCTCTTTATTCCATCGAACGACATTTCAACTTTGAAACCCTTCGACAACCTCATTTCGATTCTTCTTTCTACTCTTCCGAAAATTCATTTGATTCGGATCCTCGGGATTTTTTTTCTTCTTGTGGGAGTTTCAGTTCGCAAGGTGAGCGATAGTTACTCCCTCCACTCGACTAAACATTACAGGCTCAGGCTTAGAATCAGTAAGGCATCAAGAAAATCTGTAAATATTTAATCAATATCTAAAATAATATCACAAATAACAAAATACTTATAGCAACACCACTCATTGTTATAGCTCCCCCCAATTTTTTTGCTCTTCATCGTATAATGTCTGGAAAGCTCCCATGTATACCTTCAGTTGAAAATGTATAGTGAGTTGGATACAATATTGTAAACTCTGACTATGTTGAGCTTTGCGTTTAGGAGTTTGTTTAGCTTCCATTAAATTTGTCTTTGTTTCTATCCTTCAAGAATAGAATATTATGATATAATTTAGGCGTGTAAGTAAGCCTGAAGATTTAAGAATCTGTTTTTCAATCATAAAATGGGTGTCATTACTCATACCGAAACTAAAATCAACATTTGATACGTCGGTTGATAATGAAAGTTGTTGCTTAAGAAATCACCCACATCTACTGTTCATCGTATTCGTGCTTTACGGAGAAAAATATTTTCCTGGTTGATGATTCAACAACAGATCTTTTGCCTCACTCCCCGAATTTCAACTCGATTGATACAGCGGTTGAATGCACACAATGAAAATAGGTTAACTCAAGGAACACTAATGATTTGATTCGGTATGCACGAAAGTTATAGATAAGGGTTTCAAATGTACTTGATTATTCAGATAGGATTTCCTTGATTAACTTTCCACAAAATAAATGATTTGTTACAATGTCATTTAGGAAGTCAGAAGTAGCTGGTTGATTATTCTGAATAAGTATTTACAGAATATTTTTCAGAATAATTTAAATGAAGGAAACCAATATAATTTTCACAGGTCTGTTTGTTGAGCTTGATCGGCTACGTCGCCGCCAACCCCAGCCTCATTGGAGTGCTCAGCGCACACGATGACGGTCAATGGAGGCCCTGGTTGGACGGCTCCGCCCTAGGAAGCGGTCTCATCCAGTGGGGACACGAAGACGGATCCTGGAAGCCCGCTTTGGACGGATCCATCCTGGGCAGCGGACACCTCGGCTGGCTCCACCGCCGCAGGAGGTCGCTTGTGGCCGTCAACCCCAACTCCCTCCCTGTCCCCCTTGATACCGCTCACGTCGCTCTCGCCAAGAACGCTCAACTGATCCAGCAGCAAACTGAAGGAACCAGAAACATCCTCGGAGGCGGTATCCCCCTTGCTCTTCCCGCCGACACTCACGAAGTTGCCATCGGTAAGCATCATGATACTAAAAACAACAGAACTTGGAACTTGGTTAGGAAATAGACTGATACAATGGTACTGTCCCATACTTTACAGCCCCCTTCAGCCGACGTACATGAATTTAATGATCACATATACGACATGGAGAACTCTTATCTTGCTTGAAACCCAAATTACTCTCAAAACCACTCTTAGATCTCTAGGTACTCTATTTATAGTTTGAATAGAACGAATATAATTTCAATTGAATTAATTAGCGTGTGTGGGATGTTTGCAGGTAAACAAGCCCACGCTATTGCCCATGCTGCCCAGACCGCAGCCACCAGCTGGGGACACGCCGCTCCAGTAGCCGCCGTCGGCTGGTCCGGCGCCCACGGAGTCGGGCTTGGTGCTCCTCTTGGTCTCGCCGCTCCTCTTGGTCTCGCCGGTCCCCTCGGCCTTCACGGACTTGGTCTCGGAGTCCACGGAATCGGTGCTCATGGTGTTCATGGTGGGTGGTGGTAGTACGCGGAAAGCCAAAGTTAAATACAAGTTACCTCACAGACTGCAATGCAAAAGAAGAGATAAAACCTCTTTATATAAAACACTGTTGTTATTTCATACTCCCTTTTACCTTCCGTGCAGATTCAAGACAATTTGGAATTTAATGAACGCATGTGAAGTGTTCCATGAAGAAAACAGGGATAGGATTTAATATTTATAATTTCAAGCAAGATAAGTAATCAATTTGTTAGGGAGAAAAATTGACAAACAGGTACAAAATTGTGACTCAAGTTTTTGTACAACAGTAGGTGGCGGTGAGTTGCTCGAAATTTTGCAAGGAAAGCAAATGCTTTCAGGGGGTATATCCCTCACAGATGAGAGGTGTTCACAAATGGTAAAGAGGGAATTACTAACTTCAGCTAACTTTGTCTAGTTAACTAGACGTAGTCTGTCGCACATTGTATAGATTCAGTGCTTCCATAACTTGTAATTATATTCTAAACGAGTTAAGAATAGCCCCATTCATAGTCCATCACTTGGATTGATTAAGAAAGAAATTAGCCACAAGGATCCTTCAGCTAATCAGCGAGTCTCCATATTCTGTAATTGACTTCTAGCCGACCCGGAGGCTTTAGAGTGACTTCTTTAAAAATATAACTCCGTAAACACACTACTTGACTTTCAGGACGTAACGAAAACTGAAATACAATAAAACACCTTATGCTTCTCAATGATTATGCTTCAATTGCCGTAATATATTTAACATAAATTATGAAAAACTCGATTTCAAATGAGCGAAAATAAAATTTGATTGCAATTGAATTACCTAATAGGGTTTATGGAGAAAACGTTTCAAATGTCGAGTAACAAATTTCAAACCTTCAAAATCAAAGTCGTTCAAGTCATAAATTTTGGTTCGTATTTCCGAACACTCAAGGACCACCAGATTCTCTTTTATGGTAGAGATCCTGGCGAAATCCAGTTGGTTAACAATTTTTTTTTTTTAGAGACGATTACAATGGTTTATCATTGAATAATAAACCAATATCATAAGTTTTGAGGTTTTCAGGGATTTTACACTAACTTCACATTGGTAGGCCCTTCACGTAGGTCCTTTTTTCCTAATACTTGATACTTTCATAATAATAAACAGAACTCTTAATGGTAAGTTCATGAACACTAAAGTGTTTTTGGTGAGACGTACATCCACATAGCGTAGGTATTTAACGTTAGCTATATCCGCCTTCAACTAACTGGCAAGTACCAATATGATTCTTGGACTGAAGAAAAATCGTACCACGCCGCACGATAGTTCTGCCGCAACAAAGTGCGATGCCGCGTTGTTACGTCTGACAATTCTGTATCGTATTGTTTGATCGCACCAACAGATCTCGATGGGCGCCCGCTCGCTCCCGTCGATCGCGTTCGTTTTTCAAGACACGGCGACTCCATGACGCGCCTGCGCCAGCCTTCATGTACGCGCCGCGCGCCGCGAAGGAGAGTTATCTCTCAAGAGGCGCGGCGCTGAAGTGGTTTCAGCTTCAGTTGGGGGACTACTTACTGAGTCAGTACTACTGACTCCCGCACTCGCAAAAGTGAAGGGGCGTCTGGGAGGGCAGAACGTACTGACTCCCAGCCAGGGACGTAACCAGCCCGTATTTCACACAGAGCAAGTAATAAATTTGGCGCCCCCCCATAGACCCGATATCTCATGACTCATACCATCTTAATGTACCAATGAACCAAAATATAAATATAATTAATTTGATTTATTCACAATGCATAAACTCTTCTACTAAACGGAGGCAGGTTTGGTAAGTAAGTGCTCAATGTAAAATACCATATAATTTTTATTAAATTTAACAAACTAATAGATGATAAATACATTTTTGTACGAAATGGAAGCCCTAAACAAACTTTAAAATGAAAATTGTCGGGCTTTTTTGCTGCAAATGTTTTAATGATACCATCAAAAGATAATGCAGAAGCTATTTTTTGCTCTATTGATATGATTGCCAAGTTGCTTAGTCGTTCTTGTCCTGTCAAGTTCCCGATGTAGTTTTTATCCTCAGTTTTCTAAAACTTCTTTCATTCGATGCTACACACACGGGTATTGTAAGAAAAATTCTCAAAGCTGTGGTTATATTGGGATAGACGTCTTGGAGGCCGTTTTGGCAAATTTAAACCAAAAGTTCGAACGGAGTAGACTCGCCTCGTCAACTGCCCTGCATACGGCCGCTCAAGGCTAGTTCTAGCCTCGCGATGTATACGTTTTCTACCTATATCCTTTGTCCTTTCTTGTAGGCCTATTGCATTCCTTATTAAATAAGGAATATAAATATATAAATATATAAATTTTATATTATTTTTCCTTTTAGTAAATATTTTCAAATTGTCAATGATCGAAACTGAAGGAATTATGTGAAGCTATTATGTTCAGTTTTATTAGTTTAAAATAATGGTATTACTTTGTTATTATTGTTTAATTCAATGGTATTAGCAGCATAATGCAATGAAAGAATAAGAATAATAGCTTCACATTAATAAATCACGTTTCTATAATTGTGACTTTTATTTAGCATCCTGTTCCCTGCAGTAAACTGGGTCTCGTTATTTACAAGTAATACCCCTATTCAGAATTCCGACCCTTCAGGTAAACTACCATCACTAAATCTAGTGGGTTATTGTGATCACGATAGGAAGAGTCAGTAGGGGCTTACATCTTATACGGGGTATCCCAGGAGTTATGCACAATCCGGCTTCTACGTATTCTACAACTCATTACCGAACAAAAATGACTCCTAGCCATTTTTTGCCAGAGTCCTCGTTTCCGAATTATTCGCGATTTAAGATTTTTTTTCCGTGTTTCCAGTCTTATGTAATTAAAACTGTCATAACTCCCTCAATGTCGGAGATAGCTCAAATTTGATGACACCGTTGGAAAGAGCGTTAAATTGTCTATCTATTTAATTTCAGAAAACATTTTTTTAGTTACATTAAAGATGTGCAATTGCCGCGCGAAATGGTAGTTTTGTCAAAATCTTGAAATCGCCTGTTTTTCATCTCGCCTAGCAACCCCATTAATGCTTGACGCAGAACCGTGCAGACCTGATAAAACGTGCGACAAAATGTTAGCTTTCCAACGGTGTAGTTCTTTTGGTTATTAAAAGTTGTTTTAGTTAAAGAAATGGTGTTTAACTGCAGAAAAACGAGTTTTTTTCTGTTAAAATTGCGATTGAGTTGTTTTCGACCTTACGTCACTAAAACGGCCGTAACTCCGGCGTTTTCGGAGTATTTGCAAATCTAAGGATACCGTTGGTTTCAACGGCATTACTTGAGAAATTTATGTTTGAGAACGGGCATCCATGGAATGAATTGATGTTCAATCCATTCTGTGATGGTGAACTCTACCGAAATGACATTCTTCTCCCAGAAATAGAAAAAAAGTTTTAGTTATGCAGGTTGTTTTTTTTTTTAAATCACAAATGTGCTTGAAAACACACGTTCTTTCCAGTGGCGTAACGTTTTTCAACGGTCATCGTACAATACGCTACGATAACCTAACTAAAAATACATAATATAATATAACAATTTAACCTACCTTTACGTCGTAAAGTTTACCTTAAAGTTTACGAACTCGAGACTTCTAGTATTTTCAACGTAACTCGTTTTGCAAGAGGAAAAATTACGCAAAAACCGACAATTTTATTTTCTGACTTGTGATACCCATTTCTCATTTTAATTTAAAAATTTTTGAGAGCTGAAGAATTTTTTATTTTTTTGGCGAATTTTGCCAATCTACCTTGTTCTATCATCAACTGCTCTATTTTGAACGGATTGAAATGTTTCCAATCCGATTTCGCCATCGTGTTCAGCGTGAAAAAACCTTTATAAAAGAGAGTCACCTGCTTGGGGGTTTTCGGCTAACTTTCCCACGTTTGAAATGCCCCAAATCTCCCTTTAGAATGAAGCGATTGTGCTCATCTTCAAACATAGCCTTTTGAAAGCCTAGGTAGATTGTTGTGCAAATTTGAGTTTTAATCTTAATTTTATCGCGAGTTATCGTCTGGAATGTGTTTTTGGTTTCTGACAGTTTACTTGGAATGCTTTAAAACGGATCTTGATGCAAAAATTTTAGTCCGAAAACAATAAGTAGTTTCTTTTTCTTCGAAAATTCGCTAATACTACAGCAGTTGAATATTTCTCTTTTTCCACGTTGGGTAGCAAGCAGACAAGATGGAATTGTTTCTTTGAACCAAAGATAAAACCAAACCAAAGAGTAAACCAAACCGATGTTATCGGAGCCAACACATCGATATTATCGAACATGTGGCATCGAAGGCAAAACATCGACATTTCGAAAATATCGATTTCGATGTCCCATCCCTAGTACGCACCTTCGCAAACTCAGATACCTTAGCTACTCTAAACCCTTCCTCACCTGGTTATAAATAAAACCAAAAGATGATTGATCAATGAATCTACATTACCGTTGATGTTTATGAACTTGATGTTACATAATGGAATTTTTCTGTGTGTCGTTAGTTCCGCTTTATTCTTTAAAATAAAAAAAAAATGGATTTTGCTAGAGCGGGCCCGTTCTCGGGCCCCCTTGTATCCCGGGCCCCCCCGCATCGCGGGGTTTGCGGGGGTGTACGTTACGCCCCTGGATATTGGCTTTGGGTTTGAAATATTGACATTTAACGTTGACATTGATCATTAAAAATTGTCAGACCTGTAATCCAGCACAGGTTGTCAAAATCATCGTTTAAAGTCGCCCGATACATTTCGTCTGTCATGGCGGCGCCAGGGAATAGATGGACGAGGGTTACGGCTGAGCTTTGTCTGAGGGAGGGCGTGGGTTGGCTGCCAGACACGGGATTTTATTTGTAACGAGCAGCGTAGCCTCCTGGAACAAAATGACATCAGAGATAGGGGAAAAAGTTAAGAGTGAAATGCGACTGACGATGATCGAGGATTCCAACAGGGCTCAGAATCACTTAATGTACAACAATTTGGAGAAGAATGCCACCTATACCACTTCAAATGTAAGTTTTCAAGATACGAAGATTATCTTCAAGTTACGAGGGGAGCTCCTAAACCTGAATTTCCGACCATGGGATCATTCTGCCGTTCAGCTATGTTCAGTGTGCAACCTGGGCGAACAGGAAAATACTGAGCACTTTCTGGGAAGATGTGTCATATTTGCGTGGTTTGAGGAAGGTATATTTTGGCAACCCGCAGCTTTCCACTAGTGGGGTCATCGATCTGCTGAATGGGGACCGCTACTCTGCGCTGGTGGACTACTTCAAAGCAGCATGGTCCTATCGAAGACTTCTAGAGTCGGAGTTGAATTTCAACTAGGATTAGTGAGTGTGGTGTTCGGGTGTTACAATCGTGCAGCTATAATAATGTTGTTTGTACGATAATAAAAGAATACGTGTACCTTTGTGATAGGTTTTTAAGCATGAGCGCATTAGTAAAACTTTAAAGTAAAAATTTAAATCCATAATGTTAATTTAAAATGTATACAAAATAAAATGAAACAAACTATAAGAATATAAAAAGAAAGAAGATCCTAATTATATATAATTATATTGTTAAGAAATAGTAATTGTGTTGTAAAATTATATTCATAATTTCGTTTTGTGTATTTTTCGTTTCGGGCTGCTATTTGCTCTGTTACCTACTCGAAGAATTTAATGTAAAAATGTATTACTACTTTCAAGGCCACCTTCCGCCTGAGGGTTACTCCAAGGCGTAATGTGTATTTAATACTTAATTTGTTTGTTACGTTTCAAGGTCAAATATACACTTTATCTATCTATCATCGTTTAAAGTATAATAGATTCGTCCTGACTAAACCGGTTTCAATTTTATTGAAATGTTTGCTAAAGAGGGGAGGGATTCAACAGTTCGAGGCTCAATAATTGGGTGATGTTCACTTGATGAGAAGACGTGAGATGAGGGATACCCAGGTGAATGAGGCAAGCGGGCTATATCCGCCCCTACTCGTCGCCTAACTAGTTGTATTGGAGAGCGCTTCGGGGGAGGAAACAATCTGGTTGCAAATGGGCTTCCTGTAGTGAATTAATTTAGAAGTGGTCTACGCGGACTACATACATGAATAGTTGATCAGGGCTTCCCTCCCGGTTCGAACGTAACTGCGGGGGCGGCAAGGAAAAGGGGAGTTCTACATTCCACAACGCTGTTCTCGGAGCTGAGCTACCCGACAAAAGACGAGGGACCCAACAGGGCCACAAACGACCAACGGTCCGTTTGGTTGTGGATACCATGAATAGTAATTTCGTGAACCTTAAACTGTTCTCAAAATCCCTTTTAATTACTTATATATGATTTAACATGACCTGATTTCGGCGGAGTATCTTGATGAAAACTTTGACACTCTTCCATCCATTAATAAATGACAAAATGGTTGTCAAAATTTCTGAGGGTCACGACTACAGAACATCGCTTTTTGTAACTAGATAAGTTGGGTGGTACCTAAACTTGTGGTTGGTTTTACTTTTGTGTAATTCAGACGAACATCAATACTCGTGCCGTAAACCGGGGTGCGAATGGTGCACACATGATTTTCAAATTCAAATCCCCTGGTGGGCTCAAAATTGGGGGGATCTGCCTGCCGTAATTTTTTCTATGGACTATACAGATGGATAAATGAGTTCCATGCGTCACACTCAGTATTCATCATTTTTCCCGCTTTTGGCAGAAAAAAGTGTGATCAGCTGATTTCATGCCAAATTTTCATTTCTTGCCCAAGTGTCAACGGTGTTCCCTCCAGCTGCACAATCGGAGACGGTAAGTGTTTCATATTCGTTACTATACTTATCCTTGAGCAATATCATTCATTAGAATGCCAAAATTGTTCTCCAAAAAAATTTTGAGGGACAAAAACCACAACTGCTGCGTTTTATGGGGTGGGAATGGTACACTGCGAGTGTACTTTTGTCACCCCTGCTAGTTTGACATTGGTGAATGGTACACTTATTTTTTTGATGAATTCATTTGATTTCAGGCAATAAATGCCTCGCAAGCATACCAGGGTATGTGCTACGTCACGCAGCATAAGATCAACACCATGTTTTTCTTCCAACCAGACCTACATACGCTACATACAGGTCGAGGATGATGAAGAAATTCAGGATATGAACAATAACACAGCATTCGTCTCTCCAAAATCGGAATTCTCACCCAAAATTTACCTTTATACTATTCTCAACAACTTTAGTTTCCGGACTATGAACGTATCTGTTGGTCTCCGAAAATCCTTGTTATCAATAGTAATCCAACCGATACATAGATCACTTACAAAATGTAAAAAACTACGAAGAAAAACATTTTCCGAGGGCCTTGTCGTCCGATCTAGCTCAAATTTGGTGGATAGCTGCAGTCATCTGACATCAATTCACATTTCAAGTCATTACATCAAGGAATTACGAGTACTTTCACATGAGTCATAGATATCGATGAAATATTCTGAGAATTTACTGGGTTGGCTGATAATAGTTTGCAATAGATTTCTTCTGTCAAAAATTATTTCTTTCCCCTGCGCATGCTTCAACCTAAAATCAATCGATCATGTTCGATTATTCATTCATTTTTCATTGGATTCATTATGTCTCCAATAATGAACCTAGAAAAATAATTGTTAAACCCCTTCAAAAATTGTTGGTTTACGTGGCAAGTTCGTCCTTCGTACATCGTAAATCCAACATCGATCTGGGGTGTGTTAATAATCTCGGCATCTTGATAAATCAACCCTAAGGGATTTTATTTGAGGATTAAGCTATAAAAAAAAATTAAATTTCAGAAACTTTCAATGTAAGAGTAGTTTTTCGTTTGATTGAAATATAAATCAATTCCCGGAATCGAATGAGACCACTAGGGTTATGTACGATCATTCGTTTGTTCACCACTTGAAAAATATGTTAATCGGGCTGTGCTAGGGGACTTCTGAGTTAGACTGCGTGGGTTATCTAATCTGCGTGTGAATAATAATTTATCTATCTGCGTGGGTGGGCTATCTAAGGGCTATCTAATAAAGAAATAAGAAACCTCTGTGTAATAAGTTGCAGCGTTCTTTAATAATTTCTTGAAAATGGCGATTCTATCCCACTCATTCTATCCCGATCAATCTTTTGAAAACGACGATTCTATCCCGGCAGGCACAAATTGAACTATACAGAATTAATATGTTTTATTTTATTTCATGAGCCGAAGTACATTGCCGACGGCTTTTCAAAAAAGTACAACATGAATAAACTAAATCAACGACGAGTAATTTTGTTCTTTTCCATCATTCTTATGTATTTTTCAAAATATTCAAGTGTTTTGATTCCATTGCTCTATGCTCACTTTAACACTAATAAAATGTTCGAACTTTCCAATAACGATAGTTATTATTAGAAAATATAAAACGAATTAAATTATCTTGTAGTGATGTAATTAATCAGAATTTGACTACAAAGAAGGATTTTGGTTTATCATTTTCAATAATAAGCCATTGTAGCTGTACAGAAAATTTTTTGTATAACCTCCCAATCGCCTTAAACTTTGTCATTTGAAATATTAACGATTAGTAGAGCAAAAATGTGCTATGGACGTTTTGCAATCTTCTAAATAGCTTGTGAAGAGTTAGTCAGTTGAATGAGTTGAAGGTACTGCAATGCAATAAATCTAAAAGTCTATACTCTCGAACTTTCTAGACGGTTGAAGCTAAGAGCTAACCAGATTTTGCCAGTAGGGGGAATGGAATGGAACACACTCCTGTGTGTCGGAGATACTATACAACTAAATCTTTATGCTCTTTTGCTTTCCAGAACAAGAAGAACTGTCCCTCTGTCAAAGCGGTAGCTCTTAATAAATCCTGTTTCTTCCAGTCTTTGGAATTGTTTTAGCTATTTCTCACTACACGAAGTCTCCTTTGTCACTTCTCAACTCAGAAAATGCATCACTCTCGTGGTCTCGACTATACAAAGAATCGGACTTGAATGATAGTGGCAGATAAAAAAGTACATTGCATTGGAAACAAATAAATTGCCAAATGAATTTATTTAAATGTCACAGAATAACAGAGCAACCTATTGAAAGTCATCTATTACCAAAATGTAAATCCAGTTTATCCAGTTGATCGAGAACCAGATTAATTTTACAACCTTAGAAGGGAGTAGATGAGATGATGTCCTTAAAGACTGGTTGTCCATGGGGTTGTCCATGTTATTTGTATAAAAAATAATATATCTAACTGATCAACTGACTCTTAGCCAAAAGGGGAATCTTGGTACCCAGTAAGAGTTTTAAAACAGCCACTCACCATTCGGAAGCGGTTTGTTTCGGACTACAATTGTTACAAATAGGCAGGGCCGTGGAGAGAGAACCCGGGCCCAGAGGCAAAATCTGGGCCCCTTAAAAAAAAAAAAAAAAAAAAAAAAACACCAGGCGCCTACGAACTACTGTAACCGTATACCGTAATAAATTACAAGGTATTTCGAGGAAGAGGAAAATTAAGGGAGGAATTATCGGTCGTGGAAAATTGAGAATTACCCCATTTTGCCTCTCTACAAGAAAGAAAATCTCAAGAAAATCCTGGCTTTCTTACGAAGGCTGGGCCCGAGGGCATCGGGTCCACTGATCCCCCCCCCCCCTCTCAACGGAGATGCAAATAGGTTGGTTGGTGGGGATTTCTGAAGATCTGTTATTTACGTCTTTTTTGGTTTATTATTCAATAATAAACCATTGTAATCGCTCTTGAAAATTTCATGGTTTACGTTCCAAAGGGTGTAGAATCCGAATCTGCAATAAAAATTTTCCGTCCGTCCGCCGTACGCCGTACGCACGATTTCTCCCAAACGGCTGGAGCAAAAAATCTGAAATTTTCAGGAAAAATCCATGTTGGTCCGACAACGCCCCAATTCTTTAGCCAGCTCTAACTTAATTCAAAGTGCCCTTTAAGGGTTGTCAAAGTTTTGTAAAATCCCTAAAAACCTCAAAAAAGTCAAGGCGGCCTAAATTTGGACTTTTTTCGAAGAACTTTCAATGAGGAATCGAATGAGCCCTTCCCCAGGTCCGTAGGTCAAACCATTCCCGATGTATGGCCCGATTTATGGTGCCAACATTTGCGTTTTTTTTAAATTTATTATTGTTTTTGTTTTGATACTTTCCAGTGATGTAGTAATGTGAATGGAGTGAACTCCTAAAAGCCTTTGTAGCCCATACACGGGTTGAAGCATTCTGATACGCATGAAACGCTGCAAATTCTTTCCCTGGGGTTTATTATTCAATTGGCTTGCATCCATGATTTGAATTTCTACTAAGCTTTGGAGTGTGCGTGTTTCACAAGTGATGGAGCGATTATTGAATTTCAGGAGGCACACAAATATGATCAACTGATCAATCCAAGAAAGTATTGCGGTTGAGAACAGATTTACGTGCTCTATGCATATCTCCTGAAAGCTTAGTAGAAATTCAAATCATGAACACAAGCCAATTGAATAATAAACCCCAGTGAAAGAATTTGCATCGTTTTCCTATATCTTTTGACATTAAATGTCCGTTTAAGTTTATAGGAACAGTGGTCAACAGCACTGTCAAGATTCCCAATCATGTTCTCAAAACTTGTTGTGAACTCTTTAGAAATATAATTTTCCATTTTATTGAATTACTTCTTGCGTGTAGGTTATACCATAAATATTGGTATAACCGTATAGGGTTTGATCTGTCATTAGCCAACCTAATACGACAATTGTCTGCTTAATGAAGTTCAACTGAAATTATACTTCTTAGCAGGTTTTGTGTCACTTGTGAATCAAAATGAAAGTTGGTTTAATGCATTTAATTTTAGTGTTTGCATTGCTTAAATTAAAAACTTGTACTTGTACTTGACTGAAAATACGAGTAGGTACCTAACTAAAGGCACCCTGAAGAATGTATTTATTCAAAATACAATTTTAAATTGAAAATAATGTTTTGCTTAACGACTAAGGCTTTATGAATGAACACTGATTGCACAGTAACAGGCGCCCAGTAGTTTCGTAGTAAGGAGTGGCCTACGTCTAGGATCGAAAGTGAGTAACTTCATTTCAATCTCAGAACACCTGATACGGATTCCGTTGTACGATAATGATTCCCCGAGGTGAACCGACCGCTCCTTGATGTCCTTGAAATTTCCTTTCGCGACAAGACATGTTTGAAGAGTTTTTCATAGCCTTGTAATAATAGTAATTTCACGCGACCAAGGAGGTAGCGAAGGTTAGTTCCCATTGCCGATGATATCTGCCAGTTAATGCACGATACTTCAGCAAAGAAATGGTTTAATGTTACCTAACCTCATTATTGGACGTAACTATTAGGGAGTTTGCTCACTGATTGGTATATTAAAGCGAAATTAAATAAGCAGTAGGTGCCTCCCATAATTTTATGGTTACCCAGCAAGGCAGAATGAGTGTGAGTACCAATGTAATATTAGAGGGTACTAATGTAATATTAGAGAGCGTTAATGTTATATTAGAGGGTACTCTCTAATAGTATTATTATTTTCGGGTGACCATTTCAGATTATAAAATACGAAATCATCATTCATCATTTTACTTAGGTGCCTAATTCACCACACATTTACTTTTTACCTTATCACACTTTTGGAATAATGATGATTAACCAATACACCTTTCCTTGGTGTTGAAATGTCAGTTAGTGAGCGTGGCTCACTCCATTTCCATAAACCATTATTAGTAAGTTAAATTCAACACTGGGAAATTCAGTAATCAGTTACCAGCTACCATTGGCCAAGAACCATCCACACTGATCCGTCGTAATATCCAGTCAGTATATCCAAACGCTGTCCAGATTGAGAAGATTGTTTAAAAAAAACAGAATTCAAATTAGAAGAGGTTGGGAATCATCGGTGATTATCGGGAATTGTCTTAAACCTGATTGCTTTCGAGTTTAAAGTTCCATTGAGGTGGCTCGAATTTAATCGGGTGATATACGGCAAATAATGTTGCTAATCTGCGTTAACCGTGATTCCAATATGGTCGGTTAGCTTTGGTGGATTTGTCTTATAGTTATTGAAACTGGTTGGTTGGCTTTTTACTAGTCGAACGAGGATGACGTCCCAAGAAATCGTCACAGGGAGATTTGGCGGGTATTTTGACTCTCAAACTGGTGGTTTTACAAGTCCTCGGACTAATTAATACTCGCGTGGTTTTTCCCGTCGTCTTTTAGAATAAACTCATGAATAACAATAAAAGAACTGAGCAGCCAATCTTATAAGATATAACGTATAATAGATTATTATTGCTCCTTATAAAAGAATGGTAAATCGAAATACCTATTATAGGTGCTTACTACAATGCTTTTTCTGCACAACTAACCGTTCAAAACTGGTCGAATAAATCTCGCGGTATTTACATGGATTTAAATTGGCTAAATTCAAGAATATTAATTATTAAGGAATATGAAATAAATGTTTATATTAAGAATATACTGTGATTGAATTTATTATATTCGGCGGCCTCTTACAGATATTTACCAGCTCAGGGCCGCAGCAAAACCGTGTTGAAAAACGCCTGATGCTCAAGGTTGAACTCTCAAGATTCTGATGTAAGTGGGTCCTTATCTGTCACCATGTTAATTCAGAACTCAATGTTAATCTCGGTTAACATTTGGAATAGTTGAATCCGAAACAGATAATATTGTCCTTGTCACAATAACAACAGCGTTTTTTAAAAAATACCCAGTTCTTCACAGGGGTAGTTGAATTGCTCGAAGTTGATACACAGAACCCTCTCTGACAATCTCTCCTACCTTCACACTAATGAAAATCGGTATTCTAGGGGGTGAGCGAGAGCGGACCAGTAACACAATTATTTCAGCTCAAAGAACCAGCGTTTAGCAGTTACTAGGGGTTGCCTTTTTCGGCCAGTATGTAATATGTTTAGTCAAAATTAGAAAAAGGTGGAATTTCCTTCACAATTCAGGAATTATGTTAAATATTAAATTCTATTGAAGATATGGGACCTATAACCTTCATGAACATCTACATCCGTTGTTACCTGTATTGAAACTAGACTGGATCCACAATGTACCTAAATCGTGCAGTTTGCGGAAATACTGGGCCAACGTTTAGTTTAAAAACGATCAGGAACCTAGAATTAAATGGATAAAACGTTATCTAAATCTCTGAACTTGTTTATCTGGTACAATGGATATTTAATGTAGTACCAAATTCAAGAAAACGATCCATCATTGTTTGGAATGTTGTAAGTATACAGACTTTAGTAATCGGCATTGAATTGGGGGGCATTATACCGTTTTAAATATAATTTCATAGAAATTCAATCCGATATGAACATTTGTCTGGGGCAACGAATGGTTATCCATGAACAGTAATAATTAGTTGCGCCCGCGGAGTTGTGAATACTCAACCGACTTTGATATGTTCGGCAGATTAGTATGCCACTGCCGTGCTAAAAATTTTTGGATTGGAGTTAGTTTCATTTTTTTCTTAAGGAGAGAGGAAAGTTTTTAATTTACACTACTCTTTACTAAAGACATATCATGTACCTCCGGCGTACATTAGCGAGATGAGGAATAAAAATGGTGATAATATTTAAAGAATGGTGATATTATGTATCTACTTTTACCATAGTGGTTCTTAAACTATGAGGCGTAAACCACCAAAGGTCCACCAAGCACCCGAGGTGGTCATATTCGAACTTGAAGGAAGCACACGCCATCTAGTAGTAGTATAAGCACAGCCAGAACACTTCTAGTAGAGAAATGAAACCTCAATGAATTGAATTGAATCGAATTGAAATGTTTTTATTAAGAAATAGTGTACATACATCCCCTTTTTTAATACAAAACAAAAACATATACGGCTGTAGCCCGAGACTATGAGCCGGAGTTCGGTCTTTATCAACTATTCCACATTTAAAACCAAATATTCAAACAAAAAAGTTCATATGCAGCATATAAATAAATATATAGTATTCAACACTTTTCATCCTCATATTCAACTGGCAATAATTTAACTTACAGTAATTTAACAATAAAAAAATATAAAAAGAATCAAATAATAATTTTCAACATTAACAACATCTACATTATTGTTACCATCCCATCACTATTAAATCATTATTATAATCCTTACTATCTATTCAGAAACCCACAAAACTAAACACACTATTCCCACTATTCAGAAACATAATAACAATTTAGAAATTCCGTTCCTCTACCAGACGATCCCTATATCTTAGAGCCCTCATAATAAAATTTCCAATAGCCAACCAGTCCTTCCCGTTCAAATATTCTATCACTTCCTCAGTTGTCAAGTAATATGAGCCGAGTAAATCTTTACGAATTCCCTTATGGTGATATTATGTATCTACTTTTACCATAGTGGTTCTTAAACTATGAGGCGTAAACCACCAAAGGTCCACTAAGCACCCGAGGTGGTCATATTCGAGCTTAAAGGAAGCACACGCCATCTAGTTGTAGTAAAAGCACAGCCAGAACATTTCCAGTAGAGAAATGAAACCTCAATGTGCTGTATGAATTTTAGTTCTCTCCAATGCCGCCCAAGAACCGGGGAAGTCGGAACGATATTTCATTTACATCCAACGCACATCCCATCTGGAATGGTGAATGACTAAAATGCGCTAGTGAATATGTGTGAAGAAAATGAATTACTCAGGCGTCATTAATGAAACGAAAAAAGAAAATAAAGTCACGTCACAATAACAGTATTGAAATATTGAACTAAAATCATCGTGTAACTCTGGAATCCTCGCCTCCACTCTTGATCAACGCCAAAGGGTGAGGTTAAAGGTATTGATTATACTATTCAGCCTTTCTCAAAATCAGGATCTCAAAAAAAAGTATCGAAGATTATTGCATAATGTTACAAAACCCCAAAGTCTAAATGATGAAATAATTGTGTTAAGAATCGTAGGAGAATATCTTGCACGGATAATCTTAGAGGAAGTCTACTAAAACACAACAAATGATCTCCTAACATTTTCTAAAACACTCTTTCATAAAAATTCCTAGATTCTGGTATTTGAACAACCTTCGGGATATCTGAAGGGTTGCACAAAATTCATTGTTAATGGCTCGTCTGAGCCTCGTTGCTGCCAAACATGATACATAACTGTCAGCAACTGCATTCCACAAAAGCAATTATATCCTTATTGTTTCTTTCGATAATTATTGACCTTGGCGAACTACTCCCAATATACCTACCAGAGGGAGGAAAAATTCCTCATTTCATCTCTTCGATCGGGATATTCTAGTGGTAATTGGAATAGCGTTGGTTGCCACTCCCTTCTTACGTCCTTGGTCCGTTTGAAACCGCAGTTGGCCTGACGTATAAACACATGCACTCCACACTCCGCCCAACAAAGGACCCTAACCATCGACATTATAAACTCAGCTTTTTTCTCCCGCTACTCCGACGCTCTACCGGGTTTCTCCATGATAGTTCAAGGTTTTGTCCAACCTACCCACCTTCCTCAAACAAACGCAATGATTTATGAACGTAATATTAGATTATTGAGAAAAATCGGGTAAATGATAATGAGGTTCTCGTATCCAATTGCTAACAGAAATAATCTGAACTTTTCATAGAGGTCCAACATAAGGTTTCGATATAGGTTGAAAATGGGTCTTTTAAAAAAGAGTGGAAAGCATCCGTCATCGTGCTTCCACCTTGAAAGTCATCATAATCCATTCCCGTCTCATCACAAACAAAGCCGAAAGCTAAACTAAGACGATCGAAAGAGCTGATACTGTTTCAAATTGGTATTTAAAATAAACAAGATTCAGGATTCAGCACTAATAGAAATTTAGTATTGCACATTTTCTTCTGCTGCAGATAGACATTTTGGATGTTCCGCAGGTGAGTTTTCCTTCCTCTCTGATGAAGTTGAGGGAAACGTCTTCGTGCAAAAAGCCAAACAAACCGTTGGCCTCCAAAAGCAAAAATTAAAACAATCACAATTTCTTTTTGCCTTTCACATTTCAGAGTTTGATGAAATGATTTTAAACAGATGAAACAACAGGACCGGGCCACCGAGTTTGAAGAATCTTCAAAAATTCTGCAGATCAGTTCTTGCATGGACCTCGGAGGGATGATTGATATAGGATTTAGGTTGGTGCCAGGTGAATTGTATTGTTGAATAATACCCATGCATGCGCAAAATTAAATTACTTACCTAAGGCTAAACTGCGACACTAATCGACCGATTAGGATTAAATGAACTGAGAATGTGCCGGTTACATATTGAAGGCCGTTGGATCGTTGGTAGTGTACAATATACATGGATGCGCAAACATGAATTGTAAGCTGTATTGCACTGACTAACAAGTACTCACATGTACTACTGTTCTGTTTTGCATTAAACTTTGTTTCAAAATAATTCTGTTCGTCCATATTACAATAAGTAAAGAACCAATTCAGCCTCCTTAAATTTTCAGATTTTTTTTAATTTCAAGTTTTTTGTCTCTCTGTGTTCACTATGGAGGGCGAGTAATGGAAACGTAATCAAGAGAGAAAAAACATTTATTGATCATTATATGGGGTGGAATGTTGGGTTAGTTGGGATTTGTGAAAAGTATAAATTGATATGCCAAAAGCTCGAAGTGGTATGTCAGAAGTTGAAATTGAGTCGCCGAAAGTTTAAATTGAGATGCCAAAAATATTAAAATTGATTTGCGCCAAAGTTTCAAATTAATGGAAATGTAATCATGTTTCGAAATCGCTTCCATGTGTGTAGTACTACAATGACCGAATACGATTCTTATCTGCCCAAGTAAATTCAAACTGTATCTCTTCTGTCTAGAATGTATTTAGCAAGAACAGGGTAAATACTCTATCGCATAAGCAACGGTAAATATCTGTAAATGGATGGATTTCACGAATGAAAACGATGATATAAACGATTGTGTTGTAATTTCCACAGTCTGCATATTATCAGGTCCTACTGTGATGTTAGTTTGCCCACGGGCATATGAAGATTATGGTAATATTAATCTATTCCAGGGATGAGGGAGCCGATACCACAATTAACCAATCATCCCGTCGAGAAGAGATTCAAAACTCGGGGAATGACTTCGTCGATAAAGGACTACCTTCCAACACCGCTGATCTTGTTCACTGAGATTCTGAAGCTTCTAAAATCTACTCGTTTTGGATATGAAGTTCCTGAGGGGGATAATTGACATACTAATGCGTAATAATTGACATAGTAATGTGGCATCACCTGATGTTATAGTTAAGAAAATTATTCCGAAAGTATGATGGACGTGGTACGTAAACTGGCTCCTGCTTTTTGATGAATCGTTTTCTTTTAAAGGGTTTTATATGAGCAGCATAAGATTTTAAAATAAATCGAAAGCCTTCTAACTAACTTTTAAAAATTCTGTAAGATGGAAATTTAGGAAGTTACTTCTGCCCAGCGATAAAATTATCATTTGGTTGGAGAAATCCACGATGAAATCCGTCTTAAAAAAGCAAATAAACCCAGGTGAACAAGAACGCGATAAATTTATTATTTAGGTTCATTACTCGCGTAGTAGGCTGCCCTTCTACGCAATAACTGGTTTATAACAATTGAACAGGCTCACCAACTGAACATTATCAATGAGATCTACCTACACATCCATCTAGAAGTAGCAAAAATGAAATCACTCGATTTCTCGAAGAGAGAACTCAATCGGAATTTCATCAGGTAAGACGATGTTGCAGTTCATAGGGCGACTTTTATTTTGTTCTCCCGTGAGCCACAAGAATTTGATACTGTCGATATGTAGGACATCGATCGCATCAACAGTGTTGCAGGTTAATAAGCTCAGCCCCGGGGTGTGGGAACTGTATAATTCCATCACCTTATAGAACAACGTGTGTAGGAATTTAGAGCTTTCTAAGTGAATTTATTTTCTTGTTTTACGTGTTTCATAAAATGTTATTCATTATTTCTTAATAGGCAATAATTTGTTGTATGTAATAATTTACAAACAGGTAACAACTCAATTTCCTTACATTGGCAAAAGTTACTGGCATGAAGACGGTATGTATGTTCTCCCAGTGTCACTTCATGAATTTTGTTCATATTACTTTAGGAAGAGCCAATTGATCAATCCTATTTGTTGAATTTGTAAGTTGTTTGTACATACTTCCGAGTCATTAGTTATAGAAAGTCAAGAACTACCTACCAACGCAGGGATCCCTTTCCTTCATCCTAGTCAGCAAATTTTGCGTAAGTGGTTCTTGCTGAAATCAAAGTCCTTGATAAAAATGAAAGACATGAAAATGGTTCTCTATTCCTTTATCTGATCCTTATAAAGCCTTGCAATCTCACTCTCTCAATAAAAATGTTGATCACTGGATTTTCCTCTTGGTGAAAAACGTTGTTCCATTCGACAATAAACGCTCATTGGTTCCCTCTTTTCCTCGCCTAGAAATGTCATAATAGTCCGATTTATTAAAAAACTGCGGTGACCAATCTTCGATTTTACTGTGAATCTACAATAATGAAATTGATGGAGGTAATCACATATATTTGACTTCAAATGATGAAGGAAAGAATTTAATCAGAACTCAAAGAGTGAAAACTATCTTTTCTTGAAATGAGTAAACAAATATTGTGTTGGATCAGAGTGAAAAATCTACTTCACGAAATGTTTGAAAGTTCTTCAATTTGATTTTTCATGAACGAACTTTTTAGATTTTCACAGATGGTTTTCGTTTTTCAGACCACCCAGTTGTAACAAAATTGTAAGTGGCTGTGGATGTGAATGAATTCACTAATTTTTATCAAACCTCGACTAGCATTTGACAAACAGAAAAGAACATTCGGGTCAATGGTACTAACTGCATACACACATGATCGTCTGAGATGATCCTATACGAATGATATTACAGGTCAACGGGTTAGTACCACTCCTCAAGTATACACATATTTGCAACAAATACTACTCCCATCTGAATCCTCTTAAACGTGTACATTAGTAGGAAAGGATACTTGAATGGCTGATGCCTAGATGGGATGTTAGTTACGAGGACTTTTACTATCATTTCACATTTCAACTTTACTTTATACATCATTTTAAAAGAATCTTGAAAAATCCTGGTAATATCTATAGATTTTTGGGGAATTCTCAGTACACATGGGTAAGCATCCAACTGTACCAAGACGCTTACTAATCGAGCTTCGTCACTATTTTGGACAAGGAATAATTGTTCTTCTTTTATGAGGATATTGCACTACTTTAGAGCAACGGTTTACAATTTAGTTTTGCTTTATTAATTCTGGAACCTACGGAGAGGGTTGAAGGATCACAAATTTAACAGTTCTTCGAGTGGGTACCGTCGTTTGTATTTCGCTATACAGATATTAAACCTAATTTTAAACAATAATTTACAGATGAGCAATCACAGCATGGCTGCTGACGAGAGGTTGTACTCCGAGGGTGTTCCTTTGGCCTTCAGCTGCGACCTGGAGGACGTGGTTGACTTTGGTGATCTCAACATCAGGGGTATCAGCGGGAGAGTTGAGGGGGATGACACCAGCGGTGTTCCTCAAAGCTTCCTGGGCCTTGGTGATCTCGTGGGCTTGTCTGAGAACGGCGGTGTGGAGGGGCTCAACGGGTCCAACAGTTCCGACCAGGTAAGGAGAAGCAACTAAAATGACAATAAAAGCGTTCGTTAGGAAAGCATTTTTTGAACACTGTATGAAACATGTGGACGAAATTTAAACAAATACAACATTAGAAAGAGATTCGGCTGTAACAACAGTTTATGAACCTGAAAACAACAACTTCTGCACTTTATAATAAAGTATTTACCAAGGGGAGAAGCCCAGATGGACCTCTTCTTCAGGTAGTGGATACCTCCGAGGGTGTTCCTTTGGCCTTCAGCTGCGACCTGGAGGACGTGGTTGACTTTGGTGATCTCAACATCAGGGGTATCAGCGGGAGAGTTGAGGGGGATGACACCAGCGGTGTTCCTCAAAGCTTCCTGAGCCTTGGTGATCTCGTGGGCTTGTCTGAGAACGGCGGTGTGGAGGGGCTCAACGGGTCCAACAGCTCCGACCAGGTAAGGGGAAGCAACTGAAAAAGCAGTTTCATGTTAAGCACATACCTTTCAGAGTTCTGTTAGAGGGAAGACTTATGAAATACTTTACGTTCCGCACAATTGTCACAAATGGGCAATCGTGGAATTACAATGTTATGTGCAAGACCGTAGTATTTTTAACCAATTCTGAACTAGTTTGGGAGTTACTTTTTGGATTTCCGGATGGATTCAGTGACTTCTAATAAATGGGAGTGGCTCATAACATCCATATCCACCAGATCGTGATACATAACTGAATATTTCATTACATATTTATCTCATCTTGTTCTTTCTTGCCGAGACAACTGGCTGTGTAGAGAATTTCCCTCGAATATCTCGTTCTTAAATATTACCTATAATTGTGCTATCATTCGTTTAGAATAATTTGTGGTTCAATACGCTTAATGAATTATTTACCAAGGGGAGAAGCCCAGATGGACCTCTTCTTCAGGTAGTGGATACCTCCGAGGGTGTTCCTTTGGCCTTCAGCTGCGACCTGGAGGACGTGGTTGACTTTGGTGATCTCAACATCAGGGGTATCAGCGGGAGAGTTGAGGGGGATGACACCAGCGGTGTTCCTCAAAGCTTCCTGAGCCTTGGTGATCTCGTGGGCTTGTCTGAGAACGGCGGTGTGGAGGGGCTCAACGGGTCCAACAGCTCCGACCAGGTAAGGAGAAGCAACTAAAATGACAATAAAAGCGTTTGTCATCCCACCATTTTGGACGAAATAAAAAAAAATACAACATTAGGAAGAGATTCGGCTGTAATAATAGCAAACCTTTCTGCTAACAAAAAATAACGCAATTTTTCTCAGGGCATGACTTCACAAGAATACGTACCTAATTTGCAAGGATCAGTTTGAATAGCACAAGTTGTTAGTTAGTTCCAACAATATGTAGTAGTTAGCATCAGTGTATTGTCAGGGGTCAACACGATTATGGAGGAAGTTTGCATTCTCCTCACCTAATGACATGTCCAGATCATGGGCATGTGATTGTTAAATTGGAATAACCTACTATAATTGAATTGCAGATTTTGGGATTAGAAAGAATGTTTCCTTAAGTATCACGGTTGAATTGATCAATCGTACTTGTCGTTCATGAACCTGAAAACAATGACTTTTGCACTTCGTAATAAAGTATTTACCAAGGGGAGAAGCCCAGATGGACCTCTTCTTCAGGTAGTGGATACCTCCGAGGGTGTTCCTTTGGCCTTCAGCAGCGACCTGGAGGACGTGGTTGACTTTGGTGATCTCAACATCAGGGGTATCAGCGGGAGAGTTGAGGGGGATGACACCAGCGGTGTTCCTCAAAGCTTCCTGGGCCTTGGTGATCTCGTGGGCTTGTCTGAGAACGGCGGTGTGGAGGGGCTCAACGGGTCCAACAGCTCCGACCAGGTAAGGAGACGCAACTGGAATACCAACAAAAATAAACGTTATGACAGGATTTATTTGAATTCCAAGATATACGGACGAAATATAAACTTTACGGCAGTATGTAAAAAATTTACATTCTTCCGAATTAATCTACCCAAGATCTCGAACATAAAAGGTTTAATATAGGTTTACTTGCTACAATTTGTAATGGATATTGGTGGCCCTTCCCGATTTTAGAATTCATTGCCTTGGGAGATGAATCAGACGTTTTCAAGCGTCTTGGTGATCCTCTGAGCGTGACAGAGAATTATTACCGCATCCACCTCAATGGAAGGGTCAACTATACCATTCCATCACCTTACAAATTCAATCGAATAATTTGTTATATAATTTGAAAGGGGGTCTCCTTAAATACTTATCGTCGGTTGAAATTTAGCTTTGACTCCTTTATTATGTCAATTCCTGCTTTTTGTAAATCTGCTACGTCATTGTGCATAAGACAACATATTTTGCTATCTTTCGCTAGAGTAGTAGGTAATAAGGTAGTTACCAAGGGGAGAAGCCCAGATGGACCTCTTCTTCAGGTAGTGGATACCTCCGAGGGTGTTCCTTTGGCCTTCAGCAGCGACCTGGAGGACGTGGTTGACTTTGGTGATCTCAACATCAGGGGTATCAGCGGGAGAGTTGAGGGGGATGACACCAGCGGTGTTCCTCAAAGCTTCCTGAGCCTTGGTGATCTCGTGGGCTTGTCTGAGAATGGCGGTGTGGAGGGGCTCAACGGGTCCAACAGCTCCGACCAGGTAAGGGGAAGCAACTGAAAAAGCAGTTTCATGTTAAGCACATACCTTTCAGAGTTTTGTTAGAGGGAGGACTAATGAAATACTTTACGTTCCGCACAATTGTCACAAATGGGCAATCGTGGCATTACAACGTTATGTGCAAGACTGTAGTATTTTTAACCGATTCTGAACTAGTTTGGGAGTTAGTATCCGAAACACCTTTATGGGTTTCCTGATGGATTCAGTGACTTCTAACTAATGAGAGTGGCTCCTAACATCCATATCCACCAGATCGTGATGCATAACTCAATATTCATGTTCATTACATGTCCTGTACTTTCTGTCTGAGAACGGCGGTGTGGAGGGGCTCAACGGGTCCAACTAGGTATGGGGAAGCAACTGTCAAGTAATATAGGTAATTCAGTTATTATTTAAAGTATGTAATAATATCAATGTTTAGTACCTCAGACTGACAGTCACAAGTGAATTTCGAAACTTTTTCAGGAGATCAAAAAGAAAAACTGTCTTGAAATACTATAGTCAACTGAAGATCATGCTGACTCTCTAATTGCTAGGCTTTGCTGGTGGAATAATACATCAGGGACAAGAAAGTATGACAAAAATCTCAAGTATGACAATCTTGTTATTCAAGAGTATTTGACAATTAATGCTATCGTTTGAATTGTTCTCTTGTTACTCCCCTTATATTTTACATTACCTTCTTTGCCTAGATAAGAACATATTTATATGTGGAATGAAGAAATACAAAAGCAATCCTCTTTGGACAAGGACAACACACCTAAACTGTATCGGCTAAAGCTTTACGAAAGAATTTCAGAAAACCTTGATGTAACAATTTGATTTGAAAATATTGTCAAACTATTTTTGATGAAACTTCAAGATTTCGTGCTAGAAACTGGTAGTCTGTCGGTTTTCAAGATTTTCTGTTCAAATTTGATGACAAAACTTGGAATTCTGTATTATTAACACCTGTAGTTATTTCTGTATTTATTTTTGCACAGGTTTATTGCCCGTTGCTAAGGCAATGCGCATTCGAACTAAGTACACCTCTAAATGTGCTTAACCATACTCAGCGAGTTGTAAATAAGTTTAGAAGGTGGCCGTTTCAAGTTGGACGTAAAGTTACGGTGAATCCACAAGTTGTCTGATTAGTAAGAGCTCTTACCGAGGGTAGAAGGGACGAGGACACTGCGTTTCTTCAAAGCGTGGACGAGGGTAGGCCATCCGGCAACGGAGGGGGCAACCAACAGACCGGAGTGGGCGGCGATGACAGGTGAAGTAGCGACAACTGGGGTTGCGGCAACAACATGTGAAGCACGAACTGTAAAATGGATCACAAAAATGATAAATTAGACTGGTAGATAACGTCTAGTATACCGTGGAAGTTGTGGATAAAATAAACCCAAGTAGTTACCTAAGAGATAATACGAAGTATTGATCTTGACAGATTGATTATTGAATGGGGGGGATAAGAACACCAATTTCGGTGATGCACCGAATTGAAGAAAAATTGTTTTTGTACTTAAATGTCAAATGTACTCACCCACTACCATCGTTTTTATTATTAAGTCAATTCTAATAGCGCTTGTTTAAGAATATTTGTAGATATCCTACTCCAAGTAGAAATGAGGGAGAGATGAGAAAACGTAAATGACATTATTTGGAATTTCGTATCATCTCAGAGTACATAAGGTTAATTTTCTTTGTAAATTCAGTACAAAAAGAAAAAACTGATAATGGTTGTCATTTAACTAATCTTCACAGTCGCGTTCTTGGTCTAAAAATATACCACATTAGAAGGCCATCAGAATTTGGATGTAGAATGCGACTAACGATGCTCTTCGAGTCGTAAAAGTGGAGTATGGTCGAATATGGTTATAACTGAAATTCTTACCAGATTGGAAGGACAATGGGGTTATTTTCGATTTCTATAGTTTTTTCAAAATGATATACTACTGATGGAATATTTTTTAAAAGTTCTAGTTTGTGATGATTCCAATGCCATTCATACGATTAAGATATTTTGCAATGCTAATATATTATTTAAGTTTTTTTCACATTTAACGTTGCCCATCTTCGGCCTGCCCTTTCGACGGGATCTAGAAATGAGAAGATCGGTAATTCAAAATTTTCCACCGAATAGCCTATAATGTCTCTAACATACTCTCAAGCAAATTTGTTCAAATCTAAAACTCTATATCTATCTAAATCTTTGGTCCTCATCTTCTCAATAACTGAATAAAGAACTGCTTCGTTTACCGTTTTTGCAACGGGTTGTCTTGATGCTCGCTTTCGTGGATAGAACGGATTTGATCCAAAGGAAATATATGTACATTTCAAAAACTCCTGTTTATCCAAAATGGAGATTTAAGATCTTAATTATTCATGATTGATATTGTTACTGTAACTCTCCCTCTGTTGTTTGAAAAAATGGCTTGTTTATATTGCCAAGAACTCACAAACTCTGATTAGTTTGGGGGCTTTTCTCCCCACATAGTTGACCATTCTTCAACGGATATACTACAAGGGAGTTCTACCTCGAAGAAGAACGGAAATACCTACCTAAGTGGGGCAGTGGGTTCAGTGAAATAATTCAGTAGGTGTCTTAGGACATCACAACTCACCCAGTGGAGCAGTGGATCCAGGGTAGCTAGTGAGGGGTGTGACGACGGCAGTAGCGGCAAGAGAACGCTTCTTCAGGTGATGAACGATGCCGGACCAAGAAGTGGCGGCGAGGGGGTGAGCGATGGCAGCCCTAGTAGCGACAACGGTGGGAAGGGAACGAGCGGCAACGATCTCAGGGAGATCGGCAGCGGCAGCAGCGACTTCCTGGACGTTAGTGGCCGTTACAGCTGGTGCTGGAAAATGGTAGGCAAGCATAAATGAATGAATTCACCCGTGTGAAGGATTAATTTTCTTAAGTGCCAAAAAGCAAATAACCTGGCATAGCCGCAATTCCAACATTCCAATGCATTCAGCTACCAATTCTGATTTGGCGTCCACTATGGGCTCCAGTGTTTTATGTTCTCATAACCTCAGTGAGGACGCAGTCAGATCAACTTTGAATGTTATGCCATTTCCCCATAAATTATTTGATTCAAGCATGGTGAACATATTCGTCATAAACTTATTCCCTCCTTGACATTTTTGTAAAATTATCTCTGTTATAGTTAATTATGTCACCGTGAAATGCAAGTATTCAGACAAATTAGATGAATCATTCTAGCTAGACCTTCTAATTATTTGAATGTGAAAAACTAGAATTTTGTATCCAATCTTTTGTTTAGTTCATAGATGAGAGTTTTATAATCTACTTCACTGGATGAATATTTCCTGAGAACAAAACTTACTTTCGACAGGTGAACCATTTGATACTGACAAATAGCTACGAGTTTTTACCAGCTTGTCATGTGTCGTTATAATCATGGTAAAGATGAAATAAAATAGCTAGAGTAGGGACCTACGAACTATTCCACACTTATTTAATATGAATATAACCTACTCTTTTAATGAATCCATATGAAATGCAGTTTAGGAATATCTTTCTTTCATCATTTATTGCAAGAGGTGGAGACTTTAAATCCTACCTTCGGCAACAACGACAGGGGATGGTGCGGCAACTACAGCTGGTGCTTCAGGAGCAGTAATAACAGCTGGAGCAGCAACGGCGGCAGGTGCAGACCAAACTGGAGCAGGAGCGGCAGGAACGGACGCAACCACAGCGGGAGCTGCGGCGACCACTGAAGGTCCAGCAGGGACAGCAGGTCCAGCTGGAAGGTTAGTGGCGGCAACTCTGAATCCGTTGACAGGATCCGAGACGTACGAGGCGCTTTGAACAATTCCATTTGCGTCGATGTACGAGTAGCCTATGAATCAAACAGAATGAAACAGTAAAAATTAATTGTTGACAATAAACCATCGCTCATGTAAACGTCATTTGTGTAACGCTCGTGTCAACTGAAAGATAGCACTGAGGCCTGGCAAGGGTTGCCTATGGGCACTCTCCTCTCGGTGGCTAACTGTATTGCTGGTTTAGCATAAACATCTATGAGTTTGTGATGTATCAGAACGTATATGGGTAATTTCAATAGCTTAGTGCAGTAAGCCCGTCCACTGAAACTGCTCGAAACTTGATATAATTGTTTTTATCATGAATGCACCTCATGTCAAAAAAACTTCCAATTTTTTCTGTCATTTGTTTGCCAAATTGAATTTGATGTGGTTTGTTTTCCTGCAACAGGAAATCCTAGTTGCAACAAGATATTGAGTATTTTCTCATGGTTTTTAAATCCTTCTTTTATTAAACAACTATAGGTTCTTAAAAAGTCCTCCGTTTTTATGGATGCGTCGACGGCTTTTGCGTCTCAAAATTGTACAAATGTTGAATGCAGTTGTTATTTAATCATTCGAATTGTCGATTGACATTGGCTATTTACATTTTCTGATGACATTTCTGACATCTCCAATTGAGCAATGTATATCTTGGGGGTTTTGTGTTGCGAAATACTTATGCATTTACTTTAAAGCTGCTATTATTCACCAACATTTTAATATCAACTACATGTTACTACCATAGATGTAGAACTATGAAATTTTGGTGGGGCCAAACTCAGCATTTTTGAAGAGAGATCACATGGCTTTATTATTGAATAATTTAAGACACACACCAACTCGATACATGTTAGATGTCTGGTACGGGAATGAGCAATCGATGCCAATGCAATCTGCTAGCAATTTGTGGAACTAAACAGTTCAACTCTCTAGCAACAGATTAGTTGACGTAATCGATCACATGACTGAACTAACCCATTTTCACAGTGCAGATAAATTCGAAGCGATTTACATATCTAATATTTTAATTAAATTAAAATGGAACACATTAACACATTAGTCAACTTGTGAAACAGATTTCTGTCGGCTAAATAACTACTTCTGTTTATGTAGCCACAATGAATATAAATATTTATGCTAGGGAGTAGTCTCGTGACACCAGATTGCTTGTAGTGTGAGTTATCAACCGTTATCCCATATGAAAAATCCACAGTTACAATTCAATAACGTGTACGAGCTCCTTCATTGTCAACTATGAACATTGATATTAGATAAAAAGCAATAGAGGTTGGTTAAAGAACAGCTACAAAATTAATCATGAAGGTTCCTCTCTAATTCATGCGTTATATCAATTTTATACTCCGCTCTTAATTAAATGAATAATGGACGGAATTGATGAGCCTATTCAAACGCCCTGGATTTGACTGAAGAATTCAATAGTACGATATGAATAAATAATTCACTGGGTCGTGCCCTACAAATCATGCAGAGAGACAATAATATTAATGATACCTATCGATAACATGATTAAACGGCAGATTGCTTCCAAACCCGACACACTTGTGATACCGATTAATTAACTATTCAATTCCCGTTTCTTTGATGACGATATTTATCACTGTTAATAACCCTATTCACGAATAATCATTAACTGTCAAATTAGTTTCCAATGAACTTTGTGACTCCAATGGAAACTAGATGGATGCATTGTTTTATTTAACGGTGAACGATTTAGAGTAGCTGATAACGTATTTCTCCGAATAATTAATTCGACCCGATTTGTTTTATATTATTCCGGTAAGGGGAAGTATTAAGATATGAATTAGTTTCCAATATAATTCAAGCATAGGAGCACAATAATCGGTTAAGATTAACAGAAATACCTACATTGTGGGAAGTTCTGATACAGCTCTAATATAGACGGTTCAACTCTATTAGAACACAACCCGAACGGGAAAAATTAAATTTGAAAACTGAATTTCTCTATTTTTTACTACAGATCTCAGGTTTTCATAGTTTATCACACATCAATCATATTTTTCATTAGTTACAGTTAATTTTACGTAGCCAACTTCAAATGAATGTTTTAATGAAAAAAGAGTAGTTATTTTCCATCTTAATTTATCTTCAGATTCATAAAATCTTGTCATTTCATACGGTTCTATGCATGATCTTATCAATGCTTCGACAAATACCGATCAATATGAGTTGCTAAGTTGTAAAGGTATTTTTGTTTTGTTCTGACTACATGTTTAAAATCATGTACTGTTGTTAAATCGCTTTTTTAGAAAATTCCTATCATTTTTGGTTTACGAACTATTAAACTACTTTCTATCCATCGAATCGTTATTTGTTTATGATAATCCGTTGAGAGATTAATGTGTCAGCGTGTGTTCTACCAAAATGTAAAAGGATCGGTATTCAAATCCTCGTTATATATGTAGCAGGCAATTCGTCAAACTAGTCATTAAACTAAATGCCTAGCCAGTTTTTTAAATAAATCGGGAGTTTTATTTATCTGCCTAGGCAGATAATATATCGCCTAGGCATTTCCACTACGCAGTTATAGAGGAAGGTTCCAAAAATATCAAAATTAACCTCATATAAAGCAAATATCGTAACTAGAAATATCATGCAAATGTTTTACACCTCATTGCATTTCAGAAAATGCAACTCAGCTTAGTTATTCAGTTTTAGAGATGTAGTTTCTTGAGAAAAACGCTGCAAATTCTTTCACTGGGGTTTATTATTCAATTGGCTTGCGTTCATGATGTGTTTTTCTACTAAGCTTTAGAGTGTGCGTGTTTCACAGGTGATAGAGCGATTATTGAATTTCAGGAGATATGCATAGAGCACGTAAATCTGTTCTCAACCAAAATACCTATTTGGATTGATCAGTTGATCATATTTGTGTGCCTCCTGAAATTCAATAATCGCTCTATCACCTGTGAAACATGCACACTCCAAAGCTTAGTATAAATTCAAATCATGAATGCAAGCCAAATTAATGAAATTGAATAATAAGCCCTAGTAAAAGAATTTGCAGCGTTTTTTCAAGGGCGATTACAATGGAAAAATATTCTATTTGAAAATTTTAAATTTCGTGAGACGGCGCATGCATAGCAAAATGCTTCAACCCGTGTATCGTTCATTAGTTTATGATAACCCGTTGAGAAATTAATGTGTCAGCGTGTGTTCTACCAAAATGTAAAAGGATCGGTATTAAAATCCTCGGTATATATTCAGGCAATTCGTCAAACTAGTCATTAAACTAAATGCCTAGCCAGTTTTTTAAATAAATCGGGAGTTTTATTTATCTGCCTAGCCAGATGATAAATCGCCTAGGCATTTAGTAAGCTGACTAGCAATTTATGGAAGTGTCTTGAGAGGCTTAGGCATTTTGTGAAAATTATTCAACGGAAGGAAGTAAACTATTAGAATGATAGCGAACTGTCTTGAGAGGCATTGGAAGTGTAATCGTCCTACCTAGAAAGGCTCACTGGATAAACTGACTTCAATTGAGACAAAATTATTCTGCATTTCCACAGAATCCTACGGTTGGATAGTTTGGAGTCATTCATGGGTGATGGGATTGGAAGCACTTGTGTCGCTAATAGCCTGACTTGTGGATACTGAGCGTCAAATCTTCAGGATCTATAATAAACTAGTCCTGCCATAACTTCTGTTAGTAGTAAAAATACTGGAGCGCAAAGCGCAACTGGGCAGTCAATCTTTGTCAGTTTCAATGTCGTCAAAACTGCACGATGTCTTGAAGGTTGGTGACAACGATATCATCCACGCCCCAAGAGTTGACCGAGGTCCGCTTGTTGCAGCCATACTGTTAAAGAGATCAAATTGCAAAAACGGTTGTTAACGTTACTGTAGAAGACGTGCCCCAGGTCAGAACTGTTTCGATTCGTGAAGCGGCATCATTTTTTTCGCAGTTCGACGGACAGGGAATGGCAAAATGTAATTGCAAAGCTACTGCAAAAAAATGCTCCTCCGGCAAATTTAATCACGACAAAATGCTGTCATGGTATTGAATTAAATTATTGGAATAAACTCCCATTTTTCAGGAAATGTTTCATTTTTTATGATTCGCCTGTCCCATGCTGATCATTTATTCAATTGCCTAGAAATTTTAGTGAGTGCCTAGGCAATTGCTAAATTTTCCAGTATTTCCTCTCAGAGATGAATATTTGACACTTTGCCTAGGCATTTAGTTAAATGATTAGTTTGACGAATTGCCTGCGACATATGTACCCCCAATTTGGAGTGGATTCCATCATTTCCTCAATGTTAGTTCAATGAGACGCAACATTGAGCACATTTTGGATATTCTGAAGGAAGCTTATCTCATGATGTGAACCATTGAATTCATGGAGTTGAATCAGTTTGTTGTTTGGGACATCTTGGAGAATACGCATCCTCACCGTAAATATTTTTTTTATCAAATCGAAACAATTTATGAGAAAAATGATAATATCAATCTGACTTAAGACTGTGAATGACTTATCAATCTCTCTCACGCACCTGACGTCACGCATCCTTTGATTAAATCATATTCAGGGATGGGAGGGGCGCGAGAGAGAGAGAGAGAGAGAGAGAGAGAGAGAGAGAGAGAGAGAGAGAGAGAGAGAGAGAGAGAGAGAGAGAGAGAGAGAGAGAGAGAGAGAGAGAGAGAGAGAGAGAGAGAGAGAGAGAGAGAGAGAGAGAGAGAGAGAGAGAGAGAGAGAGAGAGAGAGAGAGAGAGAGAGACTTATTTCACAGCTGGGTGCATCAAGTGTAACATTTCACATAAGTAGAAGTTTGGAGTAAACATCACAAATCATCTGTAGCGGATAATTATCCGCTATAATCGATGAATCAAGATATGTGACGTTGACTCGTTCGAAACCTAAGCCTACAACGCTAAACTTACAACCTACGCTGATGTATTTGGGAGTACTTATTTTATCCTACCGTAACTCTCCAAAATGAGAGGATGTTTGCCTGTATACATAGATGTAAAATGTTCCCCTCTCCCTCTCGATGAAACAAATAAAATTCATGTTTTTTCACATTAGCCAAATAAAGCTAATGAAAATTTACAACTATTTCTCAAGAGGGGATCCACCAACTAGCACATTGTCAGAAGTACATGCACGTAGTGGAGTTTTACCTCCGCGAGTGATTCCGTCAGCGGTTTTGATCTCTTCCTTGGCGGAGGGGCCGCCGGCGTAACCGTAGCTGTATTGACCGAGCTCGTCCTGGGAGTGGTACTGGCTAGTGATCTGTCCCACGTGCTCCAGGGCCACTTGGCCTCCCTGAACGAGGCCCAAGGCCAACAAAAGGACCTGAAATCATATTGTACATCATTACTGCTAACGCTAGGTAGGTAAGTACTACCCCTACAGGAAGCCCTGACTATGTGAATACGATAGTCTTAAAGTATACAGTAAGTGAAACGGAGTCCCCAACATAATATTAGGTAAGGCTTATGCGCAAATTTATTCATTTAGTTCATTTACTTATGTAAGTGTAGTAGCAGTTGGTGATGAAGTGTATACACATTGACAGATCTAGCAAAATTCAAAACCGAATATATTTTCGAATTGATCTTTCATTCAGATATCAAAGTTTATTCTCCGAATTTTCGTATTTCCACTACGCAGTTATGGTTCCAAAACTATCGCAATTAACCTCAAATAAAGCAAAAATCGTAACTAAAAATATCATGCAAGTATTTTACACCTCATTGCATTTCAGAAAATGCAACT
This sequence comes from Creontiades dilutus, assembly GCA_031894815.1. Taxonomy (NCBI): domain Eukaryota; kingdom Metazoa; phylum Arthropoda; class Insecta; order Hemiptera; family Miridae; genus Creontiades; species Creontiades dilutus. Next base: position 466,015 of record JAVIWC010000736.1, on the reverse strand, counting down.
CAGTTTTAGAGATGTAGTTTCTTGAGAAAAACGCTGCAAATTCTTTCACTGGGGTTTATTATTCAATAATTCATTATATGAATTTCTACTAAGCTTTAGAGTGTACGTGATTCACAGGTGATAGAGCGATTATTGAATTTCAGGAGATGTGCATAGAGCACTTAAATCGGTTCTCAACCAAAATGCCTATTTGGATTCATCGGTGATCATATTTGTGTGCCTCCTGAAATTCAATAATCGCTCTATCACCTGTGAAACAGGGACACTCCAAAGCTTAGTAGGAATTCAAATCATGAATGCAAGCCAAATTAATGAAATTGAATAATAAACCCTAGTTAAAGAATTTGCAGCGTTTTTTTCAAGGGCGATTACAAATGAAAAATATTCTATTTGAAAATTTTAAATTTCGTGAGACGGCGCATGCATATCAAAATGCATCAACCCGTGTATCGGCTATAAACCCTTTTAGGAGTTCACTCCAGTATAACCTAGTGATGTAGTGAATGTGGATGCAAATGTTGGCACCATAAATCGGGCCGTATGTCGAGAATGGTTTGAGCTACGGACCTGGGGAGGGGCTCATTCGATTCCTCATGGAAAGTTCTTCAAAAAAAGTCCAAATTTAGGCCGCCTTGACTTTTTTTGAGGTTTTTAGGGATTTTACAAAACTTTGACAACCCTTAAAGGGCACTTTAAATCAAGTGAGAGAGCTGGCTCAAGAATTGGGGCGTTGTCGGACCAACATGGATTTTCCCTGAAAATTTCAGATTTTTGCTCCAGCCGTTTGGGAGAAATCGTGCGTACGACGTACGGCGGACGGACGGAAAAATTCTTATTGCAGATTTGGATTCTACACCCTTTGAAACGTAAACCATGAAATTTTCAGGCGGGGAGGGGGGGGGGGGGGGGTTAGAATTTTTTTTTCAAGTCGATTACAATGGTTTATTATTGAATAATAAACCATAATTATATTTCAGTTGAAATACCTATGTAAAAAAATTATGTGTAAAACCAATATTTTATATACCTATATCTATGTTTGAAATTTGTTCACTCCGAACTCTAGTTTATCCATATTAACATTGATTTGGTTTTCTTTAAAATGGTTGTAGAGGAGCACTGGGTGGTTAGAAAATCCTTAACAGATTAGACGAATTTTTATGGTAGAAGCATTCGTTGTGCCACATCGATAATTATATTCATGAGACGTGTCTATTGAATCGCATCAAATGTTGAACGGCTCTCCAACGTAAATTTCATATTTTGGCCTTCGCTTGTTTTTCCGTCAAATGGCAGCGAGAGACTCCGAGTTGTCGTGCATAAACCATTACACGCGTGATCCCCGATAAAAATACAGTAGGTATCGCGCATAAATAATAACCGACGTTTCCAAACGTCACATTCAAAGTCAATTTCACCTCGATAGGGCGCACGGCGAATTACAACTGTCGGTCCCCGTTGCCGGCGTTCCTCAGTGAATCGAACGGTTATTGCGACGCACTAACGGGCCGAGCTCAGGTGAAATATCGTTGGTGAACGGCAACGGAAACGTTAACTCCCGACCACGAACGTGAGGCGAGAGTTCGGGTTGAACTTAATCCAACTCTGCTGGGGCTCGCAGGCCATTAAATTGGTTGGCGAGCTTCACTTAGAGCTCATCAATCCCGTTTCAGCAGTTGTGGGGGTCGCGGATTGTTGTACATAATTCAACCGACGCGCTTTGTTTCATGACGTGGCGATCGTCCGTTTGTTATCCCGTCTGGATTTACACCAGGGTCGTCAGTTGAGGCCGATACCGTCCTTAGATAGTAGAATAAACTATTTAACCGCAGTACCTTCAACTGTACGATTTTACTTTTAGTTTCCCACCGTTCTCCAAATTGTCATTTCATCCAACCTACGTAAAATCCAAATATCACACTGCGGGAAAACATTTAAAAATCCTTTCATCCTAGTTTCCAATTATTCTTTCTCTTTATTTTCTGTCTTGATATACTTTAAATCGGCAATAACTCTTCTCGAATAAAGCAATAAGTAAAAAAGTAAAATTGCCCAATTTTGGGAAACCCATTTTAATGTTTCCACAATCTATTTTCGAGTTGAAATGTAATTTTGATTGGAATATCGATTACACAGCTGGAAAGAGGAAGTTTTTCTCTTTATGAAACAAAGTGGTTTGATTTTTAGCGCCGGAATAAAAGAGGTAAGAACAAGAATGGCGGATATTTATTTTTTGGGTCCAATCTTTCGTGTGGATGTAACTTCAATGTAACTTTAAGTCGGGTCGGAAACTCAAAAAGAAACTGTACCAAGTGGCCAATAACTGGATTTTTTATTTTTTATTTTGGACAGTTTCTAGAATCAGCCTGATGTTAACACCTCCAAGTCGACAAAGCACGACAAATTTCAAGGGAGAAATTATTTCCTTTCTTTTGTGTGTTGCTAGAAGGTCTTGAAACCCCTAATTTGCTTGAAACCCCTGATAAATCTTAGAAACAACATGAAATTGTTGTATCATTATTCAACAAAAAGACTCCATCTTAGCCAAATAAAACATAGGAACCTCTTCCTCTCAAACTTTAACGATTATAGATTGGTTAACCATTACTTATTAAAACCCAGTATTTCAACCAGAGTGACAATAAACAAGGAACCACTTCATATGTGCTTCAGTTTCGGTTACGCACAATTGTTCCAACATTTCAGTGGTCGCTAACAGTTTGAAAATTATTTAAATGACTATTCGAACCCATTATTTTTTAAATAAAATCATAATTCGCAGATATTTAATGTGTTCGTTAATGTTCGAAGTTCTTATGAAATCAAATGACAAACAAATAATAGCAATAATTTGAATAAATGAATACACACACATATACCTATATAATTTTTTTAAAAATAAATTTCTTTCAAGTGTATCCAACTTTCAGTAATATAAATTACATCATGGTTCTGCTGATAAGTCGAAACTCTTTGTACCAAATTCTTTCTCTTTTTTTTAGCTATTTAGGTACATTTTCTTTTACTTTTTGATTTTTCTGAATAGAGAAACTCTCTCCAACCACCAGCACGAAGTGAATTTCAAAAAGTAAAATAACGATTATTACGATTGAACACAATTTCGTGACACGTGATTTAGAATTTAGAAATGCATACGAGTATACCTATACATCGAATTAGGCTGCCATTGGTACCCAGTATGACTGTACTTTTGATGCTTTTTTTAATCTTTTAATTATACTATTTTATTCAACGGAAGAGGGGGGAAAAATCAATTAGTCTCTTAAAGTTTACGTGTGGTACTTCTACCTATTATTTCTATACACTACCAATGCCGAGGTCATTTTAGGCCAATTGAATTTGACCTTTCGGGTGTTTGTTGCGGAATGCGTTTCGCTGTTGGTGTAGCATGTACCTGTATGATCTAGGTAGGCAAAAGCCGGATGTGATGTAATTGTTAGTGACCGTTAGTAATCTACTCACACAGAAGCGTTTCATGTCGGAGACCTCCTCTGCGAGTGTGCAAGGACTGTTCTGAAGCCCTCGGACTCGAGGCAAGTCTTATATAGCCGCGCCTATGAGCCTCGGCAAGGTCGACTATCTTAGGGTTGAGGAACTCTTTCGGGGGTGGCTCCGGGAACCTCCTGAAGAAACATGACGCTTTTCCTGAGGATCCTGAGGACTCATGTGGGCAACCAGGAGGTTCCGTTCGGATGGAGGTTCCGCGCCCTCTAGGAAATGAGCGCCGACTGCCGCTTCGAGCGGAATCAGGTTCCGAAGGGAGGCTTAAGAAGTGAAGGGGACAGTTGGAATGAAGTATGGAGCTGTGAACCAATTCATTGCAGTTTAGTAAGTGATCGCACTGAACTGAGATACCAAGAAGCGCAGTGTGTAACAACAAGAAATGACAACAGAGGTGGCAGTATAACAAAAAATGTTAAACACTTGTTTAAGTGGACTACACACTGATCCTACCAATAGTTTATTCAGCACATCCCATATATGAGCGCTTAACATAACAGAGACCTCAAAAGCGCCAACTTACAATAAAAGCTCACTTTATGCTGTTTATGATTTACTTATAAAAGTGGTGTAAAAATGCAAAGTCAAATTACAATATTTCTCCTTTAAAATCGATTAAATTTTTCTCCCATGAGGTGACTAGTTGCAAACTACGAAAGAATATAGCAGCAGGTTGTCAAGAGAAAAGAGAGATAAAAACAGGAGGCATACATCAAGTAATGAAAAATAGAACCAAATGAGTAGTAAAAGATCAGGGAGCCACTCATCGAGGGAAGAGTTCATCAGCAGATAGTTGGGGTTCAGAAAAAGTTGCTAATTCTTGGTTATGAGAGATGAATGATCCGAAAAATTGACGTTAGCCAAAAGAGTGAATTCATCATACCCAAGACAAGCCTGGAAACGAAAGACAAGTCGGCCAAATCTCTTTGTGTTGTAGGGGTTAATTGAGTGGGATACACTATACAATTCTCCTTTACACGATACACCAAATGGTAGTGACGATTGAGTTACCGAGGAATAAATTTCAGCATACAATGCAATCTATTGAGCTACCACTTCATACTTTCTGGGTCACCGATTTATGTGATGGTTAGTGGGCCTATGAAACGTGTAGAGGCTATGTCTACTTGGTTCCCATTATCAACTGCCTGTAGGCAGAAATCGTGAAACTCTAATAAGTTAATGTTGGTGGATAACCCACGGGCTCGTTTGGTAGTATGCCGGCCGCGTATGCTGAGAATAGTGGCGCTTGCTCCTCTACACTAGTTTTTCGTTAATGTATAGAACAACGGTTAGTAATGGTAACAAATGTGCAGATTTATGATTGTATGAATATGGTTGAGAGTATACATATGTGTGTATGCGTTCCATATCGCTAGGAAATTACTATTTGATCTGTTGATCAGATCAACCGAAGGAAACAACCTAAGAGATCGAGGAATGACCTAAAATTGTACACACACACTCACTACATTCTTCACTCAAATTACTCCCAATACATTGTGATAGCCGACAACACCTATCGACTATCAACGGAACAAATCGGGAGGCGGGGTGTGAACTGGGGTAAAGAGAGATAACGAAAAGATCAACTACTTACGACGAGTAACTTTCCTCAGCACTTTCTACCCAGCTCTCATCCGACTAGGTAATCCGTTCTTTAATTATCATTGTATTTAAATCAAATTGATATTAATAACAAGTATCCATCCTATTAACTGAACTCCTTACCTAATACCCCTGCGGTGCTATTTAATTAAAATAGACGATAGTAAAGAAATACTTAAATCGTTTCCGCCTCGTGGTTAATAGGAGCTTCGTAGTTTTTCTTGGAGCAATAAATACAATCATTGAATAAATAATGTCAAATTTTTACCAAAACCTTGTGTATAATCATTTCTTGAACCTTATATATCTGAATATATAATACCCCTAATAATTAATAAGGTCAAAAAAGGGAATAATATAAAGAAATCGTAATCAAGAAAAGGTAGAATCGATATAACAATTCCTTTCAAGTATTACAACATTGAGAATGACTATTTGGACTCCCAACGCTCAAAGCGTCAACTTCTAGCTAACTTTTCCACCGCCATCCAACAACTTGAATAATGGGGAATCGTATGACACCAACCGCAAGTCGCTGCGTTCCTTCGTGTTGAAGGTATTGCAAAAGAACTTTTAAGTTTTACAGAGAAATTACAGTTAATACAGATTCTCGTTGTCTATTAATTTGTAATATTTCAAGGGGAACATTGTTATTAACGTGGACCAGTTTGGCAGCCTTCCGTGAGTAATAAGACTTCAAACCTCACAGTGATGCTACTTATCAACATGATACCGAATTAGGTTTGTGGTTTAAGCAACCCGTCTGCATAACCAAACCGGTATTGTAATGACCGTGTTCTTGATAGAACGGTAGTCAGGTAAACAACACCAGGTAGTTTGTTGGTGAGTAGAGAATTTAAAAAGATTTATCTCATCTGGCGCAGAAAAGAAGGAGACCGGCAGTCTCGGTCCGAGCCGAATTGGAGGGAGTTCGGCCCCGGTGACCAGTTTAACACAGCAGCTGGACAATGTGATCCAGTACATTCATGATTCCCTTCCTCACTTTTGTTGAAATTCAACGCTGGGCCATCAACTAATTATTGAAACCAAAATTCACAAAAAAACATAATTATCTCACGTTCTAATGGTCCGAACTCACTTAAACTTGAAGGGTAGGCGTGGAAGAATAATTTTACAATCTCTTATACATTTCAACGCGTAACCGGTTCGGTGTTTCAATCTTTGTAACAACCCTACTTTCTACAGTTCATTCGATTTTGAACCCTACGAAATACTCCAAGAAATGTAAGGCTGTGAAATCAACAATAACAGTCCAATAAGCTCACTCAAATTCCGATGTTCAAATCGCTTTTGTAAACGGTTTAAAGTTAGCGCCACAGGTTTACAAAACATGTCGACTGAACAAAGGAAGTGATGCCTATAACTCACACCCAACTAGACTCCTTTCGTGATTTTGTCCGTTTCATCAACTTCGGTTCAGCGGTTTTGGAAAAAAGCACCGAACTATGGACGGATTTTAAAAAATCAAATTTTTGGGTTTATCTTGAAAAGTCAACCAAACAAGGAAGGGGTTTGAAAAATATGAACCTAGATTCAAATTTAAAAATTCCTGTTTTTTGAATTTTTGTCAATTTTTTAGCACATTCTTTACTTCTTTACCAATTTTATGTGGTATAAATGTGATTGAAACATTTAAGTAGTATGAAGTTGTATGATTTAAAAAAATGGAGGTAAGATAGAATGGAAAACACAGAGGTTTGTTATTCCTCTATTAGATAGCCCTTCTACGGATATCACTGATCAACGTATATTACACATATTCTGTATTACATTAACTATTTAGAATCGGCACTCGCGCGGAATAATCTTGTAATTGCTTCCACGATGAAAATACTTGGACTGCCGGCAGCTGCGCGGCCTAGCTCAGCATCCTGCTAAAGAGGCTCTGCGGCCCGGCCACCTACGTTAACCCGAATGGTCTCATTCGATTCAAGGAACTAATTTCTATCTGACCAAAACTAAACCCTCTTACTTCGAAAGTTTTAAGGATTCTCTAGTTTTTGATAAATGTATCTTTAAATATAATCCCTTAGGGTTAATTGATCAAGTTGCGTAGATCACTGTTGGACACTTCCTAAATCTATGTTAGATCTATGTCAGATTAGAGAGAGCCAAATTTCGTAGATGTTTTTTAAGAATTCAATTTCAAATGTACGTATCTTGGGACGTAAACAAAAAATTTTTAAGGGGGGTTTTGATAAACAATTTTTTTTGTTCGATTATTGAGAGTGATAAACCATAATGAGTGGGTGCATTAATTAATTGGTGATGAACGCATTAATCACCAATCGATTTCGGGTTGGAACTCAACGAAGTAGTAAGAGTCCTCCTACTTTATAAAATTATCGTCTTGAACTATAAATAACAAAGATAAGATTGACGAAGTAGTCTATTTCGATTTAAGAAACGGTTTAAAAAGACCGAAACTACAAGTGTCGAAATATTTTTTAAGAAAATGGACTGCTTGGTCAATCTTGTTTTTATTGTTCGAAGATGAATTTGTGTTTTATCGCCAATTTGATATGGTATAAATGTGATTGAAACATTTAAGTAGTATGAAGTTTATGATTTAAAAAAATTGGAGGTAAAATAGAATGGAAAACACAGAGGTTTGTTATTCCTCTATTAGATAGCCCTTCTACGTATATCACTGATCAACGTATATTAGACGTATTCTGTAGTTCATTAACTATTTAGAATCGGCACGCGCGCGGAATAATCTTGTAATTGCTTCCAATGAAAATACTGGACTGATGGCAGCTGCGCGGCTTATTAATCCTGCAATGAGGCTCTGCGGCCCGGCCACAAACCCGAATGGTCTCATTCGATTCAAGGAACTAATTTCTATCTGACCAAAACTAAACCACTCTTACTTCGAAAGTTTTTGAAGGATTCCGCTATTTTTTGATAAATGTATCTTTAAATATAATCCCTTATTAATTGATCAAGATTGACACTGTTGGACAAAAATCTGTTAGATTAGAGAGAGCCAAATTTCGTAATGTTTTTTAAGAATTCAATTTCAAATGTACGTTCTTGGGACGTAAACAAAAAATTTTTAAGGGGGTTTTGAAAACAATTTTTTTTGTTCGATTATTGAGAGTGATAAACCATAATGAGTGGGTGCATTAATTAATTGCTGATGAATGCATTAATCACCAACCGATTTCGGGTTGGAACTCAATGAAGTAGTAAGAGAAATTTATAAAATTATCGTTGAACTATAAATAACAAAGATAATATTGACGAAGTAGTCTATTTCGATTTAAGAAAGGGTATAAAAAAACCGAAACTACAAGTGTCGGAATATTTTTTAAGAAAATGGACTGCTTGGTCAATCTTGTTTTTATTGTTCGAAGATGAATTTGTGTTTTATCGCCAAATCTACCTTAAAAAAACAACATGAATTAAATAGGAGACACAATTTAGAGCTCCCTCTTTTGTTACTTACTTCGCTTACTTTATTTTTAGTTCACTGTCCCGTAGGGTATTTTGGAAGTTTCGAATTGACAGTTATCCAACTCAGTCATCATTCGTTTTCTGCTTCACTGCTTGCAAATAGTTATTAAGGTTTGATAGGAAAAAGTTTGTTTATGGTTTGGAATCATGGTCGGTAACTCCACCCCCACAGAATACTGACAAATATCGACAAACAACTCCAGTCTAATTGAAGTTTGTGAACGTGTTAACAGGGGCGGACTGGAAGTTTGAACTTGCACTTTTTACTTTTACAACTGTTGACATTATTTTGGTGGGCGAAGCATTCATCCGAAGTTGAATGGGAATAGTTTCGAACAGAATGAATTCAAAGGGACAAACTTTGGTAGCGTTGTTTTCTGATAGGTAATCAATGTTTCCGTTTCAGCCTCTTGCTTTTGGTATTCTAAGTCGTGGTACCTATTCGGTTTTCCAGGAAACTATGAACTCTAGGATTACCCGCCAAAAATCTTTTGCTCTTCTTATTTCAAGTAGCATCCCTCGGCGTCAATTTCCTTGGCGTTTTACATCCACTGGCAAGAAGAAAGGATCTCTGTATTTGTTAGGGGCATTCAATAGATATCAAACTAATTCGATTTAATTATTACATAGTGCCCGCCCGGATCAGTATAATAATGCACCTTATTTCACTGGCTCAAAAACAGGAATATACTGGTACAATATCCTGTTTTTAAAGTAATTATAACTCACTGGATTCAAAGAGATGACAGTAGAGAGACTGTAAAAATATTTTCTTTAGAAATTTTGTTATAGGAATTAGTTCTTTTGTGAATAACAAAGCGATCAGCCAACCTGATTATTTGCTACTCCTGGCAATTCTACGCAGTAAATAGATATCTGGTCCACATTTTTAACACAGAAGTAAACCAGGTTGATGATCCGAATTATCTTAATAACTTTTAATTGTTTTTTATGGGTTCCTATCAGTGATCGCAATGAAAGAATCCCTTAATATCAAATAAATGGTTTAGTTTAGTAACCCAAAGCCAAACACATTAGTTTGATTGAGGAGCAAAAGATACGCATGGGAGTCCTTTTACCAAGTCTTCAGGTCAAGTTAATTTAACCTTATGGGGCACAAATGGATGAGCTCACAAGATGAACGATGTGATAGATTATTTGGCCCCTTCCCGATTTTAGAATCCGTCGCCTTGGGAGATGAATAGGACGCCTGCAAGCGTCTGGATCACCCTCTGAGCGTGGAGGAGCATATTCAATGCATCCAACTCAATGGAAGGGGCAACTATACCATTCCATCACCCTCACAACGGTCTGATTTATTACATAGAAATCTATGATATTAAATCAGACAAAAAATTATTGATACACGAGTAATTCGAATGTTACTGAAATTTTTATTTGATACCCTTAAACCTCCTTGGGTTTATCAAAAATCGATGAAGTTACAAGCCCTGCTGATTTTTAGGGGATTTTGTTTGGGAAAACTGGCCGCGTTACGGACCCTTGCTTTTAATTACTTTTTTTGAACTATAGGCTAAAACTTATATTTCTTCCTAATTCCCAATTCTCAATTCCTTATTTTCCTGAAGAATGTTCCGTTTTTGTTTCAGCTAAAAATCAGGATTTTTACATGGACTACGTAGAAATCCCTGCCCGATCAATCGGCTCAACGCCGCAATATTTGAAAATTACACTCTACTTGCCCTATTTGTGGAGAAATCCAATTTTGGAAAGTTAAATCGTACATTTAGGCCCCTGATTGGACTCGCCCACGAGCTTACTCTGACGAGTGTCGGTGCCGACTTTTCGGGTTTTGAAGGAAATTCTCCAATAAATAACATTGCTAATTCTAACACGTGGATTTATGATTTTCAGATAGCCCTGTAACACAGATCACTGGACTGTAGATAATTATTAAATGGAGTATATGGACATTATCTAAATATAAATAAATAGATGACCATCTTTTATTTCGGCTGGTCAAAGTACCAAATGTGCAAAACACGAATAAAAATCCCAGTAAACCAATTATCTATTAGGCTTAGTCAGTGGTAAATGATCTACATTGTGTAAACTCGGTCCCTCGAGCCTCCATGACTCGTCTGTTCATTTAGGTGCCACGAAAAGTGTCCCATTTACTATTTAGCAAGTTAGATCGATTAGGTTCGAAATTAGCCACTGTAGCTTTCAGTTGATCTCTGTAATTTAATTGACTTCTGGTTGTTCAAAGACAGTTGGATCCCTTCGTCTTAGATATAACTCAGTGAACACCAACCTTTAATATCCTCTTTGTATGAAAAAGAACCAGATATCAAACTTTACGAGATGCCGTTATACTGTACATTACATCATTGTTAGAACTAGTAACATTTGGTATTCAACGAATTATATTCAAGACGAAGTCATTCTAGAAGTCAATTACAATCAGCTGATCTACTGCGGTGAAATATTAATGGGGATCTTTTGTTTTATTATTCAATAATAAACCGTTGTAATCGCTATTGAAAAAAAAAGTTGTAAACCCCTTTAAATTTCATGGTTTACGTTTCAAAGGGTGTAGAAGGCAAATCTGCAATAAAAATTTTTCCGTCAGTCCGCGGTACGCCGTAGGTACGCACGATTTCTCCAAAACGGCTGGAGCAAAAAATCTGAAATTTTCAGGAAAAATCAGAATTGATCCGACAACGCCCCGATTCTTTAGCCAGCACTCTCACTTAATTTAAAGTGCCCTTTAAGGGTTGTCAAAGTTTTGTAAAATCCATAAAAACCTCAAAAAAAGTCAAGGCGGCCTAAATTTGGACTTTTTTTGTTTTTTTAAGAAATGTCCATGAAGAATCGAATGAGCCCTTCCCCGGGTCCGTAGCTCAAACCATTCCCGATGTATGGCCGGATTTATGGTGCCAACATTTGCATTCACATTCCACATTCACTACATCGCTAGGTTACTGCGATCAAAACAAACACACGAGTTTTTTGTTTGTTTTTGTTTTGATCGCAGTAACCTAGTGATGTAGTGAATGTGGATACTGGAGTGAACTCCTAAAAGGGTTTGTAGCCCACACATGGGTAGAAGCATTCTGATATGCATGCTCCGTCTAACGAAATTAAAAATTTTCAAATAGAATATTTTTCCATTGTAATCGTTCTTGAGAAAAACGCTGCAAATTCTTTCACTGGGGTTTATTATTCAATTGGCTTGCGTTCATGATTTGAATTTCTACTGAGCTTTGGAGGTGCGTGTTTCACAGGTGATAGAGCGATTATTGAATTTCAGGAGGCACACAAATATGATCAACTGATCAATCCAAATAGGTATTTTGGTTGAGAACCGTGTCTATGCATATCTCCTGAAATTCAATAATCGCTCTATCACCTGTGAAACACCCACACTCCAAAGCTTGGTAGAAATTAAAATTATGAATGCAAGCCAAATGAATAAAATAGAATAATAAACCCCAGTGAAAGAATTTGCAGCGTTTCATGCATATCAGAATGCCTCAACCCTGTATCGGCTATAAACCCTTTCAGGAGTTCACTCCAGTATCCACATTCACTACATCACTAGGTTACTGCAATTAAAAAAAAAAAAAAAAAATTAGTCGACTCGAGCCGACTTTAACCGAATGAGCGTTACATAGCCGAGCGTGACGGCTCAGCCTCATTCAATCCCCATACAAGAAAAGTGCTAAGCGCGCCTAAAGAAGTTTTCACTTCAATTAATAAATTAATTAATGGTGATTTTAATGACGATAGAATTTCCCGCCTGTCCCTTGGACCCTGGAGCACTTCAGCCGATGGAGAGCGTTTCGAATAGAAGATGCGCAATTTCTATCAAATAAGTATGTTTACTTTTATAAGTTGATTTTTAATTCTGAAAATAAATAGAAGGACTGGACGTATTACGTGTTTATTTATATTTAAAAAGCCATCTTCACGAGTCCCTTGAACCCTGAACTTAGATCTCATGACACGGTGGCTTATAAACGGCCACGCGAATCCACCCTCCCCAGTCGAGACGAAACAGGAAGCCCAAGCATCGCCCTTGAACTTTGACCCCCAACCACAGTATTCCCACCGTAGTTCGTGTTTGATGGTATCGCAGGAGATGGTCTTAGCTCCCGACTCTGACTTGCAAAAGCCAATTTCCTTCAACTCTGAAGGAGACGCCCCCACAAGTGATTTCCCTTCCTCTGCTGCCCCAAGCCCAAACGTTCGAGGAATCCTTTGTGGAGGGGTAATACTGGATTTAATCGACCATGTCACGAGCACCAGCTGACGATGATCATGTTTGGGTCAGCTAGTTTAATTTGGTACAAGAATACCGCTTACAGTGCAGTATAAATACATCAGTATAAATATAAATTCATCTCCCAGCTGTTTTTTCTGGAAACATGACCAATCATGTTGTGTTTCGTTTGGTTTTAACGACTCTCATTTTGTAGGATACTTCGAGTTGATTACTGACTATAGAGAGCTGCCAACCATAAAGTGCAACCGAAGAATGATGTTCATCTAGTTCCCTGTTTGAACTGCTGCACGACACCCTTAATAAGCCTTGCATCCGAGAAAATCTTCTGCTTTAAGCTATCCTCCCTGTTGCTTCGAATCCAGTGGGAGCAAAAGGAGAAAGAGAAAGAAAGAGAGAAAGTGCGTGAGAGAGAGAGAGAGAGAGAGAGAGAGAGAGAGAGAGAGAGAGAGAGAGAGAGAGAGAGAGAGAGAGAGAGAGAGAGAGAGAGAGAGAGAGATTTTAATGTTTATTGTTGATTTGTTGATTAATCAGTGTGCGTTGCACATCATGATGACTAATGTTGTTCCAAAATTTGAACAACAGAATCAATTGAACTAATCAGTTTTACAAAACCAAACACCCAAAAATTAGCCGTGAACACTAGTACTATTATTTTCCATGAAGAAGTGATATACCCTATACGGTAACTTGAGAGTCATGATAAATTTTGTAAGGTTTAATAATAATAAATAAGGGTAAGTTGTGGTTACTTTTCTTTAAATTATTATGAGGTAACATGCGTTAATATTGGCCGTCTCCAACTACATCGACTATCGGTCGAACTAGAACTTAGTATGTTGTTAAGGAGGATAGTAATTGACCACAATTAGGGATAATTATAATTTGTGGTGTCATTTAGGGACAGTTCTTCCAACCTGAATGAATTCGGCTTGATGATAAGTAGAAAGATTTCCGATTACAGACCCTAAACTATAGGCTGAGAGATCAATCGAGAGAGAGATTGAAACATGAGAGATTATTCAATAATAAACCATTGAATCGAGAAAAATTCTAACGCCCCCTGAAAATTTTATGGTTTACGTTTCAAAGGGTGTGAATCTGCAATAAAAGTTTTTCCGTCCGTCCGTCGTACTCACGAGGCTGGAGCAAAAAATCTGAAATTTTCAGGAAAAATCCATGTTGGTCCGGACAACGCCCCAATTCTTTAGCCAGCACTCTCACTTAATTTTAAGTACCCTTTAAGGGTTGTCAAAGTTTTGTAAAATCCCTTAAAACCTATAAGTCAAGGCGGCCTAAATTTGGACATGGAACATACCATGAGGAATCGAATGAGCCCTTCTCCAGGTCAGTAGCTCAAACCATTCCCGACAAAGGAATGGGGGCCCGATTTATGGTGCCAACATTTGCGTTATTTTGGTTTATTATTGTTTTTGTTTTGATAGCAGTAACCTAGTGATGTAGTGAACGTGGATACTGGAGTGAACTCCTAAAAGGGTTTATAGCCGATACACGGGTTGAAACATTTTGATATGCATGAAACGCTCCAAATTTTTTCACTGGGATTTATTATTCAATTTCATTCATTTGGCTTGCAATCATCATTTGAGTTTCTACTAAGTATATATATATATACACTATTTGACTTATAATACCGTGCCCCTGTTTCACAGGTGATAACAGCGATTATTGATTGAATCAGGAGATATGCATAGAGCACGTAAATCGGTTCTCAACAAAGTACCTATTTGGATTGATCAGTTGATCATATTTGTGTGCCTCCTGAAACTCAATAATCGCTCTATCACCTGTGAAACAGGGACACTCCTAAGCTTAGTAGAAATTCAAATCATGAATGCAAGCCAAATGAATAAAAAACCCCAGTGATTATCTCCAGCTATAGCTTCCGCATTCAGACCTAGTCATCGGTATATATAAATATAGGGTGTCCAGGCGAATAGATTCGGTTATCCTCCCGTTAAATGATTACGAGAATTTACTGGTAGAGACCCTCCTTCTGTAACGTTTTTAAGGCGTCTCATCTAAATACTCAAAAAACCCACCATCATCTATAAAATGGACACATTATTAGAATTGATCCAATCATAGATGATAAACACTTGAGTTGTGAGACATTGGGAAAATATGATATAGGCACGTTCAGAGTTGGGTGGGCATGGTTGTTAGAGGTTCCAACGCCCCCGAACCATGTATGCAAATGTCGGTGTAGGTCCGAATGTTTAAATGTGGGAGGAAAAACCACAAAAATGAATACTTGATCACACCAAGTTCCAGTCTTGAACTTAAGGGTCGGCCGACCCAATGACCTCACCCACTGGATAGTGATACAGTAAAATGAGCCACCGCACTGATTCTTTTTGCGATTTAATTTCTTATCCTTAGGAAGAGTGAATGAATGAACGTAAAGTGAGCTAAGGGCTTTAATAGGAAAAAGAACCTCAACACGAATGTGAATGTGCAAGTGCGTGAACATATTGAAAAGTGCCCTCTAAATTATGATAATCGAATTAGCTATATGATTGCAATGGCATTTAGTTTTCAAATAGAGTTTTGTATAACTTACCAAAGTTATACAGGGTGTCCAGCGTATGATCCGAAAAACTTCGCTCACGAATTCTACACCTAGTTTCCAACAAAAAGTGCCTCATAGAGATTTTTTTTAGGCTCCATTTTTTATTTATTTCACTTTTAAGATTTTTTTTCGTGTTTTCGACGTTACTTCACTAAAACGGCCGCAACTCCGGCGTTTTCAAAGTATTTGCAAATTAAGGTATGCCGTTGGAAAGAGCATTGAATTTCCCATCGTTTCAGTTATAAAAAGTCAATTTTTAAAGATAATTAAAGGGCAAAAAATGAGCCTGAAAAGTAAATTTTGTCAAATTTTGAAAAAAAAATTTTTTTAATGGCTCATTTGTCCCCTTTAATTTTAATGATACGTTTGAGCCTGTCCGCGAGAACGGGGGATATTTTGAACAATTCGTGCGAATTAAAAAAAACCAAATGTGCTTGAAAACACACGTTTTTTGCATAAAATCTCAATTTCCTCAATAAAGTTCCCTCTAAAAAATAAAAACTAATTATACCATTGGAAAGCTGAGGCTTTTGAACATTTTTTTGGATTACAGGCTCAAACGTATCATAAAAATTAAGGGGGACTAATGAGCCATTAAAAAAATGTTTTTTTTCAGAAATTTGACAGAATTTACTTTTCAGGCTCATTTTTCGCCCTTCAGTTATCTTTAAAAATTTACTGTTAAAGACTGAAACGATGGAAAATTCAATGCGCATTCCAACGGCATCCTTAGATTTGCAAGTACTTCAAAAACGCCAGAGTTATGGCCGTTTTAGTGAAGTAACGTCGAAAACACGAAAAAAATCTTAAACAGTGAAATAACTTGAAAACGAAGCCTCTAAAAAAAATCTCTAAGATGCACTTTTTGTTGGAAACTAATTGTAGAATACGTGTGCGAAGTTTTTCGGATCATACGCTGTTACACCCTGTATAGTATACACATTTGCAGAAAATGAAGAGTAGGTTGGTGTTTTTCATCATCCCGTTGAATTTTAGTGATTCTTTTCGCGGGTTTTCACGTCAATGTCGGTGTGCAGTAAATTTCATAATTAGAATTCTCATATCACCTGTTGCTTCGTACAGGGGGACCAGTAAAGGTTGATCAAGTAACTAAGACATCCTACCCCCTTCGGGATGCCTACAAGTCAACTACGAGGTATAAAGACACACTGATCAGCTGACGGACGCTTGTGGCTAATTTTTTCTGTCTACCTACCTTGCTGAAACAAAATGGACCTATTTTTAAGGTCTCTACACACAATCATAAAGTATTGAGGCTAGGCGCTGAGTTAAGATATTCTACCACTGACTACATCCAAATAACATAGACGAGTGATTCAAATAACAAGGTTACGGAATTTAAAAAAAATTATAAACCACTACGTAATAATTTGCTAGTTTTTGTCTCACGTTAAGATGCCTCAAACCACCTGGGTCTTAATGGCGATTTCACACAGGTGGAGGGGTGGTGGTTGACTAAAAAAAAGGACAACTTTTTAGTGAATGTGAACATGTGACCATCAACATAAACGCGGTCAATTATAAGATAAAGGTAAATAATTTTTTAGGTTGAAAACCGTAGGATAGTTAGAGTAACTTTCAGTTTTATATCTCCGGAACAAATCCACCCTTTTTCGGTGGGCAGTTCATTAATGATATTGAAATAATTAAATTCGCAGTCACGTTTCCTTTTTAGCAATCGTGGTCGGGCAAATACGCAAGGGCAGTTTCAACGAGAAAATCAAATGAGATTGACCCGAGTCAGCTGAAGTTCAACCCACCCCACCGACTGGAAATAGCTTAGCGATTCACAGCCGTGTTTACAAGATTTATTTCCATCAACACTTTGTCCTTCGCGGGACACACACAGACGGTCTTACAGTTTTCCGAGGGTTCTCATTTGATTCATTGAAACAAAATCCATCAAAATAGAATTGCTCTATTAGGAAAACCATTAGAATTATACATTTCCCAAACATTGCAAACTCGTACGATTGTTTTTGGTTTATTATTCAATAATAAACCATTGTAATCGCTCTTGAAAAAAAAAAAAAAAAAAAAAAAAAATTCCAACACCCCCCTGAAAATTTCATGGTTTACGTTTTAAAGGAGGTAGAATCCGAATGTGCAATAAAAATTTTCCCGTCCGTACGTCGTACGTCATAAGCCGTACGCACGATTTCTCCCAAACGGCTGAAGCAAAAAAGCTGATATTTTCAGGAAAAATCCATGTTGGTCCGACGACGTCCCAATTCTTTAGCCAGCTCTCTCACTTTATTTAAAGTGCCCTTTAAGGGTTGTCAAAGTTTTGTAAAATCCCTAGAAACCTCAAAAAAAGTCAAGGCGGCCTAAATTTGTACAATTTTGGAAGAACACTCCACGAGGAATCGAATGAGCCCCTCTCCAGGTCCGTAGGTCAAACCATTCCCGATCTATGGCCCGATTTATGGTGCCAACATTCGCGTTATTTTGGTTTATTATTGTTTTTGTGTTGATATCAGTAACCTAGTGACGTAGTGATGTATTGATGTAGTAATGTGGATACTGGAGAGAACTCCTAAAAGGCTTTGTAGCTGATACACGGATTGAAGCATTCTGATATGTTTGAAATGCTGCAAATTCTTTCACTGGGGTTTATAACTAAATTGGCTTGCGTTCATGATTTGAATTTATACTAAGCTTTGGAGTGTGCGTGGTTCACGGGTGATAGAGCGATTATTGAATTTCAGGAGGCACACAAATATGATCAACTGAACAATCCAAATAGGTATTTTGGTTGAGAACAGATTTACGTGCTCTATGCATATCTCCTGAAATTCAATAATCGCTCTATCACCTGTGCAACAAGCACACTCCAGAGCTTAGAAGAAATTCAAATCATGAACGTTAGCCAATTGAATAATAAACCCCAGTGAATGAATTTGCAGCGTTTTCAAATGTACGTGCTTAGAATTGTATATTTTGTTGCTTCGGCCTTAACTATCTATTCTTTTAGTATTATCATTAATTATTAATAACTATCACTAACAAATAATTATTGTAGGTCTTGGTATTTCTATTTGTCTTACTTCACTTAAGTTGTCTTAGAAATGATTTCAACGTTGGAATGTAGAATTCAGGCAGTTATCATCTAGT
Source organism: Creontiades dilutus (assembly GCA_031894815.1). Taxonomy (NCBI): domain Eukaryota; kingdom Metazoa; phylum Arthropoda; class Insecta; order Hemiptera; family Miridae; genus Creontiades; species Creontiades dilutus. Next base: position 447,431 of record JAVIWC010000736.1, on the reverse strand, counting down.
TCTCTTCATTCCGGCCAATAGACGGCGTACCTACGGTAGATGACTGATTTTTTTCTCCGATTCCAGAAGTATTTGTTACCCAATGAATTCTGAGGATGGGTGGAGGAGGGTTAAATTTATTTTCTTAGTTAATTACAAAGGTTCAATATCGATATGAATTCTTTTATTGCTGGAATAAGAGATAGGTGCAATTTTGGTGTGGTATTCTTTTGTTCCTCACAAGTTCCGCTTCTGATTCTCGATAAAAATAATTGTTTATTGTTATAAAGGAATTTATTTTTGTGTGCTTCAAATTGAGGAAATGTTCACTATTGAAAATCTTTTATGAAATTGAACATTTTCGAGCGAAAAACTGTCTATTGCGAATACTTCTGTAATTTAATGTTAGTAATCGGCAAAATACTTCAATAGGAACTCAAATAATAATTTTCAATCTGATAGTAGGTGCAACCTATGTAATTAAGTACTAATCTATTTTTATCAGTCGTCTATTATAGTTTTTTGTTACAAATATTTTCCATTTCTGAGGATCATTAACAGAAAATCTCCTTGCGAGCTATGAGATTGAACCACCTACAATCAATTACACTGAATTTCTACCGTTCAATTTGTATGTCTAATTTGCGGCATGCATCGTCATATATTTATGGATCAGAAAACAGAGGTCAAAACCTCCTAACCCCCTTAATCGAAGTTTGGTACAGCTGTGAACTTGCTTGTTGGCTAGGACCTCATGACAGGAATGTAAAACGATCTCAGTTATTAGTTGATTAGCTATTAGTTGTCTGATTGGCAGACTCCCTCAGTTTCCCGATAATTCCCATCACGGAGGTGACATGTACCACAAGTTGGTCTGTACGAAATCCTCATTTTATAGCTTTTGCAGTTTGGTATGCTTTATCCTCCATTTTCCATACTTTTTGACTATTTTTCCTCTATCTGGGGAAGCTCCTGAACTATCCAGGGCCAAAGATATTGTCATCCAATTTTCTTTTTTTTTCGTTTTTCGTAAAGAAAAACGTGCGATTCAACGAGCTTTTTCTGTGCTGCTTACCGAAAATTGTTTCCACGAGTTTCCATGGGTTCTGACTGTTTCTTCGTTGAACCCCGTGAACAATTGAAGTACGAAATATGAAAAAGGGCTTAAGTGCATTGATATTATTTCATGCTGTAATTTATTGCCCTGTTGTCCGACGGTTTTTTTTTGTTCTGAGACAAAAAACGTGAAATTTCAGGAACTGACAAGTTTAGGCAGCTGATAGTCCAGTGTATCTACTTATACGCACTATGTACTTGGAATGAGTTGACTTCATTCATTAGTTATTCCATATGTGAAAAATAAAGCACCATACTGGAATTGAGGAGTTTTTCCCAAAACGGCATCTATCCACTTTTGGCCAATTTTGATTTTTTTGCATTTTCAGGTTCTTTACCCTGAATCACATGGGTACTAATATCGATTGCTAAACCAAACGGTTTGTATCACACTGTAAATGGAAGCTAAAAATCAGTTTCCCCCCAAAAGGCATGTATCCTTCTCGTTGTTCTAACCTGATTGTTGTACTCCAAAATGGAACGTATCCCTCATTCTTAGTAAGCCCGCTTTATCGTTTTCATCTCAAAAGGGTGTGTATCCAAAATGGGAGTTCCCACCTAAAATTCAAATATCATTCGAAGTGTATCCGCTTGAGGGAAGCACTGGCTGAGGGTACCTGGAAAAGTAGGTGCTCAACCTTGTCGATAGATGGCGTTGTCATCTTTCTTGGGTACTGCGTTAGCCATTTCGGCGGGGCGTCAGCTGAGCAATGACGGAGCGCTTCATGATTCCATGTTGTTTTCCTAGCTCAAAGTTCGAGCACCTGGTGATAACCGTGGAGAGTTCACGTTTATTGGACCTAGGGGAAGCACGGTGATAGACTACTGTTGCGTATCGTGGCCGCTACTGGATGGGATTTTGGATTTCCATGTGGATGAGGAGCCCTTCTCGGATCATTTTCCTCTGCGAATTGAGGTGAGGGGCCCTGCTCGAGCGGTTCAACGGGAACTTCCACAACGTCAATATTTGAGATGGACTAACAGGGACGAGGAAATCTTCAAGACGAAATTGGAAAGGAGAGTGGAGGAGATACAGGATGTCACCGTGCATCTGAACATGGAGTCTCTAAAGGGAATGATTGTGCAGTGCTCCGATATGAACCGAATGAGCTCAGCGTGTTGGCGTGGGGAGTTTAAGCAGCCTTGGTATGATGTGGAGTGCTTCAGGGTGAGGTCTCGCACTCTGGCGCTATTAGACCTTGCACGTAAATCAAATGCGGATCAGGTATGGACCGACTATCGCCATGCTGTAGAGGAGTATAAAACAGTATGCCACAAAAAGAGAGCAGGACATTGCCAGGCCCTTGCAGGGGAATTCTCCAGTGTAAAAGAGGCACGTGACTTCTGGAACTTAGTTCGGCGTTTCAGATTTGTGGACTGCAAGTCACCTTTGAACATACAGATGGATGCATGGGTCCGACATTTCCACGGGCTGTATAACCCACCATCTATTGCTCCTCCAGTGCTGTATGCAGAACCTTTGATTGAGGATGAAATGCTGGACTCGGAGTTTGTGATGCCAGAGCTCCGGCTTGTACTGGGAAAAGCGAAGTGTCGTAAGGCTCCTGGGCCAGACGGGATACCGGCTGAGTTTTTCAAGAGTGCACCGGATAATTTTCTGGAGCTGCTTCTGAGGATTTTCAACGATGCATACGCAGAATCACGATCTCCGGAGCCTATGATGGAATCAATAGTTTACCCAGTTTTCAAGAAGGGTGATCCAAATAACCCAAGTAACTTTCGTGGAGTCTCATTCCTGAATGCTGCACTAAAAATCTATGAGGGTCTATTGATGCATCGTATTTATGTCTGGATGGACAGGGACTCAATTATGTACGAGGGACAAGCAGGATTCAGATCGGGATATTCTACGACAGACAATATCTTCATCCTCTATAACATCATTATGGCCCGATTCTGCGATAACTTGAAGACCTACTGTTGTTTTGTGGACTACAGCTCGGCGTTCGATACAGTTGATCGGGACTCGCTCTTCTACAAACTGCTGAACCAGGGACTCTCCAGTAGATGTGTGGCTGCTATCAGATCGATTTATAAGGATACGTCCTCTCGTGTTCTGGCGCAAGGTTCATTATCCCAGCCATTTCCAACAGATATGGGAGTGAAACAGGGAGGAATTATGAGTCCCTGCCTCTTTACCCTATACATAAATGATTTGCACGAGTACATAAGGGGTGGGGTCTTGATTGAGGAGACGCGAATAGGAGTTTTACTCCTTGCTGATGACGTGGTGCTTGTAGCGGGTGACCCAGAGGAGCTTCAGCGCATGATGGATGATCTCAGGGAATACTCGGAGCGATGGAATCTGAGGATTAATCTATCAAAGACGAAAGTCATGATATTTGGAAAAAGAGCAGGGAGAAGGAGCCGTAGGGAGCACTGGCATCTTGATGGAGAGGAGGTCGTACCGAAGTATAAATACCTGGGTATATGGCTGAGTAGCAATCTCTGGAAACCCCACTTTTCCGAGAAGCTTCGATTGGCTAAGTATGCTATGTCAACAGTGTGGAGGAGATTGATCTGCGAGGAGCACGTCCCGTATTCTGCAAAGATAAAGGTGTTTCAGGGAGTGCTGCGGTCAACGGTGTGTTATGCTGCGCAAGTCTGGGGATGCTACCACTTTGAAGAAGTCGAGAAAGTCCTCAGATTTTTCATTAAGAAGCTGTTTGGTGCGCCTACAAATACTCCTAATTATATGATTTATCTGGAGACAAAAATGGACCAGCTGTTCATTTACACGATGAAGCTAAATGCAGAGTATTTGTCAAAGATTTTCTCCCTACCTCGAACCAGATTCACCAGGATATCGGCGGAGTATGTGTTGGCGAAGAATTGTGGCTGGAAAAAGAGATGGGACGAGTTAGCTGGCCAGCACGGTATCACCCTCGATTTTGGGAGTCGGAGTCTTGGCGCGCAGTTGGCTGGTCTGCAGGGAGACATCAGTCGTGAGGCCCGACAGGGACTTTTGGCCAGGGCACGGGAGGCAGAATATCATCTACTATACAAGGAACTGGAGATGGATGTTGGCTATATAGCAGATGAGAGGAATTTCGGCCATGTGAAGATTCTGTTCAGTCTGAGGTGCGAAACAATGAACTTGAATTGGAAGCCCTGGGAGGAAAGCAATATTAACTTGTGCTCGATGTGCAACCTCAGCGAGGACGAGACTGTGGAACACTTTGTTGCCAGATGTCCCATCATGTCTTACCTAAGGAGAAGGTATTTAGGAAGGGCTAGTCTGAGTCATGAGGAGTTGGTCAACCTATTGAATGGTCAAGACTGGGGCAACTTGGTGGAATACGTTCAGCAGGCCAGAGTTTATCGACGGTTCCTAATTTCACAATTTAATTATAATTAGACCAAAATTGTTGTTTCATTTAAAAATAATTTAAAAAAAAAAAAAAGTGCATGCTGCCCTATTGATGTTGACATTGTAAGCGAAGTACGAGATGGACTCTTTAAATTTAAAGTTTAAATGTACTTATAAATAATTTTTGTTTTTGTGTATCAACTCACGTATGCATGATCCATAGAAAATCAAATTACTCCGCGAATTCCCAGCCCACGGTAAATTACCAGCGCTGAATTTCATGTATGAGAGGAAGCAGGGTGCGATTGTGGAAGTCCAACGGGTAATATGGAGCAAATTATTATGGATTTTCCAATTTATGATCTGTCTAGGTTCACCATGTTTAACCGTATCACGGAGAAGATTGCTACCCCATTTAATTACAATACATTATTATTAACAAAAAATGAAGATGTGTGGGAAGATTAATATGATATAAAAGTTGAAATTTGTACAAGATAACAATTTAATTATATAATGAATGAATAAAGTAAGTGAAGAAAGTGATATTAATTCTGAAATGTAAAAATGACCATTTATATAGAAAAAAATGTTTTATTCATTTATTATTATTTATTCAATTTAAATGAGCAATTTTGTATATTAATTACATTAGCTATACTTTAATCGACTATTTTGTACAAATATTCATGAATCCAAGTGTAATATGACTATATGTTACTTTCAACCATTCCAATAAAAAAATTTAAAAAAAAAAAAAAAAAAAAAAAAATCTGTGTATATCAGACTTAGCCTGTGGATCACAGATTGGAAAAAATTTAGCAACAAGAGGCATTCCCCTGATCACTGCGTTTCCACAAAACTCCATTAGCACAAACCACTAATCCCCTTGTTTGAAAAAACAATTTGATATCGAAATAAGTACAATGGGGCAGCATACCGTATAAGGACGCTTTCTAGGAATCCACGAAACGAACTACTGAAATTTAATGAGGTAAAATAAGACACCTGTCTACTCTTCACTTATCCAATAATAATGTAACATGAGTCTTGAAAAATGTTCGATATCGCAACAAAGGTTCATTATTCTAAATAATAACTATTATTCTAAATAATAAACCAAAATAGAAAATTATCCTTTCTCTTTTGCTTGTTATGATTCAAAGTAGAAGGTTTTGTTCAAATGTATATATCTGAAATGAGGTGTGGTGCATATACGAATGTTCTAGTCTAGTCTGGACAGGTGTCGCGGAAAATTTGTCGATAACATGAGTTGGTTTATTATTCAATAATAAACCATTGTAATTGCTCATAAGAAAAAAAATGTAATCTAACCCCCCCCCTGAAAATTTCATGGTTTACGTTTCAAAGGGTGTAGAATCCAAATCTGCAATAAAAAATTTTCCGTCCGTCCGCCGTACGCCGTACGAAATTTTCAGGAAAAATCAATAGTGGTCCAACAACGCCCCAATTCTTTAGCCAGCACCCTCACTTAATTGAAAGTACCCTTTAAGCAGAGGTGTCATAGTGCCGAAACGCGGCGGAACGCCGTTTTGGACAAAAGTATTAATTGAAAAAATTTCAAAACAATTAAATGTTGTTTAAAATTAAAACAAAACAATGTTGTTTTGAAAAAACGCTAAATTGGGCAATTCCAGATCATAGCATGAACAATACTGAATTGCCCTACACTTCAGTTTTGGACTAGGTGCACCGTTCCGCCACTGCAAAAATTGCCATGACACCACTGCCTTTAAGGGTTGTCAAAGTTTTGTAAAATCCCTAAAAACCTAAAAAAAAAAAAAAAATCAAAGCGGCCTAAATTTGGACTTTTTTGAAGAAATTTCCATGAGGAATCGAATGAGCCCTTCCCCTTAGGTCCGTTGCTCAAACCATTCCCGATTCATGATGCCAACATTCGAGTTATTTTGGTTTATTATTGTTTTTGTTTTGATTGCAGTAACCTAGTGATGTAGTGAACGTGGATACTGGAGTGAACTCCTAAAAGGGTTTATAGCCGATACACGGGTTGAAGTATTTGATAACCAAAATAAAAAATTGGGGTTTGTTATTCACTTGGCTTGCATTCATTATTTGAATTTCCACTAAGCTTTGGAGTGTGCGTGTTTCACAGGTGATAAAGCGATTATTGAATTTCAGGAGGCACACATATATGATCAACTGATTAATCCAAATAGGTATTTTGGTTGAGAATAGATTTACGTGCTCTATGCATATCTGCTGAAATTCAATAATCGCTCTATCACCTGTGAAACACGGACACTCCAAAGCTTCGTAGAAATTCAAATCATGAACGCAAGCCAATTGAATAATAAACCCCATTGAAAGAATTTGCAGCGTTTTTAATCTGCATTCGTCTATGGCATGTTTTTTTTTTCATGTCTTGTACTATGGAAGTCATAATGTGGAATACTCTTGCGGAATTCCTTGACGTTCAACTATCTAAAAGGGTGCAAATACCATGGTGCACGAGGAGAATCGTACGTTCGTGGTCAGTGGGTTTCAAAGGAGACAGAGCGTTGGGGAGTTTGGGCTTGTTCCAATTGCCTTTTCTTGCTCCCCAGACCCACACACCAACAGGCCGACCTATTCAGCACTCTCCTCCTCCGTGGGACGATGGGACGCTTCCTGCGAGACCAGCAGACTAATAAACTCTCTACTCGTGCCACTTCAACCTTTGTACTGCTACATAATGCAGGTCCGTTTCAGTCCCAATTAGTCTCTTAATCACCTTCCTGTCCTTGGGGTCACCCCTCGATATCGATTAATTGGGTAAATACTTTACATTAACCCTGGAGTAGTTCAAATAATCCGTGACTATAAATACAACTGTTAAATTATAGATATATTTGGATATAGTTTAACTTAAAAAGGTGAGTAACAGGATATTTTCATTTGTTATAATAAGAAATACTGTTTTTAAACTGATTGATCCATGATGTGCCTGTCAAAGCTTTAACAATTATAAACAAATTTTACTTTTTTATGAAAAATGTTGGACTCAGATTTTTGAACGTCAAGTCTTTAACTTTTTAATATTTACTATAACATGAAAGAGTAAAATCGGTGAAAATTATAGATCAATGATTCACGGCTTCCTTTAAAATTAAATGCTACATCCAATTAGACCAGTAAGTTGGCATTCCTCTCTCCTAATCCGTACAAGTAACAGCTCATGAACATTACGTGAGCTAAATGCGAGTTCGAAGGTCCTCAATTTTAACGCCAGGGGGCAGGAGCTGCCATTCATTTAAATGCGATAAAACCAACAACACCAGGATATAATAACCAACTATTGAGGGGTATATAGCTTTTCCCAGTCAAATTAATACTTTTCCCGTCCAAATTAATACTTTCCCCATCCAAATTAATACTTTTCCCAGTCAAATTAATACTTTTTTCCAGTCAAATTAATACTTTCCCATCCAAATTACTACTGAAGACAAAAAAGGAGCGTATTTACCGATTACTATAGAAAGTAACAATGTGCATGCATTAATTGATACAGGTGCATTTGTAACGGCTATTAGCCACGAATTCTATAACCAATATTTTAACCCAACACAAACACCACTAGAAAAATGCGAACCAACAATCTTAATAACGGGAAATAAAACAACAGTCACCACACATTTCATGGTTTCAGTAAAAATACAAGTACACGAGCATTCATGGACACATAAAATATACGTCATACAGAATTTAGCGCAAGACGTCATATTAGGACTAGATTTCCTCAAAAAAGCACAGGTAGTGTACGACATCGAAGGGCATAAAATCCACTTTAAATTCGATACCAACACCCCGGTCCAATTAGTATCAGAACCAGATCATGAACGCAAAATTCCACGCATAATGCTCCTACAATCTAACGAACATTTCCGAAACGAATTAATGCAGGAATACCCTCAGGTACTGACCGAAGAACTCGGATGCACTAATCTAGTAACACATGAAGTTAAACTAAAGCCAGGGGCAGAATTACCACGAACGACACCCACCTATCAAACTTCCCCAATACTCCAAAAAGTAATGAGAGAAGAAATAAAAAAATTACTAGAAAAGGGGGTCATTAAACCGATACTAGCGTCCAGTACAGCACCATGCTTCCTTGTACCAAAGCGAAAGCAAAACAAAACAGATGAGCAAACATACCGACTAGTGGTAGACTATAGAAAATTAAATCAACAAATCGAAACAATAGATCACCCCCTACCCACAATATCAGCACTGCTGAATCATTTACATGACGCAAAATACTATACTCTAATAGATCTTAATAGCGCTTATCACCAAATACCGTTAACGCAATCAAGTCAAAAACTAGTAGCGTTCAAATGTCCATTCGGAACATATACATTTACTAGGACACCATTCGGATTATCAACGGGAGGACAGATATTGTCTGCCTTACAGGAGCAAATTTTTGGTGATATGCACGGTAACTGCGTACTGTGGTTCCTAGATGATCTTCTAATATACTCCCCCACGTTAGAACAACATAAAGCCCACGTACGGAAAGTACTAACAAGATTACAAGAAGCACATCTCACGGTCAACCCAAAAAAATGCCAATTCGCCGTAAAAACGGCGATCCTACGAATAATGAATGTAGGTATATATTATTTTACAATACAAATTATTGGCAGAAAAAATATTGGTAGTTTATCATCCGGCTGAGTACGCTTTTGCCAAGATTAAGACGGCAGTTAGAGGATATCTCTCTCAGACTATCCGAGATCAAGCCCTCGGAGAAACAGTTTCAAGAGCCGTAGGTACATTGTCCTCCACAGATTGTTCAAATTTCGTGTTAGAAGTTTTGCTCAAACTACCCGCAGCAGTGGCTGGGCAACCCCTTCATTGAATATATTCACTGAATATTAACAATTAATTTGATCTAGATAATGTTTCTGTTTGGTTGCAAAAATATACCAACCTTGTAAGACAACAAGGAGGCAGCTATCCTAAGAATAAAAGGAGCAAAAGTTTGAGGAGCAAAGATTGGGGAAATGATTGAATCCGGAAAAATCCCTTGGTTTAATAAAATTGCTCCATAACTCTTTTCCTCTTTATTTATTTCCTCTGTATTTTCCTCTTTATTAGTTTGGATGTGACGTGGATGAGATAATTGTTATAGTAGACAATTTATTCACTCACACCATTGCTTACATTCCGATGCAGAACGATGAAACATGAAATCAGTGTCAGATACAAATTTTTGTCATGAAGGACGAAGTATTGAAACTTCGAAAGCTAAAAGAAATTTGTCAACATTTGTTTAAATGTAGTTTTGTAATAATTTCTTTCCATGGGAGGCTATTAAGTTTGGTTGAGCGATATTTGATCATTTCCCAACAGAAAAGCAACATTGCAGTGATATCTCCACCATAAAAGGATTCCGAGCCCCCGGCCTTGTTCAGCGATGCCAACCCATTCGAGAACACAATACAACAACCCTTCTTACCACAAAAGGGCCCACTGTAAGTGAAAAAGGATCACTCAGACTTTTTTTTTTTTTTTTTTTGACCCCGAATGGTATTTGTCATTTTCCACTATCGCCACAATTCGACAAAGGACGGTTTTTTTTCTATTTTGAGGTTCGGAATCTGACATCGTAAAGCAATGAGTTTAGGAACTAAAAGTGATTGTATTCCTACTACGACATAAGTACTGAAACTCAGCATAGAATAAGCAAGTAAATGCATATAACTTTTAATGGGCTAACCGCATCATCTTTATCTAAACATCTCTTCCGGGATTATTCAAATAAGTAACTATAGCTTTTCCATACATCAGATCAGAAATTTCCAATTTCCAGTGCGAACCAATTATTTGTATATATAGCTTTTCCATTTCAATTTCAAACTTTTCCATTTCAATTTCAGAAACTTTTCACTACTTTCAAGGGTTCAGAATTTTCCATTTTTTTGGAAAACAAAATTACTTCAGAAATGAAAGAATAGCACTTTTCCAAATTTGAAATCAAGAAAAATGAATGATCAATATCCGTTAAGAACAGAAAAAATCGAGGCCAGCGTTTGGCTGAAATTGAAAACAAAAACAAAAATGGGCATCGATTTTTTCTGAAAATTGAGTGTAATTTTTATGAAGTTTTCTTTATTCATTTTGTCTTTCTGATTTCAATGTTGATTTGTTCATAAAGTGCGATTCTTTCATTTTGAAATTTTGTTTTTTTTCAAAAAATTTCTGAATCTGAAAAATGGTCAATTTGGAAAAGCTATATAACTTTTTGGTTGTGAAAATCGAAATTGTTGATACATCAAATAAAAATTCCATTTGATATCTATTTACCAGTAGCGACAGTGGAGTGCATGCTGGTTGTATATATTTGTTTTTCTCGAACTTTTCCCCATAACTATTACTTCCCGTCGTAATTCAAAAAGTACGGAACAGGAACAGTTTCTATTGAATGAAATTAATTTACCCTCCTTACCAAAATGTAGGAAACGCTCCAGATTTTAAATGACAGAAATCAAATTTCAAGTATCGGTAATATTTGGGCTGTGCAAAGAATTGAATAGATGGGTCGCTCAAATAATTCAAATCCAATGTACGTATCACGGATTTTCAAGTATTTCTATGAAATAAACTATAAAATTAATGAAATAAAATATGGAACTCAATAGACAAATTTACTCACATCCAAAGTATGTATAACTCTCAATTAATAAATTGAATTAATGACTAAGAAATAACAATGCTGATGCAAACTCAATTTTTTTTTAACTCATACTGGTTTGATTATTTAATTAGTTTTATTATAATCTAATTTATATAACCGAACAGTTATTTCTTCTAATCAAAAGAAAACGGAACTAGTTATTCTGAGTTTTTGTGAGGGGAAAAAGCCGTTTCGGCTTGTCACCGGAGTTGAAAATGAGGCCGAATAAAAATTATTTATGGTTTTATTAGTCCAGCCATTATGCCTTCTTTTATAATGCTTCATGAATTAAAGCACATTACATAGAAGTACTTCAAGTACATTAAAGCTTTCCTACTCAGTTATCCTTATTTATCTACTCGTTTGCAAGATTTTGTTTGTACTAGATTAAAGGAAGTAATCTTCAAAGATACATTGAACTATGTTTGATTCGGCCAGCCTACTTTATTTCTCGTCACCTTACTCAACGGGGATGTGTTTAAGCAGATATAGTAGTAGAGATATTGTAACTATTCTCTAAAAATGTATATTTTCACAGTGCCTGCTTTGGGCCACTCCAAATAAAATTGATCGAATTCGACTAGACAGAATTTAAATTGACAAAGCTGTTTCGAGCCTCGGGTTGAGAATCCTCACATTTAGCTCTTCTGTTATCTAGAAATTCCTTGAAAATAGTAGTGTAATTGATGAGGCCTATTCAAAATGTGGACCATCATTTTCGTTTCGGAAAAATGTCTGAAAAAGGAAGCACCCACTCGAAAATGGTCGAGCATTGGAAACATTGACGCTTTTCTTAACTCCAACATTCTCACTAGATTATAGATAAAGCGCCACGAAAGTCGGCATTGGAACGTTTGAAACTTTCTATTTAATACGAAGAAAACATTGATCGAAAATATTATCAGAACTCGCATTCGTTGTTTTTCTTATGAAAATATGCTAGAGACATTATTTTTCTAAATATAGGTGCAGGTGCCTATGCAAATTATTCAAGTTGATTCAAGACTAATAGGTAGAGGTAATCCAAACTTTTAATACGGCGGCACAGGTGTCTCAAATGCTACAGGTTAATCGATGAGGGCGGATCTCAAGAATGGCGAGTTCTTGGTGCCCTTGAGCGGACAACCACGCCTCCAAGGTCGATACTTCTCCCAGCTTTTCTCGATTCGCACATCCGTTAATAATTATTATCATCAAGTATGTGTAGAGTTTATTTCCAATGCACTTGAATGGAATGTAAGTCGTCTATTCGCATAGCGCGGAGGCGGGTAACTTTGGCACAACTTTTGTATCTTTTTCTTAATCTATTAAGTTACAATTTTAAGTAAGGAAACCCATATGGGGGCAAATGTTGATGAAAGTTTGTGCCAACAAACGGGTAAGTCTGATACAAAATTTTCAAGGGTTTGTATTTAAAAGGTGTTTTCCATTCAGCCGGTGGAGAAAATTGGCGACAGGAGAATCAAAATCAGAATGAGAGTGGTTCGTTACCAGTCTCTACTAACATAACAGAAGGAGCTGATAGAATGATCTGACTGCACCTTCCAAGGGCTGTGGCGATGGCGAAAAAGCTTCATTTTGGTTTATTATTTCAAAATAAACCACTGTAATCGCTCTTGAAAAAAAAAACTCTAAACCCCCTGAAAATTTCATGGTTTACGTTTCAAAGGGTGTAGAATCCGAATCTGCAATACAATTTTTCCAGTCCGTCCGCCGTACGCCGTACGCACGATTCCTCCCAAACGGCTGAAGCAAAAAAGCTGAAATTTTTAGGAAAAATCCATGTTGGTCCGACGACGCCACAATTCTTGAGCCAGCTCTCTCACTCAACTTAAAGTGCCCTTTAAGGGTTGTCAAAGTTTTGTAAAATCCCTAAAAACCTCAAAAAAAGTCAAGGCGGCCTAAATTTGTACTCTTTTTGAAGAACACTCCACGAGGAATCGAATGAACCCTGATCTATGGCCCGATTTATGGTGCCAACATTCGCGTTATTTTGGTTTATTATTGTTTTTGTGTTGATATCAGTAACCTAGTGACGTAGTGATGTAGTAATGTGGATACTGGAGTGAACTCCTAAAAGGCTTTGTAGCCGATACACGGGTTGAAGCATTCTGATAACTATAAAAAAACGCTGCTAATTCTTTCACTGGGGTTTATTATTCAATTGGCTTGCGGTCATGATTTGAATTTCTACGAAGCTTTGGAGTGTCCGTGTTTCACAGGTGATAGAGCGATTATTGAATTTCAGGAGATATGCATAGAGCACGTAAATCTGTTCTCAACCAAAATATCTATTTGGATTGATCAGTTGATCATATTTGTGTGCCTTCAGAAATTCAATAATCGCTCTATCACTTGTGAAACACGGACACTCCAAAGCTTAGTAGACATTCAAATCATGAACGCAAGCCAGGTATTGCATTTGTTTTCGTATTCGAAACCTTGTTTCCAGTCATCTGTTTCCACCTTTCCACTTGTCCACGAAAGCGAGGGTTGAAGAAAACAAACACTAAGGGCTGTACAAAACAATTTTTTGAAATAATTGAAAATCAAATTACAGCCAAATCTTTACAGGTATAGTTTGATAACGGCCAATGGATGTTTTAGATTCAAACGAATCCTAAATCAAAATTTCAAATAGAAAACTTGTATAGAACTTAAAATCTTCAACATTAACAATAATTAGTTATTATTTTTATTAATTTAATTCCTAATTACTAGGTATATAGCATTAATTATTACTTACTCCCACAACCAAGGGCCATAAATTGAATACAGGATCTTCATCATTCTGACTATCTCAGGTGTTCACCTTGTGGGAAAAATTCCCGCGTTATATATAAAACATGAAATAGAGGATTTTGGATTGAGTAACTTGAGAATAATGTCAGCGATTGCTTATTATTAATAATATTGCAGGTAAAAGCAGCGCGATATGACGTTTACTCATAAGCAGAAACTATCATGATTTGTCAGCGATGAACATAAATAAAAAGGCAGGGGAGGGAAGGAGTATCCGGAGTAGGGTCATAAATGAAATTTGGGTTCTAGTTAGGACTGAATTATCGGTGTAGATCTCAATCAATCCTAAATATTGAAATCGGAGTGCTGAAATTTCAAAAATCTGAATATCGAAAACTGCAAAAATTACAGTATTGTTTTTGGGTTTCAAAAAAGTGACATTGCAACACCTTTGTAAAATCAATGTTTATTTGAATTGAGATATCAGTAATAAGTCTTTGAAACTCATCTGACAACTTCCAACTTGGTAATGGACGTCTCCAGGAATGGACTCTACAACATTATTGTTGATAAAAGGTTGATAGTGATTTGTGTAGCAGTTTATTGAAATATTTAATTGCAAAATAAAGCTATCGGGTGAGCCTAAAACAGAACACTAACTAAATTCCACTTGAATGACTTCCCAAGTCATCATTCATTTACCGTCATCCATCACCGAGCCAAACCCTCAGCATTCATTCAGCGGCTGAACGTTAGACGTTATTCTACCCCAACGTGATTGCTGGGTCACGACCGTACAAATGTTTGTTTGTATCATCCATCAAATGCCTTTTCTGCGATTTACTGGTAGTGACCTTGGGGGGGGGGGGGGGGGGCCTCTACATTTGAACGATTTTACTTCATAGCTACCCAACCAAAATGAGTTGATTTGTGGTAGCCACTTGTCTTTCGGATGAAACTAAAGCACATCTCAGCGTTATCAGGAATATTCGATACTTTCTCTAAATGCTTCAAGTAATGACAGTAAAACAGTTGGATGCAAGGCTTCTGGAGTGTTGACCAGTCGACCAGCAAAAACTATGCAGGAAATTTCGGGATTAGCAGTCACTAGGAACAACTCCCTTAAATTTAAAGTTCTATTCCTTACAATTTGACGAAAAAATCGAAAATTACGTTCTAAACAAGTGACTCTAATACTGAGAGGTTTTCCAGGGTCTGCTGGGTTACAATGCACTGTGAAAATATTCTTGGACGGCCCTGATAATGTAACTCCCTTAGGGCCGGTTTCACCAGTAATCCCTTACCAAGTTTCGAGTAGATCATTGTTTTACGGAACCGGAGGTTTGAACGTTGGTTGATTCAGTCATGTCACTTTAAGCATCATTTTAGAAATTGGCAATTTTGGCTGGTGTTAAGACACTGAATCTCCTATAGCAGCAGACGAATAATCTTAGGGGATATGCCCCGTTGTTTCCTCCTCTTCGCGACATTCCAGCGTCCTGATCTTACCAATTTTGTTCAAATGGTACCTTAAAATATAGTTTGTGGATGTCTTTACGCCTCAGTGACAATTGACCACTTGCGCATTTTCTTGAGATGGTTAAGCAACATTGGAAACCTATGACAAGTGTAGTAAATACTAAGATCTAATTGAAAAGACCTGTTTATTAAATTCCTTGCTACCAGGAGGTATCATTCGTTCCAATGTTCTCATCCCTCTCAAAGTTTCGATGTCATTCTCTATGCACTCACATTTCCTGAATGGTTTTCTCAGTGATTATTCATTCTCGGTGTTTTGATAGTTCATCCAATTACTACCAACTACCAAGAAAGGTCGGACTTTCTTTTTTCCACAATCTTACCGACGAGTGTAATATGTATTTGAACGGTTTATTCACAAACAACTGAATGAACCTGAAACTCATGTTAAGGTGATTTCGAGCGAGTATTCTTCGGAGACTCCACTTTTTCAAAATTAAGCTACACGCTCATGGAGCAATAATCGTGACGCGAGTAGAGTGCCCTCCCTAAGGAATCACAGTGTTTAGCCGGAGGAGAACGGATGGGTTGCACGACATCCCAAGGTCAAAAAGAACGAGTACTCCCGATTGGGAAGTATTTTCGGCGGTAATTTTAGGATACAAAAGGCGTTTTTAAAATGAGGTAATTTTGATTTTTTGAAATAGTTTTTCTTTTAAGGATTAGGGCGTATAAAGGAATTGAAGGAAGAACCTCCGTTTCCCTTATCATTAGGCAACCAACTACATTACCAGAAGATGCTGAACGCTGGAAAGCACTTTGAACCTGAAGTCACATGCAAAATACATTGAGCTACTAGTTTTGAGGGTATAAATGTTCTTAGAAATGTTGTTCGCCTCCCAATTATTGTTTCAGGAATGAATTTGCATGAACTATTAGCTGTCGTAAAGATCGCAATATTACGATTTCCTGAGGTTCGTAAGACAATGTCAAGTGTTGATACAACATTAATTAACTCAGGGTTGAAAAACTGAGAATTTATTAATGGAGAAGAGCGTAAGTTAAATCGTCTTAAAATCTATGTTCATCCGAGCAGTTGCCCGATTTGATTGGGAGTAACAGCTAGTCAAGACAAACTTAAGTTATATAAATA
Organism: Creontiades dilutus; assembly: GCA_031894815.1. Classification (NCBI taxonomy): domain Eukaryota; kingdom Metazoa; phylum Arthropoda; class Insecta; order Hemiptera; family Miridae; genus Creontiades; species Creontiades dilutus. The sequence goes on along the minus strand of JAVIWC010000736.1, from coordinate 430,928 downwards.
AATAAAAAACACTTAAAATGTTGAATTTCGCACTCAAGCAGTCATCTGCATGTATATCTATATGTAACGATATTATAAAGAGGAATGATTTGATTTGCTGTTCATTTATATATTAAATTTATTTCAAACACTGATTCTTAAAATTCTTTCACCATTTAAAGCCGAGCATTACAGGCTAAATTATATTTTCAAAAAACCATGATTCAAAGTCACTGGCGTATTTTCTGAACAACATATTGAACTGAGGCCCTCCAGGATTCGCCGAATCACCCAGGATATCAACAAATGGAGGTGTCGCAGATGTTGACTCATCCACCTTCGTCTGAAGTTCATGATGTCAAAATGAGCATTATTTTATTGATTGTTGGGAGTAAACGTTAACCATGGTAATTTACCTCCTAAAACGGCTCTGTTGATATTTGTTGAAAAAAAGTTGTAATAAATGATAACGAATATTTAAATTTAGTATATGGTAACATTTGACGTAAGACGTACATTTAAGAATTTAGCTGTCAAATACCAAAAATTATCCGAAATTTCGATGGTTTTTCGCCTGGTTCCCAGCGAGCGGCAAGGCTAGGACGCCGGAAACTCTGATTCGATACCTTTCAACTAAAACAATCAACATCTTAAAAAATCGCGACCATCCTAGCTTTTGCAGGCTGGAGCTCCCCTGGTGAACGGGATAGTAGGTGTAGTCGGTACATTGTCCTTGATCGGGTTCCAAGGTCTCCGCGCACCACGCCTTTTCATGTTCACTGCCCTGAACTTGAGGCTCGCGGCCGTCGTACGGTCGCGACAGGCCGATCAACGCCGACCTTTCATATACTGCAGTTCTATTTTCATTGCCGGATTTTTTTTCGGGCAATACGAGAAATGAAGAACATTTCTACGTTTCTTAAATAAGTGAATAAGATATTTGAATTTTTGGTATTCACACAAAATGTATTGAGGGTTTTAGAATGGAAAGTACTAAATGACAAGAATTTACTTTAAAAAAAGTAACAATTTCACTTTTTCGTGATTCAAATATAGAACAAAATTGAAAATAGATACTTTTACGTTCGTCTTCCGAAAATGGATGATAATTCCGCATCTAAAAAGGTTGTGAAATAAAAGCTGTTTAATGGGTTTTTCTTCAGAAGGTTGCAGAACACTTCCCTAACCTCTGGGTAATTTCAATAGGAGTATCCCTTTTTCTTAGTATGCTAGGCAAGTTTGTCTCTATATTTTACCGTATCTCTCCTAGCTGTATTGCTTAAATAGTCTTTACTATAATTTTGCTTCCGAGTCTACCAAGGTAGGTAGCGGAAACATTGTTTTCACTTTCGGAATGTGAAATTTTTTTCGTCTCCAAAATCAAAAATTTCCACTCGCATTTTACGTTTTAGAACTTTCTGAACAATTTTGGTTCCGCGTCTGTCTGTGTGTCTGTCTGTCTGTCAGCAAATCCTTGTTACGGGCAAAACTACACGAAGTTATAGTCCGATTTTGATGAAATTTTCAGGGATTGTGCGGGTTGGGGTGTAGATGGTCCCCTATAGGTTTCATGACCCCTGGATTAATAGTAGCCTCTGCGCATGCGCAAACGTGAAATCCTTGTTACGCGCATAACTCCGGGAGTTCATGACTGATTTCGATGAAATTTTCAGGGATTGTTCGGACTGATGTAAAGTGGGTCCTCGTGAGTAATAAAGAGAATTCAATATTTACTTCGCCTAATTGAACGAAGTTCTTTAGTCAATAATAATTTTCAATGATCTATACAGTCATGTTATGGATTCGAGGAACCTATGTGCCACACCCACTTGGCAGACGTTTTTTACCATGTTTCCATCATACGAGAAATTATCCTAACCATCTCATTCTGGACGAACGATATGAGTGTCATTTTAGTTGAATATTGGGTTATTTGCAGAGTGAAAGAGAGGTTTCATTGAAAGATGAATTTCGTGTCCTTAGCAACAAAAACTCGGGTACCTATCTATTACTCAAAGCACGATGCCCCCGGACCTAATTTCACCTCCAGGTGGTTCATGTTCGGATCCGAGGTTCAATCGAGGTTCAATATTGCTTTGAATCATTAGATTTTATCAAGTTGTGTTGGTTAGGGTGGGGTTATTTGAAACTGTGTGTTTTTCAGTTTTAATTGGGAATGGCATGTCATGAAGTCATTTACACACAAACAATTGAAAACTCCAGTCTGTAGGGAAGAATGTTTTTCAACAACCTCGACGCCCTCTCCATTGGCTTCGGTTTGTACTTGACCCGCTCTCCCCTTTTGACTACTTGTCAAATCTGGCGAAGAAGGCCTCCCATTAACAGTACATTCTGGAAAGTGTGTTTATGGTTTCAGCAATGTCTTGGTTGCTTGAAATAATACATAAAAATAACTTGATGTTTTATGAAAAGTTCTCTTACTTACTTATGTACAGAACAGAAAGTACCTTAGCTTCTTGCACAAGTCTTGCCATTCAGATCGATCTATCGCCATCTGCTTCCGATTTGCTGGCACTTATCTTCATCCACGACCCTGATTCAACGTATTCTTGGGCGAGCTAGCATGCGATTTTTTGCAATGTTTGAGACTCCATCAATCGGATTTTACGAATTGTATTTTATTCTCATTGTCATACAAGTGCTTAGCTTAATCTTTTGTACGGATCCTCCCAAATTATAGATTAGCCCATGAATGAGCTCTTTCTGATTGTTGGAGCTATGTATTTTGGCGTGAAAGTTTTAGAAATTTGACAAATGAGGCAAATGATATCCTAGAAATATTAACCACATATTTATTAGGAATGATGAGAACAAAATAGTTTGGTACCATGTTGTGCGGTTTTTACAACTAATCCCAATATCCTACCTTAGTACCAACTACTTTTAAATATCAGGACTCTATGTAAGTACAATTGCTTTGTTTTCCTTACTTCTCTAAGCTTACATATTATTTATAAGAAGAAAGCATATTCTAAACTCTTCAAAATTAATTGAATTATATCTTTCGTACTGCAGGGAAAACCGAAGTGGAATTGGAGCGGAAAATTCAACACAAAAAAGTCGGAATGGGTGTCCAGATAAACCAAGAGTCGCTCTGCGGGAAATAGAAGCTCGGTCGAATCAAAGCCCTTGGGATCAGTTCTGATGGAAGGACGAGAAAAATTCAAAACAAGAATCAAATCTGTCTTCTGAAGAATGAGAACGGTGTCCAGCTGTCGCATGAAGTCGACCAGTTTTATTCGAAAATTTGATGCAACTAAAAGTTACCGCAGTAATTCACTTAATTTTGCTCTTTGAAGTAATTAATTGAATTATATCTTTCGTACGGCAAAAACCGATCAGTTATTGAATCGGAATTGGTGTCGGATAAACAACACAAAAAAGTCTGGAAAAGAATAGGGTGTCCAGATAAACCAAGAGTCGCTCTGCGGGAAATAGAAGCTCGGTCGAATCAAAGCCCTTGGGATCAGTTCTGATGGAAGGACGAGAACGGCAAATATTCGGTTGGAAAACAGACAAATTTTAGGAAAGATCCCCGGATCAAATCTGTCTTCTGGAATGGAGCAAATACTCGTAGTTCGCCGTCCGAGCTGTCGCACATGTGAGTCAAAGAGTTTTATTCGATGTAAATTTGGTGCAACTACCAATTGGTTACCATAGGAAGTTACCGCAGTAATTTACTTATTTTTGCATGTTGACTTTCAGTAAGTAAAAAATATGTAAATTATGTAGTTTCGAGGAATTATACAGGGTGTCCCAGGAGTTATGCGCAATCCGACTCCTACGTGTTCTACAACTCATTTCCGAGCAAAAATGCCTCGCAGCGATTTTTTGCCATGCATTGCTGCGAGGCATTTTTGCCAGAGGCCTCGTTTCCGAGTTATTCGCGATTCAAGATTTTTTTCGTGTTTTCGATCTTATTTCATTAAAACTGTCATAACTCCCTCAATTTTGGAGATAGCTCAAATTTGATGACACTGTTGGAAAGAGCGTTAAATTATCTACCTATTTAATGTCAGAAATTATATTTTTATTGCATTGAAGATGTGCGATTGCTGCGCGAAGTTTTGTAAAAATCTTGAAATCGCCTGTTTGTTCATCACGCCTAGAAACCCCATTAATGCTTGACGCAGAACTGTGCAGGCCTGATAAAACGTGCGCCAAAATGTCAGCTTTCCAACGGTGTAGTCGCTTTGGTTTTTAACAATATTTTTAGTTAAGGAAATGGTGTTTAACTGTAGAAAAACGTGTTTTCTGTTAAATATGAGGTTTTTCCAAAAGTCTCGACGAAAAAAAAAAAAAAAAAAAAAAAAAAAAAAAAAAAAAAAAAAAAAAAAGGAGGGGGGGATATACGTAACTTTTTTCGCTGAATCGAATGGTGACAACGACGGGCCTCTCAAGAGACGATTTAGGTCAATTTGTCGGATGCATAAACCCGTCCGTTAGTGAACAGCGTCTACGGCATTCCTAAGCTGTCCGGCCAAAGTCAGGATAATCCAAGAGAATAGAGACGGCATTTTGACAAAACTGCCATTTCCCGCAGCAATCGCACATCTTCATTGCAATTAAAAAAATGTTTTCTGGACATCAAATAGATAGAAAATTTAACGCTATTTTCAAACGGTGTCATCAAATTTGAGCTATCTCCAAAATTGAGGGAGTTAAGACAGTTTTAATGACATAAGATCGAAAACACGAAAAAAATCTTAAATCGCGAATAACTTGGAAACGAGGCCTCTGGCAAAAAATTGCTACGAGTCATTTTTGATTAGAAATGAAAAGTAGAACATGTAGGAGTCGGGTTGTGCATAACTCCTGGGACACCCTGTATAACTAAAAAAGACAAATTGTTTGAAAATTGGGAAAGGTACGGGGGAGGCACTGTCTTGCTCAGGGGCTAGGATATGCAATGACCCGCACGACCTCCCGGTCTTGAAGGAGGGGTTGCTTTGTGCGCCGTGTATTATCAACCCCAATCTTACTTGGCCGTAGCATTGGGTGTTGCAATGTTGATAATTTGTTGTTTCTGACCAAATCCAGTTTTAGTAAAATGTTTGTTGACTCAAACATGTTATCCAGTTGTAGGACAATGGTAAGATATTGGGGTTTAAATCGAGTTCATATAAAGAGTTGGAGTTTAATCAAGATTTTTAAGATATAAGCCAAAAAATAAATATTTAAAAATGAAAAAAGAAAATGAATTTAATGAATGAAAACGTCCGTTTGTGAACAGTGTCTACCGCATTCCTAAGCTGTTCAGCCAAAGTCATGATAATCGAAGAGCCGAGAGACGGCAATTGTTTGTGTTCATTCGCGATTGATTGCGATGAGTTGCTTTCAGTTGAGTAGCTATACCACAAATGAGTAAGAAGACATGATTTTTGTGTACGGTTTTGAAAATGGGAATGCTTCCGGAGCAGCAAGGGAGTCACACTCCTCCTGTGTACAACTCACACCCTTGCGAACACGTCAGACAGTATGAGGAAAAAATATTGGTAGATAATATTGTTTATATCACTGATACTTTTTTCATCTAGTAAACAATCTTTTTTTTTCTACTAATCCTTTTTTGTCACTAAGGTTTTGGTTATTACTACCAGCTATGTTCAATAGCTATAGCGCATCATGATGAATGGGAATATGCAATAGGGAAACCACGCTGAAGGAAATACAGCGAAGAAAGATACGATAGGGAACACTAGGTAATGATATGGAACCCTGGTTTGAGTCCATAGTGTTAGCAAAAAGTTGAATGCAACTCATAGCAACCAATCGTGAATGAACACAAACAATAGCCGTCTCTCGGTCCTGTAGCGCTAAAATGTGCGCCAGAATCCAGAACGATGTACTCAAAATTGCTCGTACAGTAGAATTTAGCGGAGGAAATTTCGTTTGGGAGCGGGACATCGCGGCTTTTCTAATGAAAATTGAGGTTTTTAACGAAAAATGGAATTTCATGCAAAAATAAGTTTGATATTGGATTTTATTTATTTTCTACGCTAAATCAAATAAGCGGTACTTCCACTTCTCTTTGGTACTCAAAAAAGCAAAGGTGGATAAATCTGAATGCCTTTTCGTTTCATCATTACTTCTTCTAGTGCATTTTGTGTTACATGAACAAAAATTTTACACATTAGAAATAAGTTTTATTTTTTAATTTTTCAAAGTAGTTGCTCAAATTGGCTCAAATCGACGTAATGGAGAAATGGCCCCTTCTGCGAATACTATCCACTGCATTCTGAAGCCAACCAATGCTGATACTCCTTCGGTGTAATGTAAACCGCACAGAACAGGGGCATAACGCATTGTATTCTTTCATACCCAAGGGAATACGACCCTACTGGGAATTCGCCTGTCAGGGAACCTTCTTTGGCACTCGCGCATCGCTTCCCAGTCATTTCGGTGTGTACTCATGCTCTAACGTCACGTCAGCTTACTCTTCATCGCCGAATATATTCGGCATGATGATCAGCGTACGAACGAACAAGGTAATGACCACGTTGAGGATATAACAAAGCCGTTTTCCTCAGGAAACAATATGTTTTGACACAGTCAAACGAAAGTTTCTCCACTAAATTCTATTGTATACTATTTTGAGTACATCATTGAAAAGCTCAGATTCTGGCGCATATTTTAGGACTACTGGCTAAATTTGAAGAGTGAAATTTTATTAGATGCACACAGATGAAAAAATTGGTCATTCTGAAGATTTGACAAAACACTTTTCCAATTGAACCCACTTACAATATTTTTTTGATACACTAATGAGATAGAAAATTTAACACCCTTTCCAACGATATAATCAAAATTGAATTTTCTCACGTATGTCAGGGATTTACATCTAGTTTATCGAATTAAGATCGAAAACAAGAAAAAATCTTAAAATTGAAATAATTCGAAAATAGCCCTTCAAAAAAAGTTGAAGGAGGTACTTTTAGTCAAAAGTGAGTGGTGAAATCTATTCTTAGCCTGTGGCAGGTTTCTCAGGTAAACACTCTATATAACACGTAAATGTTTGTCAAAACAATACATAAATGAAGGCGGTGAAAAGATGGCAGTGCCCTGAGCTGCATAGGGGACAGGGTATCTGTATAGAAAGTGTCTCGGTCCCAAAGCTCCTGATGTAAGCGCTCCCTACCGCATCATTTCGAGTTGGCGCCGATTAGAACAGACCAATTCGGTACTACAATGCACAAGGAGTCTGGAAAATTGTTCTGAGAATTTGACAGTTTTGCTGGCATTACCTAGCTTCTAGAATAGAATAACTTGTTTCCTCGTCTTTCCGTCATAAATTATCATACTAAACGCATTCACCTTGACGGGTAGGTTAGGATTGAATGTAAAATGCGTACCTACTCGAACTTTAAACCATATTTGGTTCTTAATTACCGTTATGCCTAAGTGATATTTTCAGATAATTTTTTTTATGATCCTCTCTAAATCTTGACAAAGTTTGGCACTTCAAATCTGCTAAGTCCATTCGCCATCTTCCACGTACAATAATTCGGGTTGGGCCGACTAAAAATAATAAACCTTTTCGAAATGATTAACGTTAACAATCTTTAAACGGGATTGGCATTATTAATAAAACGATTAATAAATACTGAAACCTAGTACATTGGACACAATACAATTAACAAGAAACCTCAATAAGACTTATTTTTATTACCTATTGTTATGATGACACTGAACCCGTGATAACTAGGAATCTCGATGGGCTTCACCACCTGGGAACCATGGGCTGTGACACTGACAGCTTTGTGAGACTCCTTGCACAGAAGTACATTGCAATATATCACATGTTGCTGCTCTTTCCTTAAGCAGAAGACTTTAAAAATTGCAAACATTCTAAAACTTGTTTACTTCATGTTTTTCAACGCGATGGCTGCAAAAAATTAAAATATTCCATGACAGTCAGTTTAGTTGTATTGGTCTATTATTCAATAATAAACCATTGTGATCGCTATTGCAAAAAAATTCTAACCCCCCCCCCCCTGGAAATTTCATGGTTTACGATTCAAAGGATGTAGAATCCAAATCTGCAATAAACATTTTTTCCGTCCGTCCGCCGTACGCACGATTTCTCCCATACGGCTGGAGCAAAAAATCTGAAATTTTCAGGAAAAATCCATCTTGGTCCGACAACGCCGCAACTCTTTAGCCAGCACTCTCACTTAATTTAAAGTGCACTTTAAGGGTTGTCAAAGTTTCGTAAAATCCCTAAAAACCTCAAAAAAAGTCAAGGCGGACTAAATTTAGACTTTTTTTGAAAAACTTTCCATGAGAAATCGAATGAGCCCTTCCCCAGGTCCGTAGCTTAAACCATTCCCGATGTATGGCCCGATTTATGGTTCCAACATTTGCGTTATTTTGGTTTATTATTGTTTTTGTTTTGATCGCAGTGACCTAGTGATGTAGTGAACATGGATACTGGAGTGAACTCCTAAAAGGGTTAATAGCCGATACACGGATTAAAGTATTCTGATAACCATAAAAAAAACGCTGCGAATTCTTTCACTGGGGTTTATTATTCAATTGGCTTGCGTTCATGATTTGAATTTCTACTAAGCTTCGGAGTGTCGTGTTTCACAGGTGATAGAGCGATTATTGAATTTCAGAGGCACACAAATATGATCAACTGATCAATCCAAATAGGTATTTTGGTTGAGAACAGATTTACGTGCTCTATGCATATCTCCTGAAATTCAATAATCGCTCTATCACCTGTGAAACGGGGACACTCCAAAGCTTAGTAGAAATTCAAATCATAAACGCAAGCCAGTTGAATAATAAACCCCATTGAAAGAATTTGCAGCGTTTTTTTAAGGAGTTCCATCGATTTTACTCAACTAACTGCTTCATTTATCCTGAAATTCTTATGCGTCTTCGTAGATTATTATTGCCTCCAAATGTATTGAACCAACACTTTGCCAGAAAATGTAATAAAAATTGCTCTCTAGTATAGAAGTATCATATATCCTATTCAATTGTAGTTTAGTAACTACCATGATCTTTGTTAGTGATCGTGCCCACCGTACGGAATCCATTTGTACTTAAAATCAAAGTTTTTAAACACAGAATGTTGACCTGACTTTTAAGGTGCTCCAGTTCAGGCCGAGATTCAGTCTTAGGATTTTAGATGCCTCGAGTTGTTGTCATTTCAGAGCGTTGGGGAGCATAAGCTGCCTTTTGTAAAGAGAGCAGGGGCTGAGCAAACATCATTTTCTCTCCTCCTGAAGATTGCGGGTAGAGATGTTGAAATTCACCAATGTAATGCCTCCAACTAAATTGCATCATGGAGTGAGAAGACAGAAGTTCGGACAATACTACCAGCTCTCAACATTTTTATTGAACAGAGCAAATCCACACTAACGTGCACTAGTTATTACTACGTTTGTTGAATCCTCTATCTCCGTGTTTCCCAACCTGTGTGCCGCAAAGGTGGGCTAGGTGTGCCGTGGGATAATTCAACTTAAACTAAAATAGTTGCGAACGAAAAAATGCCTAACGGCTTGTCTAGCACAATGAATGACCGATTTCATCAAACTTTTAACCAGGCATTAACGCTGGGTTATATATTTGGCGAAATCCAGTCTAAAAGATAATACAGTAGTATAATAAAGTAATAACAAAGAACTTTTGTAATAGAAAGCAAGAAGTATTTTGTTTGCTTTTCTGAGCTCTACTTTTATTGTATTTGATTAGGACATGTGTGTTAAATAAGTTGTAATAAAATGAGTTATTCCTGCAATGTAATGTTTTCTTTACTTTTCCTAGAAATTAGGTTAGGTGTGCCGCGGCTATTTGTCTTTTTTTGTGACTGTGCCGTAGGCTAAAGAAGGTTGGGAAACACTGATCTATCTCAATGCTGAAATTTCACTTTAATGAAAAAGTTCACGAACAGCTGAAAAAAATAGTTGAAGTAAATTTTTATTAATTCAGAACATCGGAACACATCACATATAAACCATTTTACACTATCGTGAAACGTTTTACTTTGAATGCGATATAAGCAAAACCATAGCCGTTTTTGGTTTATTAATTCCAATACTGAACGATTGTAATCGGCCGAGAAAAAAAATGTTCAACCCCTCCCGAAATTACATTATTGTTTTTCTGCTTGTTATTGATAGACTTTACTTCAATATATTGGATAAGCCCATTCTAACCACTTTACTCCCATCCAAGGCCAAATTTGTTTTTGACAGAAAAAAATAACCTAAGAGGATGTATTTGTAACATGAAAATTAGGCGTTTATAGCTACTGTTGAGGTTTTTGATGAGGTGCTACAGTGCACCGCATACTTGGATTAGGCGATACACTCAGGGCATTAAAGCTTAGCATAGGAATTTATAATGTTTCAAAAAAATAATGTGGTGTAATGTTAAAAGTAATATATTCATATACCCGATGATTGCAATATAGTAGCAACAGGGTGCTATTAATGAAAGACAATTTGGCTCAACCCTGCAATTTACCGGTGCCCCTGGGCGAAAGGAGGCGGATTATTTTACAACGTTCCCAGGGATTTAAGACTCCTTCCCTCAAACGTTCGCCCATCCGGGGGCAATCCTTCAAGCAACGCTAGAATCAATCTAAATGATTGGAAGGAATTTCAAGTCTGAAACAACAGCTATGAAGTAAACAATTAAGTGAAGTACACGAAACATCTCTGTCTTTATGTTTTCTTGTATTCGATCAAGTTCAGACACCAGTTCAGATAGGTTAGTTCAATTACGAAATAAGTGATGTGTTGTGAGAAAAGAGCTTGATCAATCTGAAAGGTTTGCATAGCGTAAAAAAACACTTACAAATCTTTTTATAATAACCATTCATGTGTAAAGGGCCACAGGCTAACAACAAAAAAACTGTTCCTTAACATTTTTTTTTCTACTTTAAATTTCAAGATACGTCAGTTATGATTTTTTTCGATTTTTCGTTCGCGACTTCAATTAACTAAAATGGTTCTAACTCCTCTAATTGAAGGAGAAACTTCAATTTTTATCTAACCGTGGATTGATCCCTTCTTTGTTAAGTATGGAGGCTCGAGAGGGTAGCTTTTCGATTCAACGAAAAAGATACGAAAAATCCGATCACTAACCTCGTTTTTTTTTTTTTTTTTTCAAAACATATGTGTGAAATCTGTCTTTTCTTAATGCCTTGGAAAGCTGAGATTCTGGGAATGTTTTCCCTGGTAAGTGGAATTTACAAAAACCTGTTAATTGTGAGCGAGATAAAACGTTGAAAAATTCAGTTTTTCATGAATCCACTAAATTTGATCTTTGGATGAATTTGTTGCGTTCTAAGTCATGTCGAAGTGTTCTTATTTTGCCTGGAAACGATAGAAAATTTGGCGGTGTAGAAAAATAGATTTTAGAGAGTAGTTCAAGTGAGTGGCCATGGTACAGACTTGAGATCAGAAAAACGAAAACAACCCTGTACCTCTCTATGAATAGATAGATAGATAGATAACGTTCACTTGTATTGTTCAAAGGATCGTTAATAAACAACAGTGAAAGAAGTTTGCAGCGTTTTTTTATGGTTATCGGAATACTTCAACCCGTGTATCGGCTATAAACCCTTTTAGGAGTTCACTCCGCTATCCACGTTCACTACATCACTAGGTTACTGTAATCAAAACAAACACAATAATAAACCAAAATAACGCAAATGTTGGTACCATAAATCGGGCCATACATCGGAAATGGTTTGAACTACGGACCTGGGAAAGGGCTCATTCGATTCCTCGTGGAAAGTGCTCTTCAAAAAAGAACCAAATTTAGGCCGCCTTTACTTTTTTTGAGGTTTTTAGGGATTTAACAAAACTTTGACAACCCTTAAAGGGCACTTTAAATTAAGTGAGAGTGCTGGCTAAAGAATTGGGGCGTTGTCGGACCAATATTGATGTTTACTGAAATTTTTAGATTTTTGCTTCAGCCGTTTGGGAGAAATTTGGATTCTGCACCCTTTGAAACGTAAACCATAAAATTTTCAGGGGCGGGATAATTTTTTTTTTTCAAGAGCGATTACAATGGTTTAATAAATGGTTTGAATAATAAACCAAAATGATCAGAGACAGTTGTCGAACTACGGCCATAATCTTCATTTAACTATAGGGGCTCACTTGTATTACCTACATCGTAGCTATTCATCATTAGCAAATAATGATGCAGGGGTGATTATTGTAGGTGTAACGTAAAAGAGTTTTGTGCGATGATATTAGACTGAAATTTTAGTTTTTTAAAAATATCGCTTGAGTTCTATACCTACAAACAACTATTAGATGACTATTAAGATTGTGTAAAGCTACTAGTGAACTGCGCAAAAATTTACTGTTTCTGTACTGCATACCCTTGCTACGTAAGTTACTTCTGTGGATGTTATATCGAAGCTTAGATGGACTTATGGATGGTGCTTATATCACATCATTACCTATATATTTAAGCACATAAACATAGACACACACCGGAGGAACATTTTGGAATAAAATAAAACACAAAATCCCTTACGGTTCAATAATCCGCCTGCACTGAACTCAAATTTTGAAAAATTAAATCAAACAGACTCAATTTCGGGAAAATACAGTTCTATTTAGACCATATCAAGTTATCGATAGTGAGTCGTTGTGAAGATGAATGTAAAGTACTTTCGAGCGTTTTATAATATTTAATCACGTGTTTCTGCAAACGTAAATTCCAATGGGGGCTTCTGCATTTCATCACCAATTCTTTTTTTGCTCAACTTTATAGTTTTTGTTCAATTTCTCTCGAATCAATAGGCAGGCCATGGGCGATGATTATACTAATGCACGATCCCGGGAACCTTGATGATAATCACCTTAAATTAGTCACCCGCTAAATGAGCTACTACAAAACGGATGATGGATCTAGAATAGGTTCACAACAACGGCACATGATGAATCGAAATATATATATATACGTTAGCTGTTATACCCGCGTTACCGGTGTCACCTCATTAAAACAGGTGAGGCGGACACTGGCAAGAAAAAAAAAAAAAAACTAGTAGTTTGGTGCCAATGGGATAAAGGTTGGTGTTGGGGTTCTTCAGCTTGCTAAATCCAAATCTGAAACCCGTTTTCCACTACCAGCCTGGTTTTTTAGATTTAGCTAATATCATTATTTTCTAGCTCCGTTTGAGTGTTCAAAAGAGAACATCAAAATCTTCCAACAAGTTTCTACTTTCAACCATCTTTTTATTTTTTATGAAGCGCAGAACCAGAATTTGAAACCTGATTTTGGCTATCTGCTTCAATTCCACGGGAAAATGCGGTAAAATTGAATAAGTACTCACGAAAAACCCACAAATGCTGTAAATTACATAAGTACATTTGTAAATGCAGTTTGTTGAAAAAAAAAAAAAAAAAAAATTCTTTCACGGGGCTTATAACTCAATGAAAAATTTCTATTAAGCATTGAGTGTGCACAATTCTTTCACAGGGGTTTATTATTCAATTGGCTGTAAATTATACTAAGTACCAAATAGGTATTTGTAAATGCAAAAAATAATAATCCCCAGAAACAAAAAAAAATCAGAATGCCTCAACGTGTATCGGCTAATTAGAATAATAAACCAAAAAAATTGAAAAAAAAAATTGATTCTAAAATCGAATTAAACATGGAAAATCCTGTAAGAATTTCCGTCTCCCACTTGACAAATCTCCAAAAGTGTCGCTTCTTTTTGTATTGAGTACACTAGGCTGTAAATATACGTATATATAAATAATTGGGGACCTCCTACTAGATAGCTTCAACAAATTCCTCAATTCATTATTATGCTGAACGTTCATTTTTAATATGTTAAAATTAATTTCGATAAATCAACATTTTGAATCAATAATCAATGTTTTCGTGCCTCACCCTAAATGAACGAATTGAACGTACGAGATGCAACATAAGCAACCGACACTTTTATGAGATTTGACGAGAGAAAGAGATCGATTACAACAGGATTTTTTTCATGCTGAATCCGACCTGGATTCAGATTTTCCCTATCCTCCATTGTTTTTCTAAACCGCATTTACGAATGTATAAAACTATGTTTTTTGTTTGTAAGTGCTTGTTGACAATACCGATGTTTTTCGTGGAACTATGTCAACAGATCATTGGTGTTCCGAGCTTTTTCCGTACGAATAGAGGGGGGGGGGGGATACGAGACGGTTCGGGAGTTTTGTTTATTTTTGCATAATCAAGTACTCGTAATAGTGATGAAGTGTCAAATCATTGATTTGGGTGTGTCTGTTTGGTTTTCCCATTTTTCCTTTCTTCTTTCATTTAGTAGTTTCCAGTCATGTTTGTTATCAAAGAATGAAGAAATTAAGTACGAGTATTTAAATTAATTAGAAGATGCAATGTTGTGTTGGTTTATTATTCAACAATAAACCATTGTAATCGATCTTGAAAAAAAAAAAAAAAACACCCCCCTGAAAATTTCATGGTTTACATTTCAAAGGGTGTAGAATCCAAATCTGCAATAAAAATGTTTCCGTCCGTCCGCCGTACGCCGTACGAACGATTTCTCCCAAACGGTTGAAGCAAAAAAGCTGAAATTTACAGGAAAAATCATTATTGGTCCGACAACGCCCCAATTCTTTAGCCAGCACATTCTCTTAATTTAAAGTGCCCTTCAAGGGTTGTCAAAGTTTTGTAAAATCCCTAAACACCTCAAAAAAAGTCAAGGCGGTCTAAATTTAGACTTTTTTCGAAGAACTTTCCATGAGGAATCGAATGAGCCCTTTCCCAGGTCCGTAGCTCAAACCATTCCCGATGTATAGCCCGATTTATGGTGCCAACATTTGCGTTATTTGGTTTATTATTGTTTTTGTTTTGATTGCAGTGACCTACTGATGTAGTGAACGTGGATACTGGAGCGAACTCCTAAAAGAGTTTATAGCTGATAAATTGGTTGAAGTATTCTGATAACCATAAAAAACGCTGCAAATTCTTTTATTTTATTATTCAATTGGCGTGCGTTCTTGATTTGAATTTATACCAAGCTTTGGAGTGTGCGTGTTTCACAGGTGATAGAGCGATTATTGAATTTCAGGAGGCACACAAAGATGATCAACTGATCAATCCGAATAGTATTTTGGTTGAGAACAGATTTACGTGCATTTATGTATGGCATGATCTTACGCTGCCAAAATTTGCATCCACATTCACTACATCACTAGGTTACTGCGATCAAAATAAACACAAGAGTTTTTTTTTGTTTTGATCGCAGTAATTTAGTGATGTAGTGAATGTGGATATTGGAGTGAACTCCTAAAAGGGTTTATGTTTATTTATGTTTCCATTGTTATCACTCTCGAAAAAATGCTGCAAATTCTTACACTTGGGTTTATCATTCAATGATTCTTGATTTGAATTTCTACTAAGCTTTGAAGTGTGCGTGTTTCACAGGTGATAGAGGGATTATTGAATTTCAGGAGATATGCATAGAGCACTTAAATCGGTTCCCAACCAAAATACCTATTTGGATTGATCTGTTGATCATATCTGTGTGCCTCCTGAAATTCAATAGTTCCTCTGTGAAACACGCACTCTCCAAAGCTTAGCAGAAATTCAAATCATGAACGCAAGGCAATTGAATAATAAACCCCAGTGAAGAATTTGCAGCGTTTTTTATAAATCAATCAATTTAAAATTTCTTTACTTTTGCTTTGTACGTGTAATTAACAGAAGTCTTTAACGATCATTTGAACAATACAAGTGAACGTTATCTATCTATTTATCTATCTATGGAGAGGTACAGGGATTACCATCGAGTTACATGTAATATTTAAAAAATTTACTTGTATATATATTTTTAATTATTCCTCAAAAATAGTGATACTTGCTAGGAATTAGTACCTATATTTGATGGATTGAGCCGGTGGGCGGTGTTCGCGGTCTCTAGTAAAAGTCAAATGACTGTTTTTTTTTTACACTCTACTAACGCACATTGTGTTTCGGGCGGGTCCCTAAGAGAAGGTAGGCAGACGAGGTCCTGAGGAAGAAGAGCAAAAAGACGACACCGGCTCACCGGCCCAATGGGATCTAAATTATTTTGGGTGGGGCAGCATCACTGCCCAACAACCGGATCTCTATATAAACGGAACATTTCTTCAGGACCAGCACACAGTCCTATTCCCTGGAGGTGAAAATCATCATGTACGCAGCGGTACGAATATTTTTGTCATGTTATGTTGTACTGCAAAACTCTCAGGACAGAAGTCCATACCTGGCGAAAATTAATTTCCTAGTTATGCGTTAAGCAGCTCTGTTATCCGTTTTTTTTATGCGCCAATGCCTCGTCCAGTTTCATTTGGAACTATGCATTGCTTCACAACAACACTTCTATTAAAAATTTAATCAACATTTAAAGCATGGATTTCCAGAGGGCTATTTTTGTTATTTTCTACTATCAATTATTCCACGGAAGTTTTCTTAAATTGGAAGACATTATGATGGAAGAAAATAGAAGAAATTAATGAAGGAAATAATTTCCCGTTCTGTTTTTGGATTTATCCTCTGAAAATTGATAACTTGAGACGTGCTAAGGAAGAACTTTCGTCTTACCCCATCATTGGACATCGTAACTATTTCAAACTGCTTGGAACTAGTTTAGTATGTTACGTTTTATTAATTTGCAAGTATTTAATTGGAATTTACCTCTTGTGGTTTTAATAATGCTCATAATTACGTAAAATGTTTTGTCAAATATTAGGCACAAGGCCAATGGAAACTGGACAAGTCATTGGCCCATTCAAAAAGGCGGACTTAATGCATACCTAGGAAATTAGTTTTCGCCAGTGATGGAGGTAACGTTATATACAACGTTATAATAATCATTGATAATTTCTTCCAATCTAGCAACAGTTCCACTTTATTCTGTAGACAAATTGGCAATAAATAACAACAAAAACACCCAACTGGGAATCCATGCTTCAAATTTTGATTAAATTTTGAATGGAATGCATTGCCTCACTTCAGCAATTCAATGTTCAACTTACGAACAAATTAATTATAAGCCAATTATGGAATCATAGCCAAACATGGAAAGAATATTTTTCTCAAAATGAAAATGTATGAAATTGATATTTTGAAATGTGTAAAAATAGGTATTTTGTCAAAATAATTGCATTTAAGGGATACAACTAATTACAAAAATCTTACGCCATTACAAAAATCTAACTAAAGGTAAATTTTGGGAATGAAGTTGTTTTAAATTTCTGATTGTTTACTCCTGAATATTTCCAATGGTTTTAATGGAATTCAACTGTCAACATGTCCGCCGTATACGGATTATTCTGAATATCTTCTTCCCCTTCTTTGCTCAAAAATACTTTTTAAACTGGAAAATTTTCTTAGAAATGCACGAAAAACTTCACACAACTTTTACAATCCTCAGTAAATCGTTAGATGGTTTTGGTGGGTTGGTTGGGATAGTCTTTAGAAAGAACATGTTACAGAACTGTAATATAAAAATCGCAGTTTATGAAGATTCATTTTGGTGTTCCACGAACCTCTCCGACTATAATGAACTGAACGTAATGTTATGTGTATCATTTCTACCCTCGGAAGGCCAAACAATTGTAATTTCCTCCGAAGCCAGTGTGAGAACAGTAGAACAATAACGTATTTTTCAAAAATTACTTTGGTATTTTCTTATCATCACTATGATTAGCAAAACCTAACTTTCTGGAAGTGCTGAAATCTTGTGAATAGGTTTCTAAAGGAATTTTTTCGAATAGAGTCTGTTTGAAGGATTGGTTCTCACCAACTACTGACAGCGAAACAGTCGTAAATAGTTATTTGACCAATTCGAAAAGATTTTTCTTATGTTTTTTGTGAGTTGTTATATTTTTCTCAAGCATAACAGTTGTTTCTAACCGGTCGGATGTTTGAGTTCAATTGAGTTTAATTTTTTTTTTTCAGCTCAGTTTGTTGGCTTTGGTCGGGTGCGTGGCCGCCACTCCTGCTTACCTCATCGCCGGCGCTTACGATGATGGACAGTGGCACCCCGAGCTCGACGGCTCTGTCATCGGATCCGGCGCCTTCCGTTGGGGACTTGACGACGGTTCGTGGAAGCCCCATCTTGACGGATCCGTCCTCGGAAACGGAGATCTCACCTGGTTGAGCCGCAGGAAGAGGGACGTCAGCGCTCTCCCTCAGGATGAGCCAGTGACCGCTCTTGCCAAGGTAAATTCCCCTATACTGTGAACATCTTAATGTTTAATGCGCATTCGCGAACATTCATAAAGGTTGTGACATTTTGATGGACAGATCATAATATAGATCAATTCAAGGGAACTTTTGGTACTTCGTACTGATGAAGAACATTTTTTTTTTCCAGCAAGCTCAGTTGATCCAACAGAACACCGAAGCCACCAGGAACCTCATCGGAGGCATCCCCCTCGCTCTCCCCGCTGACACCCCTGAAGTCGCTGCTGGCAAGCAGGCCCACGCCATCGCCCACGCCAACCAGAAGCTGGCCACTAGCGGAATCTACGCCCCTCTTGCTACTACTTATGCCGCTCCTCTCGCTACCGCTTATGCTGCTCCTCTTGCTGCTCCTCTTGTTGCCCCCTATGGTGCTCGCATCGCCCCCATCGCCTCTTCCATCTACCCCTATGGAGTAGCCGCTTCCCCCTACTATGCCAGCCCCTACGGATTGAGGACCATCTACTAAAAACGCCATAGTTAAGAGAGAGAAGGCTGAGCACAATATTTCTGTACATTTTCATGCTGACCTCAAAAGAAACAAAATTCTCACTAAATACTCGAGATTTTTAATGATTCGTGCTTTAAAATTGATACTCAAAAGTATGGGTAATTTTTGACTTCTTCTTGGGTCAGCATGCAACAAATTCTGTGATTCAAAACAAACAATTTCTTATGTATCATCGCAATGCAACGTTACATTTCCAATAAAACCAGAATTATCCCTTCAAACGTATTTATTTAGAGGAGTATAAAATTACCTTCTCCCAAATCGTTCATCACTAGCACTAATCAATAGTATTTCAGGTTAGTTTTACTATAGTCTGTAGTCCGTTTGGTTTAGTTTCCAAGAACTATAGACAATTCCAGAAGAAGGTAATACTTGTACACCAGAGAAGTTAGCAGCATTGTAACGATAAAAAAAATATGATAATTCAAAATTCCAAAAGTTCCTTGGTATTTAACTGTAACTGAGATATGAGGAGAAAAAGTCATGACTTCTTGTTCATGTTTGACTGTTTCGCGATCTCACGTTATCTGTCGATGAATGATTCCGGGTTTTTGTCGGTTTGTTCATTCAGAATAACTCGATTTCTATGGAATATTGTGATTCTGTTCTCTTAATACAATGTTAAAATATGAACGAAAAATTAGCTCCAATGTAGAAATATTAGGTCCTCCCTAATATTTGGGATTTCTTTAAAAACGAGACTACGCTTTTAAATTTTATTATAAAATTCAGTTTCAAAACTTGTGAGGTGATAGGATGGTGTAGTTGCCCCTTCCATTGAGCTGATTGCGGTAATGCAGAAGGCGGCCGATTCATTTCCCAAGGCGACGGATTCAAGAATCGGGAAGGGTCAATTAACCATATCCATGACAAACTAGACTTGAAGGAAAAAATCAAGTTAAACAATAACAAGTAAAAAGTAATGGTACGATGCAGACTCGTTATTTGATGTGACTGATTTAAGCATTGGTGATTGGTGGATCAGGGAGTTTCAACGGTAATGTGCATCGTAAGATATATATGTATATACAGTGCTCGATTTCTAAAAATTGAGGTACCGGAACTCTATACATGTAATTTGCCAATATACCTATATATACACCCAGGACCATCCGGAATACCCCCCAGGGAACTCTATAACTTGGGTTCCGGGGTACGTTAGCTCCCCAGTGCTTAGGAAAATTTTTAGAAACTATGATTTAGTATTACCCTTAAAAGTGTTTTTTTTAAATAAATAGCCATTTCATATGCTAAAAACATGTCAGAAATTATAATTTTCTGAGCACAAAATTAACTATTTGCCTACATAAGTTTAATAAATCAGTGATCAGTAAATACATGATGGTCTTAATCACGCTCGTAAGTTCACTCACTGACAAAGAATTTTTATCGTAGATTTTTTCATTTTCAAACTTTTTTGTGCAGAAAATTTAGTTTTTTTTACAGAGAGAGGTTCCGGAACGCCGTTCCGCCTGAAATCGAGTCCTGTGTATATATACATATCAGTCCAAAGTCTCGATAGCCTGTGATGAAGAGTCTTGGGCATATGGATCCTATTGCCAAATTAAATGGAAAAACCTTGATCCTGAGCTGTGCATTTGAAGCAAATTTCCGCCTAAAAGCCCTTTTTCTACCGCCTTCAGTAAATATATGTAGGTCTTGGGAGGCCCAATTCCTGCAGTGTTTCCCCACCGGGGAGGAACAAATTGAAGCCCCCGCGTAATACGTGCTCCTCGCTGTGTCGACCCCATAAAAGAACTTCCCGCCTGCCATTAGACCCCTGTAACATGCAATATCCGTTCCGCTTACTGCATTCATATTGTATGGCGTTCCTGTCCTCCCCTTTTAAGAGACCACCTGCGTCGTTTTCTCCGAACGGTATTATCCCGAAAGTAAAGTTCAAAATTGATGTACGATACGAACAAATAAAGACTAAGAATAAGCTACCAACTTATCATTTGTTTTAATTTATGAATTAAAGGAATGCTGAATCGTGAGTAGATTTTTTCCAGTATATATTTGTTTATATTTAATTTATGAAAATTCTACCTAAGACCACCGTTCTTCCACAAATTCCAATAAAGAACTCCTCTCTAATTACGCTACAGTAAATAAACAGTACAATGAGATTGGGATAAATGATCGATAATTCATGAAGTATTATACTATTTCACCCTGGCTTGCGATCTATAGAATATGTATTGTGAGGTGACGGAATAGTATAGTTGCCCTTCCATTCGGCTGAATGCGGTAATAATGGTCCGCAATTTGCTTCTTTCTTGGTCGCATATTTCTTATTGAAGACCTACCTACATTGGAATGTTGTGATAGAATCACATGTAAATGATAGTAAGTGAAAATTCCAGTTGAAACCATAAAATAGCTTAAGATGTGTGCCGCCCGAACCAGTTTGTATACGCAATGAACTAGTCGTGTTTCTAAGTTTTTTGAAGTAAAAATTACTTCAAAAAACTAGTTGCTCTCCACTCCTTGTCGGTGAGGTTGCAGTAGAAAACACCACTTTCGAAATCGCACAGTTAAGAATGGTGAGTTGATGGAATGGTGTAGTTGCCCCTTCCATTGAGCTAAATGCGGCCAGCTAACCATATCCATCCCAGTATTTAGAACATTTTTCTTGAGGAGGTTGTACCAACTAGTTAGCATTTTAGTGAAGGGGATGTAGGGTTTAATAGCCAATCCCTTCAATAACAGTAATGGTAATAAATCGTAATATGTGTTCACTATTTTCATCCGATTTTTTTTCCGGTCTCAATTTTTGTCCAAAAAACATCACTTGCATAATAAACTTTGGAAATTTCGAAAATGGTATCGGGAAGGGGGTTGGAGAGGGTAGTTGCCGACCCATTCAAGCGCTGCTCAAACGTACTAGAATCCTCAGCCGATTTCCTTGATTTTTTTGTTTAATTTAGACTTTAGTCTAGTTTAAACAAACATTTATTATTGTTTATAATTATGTTTATATTGTGATCTATAAAATCCAGACATGATGATTGCGTCTCTATAATGGTTGCGTTACTTTCCAGTACGTTCTTATTAGGTTTTAGGAAAATACAGAACTGGGAAGAGGGGTTGGCGTAAGCGTAGGTTTTTCTTAACCGACAAAGAAATAAAGGGTACTAATATTTCGGGCTGTTGAGCCTATATACGTTGTTCAAGATTGTAAGTTGTTTTTTTATATTTGTGTATGAGTGGAGGGACTTCCATTGATTCGAAAATGAAGAGAACAGAGAAAATCATAAAAACACTCTGAGGCCAAACTTCCCAAAAAGTTCATCGAAATCAAAAATTAAAGCAGTACAGATAGGAAATTGTTTTTGGCAACTTAGAGCGTACAATAGTAGAAGGAGTTCTTATTTTGGATGGATCTATTCCATTCATAGAAGTTTTATTCGAATAATGATAAAGTGTCTATGTAATGCATGAAAATAATTACCGTGGCCGATTTCATTATTTTCTGGTGATTGTTTGGTGGCGAGGGAGGAAAAAATGCAAGTCCATTTCCCTAATATTTGTAAGTAGAAAACAGAAGCCTTCATTGAGGAAAAGAGGCTAACACCGTCTGGAAGTGCAATAATCTCGAATGGAAGAAGCATAGGTTGGCGTAAGCTCGAGGGGTTGGCGTAAGCATAGGTTTTTCTTAACCGATAAAGAAATAAAGGGTACTAATACTTCGGGCTGTCGAGCCTATATACGTTGTTTAAGAAAAGGAAGTTGAGGAAGGAAATCTTACATTTCCATTTCACTCCAACACATTCTGTTATATACTTACCTTGACAGAATGTTGACTGTAGTTTTAGGCTAAAGCAAAAATTCTCTACACCTTTCATTGACACCAACAGGAAACAATCAATTCATGAAGACATTTTGCAAACACTGAAAACAGTTATAAGAAATGTAAAATTCAAAGCAAATAAATACAAGCGTCCCCTTGTAACCCGTCCAGTGTCTTTGCACCCTCATATCCGCCACTAAACCGGGGTCTTGGTCGCCATCTCAGAGCCCTGATCATCCGAGGATAATCTTCCCGAAATAAGCATTCCCCAATATACATTACTATTAATACCAACCAACAGAAAGGATTTCTCTGAGAGAAACGAAGAAAGTAAGTTTTACGCCTGTTTGAACAGTTGGGTACAGAAGTAAATGGACCCAAATACAACAGAGCTCAGAATATCTTGTGCAAAGAGCTTGAGATTATACTTCTACGAAACCGCTGATTTCATTTCATTAATGTCGAAATCACCGCATTGTTCACAACCCCAAGCAAATATAGAGAAAATCCTGTGTAGGAAATCTTATGGTGGGTGGTCAACGATCCCCCTCCACTCTCCCAAAAAAAGTTAGTGGATTCCTGTTGTCATGCTGGAACTAGAGGTGATTCCAATGGGAAGGATCTAGAAAAGTTCCTGAGCTTTATGAGGGAGTTTAATGTTAACTGTTCCGTTCTCTGCGTTCCTTCGTCAATACATCCAAAACAAAGACCCTAGTAAACACCGAGATAACTCTTCTGAACAACGATTCATCGAGACTGGGTAAACAATCCACTGAGGCTGTTGTCTCAGTTTACTTGTGGGTCGCGAAAGTTCTGTGCTATCCAAGTCATTCGAGATAGGTTTTATGAGTCTCACGTCGATGAATATGTAAACAAAACAAACTGAGGCATGAGCACTTTGTAACACGAACTAATTAAACTACGAAGACAAATACCCCGGAGAAGATCATCGCGCTATGCTGGCAGAAGTTGGACTGATAATGTTGAACACGGTTGAAATTTCGTCGAGCCGTGTGGCATTTCTCCAACTTGTACACCTGCGAGAAAAGTCAAGAGCGCCTTGATGACGTGGCCAAATGAACGACTGTGTGCTCATAAATCCAAGGAAAGGGCGGAGGAAGAGAGCTTAGGAGCAGAATCAAAATGGATTCAATTATACTTGGAAAAGTACCTTGTCCGGTAGCAATGGCTACGCTTTATGTTGCTCCGAGCTAATTTAATAGGTTGCGATCAAATAATGAAGAACTGTAAACATCAAACAGCATCGAAAGTGTTAAAATATTGTCAAAACAAGATGTTTGATCACAATGAGTACAACTGAAAAATTCGTTTCGTATCGAAACAATAGACCTATTGTCGATGTATAACAGTAAAATTTCTCGAATATAGCACCTTTCATATCAAAGCCACATAATGAATTTATAAGAAATCATGTAGGAATATTTTGGCGCTCCCTGAAGATTAAATACGAGACTTACTAGGATTTTGAGAATGTTAAAATGAAATTCATAGGCTACTATTACGTGTTCCATCGTGCACAAGATCAAACAAGTATTATTATTTTGAATGATGCAAGGAAAAAGGGAAGAACTGGGCAGTAATTTCTAGTTCGCGCGTATTTTTGTGATCTTTTGAATGTAACCACACTGATTGAACATGAATGTGATCTTTTTCTGCGAGAATCACAAGTATAAATCAAGTATCATAGTAGTAATACAGTACATGGATGATCATTAGCCTAAAACTGGAGTATTATTGTAAAAGTGGAAGGAAGACTTGGACTACAACGAACACTATGGGTGCACGCAGAGTACACGGATCTGTATCCACAAAATAGACACACTCGTCGATTGTAGAATTCTAATTATCTCAAATGAGATCAATCTAGACACGAATGAAGAACACTAATATGGTCCATCAAACGAACATATTCGTTTCAAAGACTTTGATGTGGCAAGTACATGTTAGCGTAGTGTCTTTAGTACCAACCGATTCGTGTTGTATGAAGCCTACGTCATACAAACGAGTTTGAATGGCATCGTCAATTATTGAGAGTTGGAAACAACCAAGAACTCTATTACTTGGGGTCATTATAAATATATTTGATTCGAATTACAATCCCCAAAAGCTGATTGCGGAAATCTTTGAAAATTACTCCGAGAGGGACTTTAGGCTGACTGTCAACGGTATATATGCTCGGAGACGCCTTCCGAGTGATCAGTTGTTTCTAAAACTGGCTACCATCATGAAAACAGCAGCGGTAAGTGTAGGAACATCCATTTAATGTAAAACACAGTTTTCTCACAGGACAATGACGATACGCTTACTATTGCCTTAGTGAAATCAAAATGTTGAATCTATATTCAAGAACTTTGTTTAAACATTTTCAAATGGATACAGGAAGAAATTGTAAAATTATCACGACATTTTTTTGAGTTAGCTGAAAATTAGGGTTTGATATCCATTATTCAATGACTTGAAAATACTCAACTACTAAAACATCTTCCCCACACATTTGAGCAAGGTAGACTAATTAGAAATAGGTAGTATAATGAGAAAATTAAGATTGATGATTTTACTTTCTCTCATGGTCAGAGAATTTGAAATGTTTACTGTTGGAATTGATTGGGGGAATACCTACTGTTTAACCCGCAGATTAGCAAATATTTTCATCAAAATCGAATGAAAACTGTTGAAGAATAGCTTGTTAGAAGGAAGTCGACCTTACGTATGCGTAGCAACTACCAACTCGCAACTAGCAACTAGCAACTCGTGCTGAAACTCATATGGCATAATTAATGGTGAGAGGCCGACTAAAGAGGTTGATTTATTCCACGTTTAAGGATGCACAGAGTGCAATAATTGATTGGGTTAAATGGCGCTGATAGGTCTAATCCACACATTCTTGTTAAATTTCATAAAAATCTGATGATAACTGTAAAAAGTAATCCGGTTACATGGGTTTGAAAACACGCGAACCGACACACATAAACACACACTTGGATAAGCAGTGAACATGTAGGTTTCATATACAAGAAATGCAGTTAACTCAAACATCTCCCTTCCTAGAGTGAATACAGAATTTTATAAGCCTAACTCTTATGTTAGGGCTCTGTATTTGCTCTGGAAATATGACGTTAATTTTAAAAATATAAAAGGAATAAATAATGTTTAACCAAAATTGTGACTACTAATTTGACTGTGTTATAATTCTCTCTCTCCGTTTTCAATTCTTCTTGCATCTCTATTGATTTTCTATTAACTAATTATTATTTTCTCATTAATTGATAATAATTTTAATTATTAAGTATGTGCCCATTATTTCTTATGTGCTCAAATAAACCAATATAGTTGTATATTTTTTCCTTTTGGCGATTGACTCCACCGCAGGCCACAAGTCTTTAATTTATTCTCTCGCTGAGCAAAAAAAAAAAAAAAAAAAATTAATTTTAAATTCAATTAAAAATAATATTAATGAATAATAATTTTTGTTTCAAGTTTCCTTACATTTTCATAAGTGGTGAACACAGTATTCTATATTTAAAATTATATCACAAAATGAACTTATAGATTTATGTGTTTATTGTTTTGTGAAGTTTTTGTTTTTTTGAAAATAAATATTCTTACTATTCTTCTTCTTATTCTCTTTAAAGAAGTTGTTCATTATGGCCCAAAACGTAAATTGTGCCAAAACGTTTTGGTTTAGGAGGAAAAGAAATTAATGTTTCAATGAATGAAATGTTTGTTTTAATGAATATACATAGACTTGGGAGCAAAATACGTATACGTAATAGCGAACCATCTCAGGTTTACGATTTGAAAAAATAACGTGAACTTTGTAGAATGTGATTGAGGGGCGTTCTTTCGAATAAAACGGTACAGTATAACGTAGCCTAGTGCTCCAGAGTAGTTAAATAGCAGGGAGTGGCAGAATCTTGTTTGTTATCGAAGATTCCAATTAAAAACCGTTAGCACCCGTCACCACAAGTCAAAAACAGATCTACTATCCGTTAGTCAGTACAAGGAAGAGGATAGACTGAACATACATTCCATTGCTAATACGATCGACTGACTAATGCGATTCTCGAATAGCCAAATAGAAGCAGGATTTGGAGGCGCTACCGGTTTTCTACCTCAACGGCTATTTCTGGCAAACGCTCACGTAAACAGAATAAAACCTTAGGAAATTCAACTTCAAAGCTACATCAGCTGATTAGAAATTTATTTTTAAACGCCGTCTTAATTTAAATGCAATGGAATTCACCCTCATGTAGGTACCCAATGAGAGAATAGTAATAACATTTCTAATGGAGCCTTCCTCCCTCCGTCTAATATAACTGTCCCTTGCACTCAAAGTTTTTGTAAGCCTTACGTACTATTTAAAATTTAAACTTTCAAGTTTACTGAATTTAGAATTTTGCTCAATTCTATTAGAGAAATGCCCACGACGGTGTAGTGGACTTTTTCGATAATGTGGAGTAACGTAATGAATGATTTTTTCCCACCTACAAGTAATTTCAATTTCAGTGAAACAAGGATTGTAGTTACTATAGTCGTGTAGGAATATCGGTACGGGCGATAGAAGTACTATTTTGTTTATACTTGAGTACAGAAAGTGGGATTATGCTGAAAAGTTGGATAGTGTAAATCTTACACAATGTTAGAGAAATATACATTCTTCTAAAGATCAAAAGCCGATAATTTCCCAATGGGTTATTGTACAAATTATGGATGTCGCTATCCGTCAGATAAATATTTTTCACTGATCATGCAAAATCGTGTTGCTTTGTATACATGTGTTACGTTCACTTAATAAACGGGTTACACAAACGAGTCGTACGGGGACTTCTACCGGTTAGGATTCAGTCCAAGTCACAAGTTGGTGGCCCTTGCTGTTTGGAGAGCTCAAATTGTTAGTTATATTGGTTGACAATCATTTTCTGAGCTTCCATTGATCCGATCCAGTAGAAACAGTTCGTGAATAATCAAAACTATAGTTTCGATTTTGAAACTATCGCGTTATTCGTGAAATATTAAAAATAAATCAGTTGGAGGAATCCTAAACCCAGAAATCCGGGAAATTCCCAGAAAATCGATCTTAAAGAGTGACATGTTATGTGCCTTGTCAGTTTCCCCCCTATAATCTCCCCTGCCTTAAATAATTACGTGATTGTGTTATTTCTCTCTCTCTCGCTCACCATATTTCATTGCCAAAAATTCTAACTTCCAAGTTGTGCTAAATACAAGCTTCAAGAAACAGTCTTCAAAGATTATAAAAGTACAGATAAAATTAAATGTAAAAAGCTTATAATCTTCACGTGGGACGTGTCAACTGTTACATGATGAGCCGTCATTCCGGATTTTACGAACAAGGTGTTAGTACATACTGTAAAGTCTTTTACAGTGACACTCTGTCCTTCCCTCAGAGATGTCAAGCAACAAGTGGTTGAGTTCAATAAATTGTTTCTCTCAACTTACCATGTCACTGAGAGCAACCAGTTTTTAACGGCTGAAGTTGAATTAATAAGGGGTCTACCGACAACAAAAATAATGAATAATGATTTTGTAACCCCATCACTTAGTGAAACAAATTATAGGACCGAGCAAATACAGTGAGCAAATATTTATGAAACTAATGTTTGCCTGAATACGACAAGGTAATGTTTTAGTGCGATGTTCTTTGTCCCAGCTTTGTTTGGCCGCCTTGTTGGGGTGCGTGACAGCGTACGATGACGGCCAATGGCATCCGCAGTTCGACGGTTCCATCCTCGGTTCAGGAGCCTTCAGGTGGGGCATCGACGACGGGCAATGGAAACCCGCTCTGGACGGCTCCTTCCTAGGACGTGGAGATCTCACCTGGCTTCACCGCAGGAAGAGGGACCTGCTTGCTGTCACCCCACACGCCCTCTCCACTCCGCTGGATGACCCCATCAATACTCTCGCCAAGGTGCCACTTTCAGTAAAATGTTATAATTTATAGTCTCATTAATTAAATTAATGGCTGTGTATCAAGAATTCAGGAAGCACGAGCATGAGGCACATAACTTGTACTTTTACCGGCTTTAGACTGTCTTTGAACATGTTAAAAGATGAGCACAATCAGAAAAGATAACTGATCTCTTTGGCCACTATATGTGGGGAAAACTGTGGGTCAGCACTTCCTTCTTAACCCATATATGCCCACTAATTTTTTTGTCGAATGTTTCGAAACTTTTCCCATTTTTAGCCTATGACAACCTTTCTTACGACCTTCAACACGGTGAAACTGAGTATAGTTGTTTAATTTTATAGATATAGCATGGGAAAACGCACAACCGGGCACACCGATGGACTGACAAGTGTAATGTTAATAATGTTTCAACTATCCAAAAAGTGCATAGATTCAACTATTACTATTGCAAGTAGGTAATGAATTATGCCGGAAGAAAAAATTTAATTGATGATCCAAGGCCAATACTTACTTTTATGAAGACATGGTTCCTAATATGAGAGCCACAACAGAAAGATGTATTCGGAACTGCGTCTGTTAGCATACTGAGAGATGGAAAGACTGAATGTTGGACGACAATAGATGAGTACTTCTTTTAAGAAACGGTCTAGAGGAATTCGGAGTCCTAATCGGATTCCTCGAATCCGTCAGTATTCAGAAATCAATCACATTCCAAGTGGTTACTGTTAAATAGAATGACTGTTAAACAGATTTTACTGTGAAAATAGAATTATTTTATTACTGTGGTAATCAAGATGTGTGGAACGTGACTTCAAGGTAATATTTTGAAATGGTTTTGTGTGAAAAATGTAAATTTCGAATGAATTTCAATTTTTTTTATACATTGGGTAAATTTTTACACGTCTATGAAGTACTTCCGTTTTTCTACTTTGACCTGTACTAAGTAAAGTACTTTTACCGGCTTTGGACTGTCTTTGAACATGTTTTAAGATGAGCACAACCAGAAAAGATAACTGATCTCATTGGCCACTATCTGTGGGGAAAACTGTGAGTCAATACTTCCTTCTTAAGCCTGCCAATTCCATCAAATCCAATAAAGGATTTCGTTACAACCTATTTGTATTTCTCGTTTGCTGTGAAAATAGAATTATTTTGTTACTGTGGTAATCAAAATGGGTGGAACGTCACTTCAAGGTCATATTTTGAAATGGTTTTGTGTAGAAAATGTAAATTTCGAATGAATTTCAATTTTTTATGCATTGGGTAAATTTTTACACGTCTATGAAGTACTTCCGTTTTTCCACTTCAACAATACGCTTCAATAATTACTGCACTTGCAATAGGTAAATTTTTTGGGTGTATCATAAGGTATGAATTTTCCGTCATGTAGCTAATCAAGAAGCGAGAAATTTATCAAATTTATGAGCGAAATTTATAAATCAAAAGTGGATGTGACTGCTGAGAACTGCAAGTATGTAACTGAAAGAGTAAGATTGATTATATTATCAAAGAAATAATTATTCAACACATCTGAAGATCCTAACAAATTGGTTTTCCCCTATTTGGTTGATTTTAAACGTTCTCATTGAGTCGATTGACCGATTCTCACACAACTTTCCTAAGTCAGAAACTATGATTTTTTTCAGAATGCTCACTACATCCAGTACAACACAGAAGCAACTAGGAATATCCTCGGAGGTGGAATCCCCCTCGACCTGCCAGCCGACACTCCGATCGTAGCTGCGGAAAAACGAGCGCACGCTGTTGCTCATGAGAATCAGAAACTCCAAACTACGGGCTTCTACAGTCCCCTGGCCAGCACACGCATTGCAGCTCCTATTCATCGATTCAACTACGCTGCCTTCCCTTACGGGATTGCCAACACTCACTACAATTACGGACTCGGCTATCCATCAATTTACTAGAAGAGATTAAGCCAATGTCTACGAGCTGGTTATAGAGGCCCAAGGAATATAATATACATTTCTAGAACTATACGTAAATAATCCAGTCATACCATTATTTACCGTAGCAGGACAAAACGACTTTTCATTTCACATATAGAATCGCATATCCTTATGACAGCACATGTACAATTACACATACCTATCACACATTTGTATTCCCTAACAATATTGTTGAAATAAAAAATTACCATCAGAAAAAGTATTTTTCATTTCTCACCATTCACCTGGTCATTTGCTCATAGAGGATATTTAGATAAGAACGGACGGGAGGGATCAAAAGGTGTGTTTTGGTTCCTCACTAATTGTACCAGTAGAGCTACAGAATTACAACGTGAAACAATGCGATCAAATTAAAAGAATATAGTACCAATATCCGTAGGTGAAGGAATCAAATACTGGATCAAGATCTTCCGTCCTTCCATTTGATTTGGCTTAAAGGCGAGGAAGCAATAGTGTCTATGTATAGGTGAGAATGGGAAATCGAAACGAAAAATCGATTTTTTGAATCGATCCAAAATCGAATTTAAAAGATCGTTTTACGGAAAAATCGTCACAAAAGTATCGATAAAAAAAAAAAAAAACATTTAAAAATCGGTTTGGAAGAAGCTATTGTTTTGCTAATTACATAATATTAGTTAAAAATAATATTAGTTAATAAATTGAAAATTTTTTTAAAAATAAACTTGATTTTTTCATGAAATTTACGTTTATTTATTTGTTTATCTTTCCATTGTTTTGAAAAAATTGAAAGTGAAAAAAAGGTGTCTTATTTCTGGAAAAAAAAAAAAAAAAAAAAAAAAAATAAATGCTACAAATTCTTTTGCTGGGGTTTATTATTCAATTGGCTTGCGTTCATGATTTGAATTTCTACTAAGCTTTGGAGTGTGCGTGTTTCACAGGTGATAGAGCGATTATTGAATTTCAGGAGATATGCATAGAGCACGTAAATCTGTTCTCAACCAAAATACCTATTTGGATTGTTCAGTTGATCATATTTGTGTGCCTCCTGAAATTCAATAATCGCTCTGTCACCTTTGAAACACGCACACTCCAAAGCTTAGTAGGAATTCAAATCATGAATCATTGAATAATAAACACCAGTGGAAGAATTTGCACCGTTTTTTTCAAGAGCGATTACAATGGGAAAATATTCTATTTGAAAATTTTAAATTTCGTAATACGGAGCATGCATATCAGAAAGCTTCAACCCGTGTATCGGCTATAAACCCTTTTAGGAGCTCACTCCAGTATACACATTCACTACATCACTAGGTTACTGCGATAAAAAAATAAAAAAACTCTTGTGTTTGTTTTGATATCAGTAACCTAGTGATGTAGTAATGTGGATGCAAACGTTGGCACCATAAATTGGGTCATACATCGGGAATGGTTTGAGCTACGGACCTGGGGTAGGGCTCCATTCGAGACCACATTTAAAGTTATTCAAAAAAAGTCCAAATATAGGCCGCCTTGACTTTTTTTTTTTTTTGTATTTTAGGGATACAAAACTTTGACAGCCCTTAAAGGGCACTTTAAATTAAGTGAGAGTGCTGACTAAAGAATTGGGGCGTTGTCGGATCAACATGGATTTTTCTTGAAAATTTCAGATTTTTTGCTCCAGCCGTTTGGGAGAAATCGTGCGTACGGCGTACGGCGGACGGACGGAAAAATGTTTATTGCAAATTCGGATTCTACACCCTTTGAAACGTAAACCATGAAATTTTCAGGGGGGGGGGGGGGTTAATTTTTTTTTTCAAGAGCGATTACAATGGTTTATTATTGAATAATAAACCAAAAATCAATGATAATAAAAAATTAGAACGTATTTACATCTTTGAATTAATTTACCAACTTTTCTAGATCCTAATCAGAAATATAGATCTAAAACATGAACCGCAAGTGTCGACTGCTGCACGTCTACCTTACATGTTTAACCTTAGTTCGAGAATAATGAAAGAGTCGGTTGTTAGCTGTGGGTCAGGAATGTGGAAGTGAAAACATGCTATAAAACATCAGTGCGCTCGCGAGTCGTGACTTAATCTCTGAACACAATCATCAAGTGAAATGGTTTGAGAGCAGGTATGCCGGCGTGGTATTCGTAAAACTTTCGAGACGACGTAGTAAACGGCCATTTTCTTAAATGAGTAGTTCGACATTTACTGCTTTAGGAACCGAGTAATAACGATTATTATGTGTATACATTTGCATCTCATGACCTTTGCACGCATGAACTTGACACTATTATAACGTTTTTTAAATTTATTGTTCCACTTATTTCTACCTGGCGAGCGAGCTCAAAGAAAATAAACTGCAATATCATCATTCACTCCAATCTAATTATATACGTATCCTTCTTCAATAGAGAAAATATAAGATAAAAAAAAAATTGCAACGACTATATTGTAGTGCGTTGTGTGCTTAATGTGTCCCCGCTCTCGAGATGTGATTTTGGTTTATTATTCAATAGTAAACCATTGTAATCGCCCTTGAAACGAAAAATTCTAACCCCCCTGAAAATTTCATGAATTACGTTCAAAGGGTGAAGAATCAGAATCTACAATAACAACTTTTCCGTAAGTCCGCCGTACGTCGTATGCCGTACGCACGATTTCTCCTAAACGGATGGAGCAAAAGATCAGAAATTTTCAGGAAAAATCCATGTTGGTCCGGCGACGCCCCAATTCTTGAGCCACCTTTCTCACTTGATTTGAAGTGCCCTTTAAGGGTTGTCGAAGTTTTGTAAATTTCCCTAAAAACCTCAAAAAAGTCAAGGCGGCCTAAATTAAGACTTTTTTTTAAAGAGCTTTCCATGAGGAATCGAATGAGCCCTTCTCCAGGTCCGTAGCTCAAACCATTATCGATCTATGGCCCGATTTATGGTGCCAACATTCGCGTTATTTTGGTTTATTATTGTTTTTGTGTTGATATCGGTAACCTAGTGACGTAGTGATGTAGTGATGTAGTAATGTGGATACTGGAGTGAGCTCCTGAAAGGCTTTGTAGCCGATACACGGGTTGAAGCATTCTGATAACCATAAAAAACGCTGCAAACTTCTTCCACTGGGGTTTACTATTCAATTGGCTTGCGTTCATAATTTGAATTTATACTAAGCTTTGGAGTGTACATGTTTCACAGGTGATAGAGCGATTAGTGAATTTCAGGAGGCACACAAGTATGATCAACTGATCAATCCAAATAGGTATTTTGGTTGAGAACAAATTTACGTGCTCTATACATATCTCCTGGAATTCAATAATTGCTCTATCACCTGTGGAACAAGCACACTCCAAAGTTTAGTAGAAGTTCAAATCATGAACGCAAGCCAATTGAATAATAAACCTCTGTGAAAGAATTTGCAGCGTTTTTCAAAATGTTGTTTCCATGATGAAAGGAATTTCCTCATAAATGAGGAAAATGATAAAAATCCGGAAAATTGTCTACAGTGCCAAACGGTTTATAAACAAGAGTGAACATTGACTTTCTTGTTAATAACCAAGTTACCTAGTTATATGGTAAAACCAGAACGTCATCGAAGATTTATATGAAAATAACGCCAAAACACTGAAGTTTCCAGCTCAGGCAAAACTTCAGAAAACACAACATACAAGCACACATTATCGTAATCTATCAACTCAATTTAAACTGAACACCTGGGTACAGCGAGGAAGATTGTCTTCCACGATCACTCCAAAATATTTGGCACTTTGTTTCCTTGGAGTTCGGAACAGACTTAGTTCCAAGTATTTTAACGCGTCGGGATTGTAACACCGTTCGTAGAAGGACGAAAACTTGTGTTTAATAACATTCAGGCTAAATTTAGGGTTTCGCACACAGATTCATTAGCACAAATTATTGATCGCATTATTAGCTTTTTATAAACTTGATGAAGTTTACGTAACTCAGACTAAGTGTAATAAACAAATCCGAGATTTACGTAGAAGGGAATAAGTACATAATTAATAAACCCTTTTTCTAGTGATTTGAAGCGTTTTTAATCGATTTTTGGATTCTAAAAGTCATGAAAAGTTGGACTTCAAGAAGGGGGAAGTTGAAGTCAGGTTAAACGTATTTTCTTTGTCATTTCAAAGGTTCATCAATGACAATAATAAACCATTATTTATTGTTGACTACTATTATTTAAAAAGAGTTTTAATGGAAGAAGTTTGAACCTCACAGTTTAAGCAATTCATTTTTGTGACTCTAATAAAAAAGAAAAAGAAAAGAGTTTGTAGCAGCGCTATGGGTTAACCACCAATATTTTTGATAATGATTCAATCAGGATTGAACCGATAATGATGAATAATTATTATACAATGATTTGCATTCATCACTGTCACTCATTTCACAGGATCATTGACCCCTGATAAACCGAATTTCGATCCAAAAGAAGCTTCATATTGATTGATTACGTAAGAGAATAGGTTCAGATATCAAAAAATGTATTAGGGACGATTTAGATCTTGTTATTGTAACTCTGCACAAAATAAATACTTACCCTTTATTGAATGTCTTATAATCCAATGGTTTATAATTAGAAAACGTAATACGGGAGAAATCAAGCCTGTATGCTTGATCACTCGGATGGATAAGGACGTTTGTACCTTTATCATTGTTCCTTCCATTTTTCTATTGTTTTCTATGAAAAAACGCTGCAAATTCTTTCACTGGGGTTTATTATTCAATTGGCTTGCGTTCATGATTTGAATTTCTACTAACCTTTGGAGTGTGCGTGTTTCACAGGTGATAGAGCGATTATTGAATTTCAGGAGATATGCATGGAGCACGTAAATCTGTTTTCAACCAAAATACCTATTAGGATTATTCAGTTGATTCTATTTGTGTGCCTCCTGAAATTCAATAATCGCTCTATCACCTGTGAAACATGCAGACTCCAAAGCTTAGTAGCAAATTCAAATCATGAACGCAAGCCAATTGAATAATAAACCCCAGTGAAAGAATTTGCAGCGTTTTTTATAATGGTTATCAGAATGCTTCAACCCGTGTATCGGCTACAAAGCCTTTTAGGAGTTCACTCCAGTACCCATATTCACTGCATCACTACGTTACTAGGTTACTGATATCAACACAAAAACAATAATAAACCAAAATAACGTAAATGTTTTCACCATAAATCGGGCCATAGATCGGGAATGGTTTGACCTACGGACCTGGGGAGGGGCTCATTCGATTCCTCGTGGATTGTTCTTCAAAAAGAGTACAAATTTAGGCCGCCTTTTTTTTTGAGGTTTTTAGGGATTTTACAAAACTTTGACAACACTTAAAGGGCATTTTAAATTAAGTGAGAGAGTTGGGCCAAGCATTGGGCGTCGCCGGACCAACATGGATTTTTCCTGAAAATGTCAGATCTTTTGCTCCAGCCGTTTATTGCAGATTTGGATTCTACACCCTTTGAAACGTAAACCATGAAATTTTCAGGTGGGCCCCCTCCCCCTGGGTTAGAATT
Source organism: Creontiades dilutus (assembly GCA_031894815.1). NCBI lineage: Eukaryota > Metazoa > Arthropoda > Insecta > Hemiptera > Miridae > Creontiades > Creontiades dilutus. The sequence goes on along the minus strand of JAVIWC010000736.1, from coordinate 395,020 downwards.
TCTTTTTCAAGAGCGATTACAATGGTTTATTATTAAATAATAAACCCAAAATCATATTTGCATTCCGGCATTTTACGCTCATGTTGAGATTTTTTCCTCGGTCAAAGGCCCGCAATGTGATTGAACTGGTGGTTGAGAGTACCCTTAAAAGGTTTACTCCTCTCTATGAGCAGATACAAAAAAATTAATAACATTATTTTTTAATGTGAAAAATGAGGCTTGTTATATTCAAGCAAAAAATATTAATGAAACCGTAGTTGATCGGGGAAGAGAGCGATCTACACAACCGTGAAATGTTGTTTACCATCAGAATCTGATATGGTTTACCATACAAATATGGTGTACCAAACAAACATAGTTTTCCATCAACCTGCCAACCAATTCAACGTATGATATATAACTACAAAAGAGTTGAAATCGAATAAAATCCTACATTTCTAGGTTTATTCTACCTATACCACAGCTTAGGACTTAAGAACACATTATAATTTGCAGAAGCTGTGGTAATATATTTTTGTGGTGGTTGTGTGGTGTGGTTTTTGTGGTTTAACGAAGTTTCTGAGTTTCGTAAAAAAATCGGTTCACGTTCTATTTTGTTTAGCTGATGTGATATAATAATAATTCTCCTTCCATTTACATGTTATGTGTTACGGACTGCGTCAAAACATTGCAGATTGCCTACATCAAGGAGAAATTCACAAGACTATCAAAACAATAGGTGCAACGTTTTTTTTTTTTTTTTTTTTTTTTTTGAAAAATGATTTATTGCACCATGTTACAATTTATTAGCAACACATTTTTGACATTTAAATATGGAATGGTTATAGTAAAGCTTAGATACATGACCAAGTCTCTAATGGTTTCGAACGTTGGAAGTGCCATTTGTTGCACTTGAGATTCACTGAATTTTTCACTGTGCGGATTATGTTATCGCGAGCACCTTTATTCACGTACACAGATCATGAGATTTATTTCTCTTGAGACGTCAGAGTAGGTCGTCAACGTCGAGGAGCTCCACAGCTTCTTCATTGACATGTACTTGTAGCCGCTTGTGATGGTATACGATGGATTACTGTTGGTATACGAAGTTCATTGTGTAGTCGAACATTTCTGGTGTATCGGTATGCATCAACAACACACCTAAGTACATTGTTTTGAAACCGCTGTATAATATCGCGATTACTTTCAGCAGTACAGCCCCACAACCGCACTCCATAAGTCCCATTAACCAGTATATTTTTCTGAAGTTGAGAGTGCTTTTTCATCCTGCAATAATTATACATTATTACACATTATACATTATACATAATTATACATGATACATTACAATATATATTTTTAAAGAATGATTGTGCAAGTTTACAAGACTGATTATGGTAATACACGTAGTAATAGTTGACGGAAACGGGGGAAAAAATGAAATAAATAAAGTCAATAGATATAACAAGCGCCTACATTAGAAATTTTTTACAAAGTTCTAATTGGGTCAAGGTACATTATAATGTGAACTCAGATGGTTCAATGATACTTTAATAACATTGAAAACCCACGAGTTATTTCTGAATTCGGTGAGTGAGCTGATCCAAAAACTGTACCTTGGCAAGAAAAGAAATTCACAGCATTTTGGACGATTCCTACAATTTCAAAATTCCATCGCTTCATGTCAAGAAAAACGGAATGCTACAAATAGTATAAATTCGTGGTCAGCCTTTATAATCGTCATTAGTATTGTGATTAAAAATGACTGATCAAACATTAAAATTATCATAAGTAAGGGCGAAATTGTTCAACACTGACTTGAAGATTCTATGCTTACAAAAGAAACACACTTTTTCTCAAAATTCCACAATTACGGCCTTTTGAATAGATACATGCATTCCAAAATCTCTGGTAACGACCTGATAAATTATTTTCCAGTCAGTAATGGAATTCGTAGGCTGAACTACATGATTTCGCCATTCAGTGGCCCTATTCATTGTTAATGATAATGCACAGTAGCCTTTATTTGTACACAAACTAATCAATCGTCCAACGTTTACTTAGCGTTTCTTCAATCGCATGGCGATCATAACTGTAATTGTGATGTTAGCCTTTTATTAACTACGAAGTATAATTCAAACATGCATGAAGCATAAGCAAACACCCTACATATATGTTACATTCAGTAGCAAGCTCAACGATTACTCTTCCTTACAACTAATCGATGTAAATTAATGGATTACTTCTTTTTCTTTCAACATGTATTATTTCACATCCCTTTTACATTTTACATCACTTACATCAAATTTTTCCCATTTCTTGTGTTAAAAAATTGAGAACAAAAAAATAAAAAAGCAAAATGAAGCCGTAATTTTTTAAATATCCACGATATCTACATTCTGAAGGTGCAATTAAATTAGTAAACTCCTTAGACCTTTCCATTCAGTACGTACATTACGAGGTGAGAAAACATGATTTTAATTTATTTGACCAATCAGGAAATCGACGACATTTTGACAAAAGTTCGACTACTTACTAGTATAAGTACCTAATTTCTTAAGGATCAAATCCGGATCAATGGATCAAATTATCTCCCCCCCCCACCCCGACTACCGTTGTCTTTCAACTCCCACATCCATCTTCTGGATCTAATAATGCAGCTAATAATGAGCTTCTCAACCTTCTACTCTTCCATCTCCACAAATTTCTAGTCCGGTTGAAATGAATCCACCGCCCTAGGCTTCTGCGGAGGGAGCAAGTACAAGCAATAAAAGTGTTCTCCGAGAAACCTACCCGTTGTGGGCGTTTTGTTACACAGGGTGTCCCAGGAGTTATGCACAATCCGACTCCCACGTGTTCTACAATTCATTTCCGAACAAAAATGCCTCAGGCCAGAGTCCTGTTTGCCAGAGGTCTCGTTTCCGAGTTATTCGCGATTTGAAATTTTTTTCGTGTTTTCGATCCTGTGTCATTAAAACTGTCAATTTCAGAGATAGCCCAAATTTGATGACACCGTTGGGAAGAGTTTTAAATTTTCTATCGAATTGATACTAGAAAACATTTTTTATTGCATTGAAGATGTGCGATTGCTGCGCGAAATGGCAGTTTTGTCAAAATCTTGAAATCGCCTGTTTTTCATCTCGCCTAGAAACCCCATGAACGCTTGACGCAGAACTGTACAGACCTGGTAAAACGTGCGCTAAAATTTCAGCTTTCCAACGGTGTTGTCGTTGTTGGTTTTTTAACAATATTTTTAGTTAAGGAAATGGTGTTTAACTGCAGAAAAAACGTGTGTTTCCTATTAAAATTGAGGTTTTTTCAAACGTCTGGACGAAGAAAGGTTGGAGGCGGGATGTCCGTAACCTTCCAGCTGAATCGAATGGTGACAACGCCAGACCTCTCAAGTGACGATTTAAGTTAGTTTTGTCGAATGCATAAACCCGTTCGTTTGTGAACAGCGTCTACGGCATTCCTAAGCTGTCTGGCCAAAGTTCAGGATAATCGAAGAGCCGAAAGACGGCTTTTGTTTGTGTTCATTTACGATTGATTGCGATGAGTTGCATTCATTTTTTTGGTGACACTATGGACCCTTATCAAACCAAGCTTCTGTATCATTAGCAACTCTTCCCTTTCGTCATTTTCCTCGCAGTATGCTCGTGGTTTCCCTATTGCATATTCCCATTCATCATGGTGCGCTACAGCTATTGAACATAGCTGGTAGTAATAACCAAAACCTTAGTGACAAAAAAGGATTAGTAGATAAAAAAATATAGTTTACTCAATAAAAAAAGGATCAGTGACATATACAAAATTATCTACCAATTTTTTTTTGCTCATACTATCTGACGTGTTCGCAAGGGGGTGAGTTGTACACAGGAGGAGTGTGACTCCCTTGCTGCTTTAGAAGCATTACCATTGACAAAACCGTACACAAAAATCATGCCAACATACTCATTTGTGGTATAGCTACTCAACTGAAAGCAACTCATGGCAATCAATCGTAAATGAACACAAGCAATAGCCGTCTCTCGGCTCTTCGATTATCCTGGACTTTGGCTGGACCTCTTTGTAAGAACTCGATATAAATCCCAATATCTTACCATTGTCCTAAACTGGATAACATGTTTGAGTTAACAAACATTTTACTAAAACTGATTTTGGTCAAAAACAACAAATTATCAACATTACAACACTCAATGCTACCGCCAAATCAGATTGGGGTTGACAATACACGGCGCACAAAGCAACCCCTCCTTCAAGACCGGGGGGTCGTGCGGGTCATTGCATATCCTAGCCCCTTCTCCGTAGCTTTCCCGATTATCAAACTTTAGGTCTATATTAGTTATACAGGGTGCCCCAGGAGTTATGCACGATCCGACTGCTACGCGTTCTACAACTCATTTTCTAACAAAAATGTCTCAGCAATTTTTTTTCCCAGAGACCTCGTTTCCGAATTATTCCGAGTTATATTTAAGATTTTTTTCGTGTTTTCGATCGTATATCAATAAAACTGTCATAACTACCTCAATTTTTGGAGATAGCTCAAATTTGATGATACCGTTGGAAAGAGCGTTAAATTTTCTATCTAGTTCATGTCAGAAAACATTTTTATGTTGCATTGAAGATGTGCGATTGCTGCGCGAAATGGCAGTTTATTCATCTCGCCTAGAAACCCCATAATTCCTTGACTCAGAATTGTGCAGGCCTGGTGAAACGTGTGCCAAAATGTCAGCTTTCCAACGGTGTAGTCGTTTTGGTTTTGAAACATATTTTTAGTTAAGGAAATGGATCGCAATCAATCGTAAATTAACGCAAACAATAGCCGCCTCACAGCTCTTCGATTATCTTGACTTTGGCCGGAAAGCTTAGGAATGCTGTAGACGCTGTTCACAAACAAACGGGTTTATGCATCCGACTAAACTAAAAAAGGTTGCGTACTTATATCCACCTCAAACCTTTCCTCGTCTAGATTTCTGGAAAAACATCAATTTTAACAGAAAACACACGTCTTTTGCAGTTAGACACCATTTCCTTAACTAAAAATATTTTTTAAAACCAAAACGACTACACCGTTGGAAAGCTGACATTTTGGCGCACGTTTTATCAGGTCTGCACAGTTCTACGTCAAGCATTAATGGGGTTTCTAGGCGAGATGAAAAACAGGCGATTTCAAGATTTCGACAAAAACTGCCATTTCGCCCAGCAATCGCACATCTTCAATGCAGTAAAAAAAATGTTTTCTAACTTAGAACCTCTAGAAAACCCTAGAAAATGTAACGCTCTTTCCAACGGTGTCATCAAATTAAATTTTGGGCAATCTCTGAAATTGACAGTTTTAATGACACAATGTCGAGAAAAAAATCTTAAATCGGGAATAACTCAGAAACGAGGCCTCTGGCAAAAAATTGCTACGAGGCATTTTTGTTCGGAAAAGAGTTGTACAACACTTAGGAGTCGGATTGTGCATAACTCCTGGGACACCCTGTGTAAAACAGTTCAGGAAGATGGTGCTGTTTCCCACCTCAGGTTCACTTTTGTTTTAAGCTGAAGTCATTGGTTGATGCGAATTCAGAATTTTGTGAAAAATGATTAAATAGGAGGACAAACGAATGAAATGCAACTACATTTCCAGTTTCAAAATAGATGTTCAATTCACGATTTCATAAACATTATTTTCATGTACATTTGGTGAAGTGATGACGAATTGTAGGGTGCTTAAACTAATTTCCTCCGACCGCAACATGTTTTACTAAGGTTATTCACCAATCAACTCATGTTCCCTCAAGTTGTTTGAAGGATGAATGAAAGCTCAACTATTTGTTCGACAATCGAAAAAACATTGGAGAATTAATGAGAAATTTGCGCTCGCTTCACGTTGTTCGGCGTTTGAATCTCTAGTAACTTGGTTAATTTCTACTTAATAGAATGGTTAACCATTCTATTTGACTTCTGAACAGGGTATTCATATTAAGAGAATATTTGTGCTGGTTCGGCTATCTGGGGACAATTTTTCTAAACTGAGCATACCCGGCTACACAGTAAAATTTGATAGTCAAGTGGATTGCCCATTATGTAACTTGTCGGAACCTGACACAATCCTTCATTTCCTTTGTGTATGCCCCGTCCTTCGGGGTGAGCGTTTTTATTTTTTCCTACACAATGAATTGTCTTATAATGAAATTTCATCTCTGTTAACACATCAAGACGTATCCGTATGTAAAAAAAAAAATGGCTTGCTTCATTAATAACTGTATAAGAACCAGAGTTTTCGTTTTAAATGAGGGTTTCCTACATTAATTGTCTTAGTTATATTTGTTACTAGGATCTTATTTTATTTTTATTTTTTCTCTGTATAAATATTCACACTTTCAGTTTATCACTATTTTCATTGACAATGTTTATGTATGTATATTTCTCGCCAACCTTGTAACGCCGGAAGGCTTCTACAAATAAATAATTTCATTTCATTTCAACTTGGTTAAGTGGGTCATTTTCCAAAGCTTTGGGTCTTGAGAATTTCATCGTCGGTCATTAAAATTTATTTTAAAATTAATGAAAAATGTCTTATTTTATTTCATCATTTATAACTAATTTCCCCCATTTTACCCTTTATAGTTGTTCACCCTTATTTTGGATTTATTTTACCCTTTTGATAATGATTTTTCCGTTTCAAATTTAGTTCCCATCGGTTCAGCAATCCAATCAACCCTAAAAACATGGACGTATGAAGAATTAGTGATAATTTTTTGTAATTGGGGATTTTCCCCAAAACCGATTGCACAGGTTCGCTATCGAAAATCATGATGTAGAGGCGAACAGTACAAAACATTTGTCCATCGGACGGACTCTATCCCCGAATTTGATCCGTCCGAAGCTGTTTTGCAAAACTGCAGGTACACAGATCGAGCTCAGCTGCTGAAACTGGAGACACTAACTCCAATAATTTTAATTGAAGAGAAAAACTGACGCAAAAGCGCAATTAGAACCAACATTTCAATTTTAACCCTTTACTGTATCCCTATCGTTTGGATTGATTCTTTGAAACTCCGCTATATTGGTGTATGAAAATGTATATGGAACAACGCTTACATTTGAATATGTGATTTGCCCTATATGCCGGGGTTTCTCAGCCCATGCACAAAGCTAAAACTGCCATTTGGTGTTTTATTTCCAATATCAGTAATCAACCTAGGAAAAACAATTTAAATTTCATTCAAATAAATTTAAGTACTATTTACACCCTTTGTGAGGAAGTAATTGGTAAAATGCCAACGTTTCATTCAACAAGTGCCGTCTATTATTCTTCAACGCTCACTGAGGCGAATTACGGAGGCTAACCTCATTGAACGTAGAGGGTATCGTTCAATTTGGCCAAGTCGTACGATTGGGGGGATAGAAAAGAAGCAAAACTTGACCCACGTATTTATTTGAAGTTTAATTAATCGAAGTAATAATAAACAATGAATGCAAACATACGAGTACGTGCCGGAAAATCAATACAGGAATTCTCATTTTTCTGGTGTTTGGGGTTGTTGAGTTATCCAGATTGATAAGTCCCAGGATGCATAATGAAATCCTAGTTGTAAGTTTAAGATCGTTTCAAAGAATCGCAGTATGAAAAAGAATGGCTGTCACCAAACGAAGATACAAACTGAACGGTGAGTAGATAGGTATAAATCCCCAACAAGAATTAGTCTTGTTTAAGATCAGTGAACCTAAAATGAAAGTAGCACCAAGCAGTAAGCAAAGAGGTATAACGCCGTCTTTTCCAATAAATGTATCATATTATTTCTTGAATAGAGTGAGGTATTAGGGGTTCGTTTTAGGTTCAAAATTGCGAATAACTCAAGATGGAAAGGGCCAACTAACCATATCCATCACACTCCCAGGGCTCAGAGAAAAGCCAGAAAAAAGGGGGGGGGGGCTGAATGGAGGAATGACTCTCATTCACGGGGGGGGGGGGGGGGGGGCTCACAGTTAGTAGGGCAGGGGTATGAAAATTAACAAATTGGTAATAATTAAAGGCATTTAACCTAGGGGAAATGCAACTGAATGAGGGTGATGGGACCGTTAATAGTAAAAGGGCCATTGCTCGTAACCATGCTAACATGTGAGGTGATCGAATGGTATAGTTGCCCCTTCCATTGAGCTGAATGCAATAATGCCCGCCATACTCAAAGGATGACCCAGACCCTTGAAGGCGTCTGATTCATCTCCAAAGGCGACGGATTCAAGAATCGCCAAGGTCCAACTAACCATACCCATCACAGATGATCGGGCTGTTTAGACCTTACGACTGTGTACGCCAAGCACGATAGAACGAATTCCAAGGCCCTTACGGCCCATATGGCGGACTGACAGCAGATTTTGAATCTACATAAGCTGAAACGCAAACTGATAAAATTTGAGGGGGTTAAAACACTTTTAGCCCCAGATAATAAAGGCTCATTATTGTAATTAGTAAATCAAAAATGAAACTCTTGCAGCAGACAAATTTGACGAACTATTAACGAAATGGACCTCATTTATTCGTACACAACCTCTGGATCTTCCCCTAGGAATATAAAGTTAACATTGTGTGTTTACCTTAACCTCAGTGCTACTGCGATTTAATTGTATTGATGCGACAGAGCACTTCTTCTTATCACTCCGTGTGTACATTCCTCTAGTTCCAACTTTTATTTCTTATAATGAAATTCAGTAAAACGGCCCCAGGTAAGTATATTACATATAAAGAAGCTGACTATCGAACTTGGAAGGTTTCTTTTGTCCAAACGGGCCTTTTAAATTACGTTGTTTCATTGTTATTTTCTCCAAGTGTGTATTTCTTCCGTTTTCATGAGGGATTTACCACAAGTTTTTCTAAAAGCTCCATGTTCTTGAGCCAATGGGTGATAAATCAGGTATGTTGGTAAATAAGTATGAAATCATGACACCATTTTGAAGAGGTCTTATCTCTTTATTTGCGCAGTCGTGGTAACGATTTGGTTTTGGTATAAAAGGTTTTGAGTCTTTTGGTTTTCTAACTGCTGACTGGATATCACCAATGAATACCGTGGGCAACGGCGGGGATGGGCCTGGCGCCAACTACACCTGGGGCGACTAGCTGAGTGTCCCACCGGAGAGCGGCTGCGGGAACTACTCTGGCGACAGGGATGGGAGCGGGGATGGCCCAGGCGGAGGCAGCGACGACCGAGGGGGCGGCGACGACGGCGGGGGCGGCGGCCACGACTGCGGGAGCTGCTACAACGGGAGCGGCATTAGCGGTAAGAGCTCTCTGGGAAGCGTGAGCGATGGCGTGGGCTTGTTTACCTGCAGTCACAAATCAACAGAACTGTTAGATATAAAAGGTACAAGAGGATGTAGAGAACAAAGCCAGTCATTTTGACGAGGCAAGTAATTTAAAACATATTATCGTAGTAATGAATACAACACTTGATTGAATTGAATGCCTGACCACTAACCCATCAGCTGCTAAGTAACTAATAGATCATATTAGTTCTGTATTGGATCTTGTCGTAGGAAGGTTATCTAATCAATGTGATCATATGAATTCACTAAATTGTTTCATTTGAAGCATCAAAGCTACTTTACCAAATGAGTTCAACTCCGCGATTGATTTGAACTGTTTTCTAAACTTTCTATGGTAAAATTGTTTATCGCTGATTATGCTCCAACAATATCTTACGTTGTAATGTCTGTATAGGTTTTCGGACTAACTGGTAAAATGACATTATGATTAACATATTTTACGAATCTGTAGCTACAGGCAGGAAGATGTTTCGGGAACATATATCATTAAATTTGTAACAAGTTTGAATTGTACCAAGTAGGTAACTTGTCCTTTGATTTTCCATGAGCTTTATTTGTGAAACTGGAAACGTTCTCACCAATAGCAACTTCGTGGGTGTCGGCGGGGAGGGCAAGTGGGACTCCGCCTCCAAGGATGTTCCTGGCTCCTTCGGAAGCCTGTTGGACGAGCTGAGCGTTCTTAGCGAGGGCTACAGTGGCGGTGTCAAGGGGGACGGGCAGGGCGTTGGGGTTGACGGCGACGAGCGATCTCCTCCATCTGCCGTGTCCGTGAGCGGCGGCAGCGTGAGCGGCGGCGTGGGCAGCGCGAGCAGCAGCGACTTCGGGGGTCTCTCCGTTGATGAGGGTACCAGGGTTCCAGGAGCCAGCTCCATGTCCGGTCCACACTCCAGCGCCTCCCCAGGAAGCACCGTTGTCACCATTCCAAGCTCCGGAGTTATCTCCACGCCATTGGCCATCATCTTCACCCCAACTGCTGCTCAACATCCAAGATATTGATCTTTACATAAGTCAGTAGATGGGGACATGTGATTATTAGTCAAATTGAAAAGGCTGGGTTAGGCATCGGGTAGGTTGGGGACATGTTTCGAAACGTAGTAGTGTCTAAATTTTCAATTCAAACTAGGTAAGGTTTCCTGGAGACTGAGGCAGTTGGCCTTAAACTATTTGCCCTAGTTTTCCATAAAGCAAATAGTGTTTACAAAAGCCAAACAAAACGTACTCATTCATTTATCAATCAAAAGATACTAGAACCTCGACTCATCTGCCTTCCTTCAGTACTACTTATCCTGAAATGTCTCCCCAGATATTCTTCTTAGGTAGAATCAGTCAAAAGGTACTACATAAATGGCTACAGACTTTCAAATTATAGGTAACAATAACATTCTCCATTGACTACTAGCTGTATCGGTTGGAGTTTGGATCTGTGATTGTTTGTGGGTGATTGTCGGAAATCCTGTGAAATTCATGCGATTAAATTGTGCTTTTTAACCTACTACTGAATTAGAAAAACAAGTAAATATAGCTGATCTGCCAAAATATATTGAATGAATGAACGGGATTTTTAAGTATGTGATCTGATTCAAATGCTTGCCTACATACCTACTGATGATAGTATCACACTATGGGTAAATACGCGGTTAAGGTGCTTTTTGATTTGGTCAATGATCTTCATAGTTAGCTTTGCTTAAGCTAGGTCCTCGAATTGAACAACTAGTATCTTGCAATCAGGTCATTTTAATGTTTAATCATGGAAGGAGATAAATTATTATTGTTAGTTCTTGAGAAGGTCATGGTTCTACTGAACCAAAAGTTGAATGTGAAAAATAACGAAGGCAACTTACGCTCCGTTGTTCCACTGGCTGGAATCGCCCCTCCACTGTCCGTCATCTTCGTGGTTCCATTGGTTCCAGCTATGAAGTAGAATATTCATATTATTGAAACGTCTTTTTAATGAGTTCCACTGAATAAAAAGAATAATTCGTACTCTAATAAAATATTAAATCTGTTTTACCACAGTATTTGATTCTATTTCCTGACAGTACCACGTTAAGGTATGTATTTCATTTCGCCGAAAAATTTATATTGGTTTTAATTTATATTGTAGTAAATCTGTTGAACTTACGCTCCACTGGGTCCGTTGTTCCATTGATGAGTGTCATCTCTCCATTGACCATCATCATTGCCGTTCCAGCCACCAGCATAACTGAAGAATAACAAGTTTCGTTAAAATTCTCGTTGAAATGATGAAATTACGATAAATTCAAGTTGGTATTCACCCGAAAAGCACTAGCAGGTTAGTGATGTAATTTAGTGAGGATCAGAAACCAAGAAACAGTCTTTGGTCCTTCTTAAAATTGTATACCAGTCCTAGTGACCTTTGAAAATAATATGGGGGTTATGTAGTTTGTACCTCTATAGTTTGCTAGGAGAAAACAATATTTCAGTTTAAATTTAACAATATACTGCAAAAGCAATGTGAAAATCGCGTAGATGATTCATACAGCCAGTGTTGAAACAGTAACAGTCACTTCCGTCACTGAGGGTCACGAATTAATTCAGAGTTAATCCGGTTATCTCACAGCTGGGATTAAGGGATAGCTCCCGACTCAGAATTAACTCCCTTATGGCCCCTACGATGGCAATCGCTCTTAATCTATTAATCTTATACGTAATAATTGACGGTATTTGAACGTACGCTCCGTTCCATTGGTGTGTATCGTCCCTCCACTGACCGTCATCTTGAGCTCCAGCCCAGGCACCAACATGGCTGCAACGTTTCAAACTCACATTATTTATCGGACAGATAAATATAATACTTTGTTGAAATGATTGATTGAATAGCCGCGGTTCAGCAGATTAATTAAACCTTTCAATTTTCAAAATAATTGTTAAAAGTTTTCAGTTTTTAGTCCACACAACAACAATTGGAAATATTATTTTCATATTCCCCCCCCCCCACATTTTTCTGTCCATTTGGATAATTCGTCTAATGTTAGTTTTCAATGCGATCTGAGCTAATCGGGTGATCGTCAGTCAAGAACCATAAGAAGTGAGTAAGATTGGGCTGCAGCGAAACTTTGTTCGTTTTGTTTTGCACTTTAAAATTACGCTGTACAGATTTTGGGGCTGATGAATCTAATTCTGAAGAGAGAAGTGAAATAAACTGTCTTTTGTTCACGGAGAAGTGCATTCTCTCCGTAGAAATGACGTTATCATAAACTTATGCAGGCAGGCAGGTCGTATTTATTGTAGTAGGGGTCATTGTTCGATGGTCGTTACTTACTTGCCGGAGGAAGCTCTGGCGAGGGCTGAAAGATGAGCGGCCTTGGCAGCTGCTACTTCGGGGGTGTCCTGTGGAACGCCTGGGGCGCCGTGAGGTCCCCACGAAGCTGACACCAAGGCACTACCGGCCAGCACAATACACACCTGGAACAAAGATGATCAATGTAAATCATTTGGAACTCATTTAATTAATAATATTTGTTCAATTTTTACATTATCTATTCTTGAATTCTCATTTTAACAATCTGTACATACAGATAGTTAGCTCCCTAGGCTGTTAGGTTTGCAGAAGTAACTCCAGCAGCAACTAGATAGTAAGCTACCCGTTATTCCTAATACCCGTGCAAGACCAGTGACATGTAATAGGTATTTTGGATGTGACACAAAAACATGTATAGATGGATATCTAGATAGATCTCGAGAGATAGAGTGATAATGGTCGCTATCTTCTCTCGCCGTGGTACATATTGTATTGTACTTTACACACGTAAAACTGGATCTGCAGGTAATGCGTAACTAAAATTTAGTTCAATTATACAAAGAAGGACATGTGGTACCCATATTTCAACCTGTCCATATACCTTACAATACCTATGTGGGACACTAAAAATCAACAGATATGTCAGTCACTGGAGAATTATTTTTATTAAGAATACATATACTCTTAAGAGAGAAAACACGTTTTTTTCCTCTTGATTTTACTTTGGATTACTGTAGTTAGATTTTTCGTAGTAACAAATCTGCATATTTGGAGGCGTTGAATTTTCCATGATTTCGAAGTGTAATCAGTGACTTATTCTGTTGATTTAACCTGTAGAACCCCTCAGTTAATTTAGTACTAAACGATTTTTTCCGAGGGGGAAAAATTATAAATCCATTCTTAATCCTCCAACACGCCTAGGCACCATTTCAGGGAAATGTAATTGCGTTCAACTCTAATTGGGTTGGAAGCGGACTCTACAAAACCAAGTCAGAAGATTGGACATTCAGCTAATTTAATGGAGCTACGGTGTATTTGGTTGTTTGATCTTGGAACGTTTTCATACCCTATTTACTATAACCTGTTGAATATCTTAATTAAGTTGTTTGCTCTAAGTACATGAAGTAATTAATCAAAAGAGTACTAATTTACGCAACGACAAATGAATAATCAGAAAATTACCTAACATTTGACAATCTTCCAAGCAATTAGGTGGGGGAATGGAGATGTAATCCACGTTTTGTTTTGAGAATACATCACGATTACCGGTATATTTCTTCGCAACATAAATATATGATAATGAGCTTGTGTAATTAGAAATTTGAAAGGATTTTACATTCATGTTTTTGGCACCCCGCTTTATTGGGGATGGACGTAATTTGTTTCTCTGGCAGACAAGACGGTGGTTGACTTACGAAGTACGTGTGTGCCAAACAGTAGTGAGATGAAGACTAAAGACGGTTTCCTTTGACGTCATGAACGGATTTTCTCGTGGGAGGGCAGAGAGTTTAATTTCCACGGCGATCCTTCTAATGCTGAGAACCTTAGTTGGGCACGCATTTTGACTGACAACGCGGGTTTTAGAGGATATGAAAAAGGAGCCACTGAGAACTAAAATAAAAATTAAAGATGGTTCAACCCGGTTTCTTGGTAAACAACAAATAAAAGATATTGCGGAGGCTGTTATATTTTTTTAGTTTTTCCGTTTCATTTGTTTTCAGTTTTCATACTAAATGTCATGTGCATATTCAGTTCGTCTGTATAAATGATGTTCATCACACTTTCTTTGCCTGTTGTCACTGCACACTCAACCATAACATTGATGTGAAAAGTTGTTAACATTTACTGTTGAAAACGCTTAATTCTAACAGCTCAAGTCTTATATCTGAATCCTGAATGCTCAGAAGTTCCAATAGATTCATATCCATCAAGGGTTAGAAAAAATCGAAAAAATGTACTTGATCTTAAATGTATGAAATTTTACAGCACATGAATGTCATCTTTAGCGTCAGAAATACATTTTTATATTTATATTGCATTTTACTTACACGTATAGTGATAATGGAGAGAGGTGGAACGATTTTATGAACCCGGAAAAGATTCGCATAATTATTTATTGGAGGCCAGCGAAATGACCTTCGACTTAGAATGCTTGGAGTGACGATTCTCATACATATTAAATGCACTCATTCCTAGTTTAAGAGTCTTTGAAACGAGTTTAGTTATTTAGAACATCATTTGCCTAACTTCCGGCCTAGAAAATATTTTAAGAACATTGGCATATACAGGGTGGCCAAAATTTAATGAACCAGGCATTTATCTCCGTAATTTCCGAGCCTAAAAAACGAATTTCAAGTGATAACTTCACTAATTTTTAACAAGTAATTCAAATATCACTATTTTGAGCGTTGCACACGTGCGCAAATGCGCGATTTGCGCATCAACTTTGTTATTTCAAATGGGATCCCCCATTTTTATTGAAAATTCGGATTTTGCTCAAAATTTCATGAAAATTTGACCCCTCAACCAATTGTTTTGATTGCGCTTAAACCGGTTCAGCGAGCACGCAAAGTTGCGCAACCCCGACTTAGTCAAATACCTAGTTGATGATGGTGATCTGTAAAGTATGGCAAATGAATTTTCATTGTTTTTTAACGCTGATTCACTTGATGCTATCAGGTTTTTTATTTGACTGAAGTTTTGAGGAATAATCACCAAATCAATTTGTTTATTTCGCGTGAAAAATCATAATTTATTCCTACTTTCAACTCTCAGATTAAGATGATGTTTCCCTTGATCATTGAAAAAGGTTTCAATCTCCTATTTTTACATTTTTCAACCAGACCTTGAAAATTAATCCCATTAAAAATGTGAAAACAGGCGCCTAGAATAAAAAAACCGACGCGAAATAAACAAATTTTGGTCATTATTCCGTAAAATTAAGTCAAATCATAAGACGGATAGCATCGCGTGATTCAGCGTTAAAAAACAATGGAAATTCATATGCCACACTTTACAGATCACCGTCATCAACTGTTTGACAAATTGGGGGTTGCGCAACTTTGCGTGTTCGCTGAACCGGTTACGCGCAATCAAAAATTTTTTTTGAGGGGTCACATTTTCATGAAATTTTGAGCAAAATCCGAATCTGCAATAAAAAATGGGGGTTCCCATTTGAAATAACAAAGTTGTGATTTAAAATTCCTTGTTAAAAATTAGTGAAGTTATAATTAGAAATGTTTTTGTAGATCCAGAAATTTCGGAAATAAATGCCTGGTCCATTAAATTTTGGCCACCCTGTTTATCGAAAATACAGGGTGAACTGTTGAAATTCAGATTTTTTAGTGTATCACTTTGAGATTTCTACTCAAATTTCGGTTTCCATGCTATTAGATCGTAATACGTTTAGTTGATGATATTTTAGCACAACAGGCTGAAACAGGAACTTTACATCCAATTATACATAAACAGGATTGAATATTGATTCGGAAGACAAAATATTATTCCATTACTACAATTTGTACGTTTTATAGCCGGTATGGTAATAAAAGAGAATGCAAGAAGTCGACGTTATAACACACCAACGATATTTATACCAGCGCTTCTTTCAATGGAAGTGTTACTGTGCCGGCTTTACAGTATATTCTGATCAAGTGGAGTAATCTTATAAGTACACCCATTGGTATTTATGATTGTTGCCCTTGATTTATTGCAATCTTAAGTGTAAAATTACACTACAGCAAAATATTTTTCAGAGTACGTTAAATAAGGTTAGTTAATTGAGTTGAAAAATATGGAACAATTGAATCACGTACGATGACAAAATTGATTGATGAGTCAAAATTAATGTATGCACTTATATTGATGAGGTACCACGTGATGATATATTTTTTGAGTTTGCTGAAATTTAATAATCAAATTTATGTACGCATTTTGTTTGCTGAATTACTAACAGGTATGTTTGTCCGGCTCAACAAAAACATGAAATTTTTGTTGTAGTTTACTACAGTGTCTAAACCTAAATTCCTGCCGAACTCAGGAACTGAAGACCATAGTATCCAACTTTATCGGCATCTTGAATATGTTCGTACAGTTGTTCTAATTTGCAAATAAGCCTGTGAATATTGACTGAATTTTGCTCTTAGTATTATCGATGAGTTGCTAATTCTTCCGCGTATGAAGAGTGCAAATATAATTATTGAAAATTATACGTGTACAATTTTGAATAAATTCCGAAAATGTGAGTTTTCGTTCTTCGTTAGAAAAATTTTTTACTTACTACGAAAGACCTCATTGCTGTTGAGCTTCTATTCGTTTCTGAGCCGGTAGATGGAGACTATGATCTATATATAGGTACCAGAGTTGGTCGGTAGAGGCCAGAGAGATCCCCACTTCTCCTATGAAGGCGGTTTGCTCCGCGAAGGACTTGTACTTCCTACATTCCCGATGACCACTCGGTTCAAGTACGACAGTTAATCGAAGCGGGATCGTCCGCCAGCTGATCGGCGGGGCACAATTTTCTTGATTCATGAAAAAAAAAAAAAAAAAAAAAAAAAACCTGCCACGTTGGGTGTGGCACGTAGTTTTCTCGAATCATTAACATCAGTGCATAGATTATAGAAATATTTTAAATAATTTCAAAAGTTTCTTTATTCTAAAATACGTACAAATTATATTTGGCGTACTAAGGGAAAAACGCTGCAAATTCTTTCACTGGGGTTTATTATTCAATTGGCTTGCGTTCGTGATTTGAATTTCTACTAAGCTTTGGAGTGTGCGTGTTTCACAGGTGATAGAATTATTGAATTTCAGGAAGCACAAAAATATGATCGACTGATCAATCCAAATAGATATTTTGGTTGAGAACCGGTTCACTTGCTCTAAGCATATTTTCTGAAATTCAATAATCGCTCTATCACCTGTGAAACACGCACACTCCAAAGCTTAGTAGAAATTCAAACCATGAACGCAAGCCAATTGAATAATAAACCCCAGTGAAACGATTTGCAGCGTTTTTTTTAATGGTTATCAGAATGCTTCAACCCGTGTATCGGCTACAAAGCCTTTTTGGAGTTTACTCCGGTATCCACATTACTACATCACTACATCACTACGTTACTGCTATCAAAACAAAAACAATAATAAACCAAATTACCGCAAATGTTGGCACCATAAATTGGGCCATACATCGGGAATGGTTTGACCTACGGATTTCCGGAGGGGCTCATTCGATTCCTCGTGGAAAGTTCTTCAAAAAAAGTCTAAATTTAGGCCGCCTCGACTTTTTTTGAGGTTTTTAGGGATTTCACAAAACTTCGACAACCCTTAAAGGGCACTTTAAATTAAGTGTGAGAGCTGGCTCAAGAATTGGGGAGTCGCCGGACCACCATGGATTTTTCCTGAAAATTTCAGCTGTTTTGCTCAAGCCCTTTGGGAGAAATCGTGCGTACGGCGGATGGACGGAAAATTTGTTATTGCAGATTCGGACTCTACACCCTTTGAAACGTAAACCATGAAATTTTTTGGGGGGGGGTTAGAATTTTTTTTCAAGAGCGATTACAATGGTTTATTATTGAATAATAAACCAAAAGCAGTATAAATTGATGGGCAAAATAATAAACAAGAATGGGCGATGTCAACGTTGCAATCTCAGACGATTTTGTACACATTGATGTCGTTACCTTCACAGTCATATTAGTAAGACCTACTGAATAGTCATATATTATTAATTACAATGACAAACCATCAATAACGAAATAAATTATTACCTTTACATATCAAAATTAAAACAAGTTGGAAATCTTCGTTATTCTACATTCAGAACTATGCACTAACATAAAATTAAAATCAATCTATGGAAACTCACTGGTAAATCATTCTTCTATGAAGTTGTATTTCCTTATTGAAAGAACTTTTATTTCCTTGTTTAGAATTTTCAGTGTAATACCTTATCAAGTTTTTCCGCTTAGGGAAAAACGCTGGTTCATTAATATGCTGTATATTCGAAACTAGATGTACTATTAGCGTTCAAAATGTTTTTTTATGGTGTAGGGGCGCACTCCACTCCATTACTTTTCATCTGGTACAGTGTGCCGTTGCATGGAACGGACGTAGACACGAATTACGATGTCCACCATTCATTGAACTAGGTGCTTACCTCTCAACGCCAGTAAAATTACCGAGAGCCAGTAAAAGTATGTGGCAACCACTAAATGTAAGACAAATCCACAGTGTAACAAAAAAAGTTGTAGAGCATGCCTAACTGATTACTAACAAGTATCCTCAACAGTTCGATGGATGTTAACACAAATTTTCATTAATCGTACCAATGTCGGACAGAAAAAAACGTAAAAATTTGTTGTGGTAGTTCATACGATCTACATCCATAAATACGTAAGTGAACGTTTTGTGTAGGTATCGTTCGTTAGTACAGAAAAATTCCGTCCGTCGTAAAATCCATCAAGCATCATTTCTCATGAGCTATCATTCTGATATCGTTTAGATTCGAAGGGTCGTCGGGAAAAATGACGATCCAATTATGAATAAGTCATATTAGATTACTGCAGCGCATGTAAAAATTAAAAATCATTAACAAGAATGACATTTATGTTTTTAGAAATGAGTGGATCTTCAGGGTGATGGTACTTTTCCGTCGAATTCACAACTTGACAAAATAAATAAAATTTAGAATCCAGCGTGCTTCATTTTCTCATTCCTTATTGGCTGGAAAATGGAGGTTTGATGATCAACTACAAGTTTCATAACGATCGTATAGGTAATTAGTAGCTAAGTTCGGTTAGTTTGCATGCGCGAACCTCCAATACCTCGTAACAAACAGCATTTCTACGGTTTTCATCCGATTTCACTCTCATTTTCAGGGATTGCTTAAATTATAGGTGGTCCTCAATGAACACACCGACTCATTGGAAGCTTTTGCGCACACGCAACCCTAAAATCGGTCAAGCATAATTGCTTAATCGATAGACTTTGCTTAATCGGAAACTCTGAAAAATAGGTTCAGAATATTTAAAACGTGTCAATCAACTTTTTAAACTTTAGAAAGGTTTTTTGCGATTGGACCCCCCACCGTAGCGCCGAGTTTTTTTCTGTATTCATTACCTTCAATCGTTATCATTCGATTCCTTTACACCGTTGGTCACAAATCAGATAAGTGTGGGTGTGATTTATTTCAAGAGAGCTACAGGGCAACTATAGCCGAGACTCCCTTCCTCGCAGAATGTGGCCAGTGATTCCTGGTTTGTTTACATCCTCAGGAGGATGCTCCGAAGACGCTCCTCCAAGGCCGTTCCTTCGCTCATGCCGTAATCGCCTGGTGAACACCAAGGCACGCGACCCATTCACGCTTTGTTCCCAGTCAATTCACTCATTAAACGGCGCTTGAACTCTTGATGCGGTGATTACGGAATCAACATTAGCGAGTAGGAAAAACAAGTTGGAAAGGACTTTCCGTGTTAGAAGCAATTCTGGAAAGCTAATAAAAGACGAAGCCGCGCCGTCGAGTCGTTGTGAGGGCAAATTATTTTTTTGACGAATTTTGATACTTATCTCGGAACGCAGGCCATTTGTCGCATGGGTAATTGGAGTTGATTTGAAAATCGCACGATCAAACCGTAAGGAATGCAAAATTCCTCAACACCACTTTCCTACAGTCGGACAGAAGTTTTTATGCAGGGAGCAAGAAATTAGTACCCAAAAGGCTTATTATTTCTATCCTAAATTGGCCTTCTACTTAGATCACTGGTATGTTTAATTAGTTACACTAAGTGCTAATGTAGCTTGTATTCAACTTACCTTAAAAATAGAAAAGTTTGGAAAGAAATTATCCACAACAGTCCTTCGCTGATTAGTGCCCCTCCAGACCATGTAATTGATTAATCTAATTGATTGATGATTGACATGAAACTCGACGCTCTTTTGGTTTATTATTCAATAATAAACCATTGTAATCGCAGTTGAAAAAAACAAATTCTAACCAACCCTGATTCAATCATAAGTATAAATAATATGCGATAACAAATTTTCCGTCCGTCCGCCGTACGTCGTACGCACGAAGATTTCTCCCAAACGGCTGGAGCAAAATATCTGAAATTTTCAGGAAAGATCAATATTGGTCCGAAAACGCCCCAATTCTTTAGCCAACACTCTCACTTAATTTAAAGTGCCCTTTAAGGGTTGTCAAAGTTTTGTAAAATCCCTAAAAACCTCAAAAAAAGTCAAAACGGCCTAAATTAGGACTCTTTTTGAAGAACATTCCATGAGGAATCGAATGAGCCCTTCCCCAGGTCCGTAGCTCAAATTGTTCCCGATATACGGCCAAATTTATGGTGCCAACATTTTCGTTATTTTGGTTTATTATTGTTTATGTTTTCATCGCAGGAACCTAGTGATGTAGTGATGTAGTGTGGATACTGGAGTGAACACCTAAAAGGCTTTGTAGCCGATAAACGGGTTGAAGTATTCTGATACATATGAAACGCTGCAAATTCTTTCACTGGGGTTTATTATTCAATTGGCTTGCGTTCATGATTTGAATTTCTACTAAGCTTTGGAGTGTGCGTTTCTCGCAGGTGATAGAGTGATTATTGAATTTCAGGAGGCACACAAATATGATCTACTGAACAATCCAAATAGGTATTTTGGTGAGAACAGATTTACGTGCTCTATGCATACCTATCTCCTGAAATTCAATAATCGCTCTATCACCTGTGAAACACGCTCACTCCAAAGCTTCGTAGAAATTAAAATCATGAACGAAAGCCAATTGAATAATAAACCCCAGTGAAAGAATTTGCAGCCTTTTTAGTTCCAACATGGAAGTCGATGAACTTTTATCTCTTGGTGTACTACAATGGTTCATTACCGAATATAATTAACAAATATTTGAAACTTACCAATTACGAAATATTGTTTCTTGAAATATCCTACATCCCTTTCATTTATCGATAAATATTCGACATACCCTTCATTTCATGAGTAAAAATGTGGCTTATCGCAAATATTTATCATTTCAGCCACCCATATTACTTCACGGCTTTCTACTATACTATCACCTGACTCGGAATAAACAATATATTCGTGTAGTGCAGGAAGTGAGTTATTGGGAAATCACCGAACACATATCTACTTTTAAATACGTCTTCATTAAGTAGCCGCGAATCGACACTAAGTAATCGACATATCCTGTAAGGGGGTTATGCTTTCAATGATGATATATTGGCATAAAATAAGTGTTACCTATTTAATATATGACGAATTTTAACCGATATTTTGGAAGTAAAAAATTGCTAGAATAGGGTTGTGGTTGAACCGGTAAGGTTCAGTGTTTGTTCCCATTACAGCTACTACAGATCTAGATATCAATCCTAATAATATGAGTATTGATATCTAGATCTGTAGTAGCTGTAATGGGAACAAACACTGAACCTTACTGGTTCAGACATATTATGGAATCAATGTTTCGACAGTTTCAAAAGTACCTACATAACCTAAGTCTTTTCATATCATTGGTCTAATGGACCGAGCGATTGAAGGTCGGTAGTGCACTTGGCCTCAATTGTATTTTAAGCCGCGTTCGGGATAATGACAGTAACTACCGAGCAGCCATAACCGGGAAATTAAATTACTTACAATGACCTTTAAGAACTGAATAGGCCGAAATTTGCTCAATACTCACTCTCCGTGAGAAGCGTACTTATCAACAGCTTTGTCGAAACAATCACGTTGACGTACAATCACTTTGAAATATTCGCAATAATGGTAACAATTACTAACCAGCACTTCCAACGTCCAATTAAATACAGAAAAACACACCAAACACCTGCCGTAATGTACTGGCGTATTACATGATAGATCTATCAATGAATGCAGATGAATAACTCTTCATTTCACAACAATGAATTTAGTAGAGTTGCAAATCACATACTGAAAACATGTTTCAGCAAGATTTTAAATTGAGCTCAAAATCCCATTTCCTACACCCGACAATTTCGAAGTACTTTCATGTTTTCACTATCTGTTAGCATCATGTTTAGGAATTGCAATGTTACTTTAAACACCATTTACAACATCAATTCAATTCAGCCTGAGGAAGAACATTTTACACAATACCGAACGCGTGTTTTTGGGTGATGCCAGTGTTAACACAGCCCTGGTTTCATTCTTCGTTTCTCTCCCAGGAACATGAAAGATTCTCTTGCTTTCAACTATAAACGGTTTCGTTAGTAAATTCTATTTAAAAAACGTCTGCCAATTGGGTGTGGCACATAGCTTCCTCGTATCCATAACATGACTGTATAGATCAGTGAAAATTATTATTGGCTAAAAAACTTCGTTCAATTAGGCGAAGTAAATATTTAATTAGGATAAATTTATTGTTATGCAAGAGCATAACTTGAAAAAATAAAGGTAGGCAACTATAAAATATACCTAATAATAAAAATTGACATTGACGCTGAATGGATAGATGACTAAAGTGATAAATAATTATTATGACATTTCTAAAATGCTTGTGGCAAGGATTTCACGTTTGCGAATGCGCAGAGGCTACTATTGATCCGGGGGTCATGAAACTCATAGGGGACCATCAACACATCAAACCGAACAATCCCTGAAAATTTCATCGAAATTGGTCAAGAACTCCCGGAGTTATGCGCGTAACAAGGATTTCACGTTTGCGCATGCGCAGAGGCTACTATTGATTCGGGGGTCATGAAACCTATAGGGGACCATCTACACCCCAACCCGCACAATCCCCGAAAATTTCATCAAAATCGGACTATCGTGTAGTTTTGCCCGTAACAAGGATTTGCTGACAGACAGACAGACACACAGACAGACAGACACGGAACCAAAATTGTTCAGAAAGGTCTAAAACGCAAAGAAGCGAGTGGAATTTTTGATTTTGGAGACAAAAAAATTTTCACATTCCGAAAGTGAAAACAATGCTTCCGCTACCTTGATAGACTCGGAAGCAAAATGTATAGGGAAAAATCGATAGATTTCAAATACACTTGTGACGTTTTTTGATTACTGATGAATTTCTTCCCGCTCTAAATAGTTCTGTTTCTGCTGCTCAAGTTATTGAAACTGGGATTTCCAAAAAATGGCCCAAATGAAAGAAAAAGTGCTTTCTTTGTGGATAGTAAATATGCTACTGCAACTACTACAATGAACAATTTTTTAAACAATTTTTTTTAAACTGAATTTTTTCATTTTTATACTTGTTTACTTAGAACATAATTAACAACATACAAAATACTTTAAGATGTGAATCGTTTCCTACAATTCTTTGCCGCTATTAGGTTAATTCAGATAAACTCGATGAGATCCCGGTTTTCAGGGTAGTTAATGCTCTGTTGTAGGGATTTCCGTTATTCTTGTGTACTTATTGTCCATACTTATTATATTCCACCTATGCTTATTAGGTTTTATCTCAACTCACTAGATGTATAAGGGAAGGATTAGGAATCTGGGCCCTGGTGGACACCTATAACGAAACCAATAAAGTCTTGCATAAAGATTCCTGGTGCATAGGACACAACATCAGCACAACTGCAGGGAGGTGGAATGATGACATCACCTCACCCCATAGACCCAACTGCTCCGACAGCCCTGGGACGGCGATCAACTTCATAAATTAACCTTCTCCAGCGGTCTGATCAGAGTTTAGCTATGCGAAGGTCGAAATGCGGTTCGTCTCGATTCGACCCCCACAATGCTGAGTAGACAACCTCCGTCTTTCGTTTCGTCTAGTATTCCGCTCTCAGACGAAATGGTGGCTGCTTTTAGGACGTTCCTCTAAAGCAAGGCTTCATCAACAGAGGGACACGTATTGCTCCAGTCAGGAATCGGAACATAAGAAAAACTGAATACAAATCAGTTTCAGGCCATTTCGTGATGAGGGAACCCGTGAAAGCCAGTAGGAGGATAACGTAAAACTACAGTTAGTTAATCGCCCTGCGATTTTTTTTTTTTGTGGGGCTATCTCAAGTCCATTGTTTACGTGGATCGTCCGACGACCATAGGCCAACTCCAGGACAATATCCGACGAGCCATTGCTGAAATTCCTCTCGATATGCTCAGACGAGCGGACCTTCCGAAATCGAGTGTTTCAGTGCATTAAAAATGGGGGCAGGGGGTCATTTGAGGGATCCAATTTTTAAAACCATATGAAACAAATTTGGAAGATCTTGTTTACATAATAAAATTTGAATCGCATTGATATCTTAAATACCTTTTACTAAATTGACCGTTCAAATCAGCAAGTTTTGTTGACTCATCCTGTACAATGTGGTGGTCTCACGAAATACGAGGGAGGCATCTACGCAAGCGGCGTCTGCCTGCTTACGTGTGATCAAAGACTGGCTGGATGGAGTTGGCTTAAAGCTAAATTTTAACAAATCCAATTTTGTTGCTTTTTCCTTGCGTAATGCTACTGTCCCGTTCTTAGAAAGTGTCAAATGCCACGATGTGTCAACCTGTATTGCAAGTGATTGCAGCTGCCCATGTATAAAGCAGGTCCCACAAACAAAGTACTTGGGGGTGGTTGTGGACCAATGTCTGTCCTGGAAATTTCATATTGACAATGTGTGCAATAGACTTTACAAGATCAAAGCCCTGTGCCTGGAAATCCGAAATTGTATGTCTATGGTCACCCTTAGAATGTTTTATCACGCTCTTGTGCAATCTGTAATTTCCTACTGCATTCTTGCGTGGGGATCGGCCTACAAAACCTACCTAGAGCCTTTACACAATACTCAGAAGAAAATTATTAAAATTTTTCTCCGTAAGAAAGTGAGATTTCCCACCGCTGAAACCTTCAAGGCGTTTAAGTTTATGGATATCCCACGCATTTACAAAAAGATCGTACTGATACATATATTCAAACACTTATCCAAGTTTGAGAAACGTGATGGGCAAACGAGGTCAGCTGGGAACCTTATATTGAAGTTGCCTTTTAGATCCACTACCAAGAGTCACAATTTCTTCTGGTATATAGGTATTAAAATGTTCAATAGCTTACTAAATGATTTAAAGAAACTTAATAACTTATCATCTTTCAAACGTGGCATTAAAGAACACATCTGCCGGGAAATTTTCAAGTGAAATACATACAATTTCTTGATGTAATTAATATTTAATACAATATTTGCTGTTTCGAAAATACACTAGATTAGTCAAAGTAGTAGTAACTATATCGACTACTAGTAATAACTAATAGCGACTTCACCCCTCAGCACAAGTTTTTTACTTATTCAGGGGTGAACGCATTTAGGAATGCTCTATTGTACTTTTTTGTATTTTGGATTTTGTACTCTTTTGTACTTTTTTGTATTTTTTTCTTAAATAAATGCATCATTAGAAAAAAAAAATTCGATTGGCAGACGCGAACTCTCGGTTAAGATAGGATTCGCCTCAACTCTCGTTTTCATAAATATTCAACCCAATTGATTCTATTAGTTCGAGGAAGTAATTAAAAACACTAAACACCTCGAACAGTCACTGTGGGATCCAACTGCAAGGTTCACGACAAAAGCTTGAACTTATGAATCGTGATCCGGGAAGCTGAAACAGCTGTTAGGAAGTTTATGAGTTCCAAGGATTTCTCATCCAGGGTACTTTTGTAATGACTTACATTGACTGTCTCTAATTCAAACTTTTCCCATTTTAGTGTAGGAGAATGTTCTCGTTATTTTGCTGTTCAACTGCAGGTTGGTAAATTACATTGATTTTATTGATTGAACAGAGATTATATCTGATTTTCTACAACATGCTGTAATTAGCTGAAACCACCAGCTTGAACTGTGTCATTCTGTGTATCTGATTCGCTCAGTTACTTTAAACACCAGTTCGGCAAAATTTTTTCCGCAACATTGTTCGACCCCCTTTCACCGGCATTGGCGAAAAACAGATAAAGGTAATTCAACAAAACTAAGAAAAATGAAAGAAATGGAAAAATGAAAATGCAAAGCTATGTTAGAAATTACGATATTATTGGGGGAATGTATCTAGGAATCAAACATGTTCTAGGGTTCAAACATTTACTAGCTTTATCGCTTTCAATTATTTCAGATTTTTCAGGACATTCAGCATTCTGTTCTATATAACCACTCTTTTCTGGAAAGTACATTCAGTTACTGTTCTGTTACTGATGATGAACTTTACGCTGTCACTCTTTCAATTTTTATTTAAATAGACAACGTTTTCTTCTACAACTCTAGGTTTTTCTTGACATGGGTTTCCACAATTTCATCGCGAATGATTCAGTGCGTATACCATCTGTTGGGACTCGTGTCTCCTGTAAAATATTGTGGAAACGTTGTGTGTCCTCAATGTAAGATGGATGGCTGTGGGCGATTGATCGCACCTACGAATCTCTATAAGTTATCCTGTCGGTCAATACATTATTAGGGATATTTGTTGACCGTTACTCTATAATTTTCGGAGAATGTTGAGGGTCGGTCAATGAAGACTCTTATTATTATCGTATAGAATGTGATATGGAGTTATTATACCAAGACGATTATTACATTATTTTATGGAATTTACTTACAGTGAACACAGAAGGTCGTTCTAAGCTGCTATTGCAATGTTGATTATGAACAGTATGGTAAAAACGCTGCAATCTATTACACAAATGATTATTATTTCTGTTTTAGAACTATATATATACTATAATAATTCATGCAAATTAGACATAGTCGCCAGTACATTATTTAAACTCGGTGCTTCGCTCCTTCTATCTTGTTTTGTCCATTAAAGATGCCATAATAGTGATTCCATCATAATTCAGCACGTTAGGTGATTAGAAACGGAATTAGCCACAAATAGTTTCAGCTGCTCACTGAGATGCCTTGTAATTGACTTGTAGATCTTATAAGACTGTTGTTGGATGACTTCGTCCAAATATAACTCCGTAAACACCAACTCTTACGAATAACTTCGAGCACGTTACTAGCCAATTTTCGCTGTATCTAGCGAGGAAAGTCTCATGCTCATGCATGCTTAGCCCAATCTGGTAGAGTTTCTGATTGTATATTATCATTCATTTTTCCCAATTCAAAAGTTTCAAAGAAAAGCTATGGGTGGAGTGAAGCGGAGTGCTGATGGTTTTTTCAGATTAAATTTTTGGATTCTACGCATCGTGAAAAAATCCACATTTTCCGTCAAAATTCAAATTTTGAGGGGGCTGACGTTTTTTCCTTGGTCGATTACAAAGTTTCATTATTGAAAATAATAAACCTACACAACACAATGTGTTGTATTATAACATGTAGATAAATCCATATCATTCTATATGATAATACTATTTGGTTTTTATCTATAGATAGACCCTGATGATCAGAAAATACATTACCGAAACGTTGGCGTAATGAGAATAGTTTTGATTGACCAACCTTCAACGTTTTCCGAATAGAAAGTATGCATCTTTTATTAGCATCCATCCTCTAATACAACAGTTGTTAATATTCATTAAGTAGTAACGGGAGTATTGATGATACAGTTAAGAGACCCACAGTCCTATGAAACATTACACCGGTCCTATGAAACAACTCAAATAAGGCATAATAGAATTTTTGGAAGATATTGAAGAAAAGAGAGGCCAGGTTCCAATGACACACAACCCTTGTGCCGCACTTACAAAATGAGCAGACTTCTGTGCCCTTGAACACATCCGTAACCTCATCCAGGTCATCTTCCCCCTGGCTAACCAAATCGCAACTTGAGATTGTTTGACAAAAAGGGTACTCGTATCGGCTATCATAGATTCATTTCTGTACCTATTGTCCATATTCATCCATCCCACGTCACTTACACTCAACTTTTCGTTAATACTTTCCAAGAGGCACGTGTCCTCGAATTCACGATTCTCGTTACTGTAGATCACTTTATAATTAAATACCCTCCCCGAAACGTATGATTCAGTTTCTCTAGAAGCAACAAGGTCTACACTTCCCTTCCACTAACTTTGGAGTCATCTGTGTTTATGTATGTTAATTATGAATGAGTTCAAGTGTGGAACCTATGCAACGGAACAAAGCCACATTCTGTCACTCAGACTAAGAGAACTGTTATGGTGATTTGCATGGCTCCATCATAAGCGTGTCTGTTCATGAAAAAACTAGAATCCTCTCTGCCAAGCCTATGAAAACAACTCTTTGTATCAGCCCTTGCATACAGCAGGCATAACGTCCCATGCTGCCAAGAATGCGAACTATATATTAGGTAATTTTCCTAAATTTTCCTATTTTGAACTTATTTCGGAATCAAAAATTCCAATCGCATTTTGCGTTTTAGACCTTTCTGAACAATTTTGGTTCCGTGTCTGTCTGTGTGTCTGTCTGTCTGTCAGCAAATCCTTGTTACGGGCAAAACTACACGAAGTTTTAGTCCGATTTTGATGAAATTTTCAGGGATTGTGCGGGTTGGGGTGTAGATGGTCCCCTATAGGTTTCATGACCCCCGGATCAATAGTAGCCTCTGCGCATGCGCAAACGTGAAATCCTTGTTACGCGCATAACTCCGGGAGTTCTTGACCGATTTCGATGAATTTTCGAGATTGTTCGGTTTGATGTGTAGATGATCCCTTGTAAGTTTCATGACCCCCGGATCAATAGTAGATTCTGCGCATCCGCAAACGAGAAATCCTTGTTACACACATAACTCCGGGAGTTCATGACCGATTTCGATGAAATTTTCGGGGATTGTTCGGTTTGATGTGTAGATGAGTCCCCTATGAGTTCCATGACCCCCGGATCAATAGTAGCATCTGCGCATCCGCAAACGTGAAATCCTTGTTACACGCATAACTCCGGGAGTTCATGACTGATTTCAATGAAATTTTCAGGGATTGTTCGGACTTACGTAAAGATGGTCCTCGTGAGTAATAAATAGAAAATAAAGTTTTAGCCTCGAGCTTCAATCGAACCATATTGAACCTTCATTTTCTCAAGTTATGCTCCTGCATAACAATAAATTTACCCTAATTCAATATATACTTCGTCTAATTGAACGAAGTTCTTTAGTCAATAATAATTTTCAATGATCTATACCGTCACGTTATGGATACGAGGAAGCTATGTGCCACACCCACTTGGCATTTTTTGCTTCTTTAAAAACCCTAAATCATCTGATGTTAGAATAGTTCTGTCTTGTTTTATTTTATCAGACGAATAAATCATTGATGGGACTAACCAGAACGACAGTAGTTCTTTCGATTTCAAGAAATAGTAAGCACAAAACCAATATGAAGAAATAGCAAAAACTGGTAGAATAACAAATCATCACGGCATGGAGCTTGAAGAATTCAAAGCGGCTCAAGAAAAATACATAATTTAGTAAGGAATGCAAGGGACGAGAGAGAGAAAGGAAAACTTACTGAGAACAGAGGAATCAAGATAAAAATAAGACTCGAATATTCGAAAAATAGAGCCGACGCTACTTTGATGAAAAAGTCAAGGCCTGTCGATGAAACATACTCGTTGATGATGAGTACGATACTTAACTTGATTTATTGGACATAGAAACGGATCTTAAAGCAAACAAACAAGTTGGACGAAAAACAGAGTTGATGACGACGAAGGAACCGAGTGTAGAAATGAGCAGAACTCCAGGAGAGGAATCAAGCTTGGTGGCTTTGACAGAAAGAGCGAAGTTTACTACCTTTTCAGGGAAACTGAATGACATTAAACAGTCAACATCGGAAATATAAGTTGCTATGGCCTTTTTTTGGGCCCTATTCAGTGCCCTACCAAAGGGGTTGGATGATGGGGATTCAGGTGACTGGGGGGGGATGCTTGCTTCAACTTAGCACAAAAAAGTATCGGGATACATATACGAATAATTTGTGGTGACGAGACTAACTTGTTGTATTAAGTGGGCCGTAATAGGATAATAGGGCCACTTTTAGTAAGTACCTGCATATGACAGCAAAGCTTTCTTCAGGGAAATAGAGAAAAAAGATTTAGACCGTATACAGTAGAAGTAGCGGTATATAGTAACATCGTAGCAATATTAACTTTCGTGTTCGATGGCGTCGAAAAAATCCAAAGAAACCAGCTTATCTACCAGTTTTGTCGCTTAATAGATTATTTCAAAACCAAAACACTGCAAATTCTTTCACTGTTTATTATTCACCTGTTTCACGGTTTATTATTCAATTGGCTTGCGTTCATGATTTGAATTTCTACTAAGATTCGGAGTGTCCCTGTTTCACAGGTGAAAGAGCGATTATTGAATTTCAGGAGATATGCATAGAGCACGTGAATCTGTTCTCAACCAAAACACCTATTTGCATTGATCAGTTGATCATATTTGTGTGCCTCCTGAAATTCAATAATCGCTCTATCACCTGTGAAGCACGCACACTCCAAAGCTTAGTAGAAATTCAAATCATGAACGCAAGCCAATTGAATGATAAACCCCAGTGAAAGAATTTGCAGCGTTTTTTATGGTTATCAGAATACTTAAATCCGTGTATCGGCTGTAAACCCTTTTAGGAGTTCACTCCAGTATCCACGTTCACTACATCCCTAGGTTACTGCAACCATAACAAATAATAATAAACCAAAATAACGAAAATGTTGTCACTATAAATCGGGTCATACATCGGGAATGGTTTGAGCTACGGACCTGAGGAGAGGCTCATTCGATTCCTCATGGAAAGTTCTTTAAAAAAGTCCAAATTTAGGCCACCTTGACTTTTTTTTTGGTTTTTAGGGATTTTACAAAATTTTGACAACCCTTAAAGGGCACTTTAAATTAAGTGAGAGTGCTTACTAAAGAATTGGGGCGTTGACGGACCAAGATTGATTTTTCCTGAAAATTTCAGATTTTTTTTTCTGTGTGGGAGAAATTGTGCGTACGGTGTACGGCAGACGGACGGAAAGATGTTTATTGCAGTTTTGGATTCCACACCCTTTGAAACGTAAACCATGAAATTTTCAGGGGGGTTAAATTTTGTTTTTCAAAAGCGATTACAATGGTTTATTATTGAATAATAAACCAAAAGTGATACAAGGTAGTTACCCGAAAGTCATACAACCAAAAATTCATGTCTTATTAGGTTACTGTATGGACAAATGAGTGGCAGCCCTTAAAATGTTTACTTAACTTATTTGTTAAATAACAGGAAAAAAGCTGAAATAAGTGTGGGATCAGTAAGGAAAGTAAAATATGAGCCTACCTTGTCACATAGCTGCAAATTCTTTGAGCTGCTTCAACAAAACAGATTCGGAATTGATTAGCAAGAACCAGTTGAATAGGGTGCTGGCTGGTGTTCTAGGGAAATCGATACATAAATTCAAACTAACCACCAGCCCTTTTGTAGTTAGTTGGGTAGTTGCATAACTTTTCTCATGGTAGTAGGTAATTGCGAAATTCGAAATGCCTTTTTTACTGAATGTCACTCAGTATATTGGGAAACAGATCATTTTATTACAAAAAGATGGCTCTAATACTCAAATTACTCTCAAGACAAAACCAACGATACATGTAAAAAAACTACATATTTGACATGTTGTCACTTGAGAGGTATTTGCATTACTCGATCCAATTATTGAATTCTCGATCACCTGAAGCTCAAAATGTGTGCCCATGGACCAACAATCACTCGTAAAAACATTCGTATAAGTGGGAGTCCAGCCGTTTCATAACTGATCTGGACAATACACCGAAAGTTTCGCAATTATGCCCCATGTCGTCTGGCAATGCGGGGTTTCCAGTTTTTTTCTATGTATTAGCAAGTCAATTCAATTCAACGGAAATAAAAAAAAATTGGAGTACGCAAACTCTGGGCTCACTGGAGCAGTACCGACTTCATCAGGGCGGCGTCCGGAAATTAGCTTGGATGACTTTCGGCGACGAGGTGGGAAGTTTTCAATAGAAGTGTATATATATGGGCCAAGAACTGTTCTGCGATCAGTATTCCTCCGGTATTGTCCTTTCGGTTGGAAAGTGAGTCTCGAACAATATGGGATACTTGGTAAGTGAATGATCTACCGTGGGGTATTCGTTTTTTGGTTCAACTTTAAGATACTATCTCAAAATAACTGGATTCTGATTGGCATGAACTTAGGAAAATAACATTACGCATATTTTATATGGAGAATTGTTCAAATGTGCAATCGTTGGACTTAATTTTTGATAGATTCAAAGAGCTTTGTCATGGAGAGGCGCCTATTAGAACTGATCTGAAAGGGCGTGGGACAACCCAAACACGAGAAAAACATATCCGTATACAAATCCGTTTCCGATCATTTCGAGGCCGAGTCCGTGAAAAAAGATAAATATCCCTATGTGTGTGTGAGCATATGTGTGTGACAAATTTGTGGGTGACGCTGTCCAGCCTGCGATTCTTAACTCATTTTCTTGTGGTCCGATCTCAATTTTACTCTAGTTGTGCAACAAACTTTAGAAATTGCATATGATAATCATATGATATATACATATAGTGTCCAGTAAAATTATGGGACAAACTCGGGAAATCGATTCTACGTTTAATTTGCAATCGAAAGTGTTTCGTAGCATTTTTCGTTTAGAGGCTTCGTTTTCCCGCAATTTAACTTCCAAGATTTTTTTTTACTTTTCAGACCTTGTCTCATGAAAACAGCCGTAGCTCCCTCAATTTTGACCTAAACGAAAAAATAAGGTGACCATTGAAAAGAACATAAAATTTCCTATTACCCTGATATAAAATTGCCGAATGGCCGAAGTTCAACTATGAAAATTTCTTTAAAATCATCGTTTTTCTTTCGTTTTTTCCGCTATCTGTAGGAAGGTTTTTCGTTGGACACTTCTCGGTAAAAACTTACTTGAACACTCAGCTTTCCAACGGTATACTCGTTTTTATGTTTGGACGTCTTTTTCCAGGAGAAAAATGAGTTTGAATGAAAGAAAGAGTGTTTTTCTCTCAAAGCAAAATCGAGTTTTTCATGATTTTAGAACTTGGCGGTGAACTTGACGCTGAATCGAATGGTGATACTCCCAATCCTCTCAGGCAATCCCAAAAGAACGTATCGGGTCTCGGGTTTCAACAGGCATTTTGCGTTATCATTTTTTATTAACTATAGTAGGTTTTCAAAATGTCCCCCTCCTTGCCTTGTACAAAGGCGGCATCTTTTGAGCACGCTCCTCGAGACGTTTCGTAGTTGGTGAGCATTTTGCATTACCCCGGCGCATTCGTGCACTCTGGAAAAACGGAAAGTATTAGTTTGATTACTCGCTTAGGTAGCAGCAGAGTAAGATTGAGTACCCACAGAAATTTTCCCGGGCAGTGGATCGGTCGTTACGTACCGGTCCCCTGGCCAGCCCCTGGCTAAAAACATTGAATTTTATATCAGGGTAATAGGAAATTTTATGCTCTTCTCAATGGTTACCCTATTTTCTCGTTTAGACCGAAATTAAGGGAGCTGCGGCTGTTTTAGTGAGACAAGGTCTAAAAGTAAAAAAAATCTTAGAAGTTAAATTGCGGGAAAACGAAGCCACTAAACCAAAAGTGCTATGAAACAATTTCGATTGCAAATTAAACGTAGAATCGATTCCTCGAGTTTGTCCCATAATTTTACTAGACACCCTGTATACAAGGTCTTACATTTCGTGACAGTCATAGGCTAGGAGAAGATTCTACGAAAAGTTTCTGACCCAAAATGCCTCATAGCAATTTTTTTGTAAACCCTTGGAAACGCGGTTTTTTTTTCAATTCTAAGATTTTTCTCGTTTTACCTTACAACGACCTTACAACGTTAAAACTGCAATATCTCCAACATTTTGCGTGCGATTTCATATCTGAACCCACTATCGGAAAGAGCGTTACATTTTCTATCGCCTCAGTCAAACGGGGAAAAAATCAGAAAAGGACACGTTGTCAAATCCTGGAGATCTTTTCTTCAAACGCTAATGAGTCCGTGTAATAAGGCATGTGAATTTCAGCCTGTAGTGCTAAAAGATGCGCCAAAATCTGGGTTTTCCAGCGATATAACCAGATTCGAAATTCCGTGTAGTTTTCTGGGAGAAAATTGCTTTTCAAAAAAAAAGGTGGTTTTTTACTGGATACTCCAGTTTTTCATCATGCGTTGATTCGTTGAATTGTAATAAGTCGTACATTTTTACTGTAAATACTGTTCAAAATGCCGATCAATCAATCTATGACCCCCTTCTGTCAATGAGCGACGCAGATTTGTACACGAGGGAGTCTGAGTCCGCCGGGCTGTTCCAAAAAAACCTCTGTACTTACCATTGCTTTATTTCTAAATTCAGATCAACCGAAACCCGCATTGTGAGTAACAGGCAGATACACGACAAAGCATTCACGTACTTAGGTGCCTGAGGTAATACGCTTTTGAGTGAATCACCGTTGAAATTCGTTCACAGCTTCACGGGCATTTACATTTGTGTAGCCATACACAAGCATCATGTCAGCGTATACCACTTTGGTGAATGTCACAGGCATTGTACTGATGCGAATAACGAAAAGCATCTAATTATCTCAGAGGTTTTTTTGGAACAGCCGGCGGACTGTGACCCCTTCGTGTACAAATCTGCGTCTTTCATTGATAGAAGGGGGTCATAGATCGAATGGTGGACATTTTGAACAGTACAGTGAAAATGTACAATTTATTACAATGCTTCATTAATGATTTAATACTTTTTACCATACGAATCGACGCATGATGAAACCCGGAGTATCCAGTCAAAAACCACGTTTTTCTTACTTGAAAAGCAATTTTCTCCCAGAAAACTACACGGAATTTTAAATCTGGTTATATCGCTGGAAAACCCAGATTTTGGCGCATCTTTTAGCACTACAGGCTTATTGCAAAGGATTTATTCCTCTCCTCTTTGACTGAGGCAATAGAAAATGTAACGCTCTTTCCGATAGTGGGTTCAGATTTGAAATCGCACGCAAAATGTGGGAGATATTGCAGTTTTAACGTTGTAAGGTCGAAAAAACGAGAAAAATCTTAGAATTGAAAAAAAAACCGCATTTCCAAGGGTTTACAAAAAAATTGCTATGAGGCATTTTCGGTCAGAAATTTTTCGTAGAATCTTCTCCTGGCCTGTGACCGTCACCCGTAACACTACAACAATCTTATAATTATTCAACAGTTCCATTGTATCAGTAATCAAACAAGAACGAAAT
Source organism: Creontiades dilutus (assembly GCA_031894815.1). NCBI lineage: Eukaryota > Metazoa > Arthropoda > Insecta > Hemiptera > Miridae > Creontiades > Creontiades dilutus. The sequence continues at coordinate 359,309 of JAVIWC010000736.1, read as the reverse complement.
ATGTTTCGAAACTCCCCTTAGCATTTGTACTACATCTCACAATAGATTCTAAAGATCGAAATATGTACACAAATAAACATTTAAAAAAGTTGAACCATCGACCATGCGGGGGTGGGGGGTAACATGGAAATGAGTTAGTTAAACTCGAAAATTTCAAATGGATAAAGGATCCACACGACAGATGCTGTCTTCATTATTTCAAGGAATCATTAATAATCGTTTACTCTTCACTTGATTCAACTTGACTAAATTAGTTGTACTGGATTATGTAGATGAATTCCAAGGAAAATCGCAGTACATTATTACCCAAAGGTTTATTATTTTTGTATAGAAAACCCGTGAACCTTAAATCAATTTTGGTTTATCAGACAGTTGTCGTAGGCGCGGTAGATTATTTAAAATCGACACTTCATAACTTGCAACTGTATTCTAGATGCATCGAAAAGAGTTCTATTTATACTTCACCTCCTCAGATCGATTGAGAAACAAATTAGCCTGAAGGGCCCTTCAGCTGACTAGTGTGTTTCTACCCCTTTTAATTGACTTCTGTACCCAAGATGTACGGGTGAACGTAAAACGGTCCAAACGGGCTCATTTGACTAATTGAAGTGATGTTGATCAATAGCAAACTTAAAAACTCTAGTTTTATATCTGGAGTTGTCGATATAGTAGGGGTTGACACAAAGTAGTGGTGAGAACTTAGTCATTACTAGACCCCATTTGTGATTTTGAACCCGAGTTTCAACTTTGGTGCAGTATTAACAAATCCACAGGTTCCTTGGGTAACCCTACACAAATTTCCTCATTAAAATCTCCTTTTCTGAACTACTGTTACAAGGTGTTTCAAATTTTGATCGAACCCGTTAGACGAAAATTCATGTGTAAAGACCAATGTGGAATTGGAACTCACTGAGTCTGATGAAGACCCCTCTCCCCTACAAATGTTTATTTGTATCCTGTGAGAGCCAAGTACATAGTTTGAGTTCACATCTAGACTGAAAAATCAACGAACAGCTTATTACCGATCAATGTGTGCTCCCTCGACTCAAAGTTCTTAAATACTTTCATCCGTCGATAGTAATGTTCGATTTTCTGTAGATTTCCGTCCTGAATTCGATTTTACTGTTGTCGAGGAAGGAACTACAATTTGGATGGAGTAAATCAATTTTTCCCCCGACGTACTGTGAATATTAGCCTGTGAATAATGGAAACGTCAAATCATAACAAGAATCTCTTGGTCTATTTTTAATGATTATGTGCCTCTCACTGACAACAGGGATGAATGATCTCCCAAGGATACAAATGCACAGGCAGCAATTAGCAGGAGACACAAAATGTTTGCCCTACGATTAATATTTTTGCTTTTGTGTCAACAGATGGCTAGGTAGCGGAACCTTTGTTTTCACTTTCAGGAGATGAACATTTATTCTCCAAAACTAAATTTTCAATATGCGTTTTGAGTTTTAGACCATTCTGAACAAGTTTTGTTACGTGTCTGTCTGTCCAATTGTGATTAAACCCTTAGGGAATGTGCGGATCAGGCTCATGACATGGCATCGTGGTTAGGTGCAGGGTCTTCTATGAATTTTTATGCGGTGTAATCAAAACACCTGTCTGGCCTAAGCAAACGTAAAGTCCGTCAAGTATCATTAAATGAAATGAAGGGAATTTTCCTCACGCTCTGTTGGTCCAGTCGCGATCAAAATTGTCCCTCCCCGTCGCGGAAGAACGGTCTAATAATTTCACATCAATTTCAAAGCGCTTAAATCATCATTTTATTGACCTATATATCCAGCGCGACACTGAACTACATGTTGCATAACTTTTGATGCCCACATTTTGAGCAGAATGGAACCTGTACCTTTTGACGAAGTCATGAGTTCAGTCATCTCTACGCCTTGCGTAAGCAGTATTCTAGGTCCCCCAAGGGATCTTCATTCCAAATTTCAGCAATGAAGGTATATTGAGAATGAAATTAACCTGATGATTCCCATAACCACACAATCTGTGATGGTCGAGCGTATGGATGATTTGCCATAAATATTTTATGATAGAGGATAATAATGCTAGCGATGATCGGTCCTTACTTGATCTTGGTAATTTTACATAATTATAATAAATCCCATGTTTCCAATCTTGCTTCCCTAAGGTTGTGCTAGAAAAAAAAGAATGTTCGATATATTCAGAGTGAAGACATAAAAACGGATTTTAGCCAAAAATTTCGCATACCTATCAAGGAAAAATCCGTTCACACCCGAATCTACGCTAACCTTTTTGAAGTTTATGTAATTACTCATGGTTGGGCTAATGAATTGTAAGTTTGGAGGTCTTAATCGATTTCAATAATTTTCTTCGGATAGGTGTCTACATCCACGATATTTAGTTCACTTTAGTTACTAAGCCTTGTTTAATAACCATCTACTGACCTGATCTGGGCAAAAGAGCTATTCAGAACATTACTAGGAAGCGTTTTCTCAGCGAACTTCTGCTGAATTGTTGACATTTGATTGAAAATCTGGAAAATCTAATAATTAAAAATATACCAATAATTTCAATTTGTATAACGACTTAATTACGAACATTATGAAACTTGAAACTGTTGTTTTATTGATTGTTTCAGGTTGCGATCATATGTCTCATGGGTATCGCTAGTTCCCTAGCGTGGAACGTTCCCCAGCAGGTACAAGACACTCCAGAAGTAGCGGCGGCGAAGGCTGCGCATTTAGCAGCACTTACTAAAGCGAAAGAAAAAGCTCGTGAAAAAGCGAGATTTGCTTCAGATGGTAGTTGGATAGGAGAGAAAAACACTTTAAAGGACGATGGTAAAGGAGCTTGGCAGAACGGATGGACTAATAACCGAGGTAAGGGTAAGATTGCGGATGTTTCAGTTAATGAAAGTGAGGACGACGGTTCGTGGAAAGGCGACGACTCCTGGAAAAATTATGACGACGGCTCTTGGGAGGAAGATACGGTGTCCACGGAGCAACCAAAAGCGACCAATCAGAGATGGGATCATAGTCAGGATCTGAGATGGACGGGACCAGTAGCACTACCGCCAGGTTATGACGAAACGGGAGCCCCTCTCCCAGTGGAAGACACTCCAGAGGTCGCCGCAGCAAAAGCCAATCATCTGTTATTGTACGCCAAAGCTGTCTCCAGGAGCCAATCAACGCCCACTGTTACACAAAAATACAACGATGCCACCTTGAAAGGTTCCACAAAATTGAACGTGCGACCAGCTCAACCCCGCTTGGTTCCAGCTCCGCCGGTCCCCGCTCCAGTATGGGAAAATAACGATGCGGTTGTAGATACACCCGAAGTTGCTGCAGCCAAAGCTGCACATTACGCTGCCCATGCGAAACGTCATTTATGATGAAACTCACCTCCTTCCATTATCTAGTCTGCTTAGAACCAGTTGTTGTGAAATAAAAAAAAAAAACATACAAAATTAAATAAATAAAAATGAAATACAGACTCATTTATTACCCACTATGATACTTTATACAGGTTATGGCAAAGGATTTATTCCTCTCCTCTTCGACTGAGGCACAAATATTCCTATTAATAAATTGAATTTTACCTATCAATCAATCTGCTCTGGACATTGCACAATAGACTTTCAAATGTTGAATTCAGGTACAGATATAATAAGTTTCATTTATTTTAGTTTTGACTTCATATGAAGTCATGCTGCATAGTTAGGAGCATGGTGGCTCATTCGATCGGCCCGCTACATCTGGGTGATTTTGACCCAAATGCTACCCCCTTATACTTCTATGGTAATAATTAAGTCATTTGTGCAAATAAATGAAAAACGAAAATTTTTAATGAAATTAGCAGAAAACGCTTATAGAAGACGAAAAAAAGACAGCTAATGCAAAATTTAATCTCACAAAAATCGTCGGTCTGGTGAATTTTCCGACCGGATTTGAACGGTCCTGAATGGGTTAAGAGATTTAATTCTCAAATTCACAAAGAACTAGTGTAGATCAACTGTTCATCAAGAAAATTGGCTGTATGACTGGAACGTTCTGATGACGAGCTGCAGGGTGATCCCTGGGTATTTTTTGATTCCAGCAGGTTCCTACGATACGGTTGTCGCCTGGTACGACTGTTAACACAAGGAAAACTCGCACTAAAGTGGGTGGAAATGTCACCTGATCTCCTCTAACGGTTGGCAATGAGAGAGAGAGAGAGAGATCAAGCCTGAAATGGCCACTGACGATCAAGCGAGGGACACGCCCGTCACACACTAACCTTGACGTATCTACAACAGGTGTAGTGGTCAGCCTGGCTCCGCTATTTCCCCGAGCTGTTATTTCAAACTACTTTACCGGTATGATTGAATTACCATATGTAAGATGAATTGAGCCACTAGTATCTACTACAATCGCAACCTGGTGGGTTCGATGTGAACTATCGGAATAAATTGAACTATCTACAACTGACAATGAACATATGAAACCACGTATGGCTTCGACACCCTATGTCACAATTTTGAAGTAATAACAAGTATATACACTGTATATTATACAGTGGTAACGTGTTCAGTTCGTTTAAGAAACGATACTAGAGGGACCTTTTAAGCTCTTCAGTACGTTTGGAAGGTGTATACAATATTGTGAAATTCGTTCATACATGAAAACAGTCTTCCCATATTGTTGAACCTTTGTAATCGAGCGAAAAAGCCCCCCCCCCCCCCCCCCACTCACATAATGATACTGAATTTATAGTTACACTATAGCTACATGTGTGGTTACATAGCATAATATATCGTCCCTTTTATGCGAAAACCATGAATGTGCAATTTAGAGGTTTCAAGAAAAATTGAAATAACAGATTTTGAATTTAGTTTGAAATACTACAAAGCTTAGTTTATGTTAAGATGTAATTTTCTTCCATCTTGTTATCTTAGATGTTCTAACAATCAAAGGAAAAATACTTATTCATCAAAGGGATCCCCCCCTCCTCCACTTTATACCACATTCATGGTTTTGGCATACCAAAGTTTAGACCAATATTTCACTTTCATGGTTTTTGCACGTCGAAGTTTGGTGAGTTACGACCGAAATCCCCTCACGTTTCCTTCATTAACCATCCGTTTGCCACATTTTTATTTTCTGGTACCCCTAATTAGTTTTTGCAAAAATAAAAATAAGTGAATAAACTTATAAATAAATAAATTAAGTTGTTCTGGGTTTTTGTTGAAATGAACGACAATAATTGAGCGGAATAAAATTAGGAAGGTATAAACTGACATTAGGGTTTTGTTAAACCACATCAAAATCAATGAATTTAAAAAAAGAAAATGAACCACTCAATTTTTATTAATGATCGTTGAATTGAATTTCCGAGCAAAGTTTGAACCGATGTGACGACAGCACGATCGCGTTCTGACGTAGGTGAAAGAGGAGAGACAGAGGACCACGAATAGTCACTAATTTATGGGTACGAATACGAATGGAAAAAAATAAAATAATAATAATCGTACAATACAATACGATGGGTACCAGGTACGGACGCGAATGGAACAATTATTTTATAATAATTTATTGCACTGAATACCACGAAGATCCGAACGGGAATGGCGTTTTCATTCGATGGGCTGCATAAGACAGCTGGTTAAACAACTCGACTACCGTAGACGCTGAAAACAACTATCTAACCAACTTTTGACGCAACGAAAGTGAAGTTGCGATTAATTGGCTTCACGCCAAAATGATGAAATTCATCAGATGAATGTGGCACATTCGTGGTTATGGAAACGAATAATCTTCTCACGTCCGTATGCCAAAATGATGAATGTGCGCAATATGCACATTCATGGTTTTAGCATTCAAGGAAATAGCACTAAGCACATTCATTGATCAAGTTCTGTACTATAACATATGGAAATGAACATCTGGGCGTTTCCAAGGATTTTTCATGAATAGAGGAGGTCAATACCACCCACAAGCGATGCCGAACTCAAAATTGGAGTTTTGGCACATTCATGGTTTTGGCATAAAGGGGACGATATTATATTATCAGATTACTTTATATTATGCATGATGTTATATGAATCTGAAGAACCTAAAAATGTCTGTCCGCGGGGTATCGTCCAAAGCTTTCCTCTCCGCTACTAGGTCAAAGTTAATAATCTCCTTCACCTCGACATGATCTTACTCATTAATTAATGAATCAAGGATTATGCCACAAGGATCACTTTTGATCAACTTGATATTTTTTTAATATCTAGTATGTTTCATGTTGTTTATTGATTTTTTAAATTCATAAATTTCAATTGAATGAAACGAATGAGACTACTTGGATTGCTGTTCGTTCATCAGTTTTCTCACACTCAGGTCCTGAAAAAAAAAACATATTTTTCCTTATTTTTCTTGGAGAAAGGGAATGAACCCGTGATGTATACTTGGCTTTACATTAGAATTTTGCTTTCACCACCATTTGTCACCAAAGCATGCACCTCTAACTAGTCGTCGTTTGTTACTAGGCAAATCTATGACAGGTTCACTTGGTCTTCAGGCTTTGGTCCTGGGTTGGGTCTAGACAATACGATTCGCCTTTATTTGAACTAAGATTTCATTCAATTCATTTGCTTGAGAGGTATAAAAAGTTCTGTCTTCCCCATCAGAATCAGCTAAAAAAGTCAACGGCAGCCATTGGAGACGTCGAATCAACTGTTCCCTTTTAATCAGACTCCCCCGCAATTTGCCTGAACGCGGGTCACAAAGGAGATGCTTCATTAGAAGTCAAGGGCCTAAATGTAAAAAGACGAATTGCCGTTACAGTTTACGTTATTGTCTGGACTAGAACTACTATGCGTTGTAGCTGCAATTCCTTGATAAATTATTATCTGTAGTTGTTGGTGTGATGCAGGTAATGGTTAGTTGAAGTCGAAGGGTTAATCTTTTTTTTAATCATAAATTTAGCAACTCTCAGAGGCTTGCCGCGCTTGGTTGTGGTTCAATATCGATAAGTCTGCACATTGATGCAGACAATGATACAAGTAAGGTTTTACAACGACTATATTCATTTCAGTTGGAAAACATTTTTTTTTCCAGCTTAAACGATATCTAACCGACCAGGTGTCTCAATAGCCAAAAATATATTGTAAGTTTATCGCAAATCGTGACGAAAGTAATGAACTACGCAAGAATACGAACCCTCAAGGACCTTCTGCAAGCTAATCCAAATCCTAGAAAATTTCATCAGATTCGGGAAACGTGTTTCCGTGTCTATCAATCAAAGAAACGATAATGGTTGATTCGATTGTTAAGAAATGACATCTTAGGTTCATTCTCCGACTACCAAACAACCTTGAGCAAAATCTGGTTAGTAGATTGTAAGGAAAGTATGTTCTGGGAATTCGTTTGTAAACATGTTGAACTCAACCGAATAATTTTATGCAGCTACGATGAAACCAGAAGATGCCTGTCTAGAGACTGATCCCTCAGGACCTCGACATATTCGGTTACAGCTTAGGACGGCCTAAGACTGATTGTATATAGATGGACTAACAAACAACTAATAATATTTTTTTTTAAATTCAAAACTATAAACGAAAAAACTAAGAACGATAGAAAAGAATTTTGTATAAGTTTAGAGAAGACATAATGATGGTGGGGAAACAAAATATAATTTGTTATAGTGGTGGAATACATAATATGTATATGAAATACATAATGCTATATTATATCATCACATTTGGGTAGGTACCCCCCTCCCCCCTCTACAAGGCTCTATAATGATCAATCGTTCTGAATCCACAAACTTGTTATCATACCACTGATCCTTTAACTCCAGAAAATATTTATTTACAAGGAAGGAGCAAATATATCCTGGCAACTTCCAGAAGTAAGAAGGTAGTCCTTGGGTATAATTACTGTTTAAGAGGGTGTCTGCGGTGGAAACAAATAGCTATGAAATAAAAAACATATTCGATTACAATAATTGTTCGTAATCCGACCTTTCAAACGGGTGGGGGTCGCCCTAGAATGAATAAGGGTTATATATAAATTAGCAAAACCAATGAAAGTGCCAGGAACATAACGTAGAGCCACGATGAAACCAACAGTAAGTTCCTAGTGGTAGTCTACCAACGAGTGCTATCATAAATCTAAAAATTTGAAGTTCTATCCGTAGAATAAAAAAATCATCAAGTTCCCAAAAATTCTGACAGTTATTATTCTAAAAAATAATTCATCATTAAGTGTAGCCGTTCATACTTACTATATTATTCATTGAAACTGTGTTCTATTTTATGATAATTATAAACTAATAATAATTATGGTTAATAATGAACCTTGAATAACCATGGAAAAAACATTAATCCCTCTTTAAAACTAGTTGCTTTACTTAAAAAACGCTGCAAAATTCTTTCACTGGGGTTTATTATTCAATTGGCTTGAGTTCATGATTTGAATTTCTACTAAGCTTTGGAGTGTCCTTGTTTCACAGGTGATAGAGCGATTATTGAATTTCAGGAGATATGCATAGAGCACGTAAATCTGTTCTCAACCAAAATACCTATTTGGATTGATCAGTTGATCATATTTGTGTGCCTCCTGAAATTCAATAATCGCACTATCACCTGTGTAACACGCACACTCCTAAGCTTAGTAGAACTTCAAATCATGAACGCAAGCCAATTGAATAATAAACCCCAGTGAAAGAATTTGCAGCGTTTTTTTATGGTTATCAGAATGCTTCAACACGTGTATCGGCTATAAACCCTTTTAGGAGTTCACTCCAGTATCCACGTTCACTACATCACTAGGTTACTTCAATCAAAACAAAAACATTAATAAAAACCAAAATAACGCAAATGTTGGCACCATAAATCGGGCCATAGATCGGGAATGGTTTGACCTACGGATCTGGGGAGGGGCTCATTCGATTCCTCGTGGAAAGTTCTTCAAAAAGAGTCCAAATTTAGGCCGCCTTGACTTTTTTTTTTTTAGGTTTTTAGGGATTTTACAAAACTTTGACAACCCTTAAAGGACACTTTAAATTAATTGAGAGAGCTGGCTCAAGAATCGGGGCGTCGTCGGACCAACATGGATTTTTCCTGAAAATTTCAGATCTTTTGCTCCAGCCGTTTGGGAGAAATCGTGCGTACGGCGTACGGCGGACGGACGGAAAATTTTTATTGCAGATTTGGATTCTACACCCTTTGAAACGTAAACCATGAAATTTTAAGGGGGGGTTAGAATTTTTTTTCAAGAGCGATTACAATGGTTTATTAGTGAATAATAAACCAAAAGGATTTTGATAAATAGTACTATTTTATTTATATAGAGTTATTAAATTGATAATTGGAATGAAACAACCAGGACCGTTGTACTTCATTCGTCCACTCGAAGTTTGGCGATAACAACAACATGGGAGTAGATGAAACACCAGTCAGCTTAGTGAAAATCTCCCGAAAGCTCCGATGATTGGACTCTTGTTGGAGTTATCCTTTGGCCGTTCATGTTCATCGATTCAAGTAGATATAATTAACACTGTCGTTTCCTAATTTCATAATAGCCATCGTGAAGTACAGACGAACTGTGAACTGCAGACGTTCTTTTTAGTTTCACTTTGTTTTCCAAAACGTACCTATGCCATAGTTACAGGTATCAAATTGAGTAATGTACCATACAGTTCGAATAATTCGAATTAGATAATTATTATCTACAGCTAGTGTTTAAGAAATAAAAAGTAAACCTTCGTACAATCATTTACAGCACTTTTGAAGGTGGAAGTTGAAACAACTTTCATTCTAATCAATAACAGTTTTAACAAAAGTTGGTACCCTATTCAATGGAAACCAAATCAGACCTGTAACTACAGATCAGTTTCTTCGGTCTGGGGTTTCCATAACTTCCCCCGGCCAACCCATAACATAGTTTCCATAACATTTTGATGATCTTACAATTCTAAACCTGCTTGACTGTCAGCGTCCATTGTCAGTTATTCTGAGACTAATCCCTTGTCAACCTTCGCCTACGTAATTTCATTTTCAAGTAAATTTCTTGTTTTCCGTCTACTAGTTATGTATAATCTTCATATGTTTTCCATAAAATGTTTTAGGGTTTGACCTTGGATGCGCATTAGATTTATGGGTTGTTAACCGTGGAACAAATGCGTTTAAACAAAAGTGCGGAGAAATACATCTGTTTGAAAATTCCCAAAAACTGACGCCTCTACTTGCAGACCTGTTTCCATGATACCTTATAGTATCTCCATATAGTGCATAAGTAGTTGTAGTGAGTAATAAGCGGACGATGAGTAGTTCATAGTTTTTACAATAAATGAAAACTACAACTTTGGTGTGTTACAACATGCTTAGTCCGATAAAACCAAGATGTATACCTGTTACTTATAGTCCAAATAAAATTGCACTTAACTTCGTAAGAAGTTAATCATCATCAATAATTATAAAGTTCTTCAGTTAACAGTACTAGTTCTTGGGTTTTGGCAAGGATGACGAGAGGGGAAACTGCTCTGAATATTGATCGAACCCATTGCCGTTAGGGAAAATTAATTCACCTATCAAGGCCAACCTGTTGATTTCAGTGGGGCAGTTCATTGGATTAACTTCCGAGACTGACGCAATGCCCCTTTGATCTTTCGGTGCGGAAATTATAATATCTCCTCAAAGAATTGTAACATTACGTTAAGTAGGTTTTACTAATTGCGATAAATGTTTGAAGCGAAGCGAACGATACAAGAAAGTCGCAAATCATCTTTAACTTCGGTGCTCGGTATGGATTGCCTTACATAGAAAAATCTCCCTATTTGCCTAGGCTAAATAGTTAGGTAAAGTAATTAATTAAGTGTTATGTAATACACAAAGTAATCAATTCCGAGATTTGGATTAAAGTCCTCTGATCCAGTAAAAGCACTCAGATGTGAGCTTCATCAAATATGTAGTACTCGATTAACAGGGTGTTTTGGACTAGACTGGTCAGGGATGGATTTACCTAATAAGTGATTCGCACTTACTTTTCTCCAATTAATTCCCTCCCGGATCTCCCAAAAAATCCTACTTTTTTGGTTTATTATTCAATAATAATAATTTGGACTCTTTTCGAAGAACTTTCCATGAGGAATCGAATGAGCCTCCCCCCCAGGTCTGTAGCTCAAACCATGGACCGATTTATGTTGCCAACATTAGCGTTTTTTGGTTTATTATTGTTTTTGTTTTGATCGCAGTAACCTGGTGACGTAGTGAATGTGGATACCGGAGTGTACTCCTAAAAGGATTTGTAGCCGATACACGGGTTTAAACATTCTGGTATGCATAAAACGCTGCAAATTCTTTCACTTTTTATTATTCAACTTTATTCATTTGGCTTGCGTTCATGATTTGAATTTCTACTAAGCTTTGGAGTGTGCGTGTTTCGCAGGTGATAGAGCGATTATTGAATTTCAGGAGGCACACAAATATGATCAACTGATCAATCCAAATAGGTATTTTGGTTGAGAACCGATTTACGTGGTATATGCATACCTCCTGAAATTCAATAACCGCTCTATCGCCTGTGAAACACGCACACTCCAAAGCTTAGTAGAAATTCAAATCATGAACGCAAGCCAATTGAATAGTTTATTTATAAACCCCAGCGAAAGAATTTGCAGCGTTTCTTAATTGTATTCATTTCATTTATTAAACTTTTCAATGTGATGCTTCTGAGTGCCAGTCTAATGGAAAACTTCCTTAGGATATCATTCTTTTTAATGTTATATCCATTTTTAATTTTTCAGAGGAAAACATTTCGAGAAAATTGAGTTTGAATGCTAAAAAACATGGTTTTTTCCCGTAAGTCAACGGTTTTGAACACAAAGTTTTTGATCACCGGTAATAAGAATAATCTCATCTGAATAATCGAATTCTAATTCCGTATCAAGGTTCAGGAAAAAATCTGAAAGATAAAGTAAACTGCATTTAATTGATAAACATCAAAGTAGCATCCTCGAATTAAAACTTGGACAAGAGCATCAAAAGCTTTGGTAGAATGGTTTGATTACATGTTTACCAAAGCAGAATTGGAATGGCTACACATATGCGTCGCAGCTTACGAATCGGCTGCCAGTGGTTACTGTACCAGTTAGTAATTTGATGTTATTGATGTTATATTTTGCTACAATCCCTATTCAGGACAATCCCTGAAAAATGCATTCAAATAGGCTGAAAAATCAAAATGCGAATGATGCATGTGATAAGAAGTTGTTTAGTCTCAGACAGTGATTTAGATACAAATAGAAAATATGAACTTTTTTCAGATAGCTTGAATAGGCTTCAATTTCATTCATAACTTGGAAAGAGACGAGAATAATGATTTCTGGATTATAGGTTGATGAGGAAAGTGATTTGCTACGGTACTTTCTTGGTACAACACTTGATTTTACAGATCAGGCGTAGCTGTCAATCTTTCCTTTGCAATAAAGCTGATCAGTTGAACTTCCATTAAAAATGCCTGGCGCACAGTTCAATGGAAATGGAATTAGTTGTACAGCTGCATTGTTGACCGTCGTAATATGATATAAAACTGGTACTGTTATGGGAAAATAGTTTTGGGATTCATAGTCGTAGTCGTGTTTCTTAAGCTGTACCTACATGAACCTATGAAAGCTTATATCGAATGATAAGTTTCATTAAATTTTGTCAGGCAGCAACTACGGGCAATATAACGTGAACATATTTATGTAATATGGTAATTATTAAAAACTCTGTTATTATTGTCATAAACTCATAACATTTGCTATCGCAATTCAGAAAACTTAAAAATACAACTTTGTAGAAAATTAATAACTAATATAAACCACCAATCTGCACTTAACTAGTTCGTCTATACCTAACAAAATTTTTACTGAATGAAATCAACTGAACTCAACTTGATGAAATCCATTGTCGAAGTTAACAAGGAGATTTCCGATACGCTTACACATGTTTTTCTGCTCACTTGGATTTACCTCTATAAAGTTATTTATCCACGTGTTGCTAAAATTGAAAGTTAATCTCAAACGTTCAATCCTTGGAAGACATCAGGCGTCTGTTAACGACTAAAATATTGGTAAGACCCAGTTAAGCTGACCTAGTTTGTGAGGAGCCGCGTTAATAAACTTGTCACAACTACAGCCACCGCTCAGTCGAGTCTCACATGAAGTTCAATAATCAAACTATGTAAGGGGTCATTTCTCAGAAAGTGGCAAACTCCGGTCCTGAGCAAGTTGTGGGAAATTTTACATGAATTTCAAGCTTCTAAAAATATTCTATCGTATATATGTATTGGAAGAACATGATGAATCAAGTAGAATGCGGATAACTATGGCTATAAAGCTAAAAAAAATGTATAAACCCCTATTTGTCACTTCCCCGGCATGTCCCTGGGTTGAGTTATACACCTTCTCAGGTCTGTTTTCGCATTGAATTTGAAATTGAGCAGGATTTCGCGGGCACATCGTATTGCAGGTGTTTGCAGTAATCCTACTAGAATATTTAAATGAAATTATTTCATAAATTAGGGGGTTGGGGGGCTGGTGCAGGCTTGTCCCTTGGGTCGCAGGTCACGCTCTGTATTTTCAACTTGGCGTGACCATAATATTTTGAACATTTTTTTCCTGACATAAGAATAATTAACCCAGTGATGACCTTTGGTTTTTAGGAGTATTAGTTCAGGTGCAGTGCCGAAAAGGAACTGTGTGCAGGTTAATCAGCCTGTCACTTCCCTATAGCAGGGCCTGAACTTGTGGAAAGTACCATAATACATAGAATAAGAATAATTAGTGCTTGAAGAGTATTATCAGACAAAAAGAAACTAACAATTACGAAAATGAGGCCAACAGCTTGAATTTTCCTAGTTGTCACTCCCCTGGAGAACTGTTTCAAAGTGACTTTCTGAGCAGGGTTGTGACTTTTTTCATGATTTTTAATCGGTTTTTCTTGATTTAATAAGGAATGGTCGTTGTAACCTACAAGAACCTAACTATCTATATTTTAGTGTTCATCCAGGACGCACATGATGTCACCAAAGACCCGAGAGGACATTTTAACCACATGGTAAATAAATTGAAACAACACTAGCCACATTATGTGGAAAATAGACCTCTTCTACAAGGTATTTGTGAAATCTTGCTTTCTCTTTGAAATCTTCGGAAGTTTCAATAAACATTTTACAAAACCATGCGATTTTAGTCACTCACTTCCCTGTCCCCTCAAATTGTCAAAATGGTGGTATCTTGAAAATGAATCATTTCTATGATGAGATTTCCCGGCATTTTACGTACTATATATTGAAGAAGACAATAGTAAGGAAAATCATTGTTTTCCTTGAAAGGGATTTTCTTGTTTTTTTCGCAGCTGAAGTTGCCATTTTCCGCGAAATGACCCATATCAGAACCTCTAGGGCGTAAACGGACATTTCGTACAGACAATGGAGGTGTTTTGTTCTTTACGAAATCTATGAACACAAATGTATGAGGATTTGTTAATTATCGTTCATTTTATGTCATTTTCAAGTATGATTAGTTCCTAAACTGTAACTGTGTTATTGTGTACAGGCCCATGGTTTATTGACGACTGAGAATAGATGAAGTAATTTTCACTTCACTTTGGAGCTCATCGTATTGATTTATTACAACGAGGTTCATTTCTCGTTATATCAAAAAAACAAATTCAGGAATCGTATCATATATATTTATATATAGAATGTAGGTTTTATATTATATGTATATTTACCATATTATGTAGAGAGCAAACATAATGTTTGCCATATTTCTGCATTCTAACTACGATTAACGAATATTTAAATCTCCCTATACTAGTTTTCAAACAATTTGCAGTTTATTCTAAATGTCAATTCCGAAATTGTTGTCTTTTTTTTCTTGCGTATTCCTCGTCCGACAATCCAAATAATTTGGTCAATGCTAACTCGTTTGCCATTTTTTCTCTCAATGGAACGAAATCGCAACCGCATTCAAACACTACAGGCCTACTCGGCCACATCGACATCAGAGCTAGCAGAGATTAGCGGGGTTGATTTGTCTGATTTCAGGGGTTCAAACACAAGCCGCCTCGACGAGGATTTAAATTCCTCCATTGCTCTGGTAAAGAAGTGAGCGGTGAACTCCATTAATTTGCAACCCCTTTGAGTTTGAACTCGTTTCAAACTATTGAAACAGGTTGGCCTGAAGGGAACTAGCGGATGAACATACTGTCATCTGGTACTTGTTCTTACTCGATTTAATGAAATTGAATTCATCACATAGATAATAAGAAACAAAGTACTGCAAATTATTAGTCATAGGTTTATTATTTCTGCATTAGAAAGCTCTTCTACTTTTATGCCTACAGGACTTTGTCTATGATACTCGTATATTACCTAAACTAGACGTTTTCATACCTTGTAATTGTATTCTAGACTCCTTAAAAAGCTCTTTTTATATTCCAGCACTGTAAATCGATTACCAAAGAAATTAGCCACCATGATCAATAAGCTGATCGTCGTGTCCCCACACATCGAACTTGTTACTGTACACAAGATGTCCCAAAGGGGCTTAAATTCAAATTTCTCCACCATCTGTTAACACAAATTTTTACTTGATCATAACTGGTTTCGCAACACCATTCCGGAACCTATTGTTGCACGACAATGTTGTGACTATCAAGCAATGAATGATAATCAGCTACATGGTACAATCGACACAGGTTTATAAACTTGAAACTGAAATTTCAAGAGATAAAATAACTTGTCGTCAAATGTACCTATGTGAAAAATTCTAATAAACTCAATAGTATCATTTCATAAGAAACTTTTGAAAACATAATGCCATTATAATTGGATCAGCCAATGCGACATTGACACTGATTGATGCGTCAATCGTCACAATCTACTGGACGATTTTCAATAAATTCAAACGTTCAGATTCACATTCGGTTGACATGTTTTTTTTTGGAATCGACAACGTTTCCTTAAAACTTATTAAGAAATACCTCCAAATATTGAAGGATCCACTCATGCACATTATTAATTCTAGCTTGTCGCTAGGCAGCTTTCCTGATTCAATTAAAGTCGCTCGAGTTATCCCCTTGTTCAATGGGGGTGATGTCCTGGAGCTCGGTAACTACCGCCTTGATTTCATTGGTTAGCACAATTTCTAAATTAATCGAAAGGTGGGTCAAACAACTTTTATATGAGCAACTCGAGAAACACAATCTCCTTTCGAAGAGACAATTTGGCTTCAGGAGGGGAATCGGAGTGGAGGAGGCCCTTTACGAATTAACCAAAGATGTCAACTCGCTTTTGGATCGTGGAAAAAAAGGGATGTTGATCACCCTTGATTTCGCGTAGGCATTTGATTCGATCGACAGAAAACTGTTTCTGGATGTGATGCCTCGCGGGTTCGCTCCTATTTTGAAGGTAGAAAACAAATTGTGACAGTCGATAACCACGATAGTGATATAACTGGCATTGAGTTCGGGGTGATTCAGGGTGGGACCCTCGCTGCTATTTTTTTCTTGATATTTATCAATCGATTAGAAATGTTAAATCTGTAGGGATGTCTATATCTCTTTGCAGACGATACAGCTGTACTGTGTGAATGTGATTCGTGGGACGAAATATTTGAGAGCTCCAATATTGACGCAAATAACATCTTTCAATGACTCTGTGCGAACTCTTTGAGTTTAAATATTACCAAAAACCAAATATTTAGTGTTCTCCAAATCACCCACCCGAAAAAACCTAGATAACTTCAAGCTAAACATACACACGTGCAGCCTGAACCCGTTACGATCATGCTCATGCCTTCCACTTGAGAGAGTTCAAGCCACTAGATACCTTGGGGTTGTGATCGACGAGGATCTATCGTGGAAATTTCATATTACGGCGCTTGCTTCAAGAACGTGCAAATTCATCCACATCTTCTACCGCAAACCAATTTGATCCTGATTTACAAGGCCATAGTTCAAAGTGTGCTAAGCTTTGGAATCCTCGCCTGGGGTTCTGCCCGCCCTACGCTGCTCTACACCCTACAGAAATCCATTCTAAAAACGATTGACCGTAAGCCTCGTCGGTTCTCTTCCCAAGAACTTTTCAAATTATTGCCGGTCTTCACCATCAACCAGTTATATTTAAAAGCAGCACTTTGCTTCTTCCATAAACACCCTGACTGCTTCAACTATCCCCGCTCATCGACATACGCCACTGTCCCAACTACTCAAGCCATCATTCCAGTTCCCCCCTCTCGCTTATGGTCTACTTCTCGCCACATTCATTACGCCTTTCCCTACATTCTCAAGAGTCCTGCCTAACGATCTAAACACACCTGAAGATCATTCTCGTTCAATTTATAAGAAGAAAATGTTCTCTTGATTAGTCGCTCTAGGCCCAGACAGCAGCAATAATATTATGTGCAGTATCTATACATAGAAGTCTACCTTTCATTTTTATTTTATTTTATCATTGCAATGTATTTTAATGCGTAGGAGCATCAAGCTTACCCATTGTATAAGAATAAAATAGGCTACTCCCCCACACCGCGCAGAGCTCGTCTCTTGGTGTTGGGTTAATTCCATACAACCACATAATCTGTTGTTTTCTAAGGTTCCTATATTTATTTTTGCTCATATTATTTTTGTCTTTGATGGAATAAACTCTCTTTCATTCATTCATTCCATCAAACTGAACCTTGGAATTTTATCTTTGTAGCCTACTTGGAGTAAAAAGCAATGAACAATGTTGAATTTATCGTTTCAGATCCTTCTCGGCTTGTTACTGGTGGGCGCAATCAGCCAGCAAAGTTCGTCGTCCACCATCTTTAGAAATGCAGCATCGATATCATCCGATATGAATGAATTTAGAATCCAATTACCCTATGAACACCGTCCTTCAAGTCTGTCACAGAGCCCTCAGCGATTCTGGTCTCCTCGTCAAGAGTCTTGGCAGATGCCAAATCCAAGATGGACAGGTCCGGTCGTCTTCCCTCCAGGACATGAAGGCATGTACCACCACAAGAGAGCTCCTCAAGTAACAGAACGTTCGGTCGAAGGAGACAATTATTATTATCCTCGGCAATCGCATTTGCCCCACGTTCACCAACAGTGGGTTATCTCTTCAATTTCTGGACCTTCAAAATGACCACACACTAGCAGATAGATCGACGGCATTCATTTTACAGGTGAGAGAGCAAGTCACCTACCGGCTCGTATTCATGCGGTACCTCATGGAAAATTTTAGGAATGCATTTTATACCACAAATAAACCAAATTTAATCACCCACGTGCTAAATCTTTTCAGACTCCTACCTTTCCATTTTTTTCGGATGAATTCGATCTACAACTGACAACCAGACATATTTGTGGTTGTATCATTCTTAGCAGCTTGAATTGTGTAATTCACCGAACATTATAGGATGATTTTTAAATAAGACGAAAGGAGAAATTTCAAGTCCTACTATCAATTTTTAAGATGAACAGTGCTGAAAAATATACGTAACACAAAGCGTAAATTATTTTAGTTTAGAAGGCTTGAAAAACCAAGGGAATCGGGCTTGTGGAATGGTGAAGAGTCAAGCTTTTTACAAAGGTTCTAATTTTGACCCCGCAATAATGATGTGACCGTTAGGAAAATCATATGGAGGGATGAAATAGTCATTTATAAATGATAATGCTATAACTGTTAGTTTTGACTGCTGAAATGGATAGCGGACCATCATAAGCTTAACTCTCAACCGGAATATGGTAATAACAAACCCCTACTTGTAGGTTGACTTAAAAGCAAAATCTCACATTTTCGTTCAACAGTAATTGATCCAGGTCCAATATTAGAAGCAATGTTATTGAATTTCAACTCTTTACCGACGCGATACATATTCATTTTTCAAAAACCTCCTAATAAACCAGACGACGGGGAACGCGTTGAAGGAATGTATAATGATAAACCAGGAGGACGAAAAAAAGGATGGTGCCAAGTTACTTCCTTTACATTTTTCATGAGCTGAGTTTTTTCACTGAGGTGTCATATTTACATTATTAGGGGGAAGCGGTAGTTTGAAGTTTCCTTTCGTAGCCGTGACTTCAATGGCTTACTGAAATAGAAGAGAGATGGGGTGAACGCTCCGAACTTTAGGTTTCATTTTCTCTCGATGGTCGATGAAAAGTCTTCGGGAACGTGGACATGTACTAATTTTACTAATACTTCATATTAGTAGGAATAACAGTCAAACCCCGTAAGTTGCTTTGTTAAAACTTATCGAGGGTGGCGGTCGGTTGAACTTTACGACAGGGTTTGCACGACATTATCAAGGATTATAAGTTAGGGGTTGTGTACCCTACCTACACCAACGAATCGTCCCCTCTTTATACACCGTAATCGATAGCTTCCTGTTACAAACTAAAAGCCATTCCGAAAATTGATAGCCACCATCGAGATAGTCCTTGAAGTTTCGGTTTATTACGAAACTACCCAAACTATCCAGTTATCGATGACTGTTACAACTTGTACGATGAGATATTAATTATTTTTTGTTGACTCGGTTTTGTTGGTAGTTTTGAAACATTGAGTACCA
This sequence comes from Creontiades dilutus, assembly GCA_031894815.1. NCBI lineage: Eukaryota > Metazoa > Arthropoda > Insecta > Hemiptera > Miridae > Creontiades > Creontiades dilutus. Next base: position 339,752 of record JAVIWC010000736.1, on the reverse strand, counting down.
CATGTATAGTAATTACGCCCACTTCACACAAGATCGAATGAATTTTCCGTAGGTACAGAATAGTCAGTAATTCTGAACTCAATGATGTACTTCTGAATACACTTTTAGAAAAGTTTTGAAAAAAAGGGTATCTCACCCTTCAGATTGGCGATAGTTTAGGCAATATCATTTCCTTTAATCATGCAGTATCTTGATTGTAAGATTAGTTGAAATTTATGAAATAATAAAAAAAAATGCATACAATGTATGAAAGCATAGTGCAGTTTTGGTTTATTATTCAATAATAAAACATTGTAATCGCTCTGGAAAAAAATTCTAACACCCCCCCCCCCCCGAAAATTTCATGGTTTACGTTTCAAAGGGTGTAGAATCCGAATTTGCAATAAAAAATTTTGTACGCCGTACGCACGATTTCTCCCCAACGGCTGGAGCAAAAGATCTGAAATTTTCATAAAAAATCCATCTTGGTCCGACGACGCCCCAATTCTTGAGCCAGCTCTCTCACTCAATTTAAAGTGCCCTGGCTGTAAAAGTTTTGTAAAATCCCTGAAAACCTAAAAACAAGTCGAAGCTTCCTAAATTTGTACTCTTTTGAAGAACATACCATGAGGAATCGAATGAGACCCTCCCCACGTCCGTAGGTCAAACCATTCCCGATCCTATGGCCCGATTTATGGTGCACAAATATGATCAACTCCAAATAGGTATTTTGGTTGAGAACAGATTTACGTACTCCATGCATATCTCCTGAAATTCAATAATCGCTCTATCACCTGTGAAACACGCTACACATGAAATCCAAAGCTTAGTGAATAATTCAAATCATTGAACGCATGCAGTATCTTAGATTGTAACAGCCAATTTATAATAAACCCAGTGAAAGAATTTGCAGCGTTTTTTCATACAGTTTTACGTAGAGTTTTAATGATACTTTGAGAATTTCATAATAGTACCTACCTAATATATGACTTACTATTGTAAAAAGTATACCATTCTTCGTTGAAATGACGAAGTTTTATACCTTATTAAGCCAAGTTTTATTACCTACGGACCTATGGTCGGAAAAATGGAATATTTTTCTGCCCAACGTAATCCAGCTTCCCATTCCAACTAAACATAGAAGTAATTTATTTCGTGAGCAAGTAACATGTCCACCCCATTGCACCCTTAGAGTACCAGCTAAATTCAATTTCAATGGTTGTCATTTAATTCCGAACTTCAAACGAAAATGCCTCTGCCAGTAACTTTCTTCTTTCATGGGCATCTTTTTATAGTTACTGTTCACCTATTTTCCGAAGCACTGAAATTATTTCATTTTCTTAGTTAGATTTTAGTTCTTTAGAGAAGAAACTACTTTTAAAGCAATTCCGTCCTGTTATTGGATTCTGTGAGGCAATTGTTTATTAATTTTAGTTGAATGTTCTTATGAATCTTGATCTATCAGAAATTAAGAGACGTTTTTCACACATTTGATATTTATAGTGAGGGATGTGATGCGGTATTCGTCTCTCGATCGAAAATATGTCATCTAATATGATAATCTACCTAATTAATAATAAATGGTTTTGGTTCGTTATTGTATGGTACAAAATGCTATTTTGTGGAACTTGTTGTTACGTGTTGATAGATGGTTCATATGTAGGATGATTCAATTAAGAGTTAAAAAAAACTTTTTTCATTAGAGATGTATGCAAAGTAATGCCAATGATATCAACTCTTCAATTGCTCACGGTGTTGGTCAATTTTAGAAGGAAAAATCTTTCTGGATCGACTTTCCTCACGAAACTGTCGGATTGTTGAATTTGTTCATTACGGGAAGCTCGAGGTCGAATCCTCAACGCCCCAATTGCTTCCCTCTAAAACAACAGAGAGACTCCATCATGATTACCCAATGTTAAGGTTAGTGTGTCCGCCGCCCGCTCGACCAGGCCTAATATGATGAAAATAACCGCTCGCTCTCTTGGGCATATCTTCCTCTTGAGGCCGGGATTGTTGGAATCGTTGGAGAGTGTTGAAACGGTCTGGTGAACTATATAAGTGAACGGTATGAGGAGGTGAATATCATTCGGGGATCCATCGTTGTTGTGCTAACACTGGAGCTATGAAGTATATGGTAAGAATTCATACTTGAACCCTCATCAAATGTGAATATAAATACCTATTTGGTTAGGTGCTCGAAATTCATTTCAGCAAGAATTTCATCAATATATATTAGCTACATAAGTATAATGATACAATTTTCAGGCTTTCGCTTTTTTGGTTGGATCGGTTGTTTGCCATCCGTGGGGTACCCAGGTGTATGACACCCCGGAAGTTGCTGCTGCAAAAGCACAACATCTTGCTACACTCGCTAAAGCCCACCAAGAAGCCCAGCAGCAATCATGGAATGCTCAAGACCGTTCAGGCGTCGAAGATGATGGATCCTACAGAGAAGAAAACAATGGATCATGGAAAGAAGACGACGGGTCCTGGAAAGGGGACGACGGATCGTGGAAAGGAGAAGATAGATCATGGTCCCCTCCGTCCAACACGTGGACTCCACAGCCTCAGCAATGGAACCAACCTCAGGTATATCCCAACAACTCATGTCACTCGATATTACAGGTTTTCATTAATCCAAAATTCAAGCAAGCCCAAGCTTCCAAACTTTAGGTTTGTTGGCAATCTTTCAAAACGACAAACTCATTTCCACGATACCACAATTGTAATAGGTATTGAATTCTTGTTGAGTCATCTTTGACAACTCAAAAGTGGATAGTTAACCTTTTTATTCATTCGGCGAACATCAAGTATGCATGAACATACCATTACCAAACCATATATTAAATATAATATTTACACCATTAATGTTTATTCAGGTTCACCACCCAGTTCATGGCCAGTGGCAAGGAGCTGAAAAGAAATGGACGGGCCCCGTCGCTCTTCCTCCTGGATTCGACAAACATGGAGCCCCTCTCCCTGTTTTGGACACGCCTGAAGTCGAAGCCGAGAAAGCCAAGCACTTCCACTTGTACAGCCACGCTGCTGCCCACGCTGCGCCCCCAACCTTCTCTGCCCACAGCGCGCCCTCACATGGCACCCCTTCGTGGCACTAAATTTGCTCGAACCACACCGGTGAATCGGTGATGGCAGTAGCATAACAATGTGCAGTAGAATTCTAGTCTCAAATAAATATGATGTTGATCGTGATATTATTTGTGAATATAATTGTTTTGATACAACGTTATGTCACACATATTATTTATTAACCTCGCAAATCATGGACATAGAACGATTTAATAACGTCAAATAAAGTTGTGTAAGTCCGTTGTAGGCACTTACTGCAGTCAAAAACATCATTCGTGACGGAATTGTGAGAACCCATGTGAAAAACGCTGCAAATTCTTTCACTGGGGTTTATTATTCAATTTTATTCATTTGGCTTGCGTTCATGATTTGAATTTCTACTAAGCTTTGGATGTTTCACAGGTGATAGAACGATTATTGAATTTCAGGAGGCACACAAATATGATCAACTGATCAATCCAAATAGGTATTTTGGTTGAGAACCGATTTAAGTGCTCTATGCATATCTCCTGAAATTCAATAATCGCTCTATCACCTGTGAAACACGCACACTCCAAAGCTTAGTAGAAATTCAAATCATGAACGCAAGGTAAATGAATAAAATTGAATAATAAACCCCAGTGAAAGAATTTGGAGCGTTTCATGCATATCAGAATGCTTCAACCCGTGTATCGGCTACAAATCCTTTTAGGGGTTCACTCCAGTATCCACATTCACTACATCACTAGGTTACTGCGATCAAAACAAAAACAATGTTAAACCGAAAAAAACGCAAATGTTAGCAGCATAAATCGGGCCGTACATCGGGAATGGTTTGAGCTACGGACCTGGGGATGGGCTCATTCGATTCCTCATGGAATGTTCTTTTTAAAAAGTCCAAATTTCAGCCGCCTTGACTTTTTTTTGTGGTTTTTAGGGATTTTACAAAACTTTGACAACCCTTAAAGGGCACTTTAAATTAAGTGAGAGTACTGGCTAAAGAATTGGGGCGTTGTCGGACCAATATTGATTTTTCCTGAAAATTGCACATTTTTTGCTCCAGTCGTTTGGGAGAAATCGATGAGTACACCGTTTGAAACGTAAACCATGAAATTTTCAGGGGGGGGTTAGAATTTTTTTTTTTTCAAGAGCGATTACAATGGTTTATTATTGAATAATAAACCAAAACTCAAAGTTTGTAGAATAAACGTAGTCTATTTGAGAATTAGTAGTCTATTAAAAGAGTTACAGGGTTAAATCGATTTTGACGGTTAGGTAACATCAACAGTAAATGTTTTGGAACTGATGATGACCTAACCGTCGAAATAGATATAACGGTATAACTCTCAATTTTTGATGGAAATACAATTTCTTCTACAAACTCTGTATTTTTCGTAGCACATAATAGATAAGCGACTGTTTTCATTACATGCGCTGTAATTAGGGGGATAATGAACTCGGAGTCAATCAGAATGGTTTCGCGCGTTGTACATAAGTTCTAGGTGTCACAGAAAGACTCCTTTTCAAAATTTGTTACAATATTTTCTGTTCAAAAGAAGTTATTTAATAACTGTACAGTTTGCACAAAAATTACCTTTTAACCTAAATCAGCTGAGGTTAATTTTCAGGTGCTGTAATCCTATTCTAAGAGAACAAGTGCCAGGCCTACTCTTCCTAACATTTCGTTTGTCGACTAAGATAAATTATCATCTTATCTCACTTCATACCACTTCATTTTTTAAAGCGTAATTTCACCGACCCAGCCATGAGATTAATCTCTCTCCAAAGCTCTAACCCATAATGTAAATAAAATTATGTTGTCATAGATTCGGATGCACAACCATAGTTTCGTTGGATACTGCAGTAGTTCAGTTACCTACGTAGCGAAGCAAAACTTTAAATTCCGTGGTTCACCTTGAAAATCGATGATCGATAGCGCTACTTCCAGTTCATAGTCTTCCTACCATGTCTCACGACAAACCAAAAACTCAAAGGCAGGAGGGAGATAGATTGAAAGATGCCCAAGAGCATATCATGGCAGTCACTCGTGATTTTGTTTCCCAACCGAGACTTAGTAAGTTCACTTTCATGTATTTTAACAAACGGAACGGTTTCCAATTCTGTAACACCTTCTTAACAGTTGCCGTTTTGGATCATGAATCAACATCTCATTCAAAACATTTCATGTTTCATGGACAGATTCGATAATGACATTGTGCTCAATCCAAAAGGAAGTAATATTCCGACCTTGTTTGAATAGCAATCAGTTTGCAGCTATCATTCAAATGAAGTTGGCCATCCCTGTTACAAAATTCGTGTCTGTTATTCAAGTTGGAAGGTGCGTTTCCTCGATTCACAGCAGCCGAAGGGTCTACCGATATATGTAGGAGGACGAGGGGTAATACCGTGTACTTAACTTTGGAACCATACAGTTAAGGGACAGAACGTCATAAAAATGTTTTTCTTGGACGAATGGCTCTAGAATTTATTCTATTTTCGATATCTGAGCATTTCCCTTACATAAAGGATTTTTAAAGGAAAAACAGCCGTGAATGTTAATAAAGTGCTTTGGGCGGCATTTCCCACACTGTGGGTAATGCCGCCCGCACTATGGGGTAATGACGCCCAACCCCGAGAACTGAATTATGTTCCCCTCTCAACCGTCATTCAACCCATTTTTTCCAAAGTTAGAAGGTTAAATGTATTTATAACAATAAAAACCATGAAAACAGTCAATAAACTATTGTTAAAATGAACAATGACTTAGAAATAGGTAAACTACAGTCTTGTATATAGAACTTTTTTGAACCCACACTAATATTTAGCTTTTCTTTCTTTACAAAATTATAAAATAGCCTTGCATACATCACATAGTCAGTGATCAGGTCGTCCCATGGAACACATGTAGTGGCTGCTGTGATTGCAGTGCTCGCAATTCCACTTTGGCGAATTATTATGGGCTTCTTGGCAAATTGTACACAAGCTGTCCACAAAAGACGAAGTCAAGAATTCTTCAACATCTTCGTCTGTGTCAGAGATATCTCCCCAGTCATCACTGTCACTGCTCTCACTTCTGGTTCTCTTGCGCTTCTCTTTCTTTTTTGAGGTCTTTCAATTTTTTTCATGATTTCCACCTTTCTTCTTCTTCTTCTGAACCTCATCTCTGCTACTAGTTGTGAGTTGATCAAAATCCAGCTGAATTTGGTGCTTTGTTGGTTATTTGTTGTTCTTTTCCATCTTTTTTTGACGTTTCAGATATGCACGGCATTCCCCCGATACGATTTACCCCAATGTTTACGTTTTTCGTAATTCATTCACGCTGACTTCATTTACAATCAAAACTTAAATTTGGTTAGTGCTTCAGAAAGATGATGAAATTCTGCGTATATACATGAAAACTAATCTAAAAAAGAGTTGAAAATGGGACATACATTGCTTATTTCCGATGCACAAGAAATAACATCAAACGATTCGGAAAAACACTCACTGCACTCACGTCAAGAAAGCTAACGTTGCAGGTAGGGTAACGCTAGAACCTAGTTGGCGAGACATTTCTTTAGGATCGGCGCTCATTCCCACGTTTCTGGTGTCGATTCAAATATCCGAAACAGCCATGGGCGGCATTACCCGATGCACGGTATTACCCCTCATTCCCCTACCTATGGAATTTTTCTAGGAAAGTATTTGGACCAATACTTAAGATTAATAGAAACGAAACGTGTAAACATAATTTCGTTTCGAGTTCTGAATGGTGAATACAATTAATAACGTTCCATACCTAAAATAACAAATGTTTTGCTTACTTAGTATTTTAAGAAATTACCGACGTAGATCAGCAAGCTTCATAGTATAGACTTGAATTTAATCATATAGTCTCAAGTGATTGTAATACAAGGCGAGTCTCTTTATCCCTTGTCCATATCTTTTTATTCTTCGTTGACATCCTTGAGTAGTAGGTTTTGTGGTTGATTACCTGTTCTAACGGGTAAATCACTTTAAGACATCCTACTAAGTTGGAAGTCGCACTTGGCTCCCTCGCAGATCTATGAATATACGGAGCTGTAACGAGGATTGAAAATAGGCAACTGGTTTTCAGTAGTATGTCTTGACGAAACAATAATGATGATTGATCAGTACCTGATAATCATCATGTAAGAATCTACAAAGGAGTCTAAAAAAATCCCGGCAGCTATTTTTGACGAAATTCGGAAGGAATAATTTCGAATACAACTCGACAACGCTCGAGAGATTCATCAATACCTACTTGAAACTGTAGGAGTTTTAGTAATTACATGAATTTGTATTTAAGCATACTGAATTCATCAGAGACGATCTACATCAATCCAATAGAACAACTGAAATTTTGGTCCATTATTCTCGGAAAATTTTCGGAAAAGCTTCGGGCGGTGGGTGGAAGGATTTTTGGTTTACTATTTTCCATAATAAAACTTTCAGATTGACCAAGAAAAACAATTTTTTTCACATCCATTCAAGAAGTTGTATTACGTTTCAAGGTATGTTGAATCCGTCCGCCTTTCGGAGATTTTTCCTGAAACCACTGAACCTAAGTTAATGAAACATGGGCCAAGAATAACATTTGGGGTCTACCTGGGGCTGAAATATCCTCATCGATTAATGAAGTCGCCCTATTTGCAGAGACCCTTAAGGCTTGAGGCCCTCAAACTATTTGCTTTGCAGCTAATCAGATGTGGTTAGGTAGTAAGCTGTCCTAATTATGGTTGTACGTGAAAGGGGTGGATGGGCAGTGTTTTCCACAATTTCCCATCTCAACCAATCAGTGCTGGAGGTTTCTTGGCACCCTGGAACTTAAACTGTGAGTTCACCACCATTGCTCCATCTGCGAGGACCTTGATGAAGCACGAGCATGTGTCGCTAAGGGTTCACTTAGCGGCAGTAGAAGATGACCCTAGAACGTAATTATCACCAAAGCTGAGTTAGTGTCTGGTACAGCTTCTATTTGGCTAATTGAGTTATTCCGCTGTCCAATTCTGCTGATCTTGTGTCGCTCCCTGAGTTCGCTCGGTTTTTAATTCAGTGGTTTAACGAACTCTGACTGTATTGGGAATCTCCAATACCTCAATCAATAAAGAGAGTATCGTATCATTTCATACCAGGCAAAAAAATCAATAAAATCAAATCAAAAATATTTTTTATCAAAATTTAATAAGTAAAATGGAGACCTTGATGGTAGGAACACTTGCGAAATGTACAAAATTTACAATATTTAAAAAATGCTCAAGATATGGCACTTGACGTTAGAAATGACGAGCGGCATGAGCTGCAAAGTGGGCAGCCTTTGCGGCGGCTACTTCTGGCGTGTCAGCAGGAACAGACCCGGTCCAGGAGGGTGCGGCATAGGAAGCAAAGGCAGGAGCGATGTGGGCGTTGGAGGCGTGCGAGGGAGCGTAACGAGCGGCCGTCGCAGCGTAAGCTCCGTGGGAGTACAAGTGGTAGTGTTTGGACTTCTCAGCGGCTACTTCAGGGGTGTCCAATACGGGCAGGGGAGCTCCGTGCTTGTCATAACCTGGACAGATACCAAGTAGTGGTTCTTTTAATCGAATGGAAAGTTAGTCTATTGTATTCTCAATCTGCAACAACTTAGGTTGTTCAGGATGTACTTCAATCATATGGGGGGAAAAGTATGTTGATGAAGTTGTGATGTGCCCTACATCGTTGAGAGGGCAAACAATATGGATTACAAAAGGTTTTAAGCTTCGTTTCGAAAAAATACTTTAAATTCTCGTAAGAGCAAGATTTTCATGTGTGTTAGTTACTCAAACCTGTATTAGGAACAAGAGCTTTTTTTTTAGCATTGATTTCTTGTGTTGTGGGGCAATTAGATACACTTTTTTACACATCAACACATCCTTAGTAAAACACTATAAGGAATATATAATGCATAAAGAATAGAAGTATTCCAAAATGACGAAAAAAAAGTGCCAGAAAGCCTTACTAGTAGTTGTTGAGGTGTTGTAATGTGTACCTACTGGGAATCCCAACCGCTATGTTCATTTCCATGCCTTATGCTCTCCGTTTCTTGGCATAGAAAAACATTTATTTTGTAAAAAAATCCCCGTATTGTGCGCCATTCTTTTATGAATGAATTCGGAAGCACAAATGAATGTGGTTTTTAATTTAGAAATACATTTGGTAAGCACAGGGGGGCTTATCAATAATATAATGGCTATCATTGGCTGTACTGAAAAATTGCCATCGCAACTGCATATTTCAAATCAATAAGGAGAGAATGGATTTAATACTAATTATTCCTGGTCGAACTAGGTAGGTACCTGGTGGAAGAGCAATAGGGCCAGTCCATTTCTTCTGGGGTGCCTCCCAATGGTGTTGAGGAGCGTAGCTATGTTGGGGCTTGGGAATGTAATGGACGCCGTGTTTGGCAGCAGCTACTGCTGCGAGGTGTTCGGCTTTCGCCGCTGCGACTTCGGGTGTGTCTTGGACTGGTTGATGGAGACCCCAATGTTGTGCGAACGTTAGGCCGAAAACGGCAGTCAAAGCAATCTGGATATACCCAAGCATACAATACATGTTTTCAATGGGAACAATTTCGAGGTAACAACGACAAATTATGTAACAAATTAACTCTTTTACACAATGCAGGAGAGGTAGCACAATATGAATCTGTTGAAAACAAAAACCTTTCACCTTTCGACATTTGTAATGTGAGACCAAAAAAAATGGAGACCAAAAAAACCGGCGCGCTTCAAGATTTGTGTTGTTCTGTCTGGTTGGAAGAAATTTGAACATTAACATAAAATTTATATTCTGTGAAAAGAAAACAATCACGGTACCTCTGAACTGCCTGTCGAACCGTTGTTTTAGGCCGCATAAGGTTGCCTTCGGCCGTCCTCTATCAATGCAACAAGTCTTGCGACCACACACGCGTATAAACCCATTTAAACGGCAGGTATACTTTTTTTACACTTAATTCAAAAGGAAAAAGGTCGAGAAAAATGTTTTAAAAAGGCACAATGACAAAAACGGCTTGTGTTGACCGTTCTGAAGGCATACTGTTGAAAAGTCCTTTAGGCTTCTATCGTGAATTCAAGAGAGTATTCGAGTAGGCCCTTCAGACCAATTCTGAAGGCAGTTCAGAGGTACAATGATTGTGTTCTTTTCTAAGAATAAAAATTTTATGTTAATGTTCAAATTTCTTCCAACTTTATTTCTCTACCAGACAGAACAACACAAATCTTTTTCGGTTTTTTTGGTCTCCAGTGTATCAACTACAAAAATGAAACATTGCTACCGTACAACCGCAGTATGTAACTTGTTTCTTATTTAAGCAGAAAAGTGAGTAATCTCACACCCATAGATACGAACACATACTTTCTCAACAGGTTTTGCCTCATGTCTATCTGCCGGTCAACGAAAATTTCTAATCCCGGTCAAAACAATACAGTGTAATACAGTTTTGAAGGATGTTCCAGGAACTGTGCGGATTATCTCTTATAAAATCTTGTATACCACTTTCCTACATGAATAATATGCTCTATCAGGGGATTGTTGAATATGTAAAAATATAATTGGACATTTGGAACGATTCAAGAAAATTTAAGTGAAATCAGTAAATAATAGTTGTTCTGAACGGATATTATGTGGTTTTATTACGACTCAATATATGAAACAAGTACCTTCCGTAGCTGAAGTTATATACATATTTCGTTAAATAATGGTTACATTGCAACTCACCAAGCACTTCATGATTACGGAGATGGAGATGTTGTGGGGCCAGAGATAACTATTGGTCTGACTGCAATTGGGCAGCTACGAGCTTTTATAGTCGTGCAACTGCGTAACTTCGCCTCAGTGAACCAAATCCCCGCATCCGTATGGGAGATTTGTATTGGCCTGATGAAACGTTTAATGACCAGACTGTTTCGCCAGGTATACGTACGTAAGGGAGTTCTCACAAACAGACCCGGTTTGGAACTGATTCCTATATGTAGTTGTTGAAAGAATTCGAAATGAGTTTTGTTTCTCTTCATCAAGTGTAAACGTCCATTAATCATGCAATGCTTATACAATTTATTTTCAATTAATTATATACTAGATTACTTTATTTGAAACTTACTTAGTGTCTTCTCCATTACTCAGCTGCATAAAATGCTGACTGCTGCAAGACAATTATCTATTCACGTTGCTAACCATAAAATTTTAGATCAGAGCAACCTGACAAATCGAACATGAACTTTTTTATTCTCGCCCATGGAAGGTTAAAATATTTACTTTCTCGTTACCGATACTCTCTCAAAATTCGAAGTAGAATAGTTTTGTACTGCACTCTAATTTTGCAGCATTCGAGGGGATCTATTTGAAAATTGAGCCCGAGACGAAAAATCAGTCAACAACACACTTTTTGTCCCTTCGTAACCAATATTCTCCGTTGATGGTCACCTATGAGATAATTTTCCCAGCTGGTCCATTGCTTCCCCTCAGGGAGCCGTTTTATAAACGCTGTAGCGCTTGTTCGCTTAGTCGTTTTCTGAATTTTCAAAAACCCTAAAGATTTTGCGAATGGCAAAGTAGGAATTTTCTGTGCTAAGATCTATATTAATCCAAATTTTGGTTCATTATTCAATATTAAACCATTGTAATCGCTCTTGAAAAAAAATCTAACCCCCCCTGAAAATTTCATGGTTTACGTTTCAAAGGGTGTAGAATCCAAATCTGCAACAAAAATTTTTCCGTCCCTCCGCCGTAAGCACGATTTCTCCCAAACGGCTGGAGCAAAAGATCTGAAATTTTCAGGAAAAATCCATGTTGGTCCGACTACGCCCCAATTCCTGAGCCAACTCTCTCACTTAATTTAAAGTGCCCTTTAAGGGTTGTCAAAATTTTGCAAAATCCCTAAAAACCTCAAAAAAGGTCGAAGCGGCCTAAATTTGGACTCATTCTGTGAAACTTTCCACGAGGAATCGAATGAGCCCCTCCCCAAGTCCGTAGGTCAAACCATTCCCGATGTATGGCCCGATTTATGGTGCCAACATTTGCGTTTATTTTGGTTTATCATTGTTTTTGTTTTGATTGCAGTAACTTAGTGATGTAGTGAATGTGGATACACATTCACTCCACCAAACCACAGGAGTTATTTCGGCAAATGTAAGATGACACACATGCAGTTATGTTAATTCATGACTCACTGTTAGCAAAAAAAAATTTTCCTCACGATCAAGTAAAACTTTGGCTGCTAGCAGAGCTTGCCAGATGATTAATTTTGGCTAACAAATTACAGTTAAGTTAGTTTTTCAGAAACGTTGGTTTGGCGTAGTGAGGAAGACATATGCAGCGCTCGTATAATTGAAAGCATTACACGGATTTGGAGAGCATTTCATGATAGAAATAGTAATGAGAGGGTGAAATGAAATTCGCGATTTGTACCATGAAAGGCCAACATTTTAATTGATCTCAAGATCTTTTGATCTTACATCCAGTTAAAACGCGACTCTGCAAAATTTATGAGACTCATACCCGTACCGCTCTTCGAACCTGCAATGTGAAGCGTGACTGCCTAGAGTAAGACAAGCGTAAATGTCTGTGACTTCAAGAACTGACTAACGTGAATGCTTTCCGATTCCATGAATAGGGCACCCACAGGAAAACAGGATTTCATATCAACCTTACCGTGTCGTATGGAGAAAATTCTCTCTTTATGGCTGGCACTGAAGGGATGATTCTCCCATTTCTCGGACGGACTCCCATTTGAAAAGATCAGGCTATCCAGTATGCTTCCTACCCTTTGACGTTCCAAGTGTTATGCTTATTGTACCTATTCAAACCTTTTGAGCTCCACGTCAATGGCGGTTAGGGTTCAAAGTTGCCTACTCGAGGGAATTACGGTCCCTACTAAGGCGTTATGGAGCTTTCCAAACAAGATGACTTCAACTCTTTTATCTGCACGTAGGGGTGGATAGTTGGAATATTGCAAGATGGTATTGGAAGAATTTCCATTTTGAAAACGTTCTGTTCCATTCATTCAAACTTATGATCTACATCACACATGCTAGTAATCAAAGATCAATAAAAACTGATATATTGATTCATGCATTCATACAAATATACATCAAAATATGTATATTTTCTACGATAAACCGCAGAGACTAGTCGTAAGTTCAAACAAATATTATTGCTAATCATTTAAGTAACCGAATTTGAGCTGTAGTCACTCGCATCCCAAAACCAAAAGTCTGTCAAATTTGAGTGATTGATGGCCTAACTTATTTTCTGTTGCAGCATATCGAACAGTCTGCGGTGTAAAGGGACCCTTGGTAATCTTGGATAATGTTAAATTTCCAATGTATGCTGAAATTGTACAAATCCGTCTTGGAGACGGCACTCTACGTTCGGGTCAAGTTCTGGAAGTAACCGGGAAGAAGGCCTTAATCCAGGTTTTATTTCAAACTTTACCAAGTACTCAATTACAGGGAAAATACATCTTTATTTTTAAGAAGTCTCTCTGAACCAAGTCTTCATTAGTGGAGAGGCGCCTATTAGAATTGGCCTATTAGGGAGTGTGAGACCACGTGAGAAAAAAACTGCTAGCTCTAACAGCAGCTCTAACCTACAACGGTGCAACGTACTGTACATGAATCGTGGTCGAAATTCACGGGTAGAACACATGAAATTTAGTGAGTTAAATTGAAACCCCTACCTACTTATCACTTGTCTACAATTATATTACATAATACTTGAAAAACTCGATTTAAAAAATAAACTCTTGAAAAACATTACACAGAAATTTTACCAGCTGATTTTATACTCACACGATGCCAGGCAATGTTCCACATTTGCCAGCATTTACTAGTACGTTCAAATTTGCATTTGTGTTTCTTTTCGGCGTTTGCTCAAAATTCTAGGCCTTAGAGAGAGGGTAAAGATGAACCCAACGAAGTCTAGGTGGGATCATTTCATTCCTTGAAGGCACGCCTGTCAATAACGAACATAAAAAGTGCAGTGTTATTTCGAAAGTTTCCGATATTCAGATTTTTGAAACTTAAGTTCTGCGATTTCAACTTTTAGGGATTGATCATAGCAGGGAATTTCATTTTCAGGTTCTACGCATCTTTAAACGCAAAACAACATTTTTTGAGGGGAGCCTGTTATTTTTTTTCTTGGTCTTTCTTACTTAATACAAATCCTTTTCGGAATGGGGGGGACTAAAGTGAAAAAAATCATGTTCTCTTGTTTAGTTGTGCCAAAATTTAGGAAATTTTGCTTTCAATGACGGGGTTGTGAGTGGAGTGGTACTAAGATAATAATTTCAATCGCTGTTGAAAAGAGGATTTTTGATCGATTCACAGATTCATGTCATTTTTTTTGTTTAGTTAGAATTTCGGTCAAGTATTTGAACATGTTTCAGCACATTGAATTTTCATTAAGAATGGTGGTGAATGGAGGGGTAGTCCCGATATATCGTTATATCTACACTATTTCCTCTGATTTTTTTTTTTTTTTTTTTAAACAGAGAGAGAGAGAAAAAACATTTATTTATTTATGGGGTGGAATGTTGGAATAGTTGGGGTTGTGAAAAGTATAAATTGATATGCCAAAAGCTCGAATTGGTATGCCGAAAGTTGAAATTGAGTCGCCAAAAGTTGAAATTAAGATGCCAAAAATATTAAAATTTATTTGTGCCAAAGGTTCAAATTAATTTGCCAAAATTTTCAATTTGATAATATGCCAAAAATTCAAATTGATTTTGCCAAACTAATCTAATTGTATTTTTTTCCTAAATGTGTGTGTGTGTGTGTGTGTGTGTGTGTGTGTGTGTGTGTGTGTGTGTGTGTGTGTGTGTGGGTGTGTGTGTGTGTGTGTGTGTGTGTGATTTCATTCTTCTGGTAGCCAAATTGCTGCTCCGTCCTCCAGTCCAAGTCCTCGCACGTGTTTCCTCGGGCCCCTTAGCCTCATGGAAACTGCTCGGTGAACTGAGATTTTATTATTCAAAATAAAATCTTCATCCACTCAAATTTTAGTCTAACTCGGTAAAAAGCCGCCGAAATTTACAATTTTCTGTCAGGAGGGGGAGGGGGTGATATTCCATTCATTTTGCCGCTACTCTTACAGCTTGTACTGTCGATTTTCTTACATCTTTTTTGTTTTGTTTTATTAAGAAAATCAATCTAGTTTCGAAACATATTTCAGATGTTAGATAGATAGATAGATACATTTTTTAAGTATTTCTCATGCAATAATACAGATGTTATTGTTATACGTCTTATTACATTGTTATTGTTACTGTTATATGCTTAATTATTACAAACATAAAAAACATTTTATTTGTTTACATAGGTATATAATTATTATTCCCAACATAATCCAAACATAGGTGACCGAATACAGCTTCACATCACGCGTTAGCAGAGAATGCCTTCAACATAAGGGCTCTGCTTGCAAACTTATGTATAACTTAGGTATACAACTTGTGTATACACCGCTAACATCCCTGGCTGATTGTCCAGGAAATCCAAAAGCGAACATAACACAATATTCAAGTTCTCGGTCTTCAGCTCCTTCAGTGGTGTCCTCGTGCTGATAAACGGTAGCAGGTGATGGTCTCTGTAGGGATTATACAGTGGACAGATCAGGAAAAAATGTACCTCCTTAGCTAGAAGGTTGCAGAGTGAGCATAGCTCTTTTGGATCCAACTTGTATCTATTTCTTTTATGAAAAAATCGAATTACTTCTCTCGAAGAGAGTCTCACCTGTGCCAACAATCTCTCAGTACCAATGTTTTGATTTTTCCCCAAGTAAGCTTGTCTGCCGCCATAATCCACTATCTGCCTGTACAGAGCGCTGTATGATGAGTTCATCACTCTTTGCATGTCTAGGCTCCAGCTGTGGTTTTCATACTTTTCGACTAGCCCACTATATTCTTCTTTGAGAGACTGGCAACTCAAATCACTGAGGATGTCTGCCGATCCGATGGTCGTTAAATACTCCTTCATTTTTGAGATCCAATTAAATTTTGGGTTGCCATTAGAGCCGTCAGCATCTGATCTTATCACCTCTTCAATCGCCAGCCTAGACCATCTCGTCCCGTTCATCTTCACCACTCGTAACAGGAACTTCAAAGCGCGAGCAAACACCAGTGTCCGAAGGTGAGCCCGCCCACACTCGAGTCTAAGGAAGTGTCCTGGGGTGTTTCTGGGAAGGTGGAGCAATGATTTCTGGAAGAATGACTGGATAATTTATATTTCTTCAGTATTTGATGTTTCAAATCTAATATATGGTGGGTGTGAATGGAGTGAGACATCATTTATCTTCACTATTTTCATCTGGTTTCCATTTCATTAATAATACATAAATAATACAATGAGGGAGGGGGGTAAAAGGCCGGTCCTGTAAAGTAGAGTAGACAACCATCTCCTATTCAGCTGTTGTGCGTGAAAAAACTTGGAATGCTCACATCAGTTTTTGACGACACACCTTCACCGCAAACCAAACGCAAGTATGACAGAATTCCCATTTCTTTTCTATTACACTGGTTTTATATTCTAATAATTTTCCCTTCCGTTTGGCAGAGCGAAAATCCTTTTTCCTCCTACTGTAACCATAGGATCACCGTATGTTGTCAGCAACCTTTTCATCAGTTACACCTTAGCACAGTTCGTTGGGCCTTTGGTGGGGCTGGTTCTAAGTTCTCCTCGTTGTAACAGCCCTGATGCGCTGAGTAAACAACTTCTGCTCGATTTGTGCCTCGTGATTGTGATCGTAGTTCCTGTCGACTTTGTTTAGTGCTCCTTCCCCATGTTTTCACCCAGGCAGAACAGGATGTAACCGAACATCTAACAGAAATCCCAAACAATTTTTGCGTACCACTTCCTACTTTAATGATAATTAGGTAATATTGTACGTTCTACTCGAACGTACCTCCATTTGATTTCCCCAGACGCCAAGGTTCGGTTTTGTGCATACTTGAACGCTTAGAAAACAAGCAGCTCCTTCCCAAGTTTACCCTCGATGGATGTTGGAAGCTCCTCGGGCATTGATATTGATATCATTGCACTCTTCTAAAAACCACAGAGACAAATGACACCACACCGTGGACGACACTCCCCCAACTTGCAGCAGACGAGATAGTGAGAAACTTGGAGATAGTAATAAAAATACCTACTGCGATGAGACGATGGACCGAAAATAATACTTTCAACGACCAAAGTTTTGACGCACCATTAGTTACTCACATCCTCGTCTCCTCTTTGATACCCCAGATTGTGGCCCAAACGAGTACGGGCCTGATAAAATCAGTGATCTGTTTAATGTAACATATGATTTGTAAAATTATCAACAAAATTGAATCCAAATTCAAAAGGAAATCCTAGCTCAACGACTCATTCCCAATGAAGTCATTATACCTATCCATTTGAACGGGTAATGTAGTAAGTCGATTTCTGTGACAGGTTTTCGAGGGAACGTCTGGGATTGACTCGAAAAACACATTGATAGAATTCACAGGAGACATTCTCCGAACCCCTGTGACTGTGGATATGTTGGGAAGGGTGTTCAACGGCAGCGGTCAACCTATTGACAAAGGACCGCCAATATTGGCAGAGGACTATCTAGATATTGACGGTACACTCTATTGATTTATGTAACATGGGGGTTCCTTATTCTATGATATCGATACGCAGTATTATATCTCAGCTTACCTACTGTGACATCTATTCGTTGTCGATTACTGCATGAAGCAGATTTCATTCAAAAGCACACGATTGGAATAAGGGCACGATTTTGCTTATTCCCATCCATTTTTAGTTTAATATGAGAAGTCAACAGTAATTTATGTTTATTTGTAAGATTATTAGGCTGTTGTTAGTAATATCGATACAAGTCCATTTACGAGTTTTTGAAATCAATACATACTCGATGTTGCACCTTTTTTTCCAACCGAGAACGTCGTAAATCCACAAAAAAGTCCTGACAATGTCTTTCAATCAAAATCCATTTTCCTAATTTGTAAAAACTAGGAAGCAATATTTTAAATATTTTGAAAAGCTATTAAAAAATTGAGATGTGGCAATCCAGCTTAGTCGAACTGAAATGGTAAGGGCTGTAGGCTGTATAAATTGATGAAAAATAAGGATGCTGTGGGATCAAGTTTCACTTTACCTCAAATCGATATTGTGAACAGATTCGCTCATTTCAAAACTAATAATCATGTATCTAAGATAATGTTGCAACGGGTAATCAGTTCAAAATGTTCTGTGCTCATCCGATTGCCACAAATCATTCGTCACCGCACAAATAATTAAGTTCTCCACGTTAGGTTTCCGAATGAAAGGGACAGAAGGTTGTATATTTTGACAAGTAATCACCCATTTTACTGACCTGAGTAATTTTATTATAAATAGTTTTTCACAACACTTGGACAATGTGAGTAACGATTTTCAAACTGGGGACGAAAGTATAATCATAAAGCTTCAGCGAATTGCAAGGAATCGAAACACTTCATAAATTTCGATATAAGAAACATTGATTAAACGGAAGTAATATCAAATATTCACTGTGTCCAAATATTCAGGGCGATGTAGGTACTGATGATTTTGCACATCATATTGTTGATTCTAAGGATAACGTACCAATTCTTTCTAGAACATACATTTAAAAAAAGTTGCAACATTTTTGATAAGGCAACTCCTCTTTAAGGTCAGCCAATAAACCCTGAATCCAGGATATACCCTGCAGAGATGATACAAACGGGGATTTCAGCCATTGACGTGATGAATTCAATCGCCAGAGGTCAGAAAATACCTATTTTCTCCGCTTCAGGCTTGCCACATAACGAAGTAAGTTACCATTGGATTCAACGATCTACTTAAGTTTTTGTTTGTAGAGCATTTTTTAAATTAATTTCTCAAAAAACGGCTCAAATTTCGCTCTTACCTTATTCAAAACATACATAAATACGAGCATCATGACCACATTATGGATATGAAATAGTTATGTGATATATTTCTCTTTGAATTATCTCTATTATTCTCTTTGAAAATGATTTCGTTGATGGCTGTCATTGTAAGGTATGAAATATATACATAGATTATAAAGCAAATTTATCTCCACTGATGTTGATGTGTGCATAACAGAGCAATTGTTTCTGCGGGGCCTTTAAACTAGACTCAGTAGGCGTTTAAACTACAATCTCAACAGAAATCGGCGAGCGTGGGTAGATTATTATTTTTTTATTTCTATTTCATTTTCTCGTTTTAGTTTAATTGATTTATTTCCTTCTAACAGCCCCCGTCCCATAATCCCCCCTAACTTTTTAGCTTCATCAATTCTTCCGAGTTGAGACCCCTACGTTAGCGTTGTGAAGATGAGGCACTAGTCTGCCGAAGCAGAAGGGTATCACTAAATAGCCAGACACCCGAGTGGTGTAAAGGACTACCTAGTACACCCGCACAGGCATCACTTGGAGAACGTCAGTATACCCAACATCAGTACACCCGAGGAATAAGAAATTATAAACCTAGGCTAGGCTCTTCACATCGTCTTAAATTCTACATCAATTATTGGTGGAGAAGTGCGACAGATCCATTTACAGTTTACAGCATAAGCTACAAGAAAGCTCCGTTTATGTGCAGTTATCAAAAAATGCTTCCCTCGAATTAGTAAAAGGATTGATTAAATGGATTTTATTGTTTTTGAGTTACGAACATCCAGCCCTCCTAACTGAACAGAACACAGACCTCCGTATCGTAGATTCTGGTCTATTTGTCCAACTAACCTGGAAGGAATGATCAATGATAAAATTGTTTACTTTTGGGATGAGAGCATAGAAAGAATCCAAACCACCAAAATATACAGATCACTGACTTCCGTAAAACATTGATTCAAGAGTTCAGGTATACTTTAGTCGTAGCGACGCACAGTACTTTGAACATATGGACAAGTTGGACAAAAATTATGAGAGAACCGATTCTTATAGGATGTTTGACGCTGATAGCGAATATACTACATACGTGGGTTCGCAAACGAAGTCTCACTGAGTTACCCTTAAAAAACAAGTAAGAAAAGTAAATTTTGGTGGTTTTTCGAATTTGAAAAAAGGGACCTGACCTTGTAATTGGTCATTTTGTAGTTATTTTGAATGAGTGTAGTCTTATGTTTGTAAAATAAACCACCCGAGCAATAAATAATATATCAGATTTAATAACAAGGAGTTTCAGTTGAAAAATGTAACATAACAGTCACACTACAGCGATAATAATTGATAAAAGAAACAGAAACAATAAATGCGACGAAAAAAGAATTCACTGCCTCTATCTGACTAGGAATATCACAAAGAAGTCCAAATTACAATAAAACCTTACATAACGTAGTCGCTTCGTTACGATATTTCCTGAAAACATAAAAACGCACTTGAGAACGTTGCGAACTGCCAATTGTTAGTGGTGAAGTGGTTTAATTTCTGCAGTCAACTGGTATGAAACTGTTCAGATGTATCTGAAATGGTTTTGGATTATAGAGAGTTTTTCGGTGTTTGTGTCATTACCTCTTGAAAACCACACTTGACTCGTCCATGAATCCCGTTCTTATGTGAAAACATTTAAAGCCTTTTATGGACTCCAAATTCCCCAAGCTGCTTTGCGCCGTGGGTTTTTCCCAAGCCTCCCTTTTTCTGGCAAACGGTCAGTCACCCGTAGTCTCCCCCCTAGCACCCCGGGGTTTCTCGGGGTAGTTGTAACTCCGTCCCTGATTGGTTTCTACTATCCCCCCCTCTCTGCTCCCGCGATTCCCCTCTCTAAATTTTCTCCACTTCCCCTCCAAACAAAATTTTCTCGTTTTTCGGTTAACAAATCCGGAGTCAGTTCTCTCCTTCGTTCTAGCCGGCTCTTACACCCTTGTTAACTTGACTGACTTCATATCATAGCTATCAAAGTGACTTCGTTTTCCTAACTAAGTAGTGGCAAAGCAGCATATTTTGTGATATTGTTAGCTACCCGCGAAACCTCATCTTTGGCAGACGCGACCTAAGGTTTTATTCAACAACACCTTTATTTATTTGATTGATTCACTATATCGACGAATACGAATTGAATTATGTATTCCCATACTCGTTCATTGAGCATGTACCCATCGATTTGAAATACAGCCTCCATCAGTTACCTGCACAACCGTTTATATCTTCCTTGGGTTCACCCAAGACTGCATTCTTGGTGAATGAATTAGTCGTTCTACAGAAAATTAGACTGATTTGAAAGGTTTTGCTACCAAATTTACTGAAATCCATGTTCTATTTATCAGATTGCGGCTCAAATTTGTCGTCAAGCAGGCTTAGTTAAACGACCGGGCAAATCAGTACTGGATGACCAAGAAGATAATTTTGCAATAGTTTTTGCAGCAATGGGAGTCAACATGGAAACCGCTCGGTTCTTCAAGCAGGACTTTGAAGTAAGATTACACTTTCTAAGTATTTAAATTGAATGATTGTTTGATACAATTAACCGCCTTTACGGGCATCATAATGCCCGGCATGGTAACAATTCAAAATTGTATCACCATTCTGATATCATCAATGTTTTCTACAAATCAACGTTTTTACAGACAGAATGACTGGTAAGTAATGTTGGAATGACAAGACCCTTTGTATTCGTTCAGAATAAAAACGGGGTAAACTCGTTAGAAATAACATTTATTACCATCTCTTAATTGGAACTTCCAGCGTGGGATGAATTATTCATCATTATTATCACTGCTGTCCACACTAATTTGTTAATCGGCTCGAGAAGAAGCGGATCGGATCGAGGGGTAATTTCCGTTCAGCAGCTTAGCGCACGTCGATGACTGAAAATGTTCTGTTAAAAGTTTTGAGGATATAATTTTAGCTGGTTTGTAATTTTGTATAATCTATATTAATAAATTATAGATTATCATCCATTATAAGTTTGGAAACACTTTGATTTGTAGTAGAAAGACTTATTAATTCTCATGGTAGATATTGAAAACAAATATTTCAAAGATCTTCCTAGTTAAGTATCTACTTACGTATCAATTCAATACTTTTTAGGAGGCAATTCCTTCTCGATCTTCATGACGATTTTATATTATTTATTCATTAATTTCAAGTATTTCAAACTTTTAAGGTGCTTAGAAGGTTGGTCTTTCTCCAAAATTGATGATCTCCTTTGCATTATGGGCATTGACTACATCGACTACCCTTTTCGGACCAACCATCGAAATTTTTGGAAATCAGTCACTTTTTATGGATTCTCGTTCTTTGGGCTTCCAGTATGACGAAATCAATTTTTTTTCTAAATTCTGGATTGATACAAAATAAATTAGAGCAATTTTAAAATTGGTGTCACTGGTGACACCTTGGCCAGGGCATCCCGTCAGCTTTTTGAAATTGGTGTCTCTGTTGACACCTTGGGACTGCATTGCAGGTTGCAACCCAGATTTGGTGTCACCACTGACACTTTGGTATTACCAGGTAAGGAAATTAATGATCACATAGCTGCAATGGTTTATAATGGTGAATAAATTTATTTGAAAATCGCGAGTTATCACATTTTGAAATCACATTGTTACACATTGTTGTCATTTATCACATTGTTTTATTTGAGTCATCACATTTTGAATAGGTACCTAGTCAGTCTCACGTGAAATAGGTACCTAGTCAGTCTCACGTGAAAAATCAGTCTTTTTGAAAAGAAAAGTCATAAAAATCATTAGGTACAGAATTGAAAATGGTATGAAGCTGACTTCATCGAAAAATTGAAAAAACTTCTCAAAACTCAAGACAAACTCATAAAAACGTCCACTTGAAAAGCAAAAGTTGAACATCAAAGCTGAAACTTGAAATATCTGAATACGTTTCTTTGGAAAATCTTATGGTTTTCAAAGTCATAATTTCCAACGCATGAAAATGTTAGGTTCATCCCAAGGGGTCAGGTGTGACACCGCTCTGAACATGATCCAGCCCAAGGTGACAGTGGTGACACCAACCAGCGAGTACCCGGCCCAATTGGACAGGCATGACACCAATTTCAATTGCGATTTTGAAGTATAAAACTCAGGAGTTTTGAACAAAAAATGTATGGGTCACATAGTTCGAACCCCAAACCTTCAGGAAAGTTCATGGAAATCGTTGATTTGTCGTAATAATCACAATATCAATGAACAACTTACCCCCTTTCGCAGCCCGATGCCGGTAGCTTCAAAACGGGAGAGCAACGTCAAAATGCGTTTGCAGAACATTATTTGAGGGTTATAGTTTCACTTCTTTTTCGGTTTTGTGTTGTGTAGACCTTACATTAACCGTAGGAGTTGCCAGTAAGGCATTATATGAAACAGAGTTTTTGATTTAAATCGGGAAAATTTGGTGTCACAGGTGACAACTCGGTCCGAAAAGGGTTATGAATATTAGGCTAAAATTCCATTTCAGGTTTTGAGATTGGTTTGAATAGTTGGTTTTTGGCAGATTTAAGTGATCCATCATGAAAACAATGAACCGAAAAGAGATGTGTGCTGTTGGATGCTAGTGGGCAGCACAATGCTTCCCGTATTCCTTCAGATATATTTTCCATGATCAAAGATACATTATCCATTCCCGTATTAATATTTCTGTTACACCCCGAAGGAAAATGATTCAATGGAGAACGTCTGTTTGTTCCTTAACTTGGCCAACGACCCCACAATTGAGCGGATCATCACTCCGAGGATCGCTCTCACGGCAGCAGAATATTTGGCCTACCAGTGCGAAAAGCATATTCTAGTGATTTTGACGGATATGTCTTCATACGCTGAAGCCCTCAGAGAAGTGTCAGCTGCCAGAGAAGAAGTTCCAGGAAGACGCGGTTTCCCGGGGTACGAATGAACAGTATACTACTGGTTCTTTTCATGTTTTCTGTACTTAAGGACTTATATTTGAAACTAACTCAGTTACCGTACGATCTATAAAAATGACCAGTTTAATTTTCGGCAATCGATTTATGAAAGAAGTTTTTTCTCCTAGTATTCGGACATACCAGTGGCGTTTGAGCGTTTAGTTATGATACTGGACTTTTCGAATTAGTAACTTAATTACCTCCGCTAGTATGTTGAAATACTTTTTTCGTATAATTATACATTTTTTTAAGGACGTTCCAAAATGTGTTTCCCTACCTTTTATTTGACTTCTAGTTGTCTCAAAGATTACGTCCGTCCCTTTGTAAAACAAAAGCCGATATAGAAATAGCTACAATGATAAAGAAAAAATCCACGAATACAAAAACTGACAGAAAAAACACCCACCTACGCTTCACTTTTCCACAACTATGTAATAAAGCTCTTGAAAACTCAATTTGAAAAGGAACTCTTTCAAACTATAGTTATTGGAACTCTGAACTATGGAAGGATAGCAAAATTTCATTGCGATTGTATCAACTCGCCTCTCACATGATACTAGGCGATTTTTAATTTCTCCAAGCACGTTTACAAGCACATCCGTGTCCACGTCCTCATTTTCTATTGATTTTTCTGTCTGTTAAGAAGATTGTACGGATTATGGTACAGCCCTATTATCCTTTCTCGTCGTTATAAATGTATTTTCTTATTCCCCCACCCAAAAGACATGAGTTTACAAAAAAAGAAGATGTTTATTCATTCACTCGTCAATAAGAATTTCTGAATATCACTTGGGGCAGATTTATATTTCCTGAAGGCATGAAGACACCACGGTGTGTTCATACGCATAACATTGTATGTTTTATATTCAGAAATCTTGCCCTTAGGTACATGTACACTGACCTGGCCACTATCTACGAGCGAGCAGGACGAGTCGAAGGGCGAAATGGCTCAATAACGCAGATCCCTATACTCACTATGCCTAACGACGGTAGGAAACATCATTACCCCTTTAGACATTCTCATTAATAAGGTAATGAATATTGATGAGTGTAGTGAATGGGTTAGCACCTCTAAGGGGTGAGAATGGGTGTATTTACATCATACTATGAAACTTCTCTTGTCGACAGTTTCCTTCACCACATCAACAAGCACAAACGATACTTACCTTACTATTAGCTGAGAACAATTGCGGAGAACGTGGAATATAATGAATATGTAGTACAGTTAAAAACCTTAATTCTAATGTTCAAGATTACGTCAATTATTAACATTAGTGGTACAAGAAATGAATCGACCGTGTGTTGAATGTTCTGATCGGATGACACCAGTCGATAGTGAGGAATGTAACTATATGTGTTTTGTTCTATGTCGGATGACGAGAATATGCACGCTGTTAAACGATCGTGCAATACCGAAACGTTCTAAATTTCGGATATAATAAGAAGCCGTTTCTCAACGTAAACAGTGCTTCCGATATTTTATCTTGAATGGGATGACAAAACCATTGTTACAGTAAATACCTTGTCTACAATAGCACATGTTATTGTTCCCTCAGCTTTGCCACCACATCGTTTATAAATAACGAAACATTTGAAAGAACCTACTCCGAACCGAAATAATACGTTCCCTGCAATTGTTTAAACCACAGTAAATTCAAATGAATCATGCTTGCAAAATTTCAAAACATGACGAACACTTTCTCAACGAAGGGCGTCTGACGGTTCCAAAAGGAATTTTTAAAATTAGAAAACTGGTTCTGGAAGAGAGGTAGTACTAAAAAATATGCCCTCGTACGGAATATTTAAATTGCTTCTAAAAATTGCCTTTGATAAGAGCTTAGCCTTCGATAGCACTCAATAAAAGTAGAAGGTTAAATATTAAAGATCCTTAAAGGTTTCTCTTTTACAGTAACTCTTCTGGGCTGGGCTGACTCAAGTACTGAGCTTTTCACTGGTCCATCTTCCATCACTACGGTTTTCAGACTTTTTCCTTTCCGGGTATTTCCAATAGTCTTCGGGGTCCGACTTTCTTAGGTCACGGAGGTCGACATTCCGGCTTTCTTTATCGAACTGAAACACTGCGTATATGATTTATCGGTAGTTGTCACCCATTATTGAACTGCTCTAGTAATGTTTTCTAAAGGGCATGAGAAGTCACCATACTCCTTCTAGAAGCCGATGTACAATTTCAGTCCACTACACTCTCGCCATTGCACAGTACGTCCAGACTTTATCTTATTCCTCATGGAAGTAACCGGTTTTTCTTTGCTAAGTGGGAAATTTTCGTTTTGTGGCAGTCATACTTACCAAATTTTTAAAAGTTCTTAACTATTCCCTACTTCTATTATTCAAGGATTAAAGAATGGTTCCCTGACCTACTAGACTCGCAGTATAGCTGTACTTACAGTTTGAGAGGGTAGGCTCTTGGCTTTTATTTCACCAATCGAATGCATCATGCATGTTGGCCCAAAAACCCACCCACGAAACAGTCTCTGTAAACTTCACTGTAATGACCCTTCACTTGTTATCGAATCGGACTTGAATAGTATAGAATAAATAACGGTCTAATTTATTTGCGAGTTTAATGGTTAACGTGATACAGTTCATTTTGGATTAGACTTGGAAAATACCATACGTAAGGCTAATACACAGATCCGTTGTTACAAACGCTGCAATTCTTTCACTGGGGTTTATTATTCAATTGGCTTGCGTTCATGATTTGAATTTCTACAAAGCTTTGGAGTGTGCGTGTTTCACAGGTGATAGAGCGATTATAGAATTTCAGGAGATATGCATAGGGCACGTAACTCTGTTCTCAACCAACATACCTATTTGGATTGTTCAGTTGATCATATTTGTGTGCCTCCTGAAATTCAATTATCACTCTACCACCTGTGAAACACGCACACTCCAAAGCTTAGTAGAAATTCAAATCATGAACGCAAGCCAATTGGATAATGAACCCCAGTGAAAGAATTTGCAGCGTTTTTGTCAGACTTTTACGTCCAGCAGAATCGAAGACTCCTTCTAAGGTTTATATTGAGCTGCCTCGTTTTGTTTCGAGTAATTGTAAGCCTCAACTCTCTTTTAAATTCAAAGCTAGAGTGGCCCAAGTAAAGTTCGTTGTTTGTATAAGCCCTGGTGTAAGAAGAACTGGTAGTTATTGGTGACTTGTATGGTCTTAAATTAGATTGGATTGTTCTGCGATGTTCCTAATTTCTGTATTAGATGTACCTATTCTTTATTAAATCGTTTTACCTTTTGATGACCACTAGCTTAAAACATGAGTACCGAAATCGTATTCGATATCCACTTAGTAATAATCAAAGTCATCTTATTTGACACGAGAAAAAGAAAATCAGATATCCATAATGTAATTGTACCTGACAGCCAGTTGGTTGTCACACCATTAGGAAAGGGTTCTCGTTGTAACCGTCAATTCTTACCTTAGTGGAATGCCTACTCTCAAAATAATACCATAAATACGGGGGTCATCCAGAAAGTAAGGTTACAAACTCTCTGGAAGGTGCAGAGAATTTTTTTGGTATTACTGCGTAGGGGGGTTCCTAGTAGTCACAATAAGCACCCGCCCTCATCAGTCCGTAACGAAATGTCAAAACACTTACTCCGTCAACCTCTTAAGGGACCGTTCGCTCCACCTACAGCAGATGCGTAATTCGGGCGGTCATCAACTTCCTCACTTTGCGTCGCGAATCTGCCTCTGAAATCCATCGTCAGCTTGTGGAAACTTTTGGACCTGAGGTAATGACAAAAGGAGGGGAATGCTGACTCGTGGTGTGTCCCTTCTTCACGACAACGCCAGACCCCACACCGCTCGCCAGACCCAGGACCTGCTTGTGTCGTTTGGATGGGATGTTGTGACCCATCCACGATATTCACCGAACTTGGCGCCTTCGGACTTCCACCTTTTCACCAAATTGAAGGAGTTCTTGGGTGGAAAACGTTTTTCCAACGACGAGGAGGTGAAGGAAACTGTCGAGTAGTGGTTTTTGGAGTTGGAGCGAAGTGTGTATGACGAGGGCATAAAAAAGCTGGTGCCCAGGATGAAGAAATGTGTTGAAGTTGGTCGCCATTTTGTAGAAAAATAAGGACATATTTTGCTACATTTCCTCAAAATTTGAATAAAATATATCCATTTTTCGATTTTTACCAGCAGTTGTAAACCGCAATTATTATGCAACATAACTTACTCGATTAATTTTCTAAGGACTTAATTATAATACTTTTTTTTTCAATGTTCCATCCAGACATAACTCATCCAATCCCAGATCTTACTGGATATATTACTGAAGGCCAAATTTATGTTGACCGACAGCTTCACAACAGACAAATATACCCACCGATCAATGTTTTGCCTTCACTCTCTCGTTTGATGAAATCTGCGATAGGAGAAGGGATGACTAGGAAAGATCATTCCGAAGTATCTAACCAGCTGGTAAGAGTTTTAAAGATTTCTAGTTTCTTTATATTTTATAGTTATAGTTATGGTTTATCCATTACACAGTAGCGATGAAATTATTCATGATTGTTATTAATTATGATTGTTACAGTATGCTTGTTATGCAATTGGAAAAGATGTACAAGGGATGAAAGCTGTGGTTGGTGAAGAAGCATTGGGTCCAGATGATTTACTATACTTGGAATTTCTTAGCAAATTCGAGTCTCAATTCTTAGCACAAGGTAATGGTTATTGATCTGATTATATGGTTTCCAAGTCTATGTATATGTTGCCGAAGCTTTGTTTTGGCTTTCGGAAGATAAACGATTTCCTTCAAAATTTAAATTTCTATAAACATTTTACTTGTATGACCATTTTGAACAACTTACGCTACACACTTTCTGCTTGTGTGTGTGTGTGTGTGTGTATGGTCCACAGATAGTTCCCATCCATTAGAAACCTATGTTCCCGTAGAACACAGTGATCTGAAATCATAAAAAAGCGCTCACTAATCAGTAACTATTCATCGGATGGTGGTAGGTTTTCCGAATTTTGATCAGTAATTCATTTTACTATGCAGTGAATCAAACTCTTTCTTAACTAACGTTTTTTTAAAAACGATATGAGGTTATTGCAAAAAGGGGATATCTCCAATTTCGGATTTTTCGGGGACATGGTTGTTTCTGAGTAGGGGGAAAATGTGCTTTTCCTAATGACACAACAATGCTTTGTTCCGCACACTATTTGCATATTTTTCAGTTCACTTATACAAAAATTATTTCTTTCAGATTTTCAATTTGTCAATTTTAAAAAATCTTTTTTCCTATTTCTAAATATGCTGTAATATCTACTTATTACAGCAAGATCTCCACATTAATTTAATCAATGAATCATTATTTATGAAAATCAAATTTATTTTGTGTGTAAAATTCATTATTGGAAGTTTTGGATGTGAGAGGAGTTCTCACTGTTTTCAGTTAAAAATCAGATTCCTTCTTCTCTCAGCAGTTGTCCTCCGTTTATGCTGTTAGAGTGAAATGAAATCTCTTACCAATTGAATTTGTTGCCGGTAAAATTCACTGCTGAAAGGTATTGGGACTGAACATTCAAACCCAATCATTTCTTAGAGCCTTTCGCAAGAACAAAAAACACGTTCTCTTAACAACGACTTTAAAAATCCTCAATCTTCAAAGCGAATTGAAAAAATTGTACTCGTAGCTCATCATTAAATAATATTGTTATATCTTAAAAGATATTTACCCAGTATTGAATGACACAATCCCAAGCTCGTTACATGCCTGCGGTCGGCCATAATGATATGCCAAATATATTATTAGCAGATACAGCTGAGGTCATAAATAACTTTTCTAGCAAGGGTAAGAACAGAAATCTGAAAGTTAATTGCTTGAACCTAATAAAAGAAGTCTCTTAACTAAGTGAATAAAGTCTCTTCCTACTAAAGTAACCAAAATACAGGTTATAGTTGAGGAAACGCATTCTTTCTAGAGAGTTTTGTATCCTTGCTCTACAGATCTTATTCAGAGAGCAAAAAGTGGATACATATGCGGATATGTAAAATTAAACTTCTTTAAGAAATGAGTTTAAACTTAAATGTGATACCCTCTCGCGTTTTGATGTAGGGTTTTCGACCCTTATCAATAATTTCATGCCCAATCGATCTACGGTGCAGAAATATAAATTAACTCTTTCTAAAGCATTTTGAATAAAATTACAAATAATTGGGGTGCCGACTTCAGATAACGCACCACAAACGTCGACTAGCAGACCTAGAAGGGCTATCTGATACAGAAATCAAAAATCTTTATGAAATCATTTACAACGAATCCCTTGCAATTTCCCTATTTGAAACTGTTCGCTCAAGACTTGGCTAATGAATAATTGATAACCACATTATTTCGAAGTTGTAAATACAGAGGATGTCAGACTTGAATTAATTAGTTTACTTCACGAAAAAACAGCAGAAAACCACGTGGTTTCAAGTTCGTTTTCAAACACCAAACCACTAATGTTTGCATGGACATCGTTATCATTTGATGAAATATTATTTCACTTTATGATTCTCAATACCAATATTAACCCTACCATAATATATTTTATAGGGCCTGGCAAGTTCATTCGTTTTCCATTGAAGTTCAAACCCTGTTTTCATGATTTCTACGGTGCAGATATATAATATGAAGCTCTCGTCAAGATAATTTTGAAAATAATAAAATAGAAAACACACAGGAAATTTAGAAATATCAGGATAATTTGTACTAAAGACCTTTTTCTGGATGCAAAAACGTTTTTACCCATTCAATTGATAAAATAAAGTCTGATTTGGCAGGAGCACACACGTGTACACACACACACAGCTAATGAATAATTGATAACCACATCATTTCGAAGTACTTACTTAGTTCACGAGTGGTTTCAAGTTCGTTTTGGAAAATAATGTTTTCAGGGTTCGTTACAGGCATTCTTCTTCTTCCTACCATATTTTATTTTATAGGGCCTGGCGATGAAGTGCAAATATTTCAATGAGTGAGGAAATTTAGAAATATCAGGATAACTTTACAAGACCGCAGTTGATTGATAAATGGAAATACGTCTATAGCCATTTAGACTCCGGAATTGAGACTCCAAATATTCAGAAGCAACATTCTTCCTTTAATCGATGTTTCACTGAACATTTTTTTTTTAAATTTGCCAGTGGTTCGATGGTCAGAAAATGAGGTTACATACTGAGTAACTAATTTCCAAGGGGTGGAAAATCTTCATTGTAATTCTGGGACATAAACGATTGATGATATATAAATATCCGTTGAAATGACTTTCTCGTGAATGGCTACTTGGTTTGGGCGGTCAACATGGCTGGTAGGACTGATTTTACGTTTCTGCACACTTAAAATCAAACAACAATTGTCATCTTTGTACTAAGGATTCTGAGGCATTTCCACTACAAGTACCAACCATTCAACTATTGTTGAACTTCGGTTTGTTCGAATATTTTTCACTGTTCTTCTGTAAATAATTCAGAACCGTTTGACCTTAAAAATCACATTCCTTTTTGTTGATTTCAGGTACGTACGAGAACCGGACGATATTTGAATCTCTTGACATAGCTTGGAAGCTGCTGAGAGTTTTCCCAAAAGAAATGCTCAACCGGATGCAGGTGGAGACATTGCAAGAGTTTTATGCTCGGCAGAAGGGTGATCGACAAAAGGAAAAAAAATGACGAATGATTAGCGCAGAGGTTTGGGTTTTATTTATGGACGACGTTTTGATTTGATATGTCGGGTTGATGTTTTTTTAGTATCGAATTTAGAAGCAATATAACGTATTAGTTATTTTTGAGGGTCTGTCATTTCAAGAGAGCGGTTGACTTATTCATTACATGGATTTGAGCTGAACGGTAATTGATATTAAAATGCATAACCATTTCAATATAATAATAACTATGTGGCGTCTATGGGTGAAATCACGAGGCAATGTCTGGAAACACTCGTAGAATGAAACAATTCACAATTGAGGTGACCTCCATTCGGTGAACGAACTGAGGAAGACGAGCAGGTGATGGTTTCGGTTTCGCAAGGTTGACTTCCTCGGGCACGTTTGCTCTTACTCCAGGTGAGGTAGGTAGTGGAAGTAGCGGTCTCCTACTACCTCCAGACGGTCAAGGATGAAGATGCAGCCGTTACGTCATCGGGGTTGTCATCTGTATTTAGAATCGTTCGAGAGCCTTGACGATGAACTCGATTGACAAACCTTTCTTTTCTGTCGTAAAAAAATAAACAGAATCATCTCTTTATCTCACCTTTAAAGGCGAATCAATTAATTGTTCACAAATTGTTACGCTTTCTGTCAAAGCTGATTTCATTATACACAAGGTTTCTGCTGAGTTATGGATCACCCCTTCAATATATATATGTATGCATAGATGTACAAATTTTAGAAACAATAATTCACAAATCAACATTATTTTTTATATTCCGGCTTTCAGCCTTTTTCAAAGTACGAGCAAAATAACAGCAACGGGAAATTTCAACATTGATGTTGAGAAATTGTTTGCCGTGGAGAAATTTGGTTAACCTGTTAAATTTTAATATTTAGGCCTGGAAGATCGTACGGACCTAACACATTGCTATGCGCTTTTTCCGAGTGAAGCAGCATAATTTTGTTGTCTTGAGGTTTCATTTTCTTAAAAATTTTGATTCCAAAACGCCCATCGAAAGTTTCGCCATGCGCTGTGGCATGACGGCTCACAGGCAAATCGGTGTTCCCTCCGACAACAGATGCCCTATGATTGTTGACCCTGAGATTATATCACCCACAATCACCTTTAATGACTGCTTTGGAGTGAAGGTCCTGAAGAAGATGCCACAGCCGAGCAATGACAGACTGTTGCAGCAGTCTGAACGGGCTCATGGATGGGTGCTTGGATCGATGCGACCTCCTGGCCTCAATCTTAACGATTAAAAGAAACAGGATAAATTTACGAAACCATGAATTTTCACATGGATACATACCAAGACACCATCCGGCCCCGAAAATTCAGAAAACCACTTTTCTCCTATTTTTGAAAAAGATTAATGTCGAAATATCCAAATTATTCTCTCATCTTTTTGTCTGTGAAATTCCTATAAATTTAATTACCATACATACAGTTCAGTAGAACCACAATAATCACAAGAATATATAGGTATTTTGTTTTGAATCTGCATATTTTTTCCCAAAAGATCTTTAATATGAACAAGTTACGCACTGAGGATGTTGCGCACACCGAATTTGTTTTTTCATGCTGAAACCTCCTTTTTTTATTCCAAATTCGGATTATGCACTCGAATTTATGAATTTATGAAATGAGTGGGACACCTCATTTGATTTTTAGGCCGTTCAGCGAGAGCGCACAGTTCCTAAACAGTCAAAATTGTCCAATCAAATGAGACACATCAATTTTCACAGTTCTCCAGCGCTGATTCACATGGAACTATCAGTTTTTTCATTTGACTAAATTCGAAAACTTTTCCACACGAATCAACGCCTTGGAGTAATTTTACCACTCTTGAGTAGTCGGGTTGGTGGGGTATGGCGTGACCATTTTTCTATGCGAATAAAGTTGTTGGAGCTCTTCAGTCTTTAAACATATAGGTATATGATGCGACGATGATGCAAACAAATGAAAATATTCAATACCAGAAAGACTGTTGTTTATATAAAAATTAAGAAATTACTAGTGCTGATGAAGCTCACGATGTATGGGCGAAACGTACGCAACAACAATAAATGTGTTTAAAAACTGAAGAGCTCCAACAACTTTATTCGCACTCTTGAACAATATTCTGACTTCGGGTAGTTTCGAGATGGTGGCTGAGCTTACAGGTCACTTTTCCTATGTTTTATAGGCGGGTTAATTTTAGATCACAGTAATATTGAAACCGTAAGACTAGATCAACACACTGCCATCGAGGGAGGATTCATTTGTTATTCGAACACCACTAAATCGAGAAGAATGCGCAACCTTCTTGAGGAGTCAATCCCTTCAGTCCCTCTACGTATGATCTTTTGTTTCTAATGCCAACTGGCTAACGTTTTCCTTACCCATCTCCACCTCGACAGTTATTGCGCCCTACTGCCACCGTTGCTCTTGTACGTGGTATACTGTTGATGGACCTATTGGGATAGTCTCCGCCAAGTGGCCGGGCAAAGATTCAATTCAATGTGTCAACTAGAACCACTGGTGCTTGCTACATTCAACTGCATGTCCCCAAAGTTTAGAAAATAGGGATTTGAGTCATCTTGGCGACGAGCCTTGTCCGATTGGTGTGCCTGTTCTATTTTGACCGCTCGAATGGTGTCTTCTTCAGACAATACACATAATTCATTGATAAAAAGTTGGTACCATCCATGAACGAAGATCCCGAATGAATCACATGGCATCCTAGAACGTGGTAACTCTTCGAATCAGTATTGAGTACGCGTCGAACATTGTGACATTTGCAATGTTGATGAGACACCAAACATTGTTCTGTATGTTTATGGGAGATTTTGAAATGCTTTGGAAATACAAATACACTGGAGACCAAAAAAAAAAACCTTCAAGATTTGTGTTGTTCTGTCTGGTAGAGAAATAAAGTTGGTCTGTCGCCCTTGGACGCCCTGATCCCGGCCTTCTGGTGTAGCTACCAGTTTCACGGTACCTCTGAACTGACCGTCGAACCGTAGTTTCAGGCTGCCCAAGGGCCCTGGCCGCATAACATCGGCTTCGGCCGTCCTCTATCAATGCAACAAGTCATGCGACCACACACGCGGTTAAAACCATTTAAACGGCAGGTAAACTTTTTTTAAACTTAATTCAAAAGGAAAAAAGATCGAGAAAAATGTTTTAAAAAGGCACAATGACAAAAACGGCTTATGTTGATCGCACTGAAGGCAGACTGTTGAAAATCTATCTTTCGTCCTATAGGCTTCTATCGTGAATTCAAGAGAGCATTACAGGAAAAAACTGAATAGTTTAAGAAAAACAGAGATGGACCATGGCACATAATTTCTGTTAATCTTGTTATTGACCTAACTATTGACTCAAACCCAACTGTTCAATGTGGAAACAATTCAACTGCGCCGGTTTTTTTGGTCTCCAGTGTACATTCTGAATAACGTAGTTTTTCTTTCTTTTATGTCACCAGCCTTGTTTAAAAGCGCAGAACATACCACTTAACTGAATAAGGGTCACAGTATTACCTATGTAACTGATTAGGTAGTTCACCGACCTCTTGCGAGTACTTGCTCTTCTTGCGAGTAGAGAAAACCGGTGAAGCGCGTCGACCATATCTGAATCTATTAAAATCAACATATACCTGCTAAAAACTTCGCGATCAATAAATAGTTTAGTTTGACTATTTAAATCAGTGAAGCCTCCATAACTGAATGTTGATTATTACTTTGTTCGTACGTTGTAAAACACTTTTCTATGAGTTACCTGAAGCCCAAAGAAATATGCGAGGCTCTTACAATGGGCTATTGAATTATCACAATCAACATTAGGAATAACAAAAGAAATTTATTACAAATAAAAAATGAATTTAATAAAAATGAACGTTTTATTAATTAACAAAGCTTAGAATATTTCATGACAATAAATGCAGAGGCTATGAACACTGTTCATTGAACAGTCATGGCTAATCAGTCATCTAGTAACATTTTTTTATAATTACAATATTTCTATAGATAATTATCATATATTTCAAATTAGGTACATAAACAAGCAGTTCGCTGTACACTGTTTTGTGGTTCAGCAACAGCAACAATTGAGTCTTTATAACACACTATTTTACAGCGGAGATGGCAAGCAGAAATATTTTGCTTTTGGTAACTTAATAACAATCTAGTATCCCCATGGTCCTGATGTAGGTGTCCAGCTTGAATGATGTTCAGGAGCGGACCATTGGTGGCTGCCGGCACCATGAGCCGCATAAGCACCGGCATAGGCACCGTGGGAGTATAGTGCGAAAAATCTGTGTTTTTCAGCTTCAACTTCTGGTGTGTCCTGAACTGGAAGAGGTGCCCCATGTTTGTCATATCCTGCATGCAATAAAAATTATTTTCAATATTTAGAAAAAGTATAGTATATTATATCATGAAAATGTAGTTATTTCATACCATGACACCGAAAATTGGATAAAATAAAAGTTGCAGTGGTTGAATCATAACAAAATTAATTCAGGAATATCCGTACGCCGAAATGATCACAGATGGAGTTACAATGAAATATTTGGAAGAACAACATTAAGACTCAGCTTAGCAAGAATATAAGTATGGAAGTAATATCATAAACCTGACTTAAAATCCAGTTTAGCTGAAATCAGCATTAAATTAACAGAGGAGTCAATGGGAGGACCAGTATCGTCCGCAATTCTCCAATGAAATGAGAATTAACTTATAAAACGATGTTGATGAATATTCATAATATTGATAACAGTGATACTATTGATAATATTGTGAAATTTTTATTTGTAATTAGGGTGAGATGTTGAAGTCCATCTTTATTGCCGCGGCCGCCTCCCAACACTTCGGTTATTAATAACAGCTATTACAACCCCACTTTGGCTCAAAGGTTCCTTATTCTGGAAAATTACTCATTATCGTCTACAGGGAAATTGGGAAGTAGCCTCTCAGACAGGGTAATGATTCAGATTTGCGCTGGACATACAAATTGTCGAGCGACACCATTTGTCCTGTGTAAACGAAAAATTTGGTCAATTCCCACGAACTGTCAATACTTCCCAATTATGGTGATTCTGAGGAGCTCAAGGGCTTACCTGGAGGAAGAGCAATAGGTCCGGTCCACTTGGGCTGGTGTTCCTCGTGGTGCAGGGGTGCAACGTGATGTGAAGGTTCTGCAGTCCAAGACCT
This sequence comes from Creontiades dilutus, assembly GCA_031894815.1. Taxonomy (NCBI): domain Eukaryota; kingdom Metazoa; phylum Arthropoda; class Insecta; order Hemiptera; family Miridae; genus Creontiades; species Creontiades dilutus. Next base: position 302,972 of record JAVIWC010000736.1, on the reverse strand, counting down.
GTCACTCGCTGCCCAGGCATGTCCGTGGCCACTGAGTTGAGCTCTGACTCTAGCGTGAGCTGCGAAATGTGCGGCTTTGGCAGCTTCTACTTCAGGAGTGTCATGAACTCCAGCATATCCTCCCCAGTGCTGGCACATGGCGACACTCATGATGCAAGAAAGTGCAATCTGCAAATAATCATCATTGAAGTTATCAATAAATAAGATAACCATTTCCTCAATTTCATCATCCGTGTCTTTCGAAAACATTTGCCAATAATAAGTAAGTCAACAAGTATTGACTGCAGGATTATCTTTGGATAAACAATTTTCAAAGCAACTGTCATCCTTATTGCAGTAAATGTAAAGCAACACAATAGTTTTTTATTGTTATTGATACTGAACTAACCATAGATTTCAATCCAAATTGTAACTCTTTACTTCTCAGAGGACAGCAGCATTTTTAACAACTGCCGTTTTGTTTGTCGAAATGGGTTTCTACAACTTAATTGCGAGGGAATTAGATACATCTGTTCTGCTGATCAGGGCAATTGGACGCTTACTCATTGACACCTAACTGACCCATTCAAATTATTTTTCCCTTTCACCATCGGATGCTGTCTGTTGTGTTGTTGACAGAGCGCTGGCGTTTATATATAGACATCGTGCATTGGAAAGCAGTGACGAAAGTATCAAGCGGAAAGCGCACAAAAGAATACCAAGACTTTGAATGGAGATTAGGTTCTTTCACTCTCCTTGTACGCTCTATGTGACTTATCTAGTTCAATCTTCTTGAAACATATGGCTTCCAATATTACTTCAAAAAAGAGATACCATAAATTGAAATGCTGATGCGAGCCCATTCAGAGCAGTTCCACTCCGCTAGCAAGTCGTGAGAGTATTTGCCCGACATACAGAACGGGTTATGTACAAGTTAATATTTTGACACCACAGTGTGTTTTATCAGCTGAACGAATCCATGGAAAACCCCGTATGAAGGTAAAAAGAAAAACTTTAGTTAGCTACTATTCTAGACAATAACAAGAATAAAGGATAGTTGAGTCGAGACTTGTTATCAGAAACTGAAATCATTTGTATTTTGTTTACTTTTAATTCAAGCAATTGATTAATTTATTTCATGCTTAATCATTGAATGGCACTTGACTTCAAAATCACTGTCGGATTAACAAATTTTTTGAACTGTAAACAATTTTCTGAACATTTCAAAAAAACAACAGAGTACGTGAGGACTTGATATTTATTACAGCCTTTTACTACAGGCGCTACCTTCATAATCATCATTGACAACGGATATCAATTGTGTGTAGATCAGGTTTTGTTAAAATGAAACTGAAAATTTAAATCCAAATTTTTGATATTTGCCTAGGTACAAATTCATTTACTCCCACACAGTTCGAATTTGGTCTAATTGGAAAGAATGAAACTTACTGTGTATTTCATGGCTGCAACGTTGTTTATCCTCAGAACTAGAAACAATACTGAGCTTGTGTGCTTTTGGGGATTACTAGTTTATATACCCCACTTAGGATAACCCTCCTCCCGGTACAATCAGACAACGAGAAAACCAAGCTGCTCATCTCCTTCCTGTCAATGCCCAGTTATTTCACAGCAACCTGAGTTGAGCAATGCACATGCAACGAGAGCTCGAATGGTCACCGTCATTCGCGTGCTTCAACTGACATGAACGCAATGTGTTCGACTAATTGCTCTCTTTCTCGTGAGAAACAGTTTTCCGGCGAGTGCCGAAACTCCAACTCTTCAGTATCATTGAATGCAAACCAAGCGAGGCGTTGAGATGGACGCCTCTAACTCGTAGTTTTCCATCTCAGATTCTCAACTATTATAGAATGTCCCACGTTCGGCTTGAGTTCAACGATCTTGATCTCCCTTTCTTGTGATGTTATGACAATTTTTATTTTTATTTTTTTTCGAGTTTGCGTCGATAAAAAATATATTTACTCAGTTTGTTGGACACCGTTGTCCTCAAAATGGTTGAATTTTTCATAAAGTAAATTCATTTTGGTTTATCATTCAATAATAAACCATTGTAATCGCTCTTTAAAAAAAAAAAAAAAAAAAAAAAATTTAAACCCCCCTGAAAATTTCATGGTTTCCGTCCGTCCGCCGCAATAAAAAATTATCCGTCCCAAACGATTTCTCCCAAACGGCAGGAGCAAAAAATCTGAAATTTTCAGGAAAAATCAATATTGGTCAATGTACAACGCCCCAATTCTTTAACCAGCACTCTCACTTAATTAAAAGTGCCCTTTAAGGGTTGTCAAAGCTTTGTAAAATGCCTAAAAACCTCAAAAAAAGTCAAGGCGCCCTAAATGTGGACTTATTTTGAAGAACTTTCCATGAGGAATCGAATGAGCCCTTCTCCAAGTCCGTAGCTCAAACCATTCCCGATGTATGGCCCGATTTATGCTGCCAACATTCGCATCCACATTCAGTACATCACTAGGTTACTGCGATCAAGACAAACACGAGAGTTTTTTTTTTGTTTCGATTGCAGTAACCTAGTGATGTAGTGAACTCCTAAAAAGATTTGTAGCCGATACACGTGTTGAAGCATTCTGATATGCATGAAACTCTGCAAATTCTTTCACTGGGGTTTATTATTCAATTTTATTCATTTGGCTTGCGTTCATAATTTGAATTTCTTCTAAGCTTTGGAGTGCATGTGTTTAACAGGTGATAGAGCGATTATTGAATTTCAGCAGATATGTGTAGAGCACTTAAATCGGTTCTCAACCAAAATACCTATTTGAATTGTTCAGTTGATCATATTTGTGTGCCTCCCGAAATTCAATAATCGCTCTATCACTTGTGAAACACGCACACTCCAAAGCTTAGTAGAAATTCAAATCATGAACGCAAGCCAAATGAATAAAATTGAATAATAATCCCCAGTGAAAGAATTCGCAGCGTTTTATCACATGGGTTTTCACAATTCGTTCAGAATTTATTTCTCAACTCAATTTTCGGAATCTAGGCATCTTGAAAAATAAGAAAGAAAGAAAAAAAATTGAATTTCGAATACAACTATGATCATGGATTATGCAGATTAGTTCTTAAAATATGTCATTGGTAAAGTGGATATGCCGACCATACCATGCCCTAAGATGAATTTCAAGGGATGTTGAAGATGATCGCTTTCTCTGAATGGCCTTCTAACAGCTACTCCGGGTCAAGAAGGGTTTAGGATAGGGGTGGTCAAATTGAGCAAATTAAGATTGAAAAAACCTTTTGCACGCATGAGGCACCGAGTGGCCGGAAGATTTTTTTTTTCAACGCCATATTCATTATACAGTTATTTTCCATTGTGAGTACAGTTGCTGGACGACTTCCGTCGGTGTCCGTGAAAGTTGAGCCCCGACCTTGGCGCTTTTTTACTCCGCCTTGATCACCTTGGAACCTCGCGCCGGCATATGCATTGTCTCAAACACACTACGATGAAGGAAATACATTTGATATTGGCTAGTGGCAAATGAGGGATCCTGTGTTTTGAAACTCCTTCCAGCAGGCCAAGAACCAAAATTTTCGATAAGACCTTGCTGACGTTTTATTAATTAAAAAAGAAGCACGATCGTCAGATCCATACAATTTGAACAATTCTGAAAAAGCCTCACATATAGGGATGAAAACGGTTTCCATGAACGAATCCCTCATTATAAAGAGTCGTCTAACTATATGATGTCGACGTTTTCAAAAACACCGGACATAATGGGATAGTTTTTTCTCTTAGCTCAATTTTGAAGTTCTGAAATGGTTAAGAAATGTAAATAACACCAAAATATTTTTTAAAAATCATTCTTACCTGCCTTCAAATATTGTCTAGATTGCATATTTTTACCAGCAAATGATACGCATAAGGTGATTTTTTTTTCTGTGGCAGGTGAGGAGATCTTTGAGATCCTTAGGTGGAAATCGGATCTCCTAAGATACCCAAGAGGGACCGCACTTTGAGTTATGTGGGATTCAAACCCACTAAAACCTCACCTTCCATTTCCCACGACGAAACTCAGCCTGGAACTGTTTGACACATTACTTCAGGCCCACATAACCCAAAGTGCGGTTCACACGCATAAGGTGATACAGATGTTCGTCATGCTGATTTTATCTTCAACAGGGATTTAGGCAATAACTTTGATTCTAAATTCACGCGCATAGCATCGGAAGAGTCTTAACTTCCGTCTGAGAGTGATGAAACATCAACAAAAGTAGAATGACACAAGGTCAACAACCTAAGGCATCTTGAGTTCCGTGAAATGGTGTGGATTACAGATCTTCGTCGACATCTAGGAGAAGTTAGTATACGAGATGAAACGCGCTGTGACGTATTCTGACAGATAGAGGTGGCTGCCATTCATTGCATCCGGCTCAAAGTGGTTCTTGAATTCTATTTGATTGGACGTCACCGAATTGGCAACCTCGTTCTTTTCGATCGTCTCAGGCCCAACTCAACAGCCAGGAACTTTTACATTCAGCACTCAAATGAATCAGGAAAGCCTGCTGCATCTCTCGCAATTCATCAAGTTTCGAGCCCATCTTCAAAAAAGGACCTGTTGTGCTGTTCTGGCCGATCGATCAAGAAACGTCTCAGCTACAGTTACTGAAGATATCCCCATTTTGAGTGGGAGAGAGGAAGAAAGTTGAAAAAATCCCCAACGGTGAAATGAGAAGTAGAACCAGTGAACATGAACTAATATACATTTGCTTCAAGCCATGTTGACTACACGGTATTACAAAATGACTTTCTTTGTATCCGAGGAAAGGGAACCTCTACCCGTATACGCGTACTGTTTCCCGTTGACGAGGACATTGGCGAACGTGAAGTTGATATTTTATTCTTTTCACGTTTACGAAAAACGCTGCAAATTCTTCCACTGGGGTTTATTATGTAATTGGCTTGCGTTCATGTTTTGAATTTCTACTAAGCTTTGGAGTGTGCGTGTTTAACAGGTGATAGAGTGATTATTGAATTTCAGGAGGCACACGAACATGATCAACTGAACAATCCAAATAGGTATTTTGGTTGAGAACAGATTTACGTGCTCTATGCATATCTCCTGAAATTCAATAATCGCTCTATCACCTGTGAAACATGCACACTCCAAAGCTTAGTACTCCAAAGCTTAGTAGAAATTCAAATCATGAACGCAAGCCAATTAAATAATAAACCCCAGTGAAAGAATTTGCAGCGTTTTTTATGGTTACCAGAATGCTTCAACCCGTGTATCGGCTACAAAGCCTTTAGGAGTTCACTCCAGTATCCACATTACTACATCACTACGTCACTAGGTTACTGATAGCAACACAAAAACAATAATAAACCGAAATAACGCGAATGTTGGCACCATAAATCGGGCCATAGATCGGGAATGGTTTGACCTACGGACTTGGGGAGGGTCTCATTCGATTCCTCATAGAAAGTTCTTCAAAAAAAGTTCACATTTAGGCCGCCTTGTTTTTTTTTTAGGTTTCTAGGGATTTAAAAAACTTTGACAACCCTTAAAGGACACTTTAAATTAAGTGAGAGAGCTGGTTCAAGAATTGGGGCGTCACCGGACCAACATGGATTTTTCCTGACAATTTCAGCTTTTTTGCTTCAGCCGTTTGGGAGAAATCGTGCGCACGGCGGACGGACGGAAATGTTTTTATTGCAGATTCGGATTCTACACCCTTTGAAACGTGAACCATGAAATTTTCAGGGGGGTTTAAATTTTTTTTTTTTTTTTTCAAGAGCGATTACAATGGTTTATTTTTGAATAATAAACCAATATTGAATAATAAACCAAAATGGACTACGTGAAAAACGAAAACACTCTGAAACCGTTGGAAACGAGAAGTTTCACTTCATTAGTAAGTTTTATATATTCTTCTTGAATCTACAATTCACTTCGACAATTCCTACCATTCCCTTCTATAATTCTTCCCACATCTTCTACATAATGGCAATGGCAGAATAGACGCAAGTTCTCTGGTTGGGGCACCTGGTCAATTACATATGAAAACTAGAAATGTAAGGCGGAAATTGGTCACGGTGACCTCGGAGTTCTCATTAGCGAATCCCGAAACATGAAGACCAGAGCAACCCACACTAAGAGCGGGTCATTTTATTGAGGTTCTGAGACTTTCATGGATTGTTCGTGGACTCGGTGAGTTTTATCGCTACACAGACAAACTAATACATTTCAATGTACGTTTACGAGTGTTCAATTCAGCGTAGCCGCACGCAGGAACATTTACTTATGCAGATTCCTCCCAAGATAGGAATGGAGTTTCCAGTAGACTAGTAAGATTTTAATTTCAGTTTCTCTCAAAAACCTTACCAGGATTGTGGGGTTCATTGAGTTGTTAATGTTCTTCGGAATGGTGACGATATTTTCTGATCAAGTTGGTGCGGCTCAACCACACATGACGTCTTTGAAAAGTACATCTTGATTTTCGATGCCTAATTCCTCATTCCACTATTTGTTACTTACTACCCGCTAGAAAAAACGTTGCTGAATCTCACACATGGGCTTGTAATTTATAGAAATCCTTTTTACGCTTATCAATTGACTGCAGGTAATTCTTATACGAAGCGTATGGTCGAAACCTCTACCTATGAAACTTAATACAAAGACACGAGTCTCCAAAGAATTTAGATTCGGTATAATTTAGAATGACGTTGAGGATTGAGCGAGTTAATACATTTTTGCAATTTGGGTTAATTATAGGTTCATTTTTTCTTAGCAGAATACAAGTTTTGGGATCGAATGAATATTTCATTGTTCAACATGGTAACTAATTGCTGTAAAAAAACATATATTCAGGGTATAACGAGAGTTGTGTCGCGACGAGGCCGGGCCCAATCGGTTGAGTAAGCCCAAGAGCAATTTTCTGTGTTAATCAACCTGGAAAGATGAAATTTAGTGGTAGCATGACGATTTCAGGTAAATCGAGGGCTTTCCAACGTAACGGATACGGAATGACCCATGGTCTGGCGAGCAGAACTTCGTTAGCTATTAGTTTGATGTGTTTGTATACGTAGGGAGTAACGCGAGTCCTGTACGACCTCTGTTCTACGTGTTTTAGAACCAACCAAAAGTGCTTCCTCTAGAGGCTTTGTTTCCGAGTTATTTTACTTTCAAGATTTTCTTCGAGTTTTCGTTCTTACTTCAATAAAATCGCCCCAACTTCTTTAATTTGCACGAAAAATTCAAATTTGAGGACACTGCTATAAAGAGTGAAACATTTTCTGTCTTTTTAATGCCTAAACATTTTTTTTAAAGCAGAGTTGTGGGACAAAAAAACAGTACAAAAAGGAAATTTTGTGCATTACCTATTTTTCAAACTTTTTCTAATCCTATCAGTTTTTGTAGAAGGAGTATGCAAACCGCCGAAAAACTGCGCCAAAATTTCACCCATTCAGTGGACTAATCAAATTGATTCTAGTAATTGGATGTTCACATTGAAAACGACATTTGAACGCCAAAATTTTTTTCAGGCTAACTCTAGCGATCGACTCACATCTCCCTGACCGCCTAATAACCCTGACCAATAGGAAGGTGTTTGATGATTTTTCTTTCATTTTACGACAAAGGTTTGAATTGAAAACAATTGAAATTTTCAGTCTTCAGGTACTATATTACAAATTAAGTTGTTTGAAATATCCTCCATTATCGGCGTAGGCATTGAGACACCTGTTCGTCAGAACATTGCGTCGACGGCATCTCGCAGCTGTTTATGATTTCTGCAAATGTTGTTTGTACTCAAGAGAATCATTTGAATCAGGTGGGCTCTCGACTCAATCCTGACCTCATACACCTTGGTTTTTAAATGTCCCCAGAGGAAGTATAATGTCCATCATACCTCGGGACGGCGAATGGACTTTTTGTTATTTGTGATTCGATTTACGGATTCAACACATTTCGAAGCGTAAAACAACAAATTTTGAAGGAAGAGTAAGCTTTTTTTCATAGTCAGTTGCAAAAAGGTCATTATTGAAAATAATAAACAATCTGGAATGGATGTTTCAAATTCATGGAAATACTCTTTTTCAAGTTGATATTCAGATAGATCTATTGTAATTAATAACTAGAAATAGTATTTAAACGTAAAAGCATTTTGTGATAGGAGTACCTACTTTGCATGAAGAGATAAGTCTATAATTGCTTTAATTAGTTAAGTACTACATTACTCACACTTAGTGAAGATGGGTTGGCGAAGACTTGAAAAAAGTAACTGCAAAACAGCTAGGAGGAAATAAAAATATATAATAACTTGTCAAGCTCTTGTAAAAAACTCAGGTCTTGAAGTAGAAAAAAAAGTGAGGGAAGGGTGATGGGGATAACTAAGTTGATGCAAAAGTTTGAAAACTTCTGACGGCTTCTCAACCAGCGCTCTTCTACGGCATACAGACAAATAACTTTTCTAACAATCCATTAAATTTAAAGGCGAAAAATAAGTCGTCACCAACATAATCAGCCTATAGAAGAAAGAGCGATGTGTGAATGCCATAATGGGGTAATCATCATAAAAATATTGACAACGTTCAACAAAAAAAAAAACTACTGATGAATGATCCATCCATGACTGTTTATTGTTGCATTATGGTTATACAAAGAGACCTCAGGATGATATAAACATGGGGGGGGGGGGTTGTGAACAAGACAAATAAAAAGGAGTGATTTGATGTCCCAGCGGAGCGGAGTGAGTTTCTTTTAATTAGCTACTGGGTTTTACCATAATGCACGGAAGGATTCATACTTGACACCTATTTTTAAGGTGCGTGGTAAATCCACGGTTAACCATACCAATGGCTCGTGCTCAGATCTGGAAAAGTTTGTTAGTCCAATCAAACCACCTGATTTGTGAGTACACAAGGTACTTACCGAGTTATTCCAGTCACACTTAAACGATACCAACTAGCTTTGTAAAGACGTTCATCAAGGTACCATATGCACACCTTCTGTCATTAGTGTAAGCCTGTGGGATTCACGTTGCCTTTCATTCGGAATGATTGTTACCTTAGAGGACGCAAGCAGAGGGTAACAAGGGGGGCCAGTCCATTTTATATTTATCCTTTCTTCGGATGACTTTAGTCTTCTATGTAGATTTTGCTTCCGAGTCTACTCAGGTAGCGGAAGCATTGTTTTCACTTTCGGAATGTGAAAATTTGTTTGTCTCCAAAATCAAAAATTCCACTCGCATTTTGCGTTTTAGACCTTTCTGAACAATTTTGGTTCCGTGTTTGTCTGTCTGTGTGTCTGTCTGTCTGTCAGCAAATCCTTGTTACGGGCGAAACTACACGAAGTTATAGTCCGATTTTGATGAAATTTTCAGGGATTGTGCGAGTTGGGGTGTAGATGGTCCCCTAAGGTTTCATGACCCCCGGATCAACAGTAGCCTCTACGCATGTGCAAACGTGAAATCCTTGTTACGCGCATAACTCCGGGAGTTCTTGATCAATTTCGATGAAATTTTCAGGGATTGTGCGGGTTGGGGTGTAGATGGTCCCCTATGAGTTTCATGACCCCCGGATCAATAGTAGCCTCTGCGCATGTGCAAACGTGAAATCCTTGTTACGCGCATAACTCTGGGAGTTCTTGATCAATTTCGATGAAATTTTCAGAGATTGTTCGGTTTGATGTGTAGATGGTCCCCTATGATGGTGACCTCGTGAGTAATAAAGAGAAAATAAAGTTTCTGCCATCGAAACGTGAAAAAGAGAAAATAAAGTTTTAGCCTCGAGCTGAAGTTTTTTCTGGACATTATACAGCCACTGTGCGGAGGGATGACGGCAGTTGGGTACTTCGCAACAACGCTGCAGTCAACCCAACATTATTTGATCCGTCATTGAACGATGCTTATATTTAATTTTTAGAAATGTCATAATAATTATTTATCACTTCAGTCATCTATCCATTCAGCGTCAATGTCAATTTTTATCATTTGGTATATTTTATAGTTTGTTCAATAGTTGAACATGCCTACCTTTATTTTCTCAAGTTATGCTCCTGCATAACAATAAATTTACCCTAATTCAATATTTACTTCGCCTAATTGAACGAAGTTCTTTAGTCAATAATAATTTCAATGATCTATACAGTCATGTTATGGATACGAGGTAGCTATGTGCCACACCCACTTGGCAGACGTTTTTTTGTTGTTCTGGTCTTTTTATTCGACAATAACGTCATTACTACAATTCTGCAATGACTTCGCGACTTACAACCCTTTTCCAGAATAAACCCGTTTTCAAGCAAAAGTGTTCAACTTTTGCTTGGGTCTATCCAATTTCCCCGAAATTCCCGATAGAGTAAGGAAACTTCAAGAGTTTGGAAATCAGCATTGGGTTCAACCAGCTGCTAGAATCAGCAGTTGGTTCTATAGGAACTAGGAAGGGAACCCCAGCCAAGAGGAAGCAATGTCGCTAAAAAGCTTTTGAAATACACTTGTGGTATCTCTCAAAAAGGCTGGTAGGAACTATCAGTGGAAGCAAAGGAACAGATGATCATAAGTGGATTGGAACGCTAAGTCAATCAATCTGGCTATCAATGTGTTTAATCTGTCTCTCAAGAAGTGCAAAAGGATTGTAATGAATTACAGGTTCCTGTTCCAAATCCTTTCGATGAGACTTAAACTCCAAGCATAAAGAAGGGAGGGGGGGGGGGAGATATGTCCAGAAGCTTAGAGAGATCAATGATCTCAATGCAAAGGGGCGTGAAGGTATTTGAAGCTTTAAACAGGGTCATCGCCACTGATGAAGAGGAGAAGCTATGCCTACTGCAGGTTGTCGAAGCCCGGCAAAACACCATCCCGATACATAATACACAGAAAGTGGTTGAAAAGCAGTTCGTACCATGCCCTGCAAAATTCGATAATTACTTGTAAGACCAAATATGTATGAAGAAATGGTTTTGTTCCTACAGGAAATCAGTCTTTACATAACAGTTTCATATTCTGTTCAATTTGTTGACGATTTATAAATTTTACTTAATAAGAATGGTCTCGTTTAAACAAGGATGTCGATGAGCTTTTAATTGCTATGGTTGGTCCAAATCTTGACAAGCATTTTTGTTTACCGTAAGGAACAAATTAGATCGGTGACCCCCATTCATCACATCCTTCTTTCTTTTACCATTTTTTAAAGCCACCCCACGTTCAGTATGATTGTTTACACAGATGGATTCAGTGTCTTACTTTATGGTGAGTGAACGTTTTGCGGAAACTCTGGATATAAAACATTATTTTTCTCTTCATTAAAATTTACTCTTAGAATTCTCCACAGTAGAATACAAGGAGCTATTCAAACATACGTGCTATATGCTTTTGGTAAAGCCTTGACGAATGGGTCGCATGTAATTGACAAGGCGGTGATTGACTGATGAGTCTAGGACAAGGTCTCTTTGCCCCTGAGTTGTACCATCAACAGTTACCGCCCATCGGCAACATGCTGAGTCTGCAAACTGCCCAAGCAGAAGGAAATGGAAACAGTTTTTGAACAGCGTTGAGAACCGTTTGAGAATTACGTACTACCAAATCCCTTGTGATTGTAGCTACCAAGAAACTAGCACACCGCACATCATTACACAATTCGTGCACCACTAAGCCCTTCTACAGCTTGTTACATTTCGTGACGGTCATATGCCAGGAGAAGATTCTACGAAAAATTTCTGATCAAAAATGCCTCTTAGCAATTTTTTTTTTGACACCCTTGGAAATGCGATTTTTTTTTCAATTTTAAGAATTTTCTTGTTTTTTCGACCTTACCGCATTAAAACGGCCATATCTCCCTCATTTTACGCGCGATTTCAAATCTGAACAGAGTATTGGAAAGAGCGTTAAATTTCCTATCGCCGATGGGGAACCAACTTTTTTGAGCAGGCGATACGGGTGAAGGAATCAGCCGGAGTATCCAGTAAAAAACCACGTTTTTCTTACTTGAAAAACAATTTTCTTCCAGAAAACCCCTTATTACAGCGACTCATAAGCGTTTGAGGAAAGTCGAGATCTCCACGATTTGACAAAGTGTCCTATTCAAACTGATTTTCTCACCCGTTTCGCCAGCTTAAAAAAGTTGGTTCCCCTTCAGGGCGATAGGAAATTTAACGCTCTTTTCAATAGTGGGTTTAGATTTGAAATCGCATGCAAAAAGGTGAGAGAAATGGCCGTTTTAATGCGGTAAGGTCGAAAAAACGAGAAAAATCTTGAAATTGAAAAAAAACCTGCATTTCCAAGGGTGTAAAAAATTGCTATGAGGCATTTTCGATCAGAAATTTTCCGTAAAATATTCTCCCGCCCTGTGACTGTCACGAAATGTAATACCCTGTATACAGGTCACTGGTACATGGTTGGTTAAATATATATATCATCTACATACTACATCCCAAATGAACTCACTTTGTGAACTACTAAATTTTCAGAAGGAACACGTCTGAACTTTGAAATTTTGAGATCATGTGCATTATTGGGTAATTAGTTTGATTTAAAAAAAAAGCTTACAACCACTGTGAATACATCTGCGGAATATTTTGGATTAATATTCTTATAAGAATAAGCGTATATTCAGAGAATGGTTAACTAAAGTGATGAAGAAAAATTTAGCAGTCCTTCTCTCATCTCATTTGGCATTCGTCAACCAACCAAAAAATATTAGAATCCCCAAAATGTCATGCTATATTGAACATCAGCATAATCGTACTAAATAATTCCACAACAATCGGTAAACTTTTATTTGGAAAAACTTTCAATAAAAAATTTCGAAAATTGAGGTTAAATGTTGTGCAGTTGTGAGTTAGAAGGGGATGTATATTGTGTTCTGTAAAATGTAAGGTATCTTCTAGTTATCCACTATCAATAAAAACTAGCACCATCCATGAATCAAACCTAGCGAATTCTCCATTTTTACGAGTTCTAGTGAGGCAGTTTTAATAGCAGAGATTGTCAGCCGGGCCTGAAGCCAACCTCTTACCGCTTCCAAGTCCCTACGGTGGTTTCCAGTAATCTATCTGTACATATTCCTCTGGGGAGCTTTGAAACCATCCACACAACATATAAAACGTATACAGGGTGTCTTCTATACAATGGATCACCCCCCTAAAATCGCCAAAATGAGGGTAAACCCGCCAAAGCCGGTTCCCCTCATTTTGTCGATTTTAGGTGGGGTGATCCATTGGATAGAAGACACCCTGTATATAGACAGCTCGTTGATAGTATGGTTAGTAATAATTCATCTTCTTTATAGATATATCTGCTAAGAGAGGAGCAAAGTTAACGGAACTAGAATATTGCTTAAGTTCTTAAGTGTCAACGAAACTGCCACAAAATGAGGAATCTCGTTCTAATACATTATTACAGTGCAATATTTTAAGCATTCTTATAGAGCCCCAACAAGATTGGTAATTTTTTTCCGTTGACATCAATAAACTGTCATTAGATTCTTGCTCATATAACTCGGTTGACATGATATTATTAGCATAACAGTACAATATTTAATATTTAAAAACAATGCCGATTGACATATTATGCCAACCGAGTTAACAAAACAGGAATAATGATGTTTTGGGGTTTACAATAGTTTTGGTTTATTTTTTGCGTTAATGAGTATTTTTAATCGACCAAGAAAAAGGTTTTTAACCCCTCCTTAAAAGTTGGTTTACTTTATCAAGAGATCTTCTCCTAACCCCTGGACCAAACCTAATGAAACTTGTAATACATGTATAAACTTGTAATACTTGTATACTATACAAAATCACATATGCTACAAAGATGATCCTCCTTCGGCATTCGACCAATGATTAGGTGTTGATACGCAGGAATGACCTTAACGCTAGAGTGGATACTACAGGGTGCGGCAGCATAACTTCCTTTTTTTAAACTTAATAAAACGCATTGTATGAATCAGATTTTTTTTTTCGTTTTTTATAATATAGGCACATACATAAAGTCTTGTTTTACCCAGTTTTGAAGATCAAATCAGGTAGGTGACGTCCCTCATTCTCCATACACTGAGTAAACCGATTTCTGGCGTTTGTCATGACTCCAGCCAGCATAGCAGGCGTTAAGTTGGCAATTTCTTCCTGGATGTTGGTCTTCAAATCTTGTAGGGTCCTTGGACGGTTCACATAAGCACGGGATTTTAAGAAACCCCATAGAAAAAAATCACAATGGCTCAAATCGGGAGAGCAGGCCGGCCACTCCAAATCGCCCCTAATTGAGATAAGGCGCTCTGGGAAGTGTTCCCTCAAAACAGTCATCGATGCTCTTGAAGTGTGCGCCGTTGCACCGTCTTGTTGGAACCAAATGTCCCCTAAGTCCAACGATACCTAAGTAACTAAGTCCAACTAATACCTACCGGTCTATTGAAATCAACCTCATTCAAACACCAACAGGATCGCAATAAACTTAGAGAACATCATTGGCACATCCTTATTCCGTATCCTTTGTATAGGCATATCTCTTCCGTTTCTTTTGTTCCATCTTCTTTAGTACCTAATTTTGTTCTTTTGTTGTTCTAATTTCATTCAAACAAAGTCAGTGTTGTTTATTTTCAAAGGGTAAGTCATATTTCCTTCGTGAGTCATTCCAAATTATGATTCTCACTGTTAGTTTATTTTGCTAGACTTGTAAATGAAGCGTAGATTGGATACAACAACATTGTTTACTATTTTGACAACGAATCATTTATAAATTCCATAGATTTCCTTTCACTAACAATGTTGTGTACTTACTCGTATTTCCCTTATTTTAATTCATGAGCTCAATGGAACCTTAACCTTAACCTAATGACGAAAATTAATTTTACTGCTCCAGAGCTTCACTCATCACATGAAATATTTCATCATCCTCGTAGATATGATATACCGTAATAATGTACTTACTTAAGGAAGGAAGACATCATTCTTGCATATTTCTACTTGAAGGAGGAATTTAACCAATCCTTTTCAATTATGTTACCAGTTTAGATCAGTATAATCTTATCTGTTGTGATCCTTGTTAGGTTGTGATATTAGTAACTTGGTGAAATTAAGAGGAAGGAAAGGAAAAAGCAAGGAAGACATCAAGTTTTGTTTTTGAGAGGTTTATCCTCAGTTCATAATTTAATTACGTACAAAATACGAACTAGTTAACAAAATTCAGTCGTGACTCTTTGCTAGCCATTTAATTTTTACCAGTGAGCGAGGGCGAGGGGAGCAGCATGAAGAGATGGAACAGCAAGAAGACGGGTGGAGACGATGGGGGTGTGGGCAACAACAGGAGCGTGGGCAACTACTGGGGCGGATGAGTGGACGATTGAGGTAGAGTAAGCGCTGACGCTAGAGACCGCTGGGACAGCGAGGATGCTCCTCTTCCACCTTCCGTTGTTGGAGGATGGAGGAAGGGCAGCATGAGCAGCGAGGTGAGCAGCTCTGGCAGCAGCGACTTCAGGGGTATCCTGAGGAAGACCAGCTTGAGCGGGAGCGCCCCATTGGGGTGCGGCAGGGGCGGACCACTGCTGTTGGGGAGCAGCCCATTGTTGTTGAGCAGGAGCAGACCATTGCTGCTGGGCGGGTGCGGAGTTCCATGAAGGCTGGGCAGGAGCGAGGGAAGGATGTCCACCGCTAGAGTAAAGGTTGAAGTGCCTTGCACGCTCAGCGGCTACCTCAGGGGTGTCTTGGACTGGAAGAGGAGCGCCATTCTGGTCGAAGCCTGGAGGCAGAGCGACGGGTCCATTCCACCTGGCTTGATGCTGGGGCTGGTTCCACTGCTGTTGAGGTTGGTTCCATTGTTGCTGCTGAGGTTGAGCCCAGGACTGCTGCTGAGGGACTGGAGCTTGGTTTGCACGAGCCAACGCCGCCAAATGGGCGGCCTTAGCAGCTGCTACTTCAGGGGTATCAGCAGGAACTCCGGGAACACCAGGAGCTCCCCAATGCTGAGCAACAGCCGCGCCCACGACGGAAATAAGTACCAGCTGAAAATGTAACAAACCCGTTTGAGATAACGAACATTTTATAATCTAAGTATGTTTAGTGTCACAAAATATTGAATGGGGAAGTTGTACAAATTCAACTGCTCAATTGAAGTAACATGTCCACTTTTTAAAGTCAAAATTAGTTACTTAAAAGATTAATAGTGATCATAATAAGATGTAATATCTTATTAGTTTTCTGTATTGATAATTTTTTGACGTTATGAGTGATCAATTTATTTCCTGTTAGGTACATGATTTTTTGGTTTCAATAATAAACCATTGTAATCGCAATCAATCAATGATTCATGATTTGAATTTCTACTACGCTTTGGAGTGTGCGTGTTTCACAGGTGTTAGAGCGATTATTGAATTTCAGGAGGCACACAAATATGGTCAACTGATCAATCCAAATAGGTATTTTGGTTGAGAACCGATTTAAGTGCTCTATTCATATCTCCTGAAATTCAATAATCGCTCTATCACCTGTGAAATACGCACACTCCAAAGCTTAGTAGAAATAAAATGATGAATCATTGAATAATAAACATCAGTGAAAGAATTTGCAGCGTTTTTGTTTACATATTTATAAAACTCGGAATAATTTATACTCATATCCCTTTGAAAATATGTAATCTTTAAATGATAAAAGGAAATTAGATGTAGAAATATCGGAATTCAAGAATCATATATTTAGAAAGATTCTTAAGAATGAATTGTAAATGGATTGATATCATTCAAATTTAGGAATCTCTCATTTTAGCTAGTTCTCCACAACGTTCATCAAAAATGTTTTCATAAATTATCTGAAATATACACACTGTCAGGTTCAACTAGTGGTTGGTTGTTTTTCTTATTGCTTACGATACATCGTGCAGTAAGGGGGTTGTCACAATTAGTAACTGTAAATGATTTGTGACATCATAGTACAAATAGGATCAGACTATCTTTCCTTCTAATGTGTTTCATAACATATTTATCATACTTCAACAAATTATTGTAATATGAAAAATAATGTCGGCATATTATGAAATAGCTCCCAAGTGTTCAGAATTCAGAAGTGATTTATGATCAATTTTGGTCAATTTGTCATAGAGAGCATTTGAGATCCTGATTACCGCGTTGTAGATACTAACTAGTTCTCTAAAAATTTGATTGCACCTTCCATGATTTTTCGTACACTGAGGAGGAAACTCACCAAAGACTTCATCTTGAGCTCAAACCTCCTCCACTGAACTTGGGTCGAGAGGACTGTAACGAGAAATGTGCTCTGTCCACCGTTGGCTCGCGTATTTATACTTTCCGCGTGTAGCCCCCGAGAAGGCGGCCGCGGCCATGAAAATTATCCAGCGTCGGTCAATCCCAAATAATTCCGTATCCACGAAGGTTCAAGTTCAAACCCCCGGTGGGGGCGTCGTGAGTTTGAAGAAAAATGCAGGACAAAAAAAAAACCCGGAGACTTCCAGGTTGTAGGCGTCTAGACGATAGTTTCGAAGTTCCCAGCCGCCCGGACTTCAAAAAAGAGAAACTAATAATGGCGAGGAGCACACGAGTTGGCGCCGCTAAGTGTTATAATTCGACGGAGAAGCTGATTTTTATTTTCCTTTCAGATTACCGTGAGCATTCAGAAACCTAACTGAGTGTAACTTCCGCCGAAGTTCAGCCTGAAAGTTCAGCTACAGGCTGTGCTATTGGGAAATTCTCCTCCGAGAGCCATTTGCAGTAATGTGACACTTTACCTAAAGTTGAAACTTCCAGAAAGAGTCACTAAGTAAGTGGAGCTCCTCCCGCAGTTGAACCTTTTCGAACTCCTTGAAGGAAATATTGACGTGCCCAACTCTCTTTCCCTAACGATTTTTCTGCAATAAGTACCTGCTATATTTGTTCTGTTCTATGGTTGTTTCAGTTGTAACCATTTTTTTCCACCATCTTTTGTATTTATCTAGTTACAACTTAATTGTAATATGTTCTTTACATAATTCCCTTCTAATTTTCTTTCCAAATCTTTGTTTAGTTAGCAGTAGCATTGTTTTCACTTGAGTGAGGAAAAAATTTCGTTCGCCAAATTTCAGCGCCTTGGACCGCTTTGAACCGTTTTTGTTTCAAATGTGTGTATCCATTGATCATTGTACAAAGCAATTCGTACACTTTTCATCCGATTTTAATGAATTTTGGTTTATTATTCAATAATAAACCAATGTAATCGCTCTTGAAAACAAAAATTCTAACATCCCCCTGAAAACTTCATGGTTTACGTTTCAAAGGGTGTAGAATCCGAATCTGCAATAAAAATTTTCCGTCCGTCCGGCGTACGCCGTACGCACGATATCTCCGAAACGGCTGAAGCAAAAGATCTGAAATTTTCAGGAAAAATCCATCTTGGTCCGACGACACCCCAATTCTTGAGCCAGCTCTCTCACTTAATTTAAAGTACCCTTTAAGGGTTGTCAAAGTTTTGTAAAATCCCTGAAAACCTCAAAAAAAGTCAAGGCGGCCTAAATTTGTACTCTTTTTGAAGAACACTCCACGAGGAATTGAACGAGCCCCTCCCCCAGGTCAGTAGGTCAAACCATTCCCGATCTATGGCCCGATTTATGGTGCCAACATTCGCGTTATTTTGGTTTATTATTGTTTTTGTGTTGATATCAGTAACCTAGTGACGTAGTGATGTAGTGATGTAGTAATGTGGATACTGGAGTGAACTCCTAAAAGGCTTTGTAGCCGATACACGAGTTGAAGCATTCTGATAATTTTCAGGAAAAATCAGAAAATCTGAAATTTTCAGGAAAAAGCTGCAAATTATTTCACTGGAGTTTATTATTCAATTGGCTTGCGTTCATGATTTGAATTTCTACTAAGCTTTGGAGTGTGCGTGTTTCACAGGTGATAGAGCGATTATTGAATTTCAGGAGATAAGCATAGGGCACGTAAATCTGTTCTCAACCAAAATACCTATTTGGATTGTTCAGTTGATCATATTTGTGTGCCTCCTGAAATTCAATAATCACTCTATCACCTGTGAAACACGCACACTTCAAAGCTTAGTAGAAATTCAAATCATGAACGCAAGCCGATTGAATAATTAATCCCAGTGAAAGAATTTGCAGCGTTTCATGCATGTCACCAGTGGTTTGGCTACAAATCCATTTAGGAGTTCACTCCAGTATCAACATTCACTACATCACCAAGTTACTGCTATCAAAACAAAAACAATAATAAACCAGAATAACGCAAATGTTGGCACCATGAATCGGGCCTTACATCGGAAATGGTTTGAGCAGCGGACCTGTCGAAGGGCTCATTCGATTCCTCATGGAAACTTCTTAAAAGAAGGTCCAAATTTAGGACGCCTTGACTTTTTTGAGGTTTTTAGGGATTTTACAAACATTTTGACAACCCTTAAAGGGCTTCAAAGTGCGAGAGCTGGCTCAAGAATTTGGGCGTTGTCGGACCAACATGGATTTTTCCAGAAAATTTCAGATTTGTTGCTCCAGCCGCTTGGGAGAAATCGTGCGGACGGCGTACGGAGATTTGGATTCTACACCCTTTGAAACGTAAACTATGAAATTTTCAGGGGGGGGTTAGAATTTTTTTTTTTCAAGATTTGGTTTATTATTGAATAATAAACCAAAAGTTTTGAGTTCTACCGAATCATCCTTCGTCGTAGAATGCTCCAAGAATTATAGTGGTTTTGCTTGATCAAGGGTAGTTCCGTATAATTCATAATCTTCGGTTTGCCTTATAACCTCGCCTGAATATAATGCGGTTGGATGAAAAAATGCAAACAGTATTGACCCACATTTATTTCATGATGTCATAAGGGCCATAATGAAATTAATTTGATTGAATTAATTGAATGTCCGAACGATGTCACAAAACCCGATTTTTTATCTATAGCCTTGATTTCTAAGTACTCGTGGCCGGGTTTCCTACGAAAAATGAAGTCGTATGTTTTTCATCGTAGTTCCAGCTAAGGTTAAGTCCAACTAGCCAGGCTAAGATTATGGTTAGTGGTGGTTATTTATTTCAGCTTCTAATCTTACAAGTTTGTAATATCTGTTTCCCGACTAATTAATGTCCCAGAAGCACTGTAAATCGTCGTCCTTCCAGTTTTTTTTTACTTTCCATGAGTGATGTTCTTTCATTTGTCTTTTAGTCGATTCATTTCTAAATTTCTCGATTTAGTGATTTGATGACCTATGTGCGAGCTTGGTTAGGTGTGTAGATGACCAGCCACGTATCTGAATCGTACCACTACAAGCGTGTTACTTTGTATAATGCAAATGGGTGAAGGAAAGTGTTAGTAACCCAAGGTAAACCGATTAATTAATAATCTGTTTCTGTCTCCTGCATCTGCGGCGCTGCCCGTTCATCCTGATCCCAGTAGGATGTTCAGAAATTGTAGGTTGCGTGATTATGTCCACAGATCACATTAGCCTAAATCAGTGTGCAAGAAATATTTGAATAGGCTAGCTAAATGACCGACTATGAAATCCTCAATCCTACTCGACGATATTTCTAAAGGATATCCAGATTCCGAACCCCAATCTAAGGAAAGAGAAAATGTTCCGGAAGTCTATAAGGGCTGCAACCGAAATTATGATATTTGAAGTAGTGGCAAGTTTTTTGGACGTAAATACCAGCAGTCTCCTTCTTCAGCTGGGATAACGTGCACGGTACGAAGATAACGATGAGTATTGAGTTGCCGAGAGGAAGTCATGCCAATATGCTTTGGATGAGAATAAAATCAACTCAGGACTTTCATTTCGATATCTCTCTACTCGTTTGTTGGGGCATTGACATCTAGGCGTGCCCAAAACACATCCACTATCTTCGTAGTGGGCACTGGGATCACACATGTCTATGGTCAAACTCCTCATTCTCAATCATAATAAAAACTGAGCGGCTTTATAGAAAATCGCTTATAGTAGAATTTAATTACAATTGAGAGACTGTTTGAAATAGCTACGTAAGATTTTTGAAAGGTACCCACCGATGTAGAAAAATGTGTGAAAAACAAAATTATATACAAAATGATCAATAAATCACAGTGTAGTAACTAAGAAACAAGATAATTAAAATGTGCAGCACGTAATATTAAAATGTACTAAATATTAAATATTGTGTAATAACATGAAAATAACAGATATAGTATAATAAATACTGCGTAATAACATGAAAATAGAATATATTGTGTAATGGATATTGTGCTACTGAACAGAAATGAAGAAAACAAGGGCATAAGTAAAGAAAAACTACCAAATTATCACAAACATTATAGGGTATAACTAAATATATTATATTAAGAGGTATAACTAAATAAATGGCAAAATTATCTGAGGTCAAATTATGAACCAAATTAAAATACTAAACTGTGATTTTTTTTTTAAATAAAAAAATTATCACAAACTTTATATTCAAGGGTATCTGCATAAAATAACTAAATAAACGGCTGAAGCAAAATATTATATCTTATAAGAAAGCCAGCTAACTCACGCGTTTAAATATTAACTAAAAACAAAAGCGGCAAATGTTTAAAACTCTTGAAAAAGCTGACATGAGGAATGGAATGAGCCCTTCCCCACGTCCGTAGGTAGATTTCCCATTTATGGGAGCGTGCAAAATTTGCGTTTTTTGGTTTATTTGTTTGTAACCTAGGGACCGATTCATCGATTACTGTGATGGTACTACTAAACTGTGATTTATTTAAAAAAAAAAATATGTTATTCATTCATTCATTCATTGGCTTGCGCCATATTTCAATTCACAAACAACAACTTGTAGATTTCCTGATAGAGCGATAAAAACTGGCACGTTGGATTGATCAATTGATCATATTTGTGTGTCTCCTCTACATCAGTCTACAGAAATTTTTTAGAAATATTCATCAAGTGACTAAATTTATTTTTTAATGAATAGTTGTTATTTATTTTATTCATCAATGGATGATCAACAGCAATAACTCGACAAATTATATTCATTAATTTTTTAAAATAAAAATTTTGATTCATTCATTCATAATGAAAATTTGAAATATTCATCGTGGGTACATTTTTTTTTTTTTTTTAATGAATAGTTGTTATTTATTTTATTCATCAATGGATGATCAACAGCAATAACTGGTCAAATTTTATTCATTGAAGTTGAATCAGTGAAGGTTTTGTATCGTTTCATCTAAAAAGAACGGAGATCAATTGAAATTCCTTGCTTATCAACTTTGTTCTTTGTTGTTTGTTGTTCGTATATGAAGATAACATGAACATGCATATTGACTAAAAGGAAATTCTTTGATAAAGCCCACCAAGCAGAAATAGGTTTAAAGCTATGAAACGAATTCCTCAACTAGTGTCTAAAATTACAGGAGACTTTGTCTAGGATGAAGTTTCTTTAGAAGGAGATCTAGCAAAGGGAATGTTTGAGGAGAAGGAATCTGAGTTAAAAACTTTCAGAATAAATGCCGTTCAATCATCCAAGGATGTTTTAACAAAATATCTCGAATAGCTCAAGCGGCAAATTGAAGTAAGCTTTGGACAAATCAACATTAAGTTATCAGATTTGGATCGCAGATCCATGGAGCTAGGGAAGCACTTGCGATCGAGCTCCTCTGTCTTGAATAGCGTCAAAGAACTTACTCCTGCTAAACCAACAGAACAGAACAAAACGAAACAAAAGTCCCTCCCGTTAGTTGCTCAGATACTAACAAAATTATAACAGAATTAAAAACTCATGACGTAATCACAAACATTAAAGAAGATTGTGACAAAGCTGTAATGAATCCCAAATCTTCAACGAATTCCCAACTAGGTTCTTCAACAGCTCCTTCAGAATGCAATCTGACTAGTGGTTTACAATCTCTAAATGAAGCATACAGGACTCGCATAATCGATTCAAACTGGTTTCTTCCTGTAAGGAGTACGTTTGAAGTTGAGGGGTGGTTCAAATATTGCCCAGGAAGCCTGGTTGGGCAAATTGAAACTCAGGAATGCTTGTTTCGACTTGAACCGAAGATTTCTCGGACATGAGCATTAATATCGCTAAACGAAAAATCCCACATTCTCTATCTGAACTAATGTCGACATATTCTCAAGATCTACTACAAGATTTGTTTAACCCCAAAGATATTCAGAAAACATTATAATATGTCTGTGGCCCTTCCTCCACTATTAAAATAAAAGATTGCTCAAGGAATGTGATTCTATACATTTTGATCCTGAAAACGGAAAAGCCTTCGAATTCCAGGGAAGATTTTATGGGGGCAAAAATACCTCACTATTACAAATCAGACCATGCAAACACCAAGACGTAAGCAACATATACGAAATTTCAATAGAAGGGACACACACCAATCAGGAGGCTAAGATCCATACATTCATGTATTATCGTACTTTTGTTCAGTTTAGTACATGCTCTTCTGCTCCGGCTTGATTAAGTAGCTCTGCCAGTTCCCTCAAGTTCCTATGAACTTTTCAAGGCATATGTTTACATCATAATATTTAGTATAATTTGTGTTTTTTCATTTGTCAATAAATGAATAATGTAAATGTGTGCCATATCTGAATTACCTGATATGTTCCTCGAAAAATAGCTGAGAGGTGACCATGCCACATCTCAGAGAGCCATGTCTTTCACCGCGATTCAGAGCAGAATTACTTGCTCGCGGGAGTTGGAAGGAAGAAAAAAAAACAACATATAAAAGGAAGTGACATTCCTGGTAAAAGAAGTTAGATTAAGACCCCCAAACTTCAGCTGAGTCCAAACCCTTCTATGTATTGCAAAAAGAAGGGCCACTCCAGTGGCTTATGCTTTAGGGCCGATAAACTATGCTTCAAGTACCGCAAGTTTGACAAGCGTACTGCTGCACCCTATCCAACTCCCTCAAAATTTAAAGCTCAATTTAACTCCCTGCATGTTCAGCCAAAATTCGCTCGCAACCCAACTTGAAAACCACCTCTACCTTCGCTCAGGGAAACCTGAAACTCGAATGCGCCATGAAAAGAAACTGGCTAAGGAGTTCAAAACTCCCTCTGATTCAATCTTCGTAATTGTTGGTCCCTTGAGTGCTTCTGTCTCCGAGGATGTGTCGGTGACTATGTGCGGCGACGAAGCGCAGTATTATATCGGACAGGACTTCATGATCTGACAAGAGGTATCAACTGTTTTACTTCCATTATCGATACGGGGTGTACAAAGAATTCAGTAGCACCCCCTGCTTTGGTGTACCAATACTCGGCTTCTGGCATAGCCAAGTGCGCAATAGCGCAGATTTGTCACCGAGTCTCAGTATCGCGAAACATTACGTCGAGTCTTCCTTCAAATTGGTTTTCTGTGCGAAAAATAACTGAAACTGGATCAGTGTCTTATTTTCCACAAACAAGATTGAGTTTATACTAGTGACAACTGGAAAAGTGATAAAAAACATACGATACAAATAACTACAAGATTTTTGAAATATTTGCACTAGTTGTTCGATTGAGTGATGTCAGAGTTTTTCTATCTATTGCTAATAAGCTAGTCTTACACCTTCCTCAAATGGATGTCACCACTGCTTTCTAACACGGAACTCTTGAAAAACCTGTTTAGATGTATATCCTAGGAGGTTGTAGAACTTACAGATGTCCCATTACAAGCAAAAGAGTCACTTGTTTGTTCTCTTAAAACATCCTATAGTGGAAAAGTTTCACCAAATTTATGTTGTAAGAGTTTAGTGCGATCGCATGAACTGGGCTCTTTCCAATCTTGTTTTTATAATTGGGTCGAATGCTCTAGATATGATTTAATGAGTATCTATAAAGATGATTGTCCGAACAACAAAACAAAAAAACGCTGCAAATTCTTTCACTGGGGTTTCTTATTCAATTGGCTTGCGTTCATGATTTGAATTGCTACTAAGCTTTGGGGTGTGCGTGTTTCAAAGGTGACAGAGCGATTATTGAATTTCAGGAGATATGCATAGAGCACGTAAATCTGTTTTCAACCAAAATACCTATTTAGATTGATCAGTTGATCGTATTTCAGTGCCTCCTGAAATTCAATAATCGCTCTATCACCTGTGAAACACGCACACTCCAAAGCTTAGTAGACATTCAAATCATGAATCATTGAATAATATACCCCAGTGAAAGAATTTGCAGCGTTGTTTTCAAGAGCGATTACAATGGAAAAATATTCTATTTGAAAATTTTAAATTTCGTAAGACGGAGCATGCATATCAGAATGCTTCAACCCGTGTATCTTCTATAAACCCTTTTAGGAGTTCACTCCAGTATCCACATTCACTACATCACTAGGTTACTGCGATTAAAAAAAAAAAAACTCTTGTGTTTGTTTTGATTGCAGTAACCTAGTGATGTAGTGAATGTGGATGCAAATGTTGGCACCATAAATCGGGCCATACATCGGGAGTGGTTCGAGCTACGGACCTGGGCAAGAGCTCATTCGATTCCTCATGGAAAGTTCTTCGAAAAAAGTCCAAATTTAGGCCGCATTGACTTTTTTTGAGGTTTTTAGGGATTTTACAAAACTCTGACAACCCTTAATGGGCACTTTAAATTAAGTGAGACAGCTGGCTAAAGAATTGGGGCGTTGTCGGACCAATATGAATTTTTCCTGAAAATTTCAGATTTTTGCTCCAGCCGTTTGGCAGAAATCGTGCGTACGGCGTACGGCGGACGGACGGAAAAATCGTTATTGCAGATTTGGATTCTACGCCTTTTGAAACGAAAACCACTAAATTTTCAGGGGAGGGGGGGGGGATTTGTTCTTTCAAGAGCGCTTACAATGGTTTATTATTGAATAATAAACCAAAAAGCTTATTGAACAGGAGCAGGTAGGTACTCACTTGTTGTCTGCTTCCTGAGTACTTGTACAGGAATGTTGCTCTAGCCAGGGCGGGAACTAGTGACTGGTGGGCAACAATAACTACAATAACACCTAGTTTCCTGATCATTTGCTGCAGCGACGTCCCTTCAAACGCAGGTATTGACTCAAGCCCTGGAGGTTACCTGAGTTGGCCTCGAAGGTACATTTAGCAAAATTATTCCAACCCCTTATCACCTCTGAGGACAAATCAGGTAGAGAGGATTATGGGACGTCAAATAAAACTTTACTCTTATCCTAAGTTCGATGCTAGGAGGCCTAGGTTAAGGTGTTAAACTCAAGCCGTCTCTTCTGAATAACTGGTTATTGTTATGACTACGAAAATAAATTAACTATTAATTTCCACTGGCTACGTTGTTACCGTCTCATCCCTATTAAGGTATGTCCACACTTGCTCAACTTTACTTGCGTCGAAGCATGCGTCATAGCGCAAGGTGGGACGCTCGTGAGGCGTGCGTGGAGGCACGCGTCTTTTGAGTTGAACGTAGCGCAAGGTGTGTTGAAAGCGGATCCACCCGGGTCGGGAACTCGAGCGTTTTTCATTGCATCCTCAGTATGAATACTAATATTTCGATGGGCTAGGGGTGATGGATTTCATTCATTATATGAAAAATTTCAATGTGATATTCACATCTTGGATACTTCAGACTCACGTACTGTTGGTTTATTTTTCAATGATAAACCATTGTAATCGCTCTTGAAAAGACAAAAACTCTAACCCCCTCTGAAAATGTCATGGTTTACGTTTCAAAAGGTGTAGAATCCGAATCTGCAATGAAAATTTTCCGTCCGTACGCCGTACGCACGATTTCTCCCAAACGGCTGAAGCAAAAAAGGCAGAAATTTTCAGGAAAAATCCATGTTGGTCCGGCGACGAGCCAATTCTAGAGCCAGCTCTCTCACTTAATTAAAAGTGCCCTTTAAGGGTTGTCAATGTTTTGTAAAATCCCTAAAAACCTCAAAAAAAGTCAAGGCGGCCTAAATTTGTACTTTTTTTTTAAGAACACTCAACGAGGAATCGAATGAGCCCCTCCCCAGGTCCGTAGGTCAAACCATTCCCGATCTATGGCCCGATTTATGGTGCCAACATTTGCGTTATTTTGGTTTATTATTGTTGTTGTTTTGATATCAGTAACCTAGTGACGTAGTGATGTAGGAATGTGGATACTGGAGTGAACTCCTAAAAGGCTTTGTAGCCGATACACGGGTTCAAGCATTCTGATGTGAATGAAACGCTGCAAATTCTTTCACTGGGGTTTATTATTCAATTGGCTTGCGTTCATGATTTGAATTTCTACTAAGCTTTGGAGTGTGCGTGTTTCACAAGTGATAGAACGATTATTGAATTTCAGGAGATATGCATAGAGCACGTAAATCTGTTCTCAACCAAAATACCTATTTGGATTGATCAGTTGATCATATTTGTGTGCCTCCTGAAATTCAATAATCGCTCTATCACTCGTGAAACACGCACACTCCAAAGCTTAGTAGAAATTCAAATCACGAACGCAAGCCAAATGAATGAATAATAAACCCCAGTAAAAGGGGGGCTTTTTTTACTTTTTTCTGATTACACACCGGTATATACTCTCCATTATATGCATTACACAGTAATTAGATTTCTAGGGAACGTCGCGTGTTGCAGAATGCGTGCGTCGATCCATGACCTCTTCGCCATGCCGTTTACTTAGCACTCTCAACAACCTCTCGAGGATGGCAACCGCTCAGCCGCCAGGAACCCGGTGCAGAACCAATTGCCGGTGAACGCACACTCCTGACATCTGATGATAAGTTTGACCTTGCCCGCCAAAAGGGAACGTGTATATACAACGTTACCGACCTTCTTTTCCGAGACCACTCCTACTGTCGCAGAATAGCAGTTGCTACCGGGAATAGTTTGCCTTATAAAAGGTAATCGCCATTGTGATCCTAGCCACAGTTGATACTTTCATCTCAACTACTCTACTGCTCAGGCTCATTACGATCGCATAAATCAAGTTCATCTTTACAGTATTAACAAAGGATTCCGTAATATCTTGATTACAGATATGTCATGGGTCCAGCCGTTTGGGAGAAATTTTGGGGTTAGCATTTTTTTTTCCAGAGCGATTACAATGGTTTATTATTGAATAATAAACCAAAAGCTGCTCGAATTGATTTTGTTTGATACAATGGATATTATTACTTTTTACGGTTCTGCTTTGAATTTGTGTGCTTTCGATCTGGAAAACTTCTCTGGTCAGGTGATGAAGAACCTAAGTTGAAGACGGTCGTATTTACAATCTTCGCAAACAGCTTTAAGTAACAACCTAATGATAATATCATTTGAATGGGTTGCCTACTAAAGATATTACATTATGATTACTAACATAGAACACCTTCCACCGCATTCTATAAGCTTCTGAAAAACATGTTTTCCCAACTCTGGCGATTTTCCTAAACGATTCAATAAAGTATTTAAAAGAGGTAGGTGACCGTAGTTGATGAGGAGATGGTTGAAGGGTCGGAGCTGCGTTGCACATCTACTCAATCGCTCCTCGTTTGATAACTTGAGTGCTGTTTTCAGAATATCTCTTATAACTTTTTGAAGTGTGTAACTAAGTAAAGTCATTTTTTTTTAAGAAATCCAAAAAATATTGATCGATTACAAACCTGGAAGCCCTACCCATTTAGCTTCTCTGCCTAACTATGGTCAAATTCAAAGTTGATGGATGTCAGTCACTAGCGTTATAGTACAGATGAACAGCAGAGCTCGGGGCCCAACTACTCCTTAGTTGATGTACTCATAAATATTGCAGTTATCCTAGCAGTACTGCGGACATCGGGAGGATCCAGGATACCCAGGAGGTATGATGATTATAGATACCTAACTACTTTTAACAAAGTTATTTGCTCCAACAGTTGTTTGTTAGTCGCAACGTTAGTTATGTATGATCCCTGCGAATAGCTTTCCAAATCGATTTCTTGTTCTATATGGGATAATCTACAGTTTATAACGAACGAACAAATGAAGTCCATTTTAACAATATCAATCGTTATTATATGTATATTATGCCGCTTGATTGAGTGACTTGGGTTGGTCGGAATACAATTTGTATTATGTGGAGCAAAAAGCGAATTCCTTAGAATTAAACGGCTTAAAACACCCAAAAAATATACAAGCACATGTTTGCCATATATTTTTCCTCTTTGCTGCAGAGGAAGGCTTCGTTACTGTTGACTGATCCAAGACGCGGTTCATAGGTGCGGTCATTATCATTTCTTCAGATACCTGTACGCATACAGGCTGTCCTACTTATCTGACAGCGGGTGAATCATATGTCACATTTGTGACAAAAACTATTCTAGGACTAAGAAGAACGATGTGATTTATTGAAGACAATGTGATAGTTTAGTCACTGGGGAATAAGTCCAGGAAAGATATGATGTTATTTATTTGATAGCTTAGCCTAGGAAGTAGCCGCCCATTGATGGTTAGTGCGACTCGAGAGAGGGCGGCTGAATGTTTCAAATAAAAACGGAGTAGGATAGAACGTTGTCTATATTTCCACGAAAGTAAAGAGTCACACTGTTAAATCGATTTCGACGGTTAGGTCATCATCAGTAACAAACATGAACTCAGTTCACTTAGTCC
This sequence comes from Creontiades dilutus, assembly GCA_031894815.1. Lineage (NCBI taxonomy): Eukaryota > Metazoa > Arthropoda > Insecta > Hemiptera > Miridae > Creontiades > Creontiades dilutus. Next base: position 273,522 of record JAVIWC010000736.1, on the reverse strand, counting down.
GTGGCTGAATGTTTTGCTTCCGAGTCTACTAAAGTAGCGGAAGCATTGTTTTGTATTTTTTTTACATGACGTCACAAAACCGGCCATAACTCCCCTACATTTTGGTGCAATATCAGAACTGATGATACCTTTGAAAAGAGCATTGCATTTTCTATATCTCTAGTCTCGAACCGAAATCTTCTGCTCTGGTTTAATTTGTGAAACATCAGCCTGAAAATACAATTTTGTCAAATCCAGGATATTCACAGGTTTATTAGTAGCTTGTAAAACCTGGTTCTTTTCCTTCAAATATATGTAATGTTCCTCCTCCTTCAGATTTCCTAAATGTTTTGCTTTCATACGGTATCCTCAACATCTTAGTTTAATCAAAATAATAACGGGAGAAAACGTTGTTTCGGAAACTTTATTTTCAAGCTAAATTGTAGGTTGAGGGTGAAAAATGACTGAGTGCCTCAAGACTGGAAGTTGTTCTCTTTAGGAGATAAGTTCCGTGCATTTTTCTGCAAAGATTTCATAGGTGATACCTTTCTAATAAACTCGGAATGTTTTAAAGCATATTTATATCAGAACTCATACATTTCCTTACACTGTTGAATGTTCTCATATGTTGGGAATTGAATACGTTGATTTTCGAGGAGAGAAATTTAAATACGATTGAGAACTCAATTTGGAAATATTGAGATTAATTGTAGCCCAAAACGTCAAGGGAATTCTTCTGGAATTCTGGAGGTTGGGTTCTGTGCTATCTAGATTATTACGTGCAATCATAATCTAAAAATTTGACAAAGGCTTTGTTTCAAATTTCAACACCTCAAGTTGAACATGGCGAATCGGCTGCAGAGCTTACTCAACTGTTTAGGTTCCCAAAATCGTAATTTTAGTTTACCGCCCCCAAACATATGAACTTTCGAGGTACAATTTCAATAAATGTAGAACTAGAGTGTTGTATGATAAATTATGAGGTTTTGTTTTAATCAGAGGAATGATTTAACCGAGGGACCAAGAAGACGCGAATTGTTAGAAGTTTTCAAGATCAATTCGAAAAGTTTTGGGTGCTTCTAAGGCGGAAGACCTGGAGAGACCACATTTAAGGCTGATCGTGAATTCCACGTGTGATGATCCCCATTCCGAAATCAGTCTCGTAGTATATAATGCAATTCGACGAATAAAAAACTATCAAAGGGTTGAATATGTTTGAAACCGTAGAATTGAGGCAGTTCTTCAAGATATGAATCAAGAAAGGATGATCAACATTGGTACTAACAACTGCTTTCCCCAAGTTTTCACACCCACAGATTTCTTTTGAGTTTTCCAAGTATCTTTTTATATCATTCTAAAATGTTAATACCAGACTGTAAACCATGTTGTTGTGAAATAATGAGACATAATAACGTGAAAGTAAAGTTGGAGCTCCTAAACATCTTTCCTATGGAACTGTAGTTTTAGGAAATAAGTAACAAATGCATGTTTGTTAATGTACGAGGAATTCCTCCAATAATTTATTCATATTTTTCTTCTCTTTTTTCTCTTATTTGTACAAAAAAAATTAACTAGATAACAAATCAGTCGTGACTCTTTGCCAGTCATTATTTACCAGTGAGTAAGGGCAATAGGAGCGGCATGGGCGATGGGGGAAACGTGGACGATGGGAGCTGTTCTGATCAGGGGGACAGAGTGTACGATGGGGGTAGCTCGGACAATGGGTGTAGCGTGCACAAGGGGAGCGGAGTGAACGATGGAGGTGGAATGAGCGGTCACAGTAGCGACAGCGGGGGCGGCGAGGATACCTCTCTTCCATCTTCCATGGTTGGAGGAAGGAGCGAGTTGAGCATGGGCAGCAAAGTGAGCGGCCTTAGCAGCAGCAACTTCAGGGGTGTCTTGAGGAAGACCAGCTTGAGCGGGTGCGTTCCACTGAGGAGCAGCCCACTGAGTAGCAGGAGCAGACCATTGAGGGGCGGCGTTCCAGGAAGGTTGAGCTGGGGCAAGGGAAGGATGTCCACCGCTGGAATACAGTTGGAAGTGCCTTGACCTCTCAGCAGCTACTTCAGGAGTGTCTTGAACGGGGAGGGGAGCACCGTTTTGGTCGAAACCTGGAGGAAGAGCTATGGGTCCGTTCCATCTGGGTTGATGTTCAGATGTCCACTGCTGGGTCTGGGGAGCCCAAGACTGCTGTTGAGGAGCCCAGGATGGCTGAGGTTGGTGGCCCTGAACCTGAGCGACGGCAGCGAAATGAGCGGCCTTAGCAGCAGCGACTTCGGGAGTGTCCTGAGGAGCGCCAGGGGCGGCATTCCAAGCAGGGGCAGCGTTCCAGGTTGGAGCAGCGTTATGAACGGGAGTTCCTGCCCTGGCAAGAGCAGCGTAGTGGGCGGCTTTGGCAGCAGCTACTTCCGGTGTATCCTGAGGAAGTCCTGGCTGGCCCCATTGGCACATGGCCGCACCCACCACTGACATAAGCACCAGCTGGAAGCACGATAAAAAAAACCTTCAGTTTTCTGCCATAAAGTTCTCTCTAGTTGTTCCCATCTATTAAATAGCTAAATACTAGCCCAAATGCAGCTTAGAAAAACATGGTATTTTAAAATTATGTGGAGATTGGTCATATTCTTTCATCTTATTGTCTTTCTGAATGTTGGCACTTACCTACGATGTGCATTTATTATTAAAACAAGTTAATCCCTGAAATAATCTAATAATTATCTATCAGAATGATATAATGAATCGATATCTGGAGAGTTGAGTGATATAATTCTAGTCCCAACGTTATAAGAACTGTAAACTGATGTTGAATTGTCAAAGGAATCTTAACTATGAATCTTGAACTATGAACTAAGACTTGAAAAAATATCTTTCTTAATAGATTTAATTTATTTTTAGCCAAATATCACTTCCAGGATTTATGTTAGATAGAACTCCGATCTGACAGTATTGTACATTTTTTAAGATTTTAGACTCAACGAAATCTGTTATTTCTCTGTCATTCCCTTATAGTATTTTTTGTAAAGAAGATGTACTTTGTCACTAGGGTATTTGAATGATTGATGGGTACTTCATAAAAATCATCAAGTCTATAAAATACCGGGTTAAAATGGTTAGAGATGAAGTGATTACCTAGTTTAGATTTACAAATATTAGGGTGTAATGTTAAGTTTCGAGGATCGAAATTCGAGAAGACGACTCACCAAAGATTTCATCTTAATATTCACACCTCCTCTGAAGACAAGACGAGAGGACTGTTGGAAATGATGCCCCCGATCGTCTCCCTTAGGTTTATATAGCTCGAAGAAACGTTGACCATGAAACGGGAGGAGTGCGTGCCCCCTCTTACAGGATGGGATCCCACGGGCGTGACCCCAAGGTTTTCGCAGACGAAGAAGAAGACGAACCCCCTTTTTCCGCATTGAGAGAGGCCCGCTAACAGGAAAGGGTGGCAAAAGAAAGCACAACTTAGAAGGAAATAGTGAGAGTTTGAAGGCGGTCTGACGTCAAGGCCCCCCGTCACCGTCCCAATAAAACGGTTTCTCAAGTGCCCTCTTATCGATCCGCCTTTTACAACACCAATAACATCATTTGTATGCCGTCAACCGCTTTCAGGTAGGTACTCCATAAATAATGGCCAATGATTGGAGCACTGACTGCCGAGGGTACCTACATTTCGGAAATCAGCGGTTTGTCAGCGATCTGTAATGAAGTAATTTAAATCGTAAACAGGCGACATCAATTCAATATTCGCAGAAATTTCCTAGCCCACTGGAGGTCGGGATTCCTGGTATGCCTGGAGTTGATTGAAATATCGACTCCCGATTATGTATGGTCAAAGGATTCAGATTAAAAGTTCTACATTTTGTTCCGTACGAATACATTTCTGATTAATACCGTGTTTCCAAATTTTGAAGAGCCACATTTTACCAACCTGAAGGGTAAAATCAAAGGACTGTAATATTCCAAAATCTGAATATCGAAAATTATCGGAATGCTTCTATGTTCGTTATTGATAAACATCCCTTCAGTGAATCGAATGAGCCCGATGACGCTTTACGTTCGACCATACGATCTCCCGATAAGTTAGAACAGAAAAAAAGAACGTCAACAAGATTGTGAATGTGTTCATCTAAATTATTATGAGCATACAATCTTGAAGGTCATTAGCGTAAAAATACGAATGTGAAAGTGTCTAAACAGTCGAAATTGCCTTGTAAATTTTTACAGTGGGGTCACCTGTAGTGGCTATCCTAGGCTTAGGTACATTTTGGGGGGAGGGGGTCATTGTTAGAAAATGTAATACATTTTGTTATCAAACCAAAGCCAAGTCCTTACCTAATGACTCAGTTTAATTCATATTTAATCACTTCACTTGACGGTTTTTAATCCAGGTTAAAATTAACAGAAAACAGAGGAAGAAAAAAGTATGTTTGCAAAATAAGCTTATTATAAACCATAAAATTAAAAAATGGGGTTCCATTCATAAAAAAATTGTACCGATGAAGCGAGTTTTGGGGAGGGTTAGTAGTCATGACCCAATTTTTGCCCCCCCCCCTGGGACCGCCCATGGTCACCTGTTGTAATTTAAATAAAATTTCATTTTCCTGAGTATCTTTGGAATTCAAGTTTTCGATGACACTCGTTATATATTTGCAAAAAGGCTATTACAACCCGTTTAATTTCAGATGTTCCATTCATCGGTCTCAATGTCTACACCGATGTAGCGAGGTATATTGCAGCATATCAGCTTTTGTTGGCTGCTGCGGTACTAGTAGTCTTTCGGTGTTTAAGGAGTTATATTTTGGTGAATACATCCTTTCGTCTTCGAACATCTAGAAGTCAATTAAACGGTTGGAGATGCACTGGTAATGAACGCACTGGATGATGGGTAATTGTGGCTTCCTTCTTTCCCAGTCGATCTTCTTTTTCTTTTCAAGGGATCAAGTATACTAGTTAGATATTACTTACTTAGAATTATTTCTAACTTTTGCACACCTTATGGGCAACTGTGACAGCAAAAAAGAGCGACAACACGAACGTTATTATAAGCTTGCCTAAACATCATATCATCGCCTTGTTAGGTAAAGGACTAACCTTAAGGCAATCGAATCAGCCCACATAATTTTAATGGGATTTGGTTTTCAAGAGTTCCTTTTGAAATTAAGATTTTCATAACTTATTTTATGTATTTGCAGAAGAATAAAGGGTACTAGATATTTTATTTTAACTCGCCGAATTTCAGTAGTTTTATTCATAGATTTCTATGTAATCCAATATATCTACACACACTCACACATCTACTATATATACTACATATATATATATCACCTATAGCTATATATATATAAATATATTTTGCTTCTGAGTCTACCAAGGTAGCGGAAGGAAAGTTTTCACTTTCGGTATGTGAAAATTTTTTTGTCTCCAAAATTAAAAATTCCACTCGCATTTTGCGTTTTAGACCTTTCTCAACAATTTTGGTTCCGTGTCTGTCTGTGTGTCTGTCTGTCTGAAAAAAAAAATCTGTCTGTCTGTCAGCAAATCCTTGTTACGGGCAAAACTACACGAAGTTATAGTCCAATTTTGATGAAATTTTCAGGGATTGTTCGGTTTGATGTGTAGATGACGATTTTGAAACGTGAGTTTATAACTCCAATTGTTCGATGGTTTCAGGAATTGTTTGGTTTGATGTGTAGATGATCCCCTATGAGTTTCATGACCCCCGGACCAATAGTAGCCTCTGCGCATCCGCAAACGTAAAATCCTTGTTACACGCATAACTCCGGGAGTTCATGACTGATTTCGATGAAATTTTCAGGGATTGTTCGGACTGATGTAGCTTTAGTCAATAATAATTTTCAATGATCTATACAGGCATGTTATGGATACGAGGAAGCTATGTGCCACTCCAACTTGGCAGACGTTTTTTAACTCTCTTATTTCACCGAGTAAACTCATTAACAATATTAATTTGACTTATTTTACTAATATATATATTTCTGGTTTAAGGTACACAACTTAGTCCCATGTCTCTTTAATTTTCACAATCACTACCTACACAAGTTAATGTGGTTATACTCGCTTAAGCGACGAGTTATATTTTGTACATTCAGAATTCAGAATATTTACGTGATATTTGAGTCTGCTAAGGTGAGCAGTCGCCCGCTTTTGAATAACTTCATCCACGGTGTCCACGAAGTTCATGGCAGAAGGCATCGTTTTGGAAATACCACGGTGCATCCGTGGTACATCGTAAAACGGTGTTCTGGAAACGTTGGATTATCTGTCAATTGGTTGGGGCAGTGCAGCCGCACAACTGCGCTCCCAAACTTGATTGTACAATAGCAGCTTGTTACCAATGGTCATGGTGGATCTCCGGCCGATTAGCCACTACATTCTTCTAAGTTTCAACACGAGTTCAGATTTCTTTGTTTTTGCCGTGTTCTTTCCACCTGAGCTTAGCGTCAAGCCACCACGTTGTTGAGGAAAGTAGGGATGTAGTTGATTATTCGATTGGTAAAGTCAACGTGCACTGGCTGAATGAGGCCAAATTCATCTGATCCTCCATTTTGATGTCCAGATATTTATTTTAGAGAGGGATTTATTAAGTTAGGAAATTGATTCATTATACATATATCACAATTGTTGGTATTTTGTCATCAACTTTCGTGTCGTGCGGAGGGACTGGTGAAGGTTGGGGTTCTTGCAGTTTTGTTGATGACGAAGTCATCCTAACTGTTTTGGATTATCTACAAGTCAATTAGGATGTATCGAGACACAATAATCACTAGTTCCTAATTAGTTTCCTAATCAAAACACGGTGATGTAATATAAATTGAGCTCTTTTCAGATCATCTATAAAACTATTACAAGTTACTATTCCCGATACTACGTCTGATAGAGAAATAATAAACCTTTGTGTAATAGTTTGCAGCATTTGTACTTGGATTTATTTAATTGTAAGTATAAATGTGTACGGACGTGAAAGGAAAAACAAAAGAAAAATATCTAATTTGAAAAATGATTTATTCTTAATGACTCTCATCATTCTCTATTCTCCAACTACGATGTTTTAAGCGGCAGTCTCGATTCCACCGAGGACGGCAAAAGTATCAATCAGAGTTAGTAGCTAGCTCCAAGGTGGGTAGCTTTAGTATAGTAGGTTGCCCTTTGTAAGGCTTCATTAGCCCAGATGGACAGCCGCTGAGCCGGGCTAATTTCGCGACAGAGTAGGTGCCTCTACTATGGCTTCGAATCAGCTCAGGACCTTCTGATTGCCCCTTTATACCTCATGCCGCAATTAGTTTCCTCAGAGCACCCCATAGCTGGACTTCCTTTTGTCCTAAAGCGGTTCACGCACCCCTGACTCTATTTATGTCCCTCTCTCTTATCGTTGGGGTTTATAACGGAAAGGATCAGTTTCGGAGAGAGGCTGATCGATTGAAGCCCGAAGAACGTTATGACTTAAACGCTTCACCATTCACGTTGGACTCGGTTTCGTGAGAAATAAGGAGATTCGAGAGTTTTGAGTGACACACCATTTGATAGGTCCATGGATAGTTCCTCTACTCATTATTAAATATATATGTTTCCTCAAATTATTTCAAATTTTCCAGACATGTCTAATGGTTAGGGATCCCCGACACTAATAATATCTGTTTTTTCTTGAACCCCCTCACCTCCCCAAATGTCCCCATCTTACGCTACTCCGATTTTTTATGAACATTAAGGGACCAATAGATTTATAATTTTGTATTAAGCAACACGTAGTAGAATAAAGCTAGGGTTCCAGCTGCAGGATGATCCGAAAGAATGAGCAATTTGCTAACTAATTAATATGAAGAACATGACATGTTTGGTACGCGAGCGGTCTTGTATACATTGCATATAAGACCGCTCGCGTAACAAATAATATGAATATACAGTTGCAAATACTAAACATGAGTCACTGTCTTGGCGAATGAAAACTGGTCCGTGAAAATCAATGAAAAATCGACATCCGTTCCTCTAAAATCGAAATAACCTGATAACTCTCTCAATCAAGAAGTGAACCTGAAATCCTCTAAGCTCGTGCAAAAACATCAAAGCATTGAAACATATCCCTCATTCAATTTACACGTTTGTATGTGGATATGTACTCAAACGAATTTCGATTTAGGTATCAGATCAAAATGTATTTGGCGAACGTCACAAGTAATATGACAATACATGGAAGTCCCTAGAGGTATACCTTCGTTTATTAAACCCTCTACTGCCTGCGCAATTTAATGATAAGAGTTTCAGTAATACTGTAAGAATATTGGACGCAGTGCTCCTCATGAAAAACAACATAGCAAAATATATATGGTCAAAGCTGATGATTACAAATTGCGTTTGTGATTGATCCAGTGTAGGTTTTTTTGCACGCGTTACTTACTTCCTCGAGATTTTATAATCTCACTGGAAATATAAAAGTTACCAACCCACATTGCTGTTTCAAATGTTATTAAACAGCGTGATGTGCTTGTTAGGTGGACGAGTTATCACCCAATTCGGATTCTTGATCCGTAGTTCACCCACGCGTTTACATCATCCACCTTTCAAACTTTAATTCTCATTGCCATCATGATTCACTCAGTACATGGCCTATAAAACTAACAGTGATCGCTTGGAATTGATTAGTTCATGAATTGAAGGACATTAGTTGAAGGACATGAATTAGTTGACATGGAGAAGGACATTATCGAGAAGAAAGTGTGTAAAATTATGGTCCCAGATGAAGTAGCAGACATGATTCGTGAAGCAAAGTGTGCTCAACCATTCCTAACCGCCAAAATGCTTTCTGCTAATTTCAAAGACATAGCTAAATCCAGTGTCAAATCTCTAAAGACGACAGGGTTGACAATCAGCACATTATCCTGGATACAGATAATATCTTTATTTTATGAAGACCCGAATTTCCAAACATCAAGACTCGCCTCACTCCGACCGATTTTGAACAGTGAAAGGAACGGAAAATATTCAAAGAGGGCCTATTAATTAATTCCGTTATTGGAATGGGACTTTTCGAGAGCTTCAGAATCGGCCAGCCATTGCCAAATCAAAAAAAGGGCTTTGCTGGCCAGATTACATGTATGTGAAGTACCATATTTTGGAATGAAATTTCGAATGAAGCCGCCGTTTGAACATTGTATAGTAAACATTTCACCATTGGCGATTTTGTTCAATATATTTCGAGTTGAAGAGTGAAAAAATAGATTTTTGCTTCTCCTGTAAATTGCAGTTTCTTGACTTGACACCTTTCCCACGTCAACGCCTCAATTCTGGTCCACGCACAGCCACTGTGGACTTCTTGTTCGTGTCTTGCAGGATAACAACTTGAACAGCAAGGTGCTGGAGTGCACTGTTTGTTTCTTCACGAATAGCAGCGAATTGTTATCCGTAACGCCATAAAAGCATTGCTACATGTAAGGGTTTTATTCATTTATTGTAATCATGAATAGGTAAATTGGGTTAGGGAAAGTGAGTGTACTCATTGCATACCTTATTGTAGTTTAAAATCGTTAACAAACGCCTTCACTTACTTTCTTCCGATTTTGGAATCTAAAGACATCTTGAAATGCCGGAGGAAAAAAATAAAATTTTATTTATGATTACAATCGTAACTATAAGATACTTTGAAATTTAAATTCAATCTACCAGAGATTTAGGTCATGTTTGAAGAGAACACATCATCTGACAACCTGGTAGATGTGTTGAAGCTGAAAATGGCATATAAGAACAATAAATATTGGCCCCTGAAGAATAAGAGATTAATTGGGAGCTATCCAGTGAATGTTAAAGTTTTGGGTATAGTTAAGTGTGATAAGATAATTGCAAATCATTTACTAGCTATTATTACATTGAGCTCGCTTCGTGACATGTGCTCATCTTTTCTTAGGGATGGATAAATGACTAAATTATTCCTCAAGTTGGAAATGAACAATAAACTAATTCAATGAAGTTATTAATTTATTGAAATTACAGCTGAAAATCTGCAAATCACCATCGTAATAATTGGGAATTTAAATGTATGCGTTCAACCAGCTTTCATCTTCCAGTTCATAGCTAACAGTGTACAAACCCACTTGTTATATTCATTTGAACGAAATTTGCATCCGCTAAATGGTTCAGTGTTAACTGGCGCCATTTCTATTCACCGTTGGAGTGATGCCACTAATGCAGCCCTGGGGGAACCATTAGGACTTTTATCCCCTTTGAAATCTTCAATATTTTTAGCTCTAATTGAAGCCGGAACTGTTTCAAACGTTTTCGATCAGTGTCCTCTCTGAGATCAATCAAACATCCATTCAAATTCACTTAGTGAACCCGGTTCGGTGCTGTATGAATTGCGGAGAACGGTCCAGCTAACCACGGTATCTTACCAGGTTACTTTATTTTTCCAGGTAATTGCTCAAAGACGGACTCACGGATTGTTTCGTTGGACTTGAAGTCAAATTCAATGTGTAGGATGACCATCATACAATGTGGAAATTAATATCCTCCTCAAGATTTCATCATGTTAGGAGGAAAAAAAGATGCAAACCATTTCACTGAGGGTTATCTGTCATTCCTATTACAAAGAGTTCTATTCCATTGACCTTTTATCTATACAAATATATCAAAGAGACTGTACAGTATGTCACTACGTATATATACTGGAATCGAAATTGATGAAAATGAAACCAAATACCTATCATTTCTATCAACTATGGGTAAAAATGTTATAAACCAACGATCAAGATACCACCCATTGTCAACAGGTGCCTAACCATTTCAAGAATCCAGGATTTTTGTTCATTATCATCGGGAAATAAATGGGAACGGTCACACCATGATGCTCAGTTCTTTAAGAAACATTGTAGTTTAATTAAAATTTACTAAGAGATAATAGTGTCGTTCAATTTGGCCAATAGATCTCCAGCCGAAAGCTGTGTATCATTTTGGCATGATACTATTTTGACGTAGATTGAGAGGTTTTGAACGAGTGGTGAACCATTTCTATGAGAATAAAATATAAGAAGTTGAACTTCATAGGATTCTTTGGAACTTGAAAACTATTAGAAAGTGTATTGCTATCAAGTCAGGTTTTTTTTGCCTTTTTTCGGTAACCCTTTGTGGTTTTTGTAACATAGAAGTGACATAAAAATGTTTTAAAAAAAACTTCATTCCTATATTAAAAAAAAGGAATTCAAAAAAGCTAAGTACATCAGTTGTCAATGTAGAACCAAGGGAATTGGGCAGTTTTCACAACCACCTTCACTTATCTTGAAATTATTTTTTCTTCCCAAACGTCCAGACTTTTCGAGGAACAAACTGTGCAGTGATACAGTTGGCTTCGTTGAAATGAAATCAATCAATAACAAAAAAATTCGGTTTTTACATATTTTTCTAATTTCAGAAGTGTTTAAGATTCAGATTTGTCAAAAACCCTTCAATTCTACAATTTAGATTTAATTGAAAGTGATGTCGAGTATTTTGCGCCTGACGATTGAGTAACTATCATGAAGCACAACTGACCATATATACCACCTGTTGAAAAATTCAAATACTCCAGTATATGGTAACAGAGAAATGCAAACCCAGAACTGGTAGGTACTAATCAAATATCTAAATTTATTGCTTCCGAGTCTACTAAAGTAGCGGAAGCATTGTTTTCACTTTCGGAATGTGAAAATTTTTTTGTCTCCAAAATCAAAAATTCCACTCGTATTTTGCGTTTTAGACCTTTCTGAACAATTTTGTCCGTGTCTGTCTGTGTGTCTGTCTGTCTGTCAGCAAATCCTTGTTATGGGCAAAACTACACGAAGTTATAGTCCGATTCTGATGAAATTTTCAGGGATCGTGCGGGTTAGGGTGTAGATGGTCCCCTATGAGTTTCATGACCCCTGGATCAATAGTAGCCTCTGCGCATGCGCAAATGTGAAATCCTTGCCACAAGCATAACTCCGGGAGCTCTTGACCGATTTCGATGAAATTTTCAGGAATTGTTCGGACTAATTAGGTATATTTTATAGTTTGTTCAATAGTTGAATATGCCTACCTTTATTTTCTCAAGTTATGCTCCTGCATAACAATAAATTTACCCTAATTCAATATTTACTTCGCCTAATCGAACGAAGTTCTTTAGTCAATAATAATTTTCAATGATCTATACAGTCATGTTATGGATACGAGGAAGCTATGTGCCACACCCACTTGGCAGAGGTTTTTCATTGCATTCCGAAATTCCAATATTTAGACTATCAAAAAAGATGAATATGAATTTGCCCCTGACGATTGTTGTATGCATTGCTTCTTGAAGCATCTAGCATGATGCACTACTGATCACAAGTACCTAGGTGTCGATTGTGAAACCTGATATATGTAATAATATATACTTTGATATGTAGCATAAGGAATACTAACCAAGGATGGATAAGTCATCAAACTTACAGATGTGGGTAAAAATCAGGCGAGACAACCAAATCGACCTTCTTCCATGGAGGTAAACGAACTTCCTTGGTTGGTATGTCGCACAAACGAATCGGCCTTGCAAGCGGCACTGGTGTTGCCCCGCCTATTAGAGTTGAACCTGTTTTCATTCAGTTTCGACCGCCTTCAGTTCAACCTCAAAATTTTAAATGTTGACTTCCGTGCACCTGGCTCAAGGCCATTTTCCCCCTTGTGTTTCCGTCTTGCCAAAATAGTCAGTTGTCCAAACGCCGACAAGTCTTTGACATTATTTAAATCCAGAATAAGGGAGCTTGCATAAAGCTTTTACACGTGATAAATCATTAAACATCAGTTTGGTAATAAGTTTGATGGGACATTGAAAAATGAAATTAATTTGAACGTGCGAGACCAAATTTGGGCATCAAATCGTCAGCGGAACGTTCAAGTATATCGGCCGAAGTGTTCCTACTTTTAGAGTTACCCAAGTGACATACCGCGGTGCTCATCAACTTCTTATAGTAAATAAGCTCCTATTCACTTCTTCAGCAGTAAGGCCCAATTAAAAATTCCCATCGACTTTTTTAATTTATTTTTTAATTTTTTAAACCGAAAATACTATCTTAGGGTCTGAAAAAATTGATATTCCGGCCGCTGAAAATCATTTGGCTTGCATTCATAATTTGAATTTCTATTAAGCTTTGGAGTGTGCGTGTTTCACAGGTGTTGGAGCGATTATTGAATTTCAGGAGAAATGCATAGAGCACGTAAATCTGTTCTCAACCGAAATACCTATTTGGATTGATCAGTTGATCATATTCGTGTGCCTCCTGAAATTCAATAATCACTCTATCACCTGTGAAACTCGCACACTCCAAAGCTTAGCAGAAATTCAAATCATGAACGCAAGCTAATTGAATAGTAAACCCCAGTGAAAGAATTTGCAGAGTTTCATGCATATCAGAATGCTTCAACCTGTGCATCGGCTACAAAGCCTTTTAGGAGTTCACTTCAGTATCCACATTCACTACATCACTAGGTTACTGCAATCAAAACAAAAGCAATAATAAACCAAAATAACGCAAATGTTGGCACCAAAAAATTGGGCCATACATCGGGAATGGTTTGAGCTTCGAACCTGGGGAGGGTCTCATTCGATTCTTCATGGAATGTTCTTCAAAAAAGAGTCCACATTTAGGCCGAATAGGGGTTTTTGGAGGTTTTTAGGGATTTTACAAAACTTTGACAACCCTTAAAGGGCACTTCAAATTTAGTGAGAGTGCTGGCTAAAGAATTGGGGCGTTGTTGGACCAATATTGATTTTTCCTGAAAATTTCAGATTTTTTGCGTTGGGGAGAAAACGTGTGTACAGCGTACGGTGGACGGACGGAAAAATTTTTAATTCAGATTTGGATTCTACACCTTTTGAAACGTAAACCATGGAATTTTCAGGGGGGTTAGACATTTTTTTTTCTCAAGAGCGATTACAATGGTTTATTATTGAATATTATTCAATGAATAATAAACGAAAATGCAGACAATTGAGCAGTGGGTCGTGAGATTGAAAGACTACCAAGGGTATGGAGGTAAAATGTGAGTTCTTACATAGTCCATGAAATCATCTTACCTCCTTCCTCAATGCAAGTCTATTCCTTGTGGTTGTCAAGCAGAAACGTGAATCTCGAGATGCGTAAGATCAACAGGTGTTCCGCAGTGTTTGGTGTATAATCCTTTTAGGTTTATTGACCTAGTTGAAGGAAAAGCGAACCATGTTTCATGAGACTGTCCGAATTTAGGAGGTTGTAATTGGAAAGATCATTTCGATGTAAGTAATAATGTTATTTTTTATAAAATAATGTTATCGTTATATATAGTTCTTGTGACTAAAAAAAGATACTGAAAGAAGTAGTTTTTGACTGTAGGGACCTTTAAATCTTGATTTCCACCGAATGCTTTATGTTCAACGTTAACAATATACCCATATTGAACTTTATCATTGTAGCTGGAAGCAGATTCCGTAAATTGGTGATTTTCAAGGGAACGGAATACTATGTAGACGGTGGTTAAGAATAGAATAACAAGTGAAAATTCTGGTCGATTGTGTGAACCAATGTCGTTCTGGATAGTTTCAGTCGTTTCCACCCTTTAAGGCGAGAGGATGCCGGGGATTTCGAGGTAACAATGAACAAAAAAAGACGGAATTATCAGGTGGCAGTATTCAATCCAAGTACCGTTGATTATTAATGTCGGCTATACTTTCTCAGAACCTGATTCATTCCGGCAACTGGTTTTCGTGAATTGTGAAAGAGGACCATTTAAAGGTAGACAGTGATGCCACAGAATCGGTGCTAAGAAACCTAGGTCAACACTAATTATGTCATAATTTCTTCGATTTGAATACTTCATTAGTTTACTGTTTTTGTGCTTCATTATCCATCCATCTAACTCTAGATGCTCCGTTTAAAAGTTCTTGATACAAACTTTTCAGAAATCTAACGGAAAAAGAGAAATCTTAGAAATCTGTTTTTCCATTCAATTCCTAAATATTTTTTGTTGTTGTAATTGTGTATAAATTGTAAAGCTTATTACATGTATAAATAATTGATTTGGAAAAAAATCAACCCAACCCCTTTTGTTAGTAGAATCCTGGTCTAGCGAGCTTCATTCCAATGTTTTGTATCCCACAGGTCGCTTTAGTAGGGTCACAACAGCCTGCCTATTCCCTGTAGTTTCAAGATTCTCGATGCATCGAAGAGCGTTAATTCATGAAGTAAATCTTTTTACATTGATATTTCTTGCGATAAGGGCCACATCAAGCCTCCGTAACACCAGTCAAGTGCTTTTCTCTGTAATTAAAAATCGACGCATATTGAATTTTACTCCCGATGACGAATGTTTGAATCATGATGTTTGCAAGGAGAGATTTGAAGCTTCTACTCATTTAGCTGTAGATGACCTTCTCAGTCCGTGAGTACTGGCTCGTCGAAAACCCATCAAGAAATAGGTGAAATGAAAGTTGAGTTAATAAAAAACTAAATTAATTTTCACAGAAATAATGAAATGAGATGTCAAATTGATTCTGGATGTAAGGTCATCACCAGAAATGTCATTGTCTCTCTACTTGTGTCCTTGTAGGATATTGGAGTTGACCTAACCGTTGCCACAGATTTATTCTTATAAGTAGTAGTTATCTTGGGGTGAGACTACGTGTTTTATCAACTCGAGGTCATTGAATGAAAAAGACGTCTACCGTTCCAAAGCGAATCGTCTAGCTGTTTGAAACCCATCCATACAACATCTGACGTTTGTAATCTTCAACATGGGCCATATGGAATCTTCAATATGGAGATTCTCCACACTAGTATATCACTACCTACAAGTTTCTTAATTGTTTCTTATACTCTACGGGTTGCGTTGAGTTAAGACCCCTAAACTGATAAAGGAAATTCCTTGTTATTGAACAATGATTAGAAGACAGATAATCGTTGCTTATACATACCTCATTCATGGCCACACAAAACGATTCCTGAGAGGAAAATTTGGATAATTTGGATTTCTCCAAAGCATCTCCAGGTTCTCATGTCTGTGAAGTCGTTTTTCGTGCTTCTTTGCAAATTTTAGCACAGTTTGTCTAAAGGAAGATGACAATTTTAGTTTCCTCCAAAACACAATGTATAACACAATTATCACAATATATATATATACACTTATAATACTGTGCTGAAATATAAATGAAGCCCATTGTGTCAAGAATATAATTACAAGATATGAAGGCACGGCGAATCAAGTGTTGATAATTTAACACAGACCACAACGAATAAACATAGATCAGTGATTTAGAAGGGCATTTAATTCTGAAATAACGAACTTTTGTGTAATAATTTGCAGCGTTTTTCCCGTATCTTGATAGTGGAAACATTGCTTCCGCCTACTACGGGAAGGAATTACTTCATTCATTAAGCTGTTGATTCCTAAGTAACCTGCTTACAAGCTGTATAGAGTGCGTCCAACATTTTATTGTCGAAAATCTACCAATGATATGAAAATTCTCACTGAATTTCAAACGACATACAAATTAATCGGTTGAATGATTTGAGCTTCAACTCTCCAATGTATTCATAAATTACCAACGTGCATTCAAATGGAATAGCTTCTTGTAGGTATAATAAAAACTCTTCAGAGACGTTTACGACCAGTTTACCGACGGGAAAATATTATTACTTTGCAATGAAGCTGAATACGTGGGGCGGTCAACTCCCACGCCAACTGAATATTGAATGGGTACAGGAATAATTTTGAATTTTTTCGAATTATTCTCAGAGATATGCAAAATATTGAGGTCATACTCCCACAGCATTGAATTGTTTATGCTTCTCGAACCGAAATTTATTCTGGTGGGTCTCCTGACCCCACCCGTTATTGATAGCCCCCCGCATTACTATGAATTACCCATGTTTACTTTTTTGGTGTCATTACTGACAGGGCTGATTAATTGATAATTAGAAGAGCAGTGCTTATCTTCGCTGTCGCTTCAATTCGTTACTTTCGGTATAGTGTGTAGTTCGGACAGCAATGTCTTACATCGAGACACACCATCACAGCGGTAGAATAAATGAAGTAGCAACACACCTCGTACGATTAAGAATATATATATTTTTTTATTCCAACAAAACTACTTTCATTTTGAATTTTATGAGGTAGGTAAATATATAAAGATACAAGTAGGTACATATCAAGAGATACCTCATACTTCCATCTTTTTGGTTTATTATTCAATGATAAACCATTGTAATCGCTCTTGAAAAGAAAAGTTCTAACCCCACATGAAAATTTCATGGTTTACGTATCAAAGGGTGTAGAATCCGAATTTGCAATAAAAAAATTTCCGTCCGTCCACCGTACGTAAGATTTCTCCTAAACGGCTGGAGCGAAAGATCTGAAATTTTCAGGAAAAATCAATATTGGTCCGACAACGCCCCAATTCTTTAGCCAGCACTCTCACTTAATTTAAAGTGCTCTTTAAGGGTTGTCAAAGTTTTGTAAAATCCCTAAAAACCTCAAAAAAAGTCAAGGCGGCCTAAATTTGAACTCTTTTTGAAGAACTTTCCATGAGGAATCTAATGAGCCCCTCCCCAGGTCCGTAGCTCAAACCATTCCCGATATACGGCCCGATTTATGGTGCCAACATTTGCGTTTTTTGGTTTATTATTATTATTTTTTTTTTTTTTTTTTTTTTTGGTTGCAGTAACCTATTGATGTAGTGATGTATTGATGTAGTAGTGTGGATACTGGAGTGAACTCCTAAAAGGCATTGTAGCCGATACACGGGTTGAAGCATTCTGATACGCATGAAACGCGGCAAATTCTTTCACTGGGGTTTATTATTCAATTGGCTTGCGTTGATGATTTGAATTTCTACTAAGCTTTGGAGTGTGCATGTTTCACAGGTGATAGAGTGATTATTGAATTTCAGGAGGCACACAAATATGATCAACTGAACAATCCAAATAGGTATTTTTGTTGAAAACAGATGTACGTGCTCTATGCATAGGTATCTCCTGAAATTCAATAATCGCTCTATCACATGTGAAACACGCACACTCCAAAGCTTAGGAGAAATTCAAATCATGAACGCTAGCCAATTGAATAATAAACCCCAGTGAAAGAATTTGCAGCGTTTGTAACAACGGATCTGTGTATTAGCCTAACGTACGGTATTATCCATCCGACTCGACCAATAACTCGACCGAACGAACGTAAAATTCAACAGGCTCCATTTCCTCAAGGCCTGTACTTCAGATCTTCTCAAATTTAGAGGTTATTCCGGTGAAATGGGTAATAAACATTAGCCTATTACAATAAGATTAAGTACCTATCTAACTTAACGTCTTCAGTTTTCATGCGATCCCGATCACCTTGTCATTGAAAAGGACTGTACAGGTTGGCCGGTTTACAGCACCCGATGAACTACATCACTACCAACCCATCGATCTATTATGACAAATTTGAAAGGGGATTTTCGTCGTTCGATTTCGGTTTAATATTTTCGATAATGATCTTTTGTAACCGAACGAGAAAAGATATTATTTAGCCATCACTCAAAAATCGTTGGTTTACTTTTCAAGATACGTAGACTTCACAAATCCTGTCCTCCGTCCGCCCTCCGAAGCTTTTCTCCGAAACTACTGGACCAAAGTCTACGAAATTCGGCTCAAAAATTCAAAGCCGATCCGGCCTGTGCCAGCACTCTCAACATGTTGATCATTAAACCCAAATGGATTTTATTTAGGGATTAATGTATCAAAAAATCAAAATCTCGGGAACTTACAATTAAAGCTGTACTGGGGAAAATATGCGGAACAAGTTTTTTTTCTGGATGACGAAAACTGATTTTATTATTTTATACAAGGCTTATTTTCGGTACAAATACATCAGTATTTTTACTGTCAGTGTACCATTTTCTGTACTATGAACTCATGAAATACTTTTGAACTATTAGATTGGCCATATGGCTGAATGCTGCAACGGGCGGATGGATTTTACTTTCGACATATTTTATAGGTGTATCAATTTTCGAGTGTAAACCAAGACATTTTGAGGAAAGATGGTTAAAATATGTCACTCTCAGTTGATTTCAACCGTTCATTATAGGAAATAATAAACCAAAAACCATTTCAACGACGAACGTGTATTATAATAAATTGAACAGAACAACGGGGAATCGGTTAAACAAGTTCTACAACATGACGGTAAACTTGAACAACCACAATCCTCTGGCCATCTTGGTCTAAATCATCACTCATAATTTCTTATAATGGAATTTGAGAAATTGGAGGAGACTGGTATAAGTAAAACAAAGTTATCAGGAGGACTTGAGAGTTTTAATTTTCAAAATACAAATTGTAAGTCCTGAGACTAGATTAAAAAAAAAATAACAACTGTGGAGATTCACTTTTTTAGGCAGTCACCTGAAGTAGTTCATGAGTGACAGTATTAACCATGATGGGTGGATGACGCTGCTTGGGCAGCACTTTGGTGGTACAGGTGATAATGCTTGGATTTCGCGGCTGCTACTTCAGGAGTATCCTGAACGGGTAGCGGAGCTCCGTTCTTGTCGTATCCTGGTGGTAGTGCAATTGGACCAGTCCATTTCTTCTCATGGCCGACCGAATGGTGTCCAGTCGAAGCGCGGTTCCACGACTGTCCCTGCCAGTTAGCACCGGAGTCTTGGTTCCAGGACTGTATCTCTCCTTTGTAGGATCCATCGTCGTAGTTCCTCCATGATTCATCATCTCGCCATAATCCGTCGTCACCGTCTTGGTTCCAAGAGCCATCGTTGCCGTTGCCGTTCCAGGATCCACCATTGATGTTTCCACCAGAAACACCCTGTCCGTTGCCATTCCAGGAGCCTTCGAAACCTTCTCCTCTCCATGATCCGTCATCCTCAGCACCGTTCCATTGACGGTCTTGAGCTTTCCATGAAGGTGCGGAGTACCTGGCTTGGGCATGAGCGGCTAAGTGAGCTGCTTTAGCAGCAGCAACTTCCGGGGTGTCCTGTACTTGCTGGGGAAGGCCCCACGGGGATCCCATTGCTACGCCTAACACAGCGGCCAAGACAACCTAAACAGAAAAACCAGTATCGATAAAGGACATTGATTGAAATGAAGTAATAATAATTGTAGAGATGATTTAGTAGATATATCGTAGATTGTAGTATATAATATATATCTCAACAATATATCAACTAAATGATCTCTACTAATATATTACGTGTGATTTCAAATTTTTGCACGGGGTTTCGAACTCCGCCGTTCTCCTAAATTATGTATCAATTTCAGCAAATGTTTTCTCGTAAACCTTCTTAGTATACACCCCTAAGGAAGATCCTGAAGTGGGCGTAAACTTAATCAAGTAGTTTAAGAACTATAGAACTTTGCGTTTTTTCGAAATTTCAATTTTTTAGGGAGAATTATTTTGAGTAATATTCTACTTAAAAATATAAATTCAATGATTTTTTGCCTTTTTTTAAACGATTTTTGAAAATTTGCTAGTTTAATGTGATTAAAAAGTGTTGTCCAACGAACTCATACTGTCGTTTGGAATGCTTGATTTTTTCGCTCAATATTTATAAACGAGTATATACTCATACTATAAGGCCATTCAAATTCAAAGATAGGTAATGATCTTGGTATACAAATTTCTTTTGTTTCCTTACAATTTTTTTGTATTTAGATAGATTGTAGGTAGAGAGAATTTGGAGGTTATCACCTCTTCTTTTTTTTACGTAAAAAAAATCCAGAACACTAACTCATTCTTATTTGAAATTAGAATTCAATTATATGCAACTCAACAATCACGTTAATGGGTGAGATGGTTGCAGGGATAGAGAAAGAATAAAACTACTTTCACGACTTGAACACTTCACGTCACCCTAGCAAATGGTGAACGGGAAGCGCATCAAATTCCAGTAGCTTCGGAAGCCATATTTTAGTAGTGTAGCCTTCTGTTTTGCACAGCTTGTAATGATTTCCTGGGATTGGGTGGGCTGTTCAAAAAAATTGTAGGAGGAGAGAATGAAACCTTGTGACAGGAGCAAAAAACGTCACAAAAACCCTCCCAAATAATTGAATTTTCGTTTGTTTTTGATGTTTCCATGAAGGGTCGATAACATTTTGGTTTATTATTCAATAATAAACCATTGTAATCGCTCTTGAAAAAAAAAAAAAAAAAAAAAAAACCCTGAAAATTTCATGGTTTACGTTTCAAAGGGTGTAGAATCCAAATCTGCAATAAAAAATTTTCCGTCCGTACTCCGTACTTACTTCACAGGTGATAGAGCGGTTATTGAATTTCAGGAGGCACACAAATATGATCAACTGATCAATCCAAATAAGTATTTTGGTTGAGAACCAATTTAAGTGCTCTATGCATATCTGCTGAAATTCAATAATCGCTCTAGCAGTGAAACACGCACACTCCAAAGCTTAGTTGAAATTCAAATCATGAATCATTGAATAATATACCCCATTGAAAGAATTTGCAGCGTTTTTATTTCTATTATAACATGAATAGAAAGAGCACCCAAAAATGATGAGTTCCCAACCTACTGTTTGTGACAGGTGTAGGGAAAGAGAATCGGGCTCTTTAATGATTATTGATTTTTGATCTTATTGATTGTTGAAATTTATACTAGGCGATCTACCAACCAATCTAGGCATCAACCTACCACATCTCCCAGGAAAAAATTAAATTTACCAGGACAATTGAAAGGCTCACAAAAGCTGTGTGACACTTAATGGTTAATTTTGAAATAAACCATTATATTGGTTGCTATAAAGTTTATATGAACTGGTGATTTTTAAAATGTAGTGCGAAGTTATTTATGAACTTCAGCTTATGTTATGTAATTGATCTACAGCAAAAATTGACTAAATAAATAAATACTGTAAGAACAAGATTGAATAAATTACTGATCTATATTTCGATCTTCAAAAAACAAGTTATATTTTGCTAAGTTTGAATAACAAATAAAACAACAACTGATTTAAGGAGGTGTCACTGGAGTGTTCATTAATTAAATGAGTTCATTTCATGTTACATTTGCATTTCGCCCAAAATATTATTTCTCCCCTAATAAGTATTCTTACATTTATTCGTGCGATATTGTATTTCTAAACGACCATCTACTTGAACCACGGCCGTGTTCAATTATTTATTTGATGCGACACGTTGTTTTCATGTTAGTTTATACGAAATCTTGAAAATTTAGTACAGAAAAGTGTTCGTAACGTACATCGCACGTTAAGCACTGAAAGTGTATAACGAAAGACTTCAAAATTTACCTAATTTTGCAATTTATTGATTCAAATTGATGCTTCACTTTAATTATTAGTGTATAGAAAACATACTAATCAGTTTGGATTTATTTTTAAAATTCAATAGTAGGAGCTCTATAGAGTTAATGAATTCCGAATTTGGTGATTTGTTTATGGAAGGATTTCCGCTTTTGGTTTATTATTCAATAATAAACCATTGTAATCGCTCTTGGAAGAAAAAATTTCAACCCCCCCTGAAAATTTCATGGTTTCCGTTTCAAAGGGTGTAGAATCCGAATCTGCAATAAACAATTTTCCGTCCGTCCGCCGTACGCACGATTTCTTCCAAACGGCTGGAGCGAAAAATCTGAAATTTTCAGGACAAACCAATATTGGTCCGACAACGCCCCAATTCTCGAGCCAGCACTCTCACTTAATTTAAAGTGCAATTTAAGGGTTGTCAAAGTTTTGTAAAATCCCTAAAAACCTCAAAAAAAGTCAAGGCATCCTAAATTTTGACTTTTTTTGAAGAACTTTCCATGAGAAATCGAATGAGCCCTTCCCCAGGTCCGGAGCTCAAACCATTCCCGATGTATGGCCCGATTTATGGTGCCAACATTTGCGTTATTTTCGTTTATTATTGTTTTTGTTTTGATTGCAGTAACCTAGTGGTGTAGTGAACGTGGATACTGCAGTGAACTCCTAAAAGGGTTTATAGCCGATACACGGGTTGAAGTATTCCGATAACCGTTAAAAAAACGCTGCAAATTCTCTCACTGGGGTCTATTATTCAATTGGCTTGCGTTCATGATTCGAATTTCTACTAAGCTTTGGAGTGTGCGTGTTTCACAAGTGATAGAGCGATTATTGAATTTCAGGAGGCATACAAATATGATCAACTGATCAATCCAAATAGGTATTTTGGTTGAGAACAGATTTAAGTGCTCTATGCATATCTCCGGAAATTCAATAATCGCTATATCACCTGTGAAACACGCACACTCCAAAGCTTAGTAGAAATTCAAATCATGAATGCAAGCCAATTGAATAATAAACCCCAGTGAAAGAATTTGCCTCGTTTTTAGTTTACTGTATGAAAAATCACTGCCCCTCATCAAAATTTTGTTATCTTGCTGCTATTTCTTCTGAAGAATACATACCACAATTTCCTTCAAACACAAGTGAGTATTTTGATTAAATCGATATTTGATATCTCCTGCGCTGCCAATCGTATTCCAATAACTCCATGAATATTCCAATACTTGTGAACCGTAAACGTTAGCCTATAGGTATATTAAATAAATCATCGATCCTATTTCAAAACTATGTTATACTCAATAAAACATATTTGAGTTCCAAATTAATATAACTGATCTGAAAACGACGTATGGGGTTCAAGAAGATGATAAAATAGTCAAACTTACCACAGCCTTCATGATGGGGGGCGCAAGTCCAGCTACGGTGAGAAAACAGAAGTGTGTGGTGAATGAGTTGCCGCCAGTTTCTTTTTATACCTACTTAGTAAGAAACACACATTCCCACTTTTGCCTGTGGATCACTGAAGCTCATCTCCACGGGAATGTCCACATGCGTTCCACCGGCCGTGGGCCTCGCCCCCTTGCTGAAACCTTTTTCATCCTTTCGAAAAACGTTTACGCAGTGTGGCTATGAAAAGAGTGTCGTAGAAATACCTCATCGACCACTTTCGTTAAGTCAACTGACGGTTTGGTTTATTGCTATCAACAAATCACCTTCCGATGATAACACCAGGGTCCAACCGTTACACTATAATAATACAGGATAGTAAGAAATTATATTTTAATAAAGTCAAAATAGAAATAAAAAAACCAAGTTGGGTGTGGCACGTTGGTTTCTCGTATCGGTAACATGAATGTACTCCTATAGAAGATTAAAATGTTGTCAATAAGATTTAAATATGTAAAATGTAAGCTTGTTACAGCGATCCAAGGGACAATAAGCCACGGATCAGGTTCCCATATATAGCTTTTCGAAGTCAGATTCGGAAATTTCCAAACCAATCTCAGAAATTTCCAAATCAATTTCAGAATTTTCCATTTCAATTTCAGACCATTCCTTTTCAATTTCAGAATGTTCCATTTCAATTTCAGAAACCGCTCCCAAGCGGATATTGATCACATTCTGAAATTGAAATGGAAAATTCTGAAATTTAAATGGAAAATTCTGAAATTGAGATGGAAAAGTCTGAAATTGAAATGGAAAATTCTGAAATTGGTTTGGAAATTTCCGAATCTGAATTGGAAAAGCTATACATCAACCAACGCCTTCTAATGTCGTACTACTTTTAAGATGGACACAATTATGATACAATCGAGTTAAAATTGCTACAAAATGATGAAATCCGCGTTCCCTAAGTTAAGTAGGTAGTTACATCCACCCTACTTGATTAATCATTGCTCCGGCAATGGTAAGGAAGGGTGTTACGTATGGCAGCATTTTTCAACGATCCCTTCTCATCTTCATAAATCACGGACTTGGGATAGCCGTTCATCCGATTGATTCGTCTTAGAACGAATGGTCCCTTCACATTAGGTTCTTTTCCCCTGAATGCAACATGAACCAGGATTTCATTGCCTTCTGTAAGTTGGGGGCACCTTTTTGGAATTTCGTTTGTCAAAGTGTTTTTTCATCCGCTCACAGTAACGAGTTTGTGCTTCTGGTGATAGTGGGGTTTCAGGGATACCGAATTTGGAATCTGATGGGAACAAGGGGACTTTATTGAAAGCCTTGAAGTAAGGAGAACAACCAAGAGACGAAGTATGTGATTTAGCATCAATTTATTCAGCGGAACTCATTGCGATCTTGGAAGGGCTGAAGTACTTTCTATCCTCCCCGTACACTGCAAGAGGACTCGTTATACTAACGGATTCGCTGAGCGCGGTCCAAAAACTGCAAAACATAAGCCCACACTCTAAGCTTAACCCGGTGGAAGCCGAAATACTCGATTTGATTGGAATGGTTAGAGGAAAAGGATGTAGATACCACTTATATGGATCAAAGCCCACCAAAATATAGAAGGAAAAGCAATAGCGGACGCTGAAGCAAAAAGAGCACCACAGAAAGAGTACGAAGGTAGGTTTCTCACTATGTCCAATAACTGACATATATAAACGTTTTAAAATTGAATTATATCAAAACTCGCAACACAAGTTCGATGAATACAATTCGGGGGCTTATTTTAAAGAAATGTTCTCTAAGATAAATCCGCGACCTTGGTTCAACGATGTGGCCAACATGCCAAAACGTTTTTATAAAAATATCTCCCGTCTGCGTACTGGTCATTGTCTTACTAGAGTATCCCTACACAGAATGTACCCCAACGAATCACCGGCCTGCGAAACCTGCTTGGATAGGGAAGAGACAGTAGAGCATATTCTTCTATGCTGCCCGAATTACGTTAATGAAAGAAACGCCCTCTTCCAGAGAATAGCGAAGAACATGAGTGAACCCTTCAATGAAAAATGCTTAATAGCAAGTGGAGATGTCAGCATATACAAAGACATTCATTCGTTCTTAAGTGAGATAAACAAGAATGTGTAAACCTAAATAAGTCAATTCTAATAATTAACTGAATATAATATTATGAACTGGAAGTGATAAGGTTGAATATAGGCTGGGCAAATAGGTGGAGTGAAATGATCATGGAGACGATACCGTTGCTTCCTGCCGCTGCATTCTTTGACCCGACTCACTTCGGAAAATTGATGAGGAGCGTCTTGGAGAAGCAGAGGGCAGTCTTTTCACAGTCACTTAGGGACAGTGCAGAGAGTGCCCAGTACCACCTGATTTACAAGCACCTCGACTGGAACGTGAGGTACCTGGAAAGCAAAAGCCCATGCGACGCCTCGATAATAGCTAAATGCCGAGGTGAGCTACTGAACGTGAATTGGCAGCCATGGTTGCGAAGTCGCAGTAGCTATTTGTGTTCCTTATGCAACTTGGCTGTGAACGAATCGGTAGAACATTTCGTGGCTGAATGTCCAATTCTAGCATACGCTAGGCTGGAGTGCTTCGGGCGCCTGTCCCTGTCAAGACGAGAGTTCTTGGGTGTTCTGGATGGTCCAGATTGGTCTGCGCTCTGCAGATTTGTTAGAAATGCTTGGCGATACAGGGAATTCCTTGTGGTAGAATTTAATTATAGTTGAAGTTGACGTTGGAAAAGATACCTATTGCTGAGCAAATGAGAGTAATATTACATTAAAATAAAATAAATCTAATGCTAAAAATAACGTACCCATAGAGAAATCAATGTATATAAATATATAAAATAATTGTCACCATGTTGATGCCAGTGATTTCACTCCTATTGTTCATTGAAGTTCTTTCTTCAGTCTCTCCATGTTCTTTCCTCAATTATATTAAGAGCATGTTGGAAAATAAATAAAATATAAATATATATACGTATAAATATAGAATAGAATAACAGAACTCCTGCTGACAGGCCTTGAAGGCCTAAAGCATATCATGTTTAGCTTTTTTCCTTTTGTTATTGTACTTATCTATTTGTTATTAATTGATGAGATGCTAAGTTATGAGATATTGTACAGTTTATACTTTCGCAACAATAAACATGTTATTCATTCATTCATTCATTCATAATATTATGAACTATGGCTGTATGGTTTTGCCGATGCCAATAAAAAACGGGGAAAAAAATTATTATGTGATCGGTAAAGATGTTGCACTCCCGAGTCAAGACATTTTTTACAGCCACCACTGTACGAAGGGCACAAAGCCTGGGACTGTTTGAGATCGCAAACCTTACGTTCAGCCAAACCATTCCCCTCTGGGTGGTAAGGTGAGGAAGTTATCCAAATTATGCTTTTGTCTTTCGCAAACTTTGCTGTCGCGCTTGACATAAATGTGAGCCATTGTCCGTGACGATTCGCTTTACTTTATCGGTATGGCTAAATTGTTTGAGGTACCATAGGACAGCTTCGCTATTCTCCTTTAGGCTTTTGCGAATGTTAATCGTGAGTGGGTCTTTTGAACTAGCTCTCATTTGGATAGAATAATGATAGGATTGTGTTGAAACTAATGTGAGATGGTTAGATCGTTCTTAAAACGTTCAGCACGATAGGATCACGAGAATGAGAGGAAATGATGTTACAAGATTTTACGTTGGAGCATGCGGAAAATGATGAATTGATTTGCAACAAATGAAACTCATAGTGGTTAGCATATGTGCAACCGGAAAATTCCCGGAAGTTTCCATCAAAATCGGAAGAAAATAAGTTTTCAGGTTTGTGATGACGATTATTAGCAGCTACTAGTGATGCTACCGCGATGAAATTGATATGAGATCAATAAACCGTTTTTTCACGACTACCCTGAACATTTGAAAACGATCGAAGCACTATAATCTAAGAAAATGATCCTTTGTATCCACGGCGTATTTTTACGTTTACGCATGTTCTGATTTGAAATTGATGTAGGACCAAATAAAGCCCAACTATTTCCAAAAAATGTCAATATGAAATGCAAACTGAAGGCATTGAGCTGGCTTAAACGATTTCTCTTTCCCGCAATCTAATAGCTACTAATAATGTTATCGTGGCAAACACTTTTCATCCGTCGAATGTGAAAACAAAGCTTCAGCTACCAACAGTTACTCTTAAACAGAACGATGAGGAAGATTCGAAGCCAACCCAACTTGTAAGGTTTTTTTATGGTATTCGCAAACAGAAAAGCCATACGTATGGGGTTCAAATTGCCTATGAAATAAGTGAGGTTCCATCTTAGTTGTTTATGGCGGCATGAAATACGAAAATCGCACCATGTCTCCAAGTGCCATAGGTTATACATGTAACCTCGTTAAAGACTCCATAGTTGGTTGCTCTTGTTCCGGAGCTTATTTTCAGTACTTCAAGTTGAGCAACGAGGGAGACTCTTACTAATACAGCGCTTACCAGAACACCACGAAATCATGTCCGGAGCTCCTCTCAGAGTCGGAGCGGTTAGCGAGACTGATGAGGCTTTCCAAATTAAACTCCGAAATTCAGGGAAGAAAGGATTTTAGTAGATCCCACTCCCGGAAATGGAAAGAGGAACCGTGCGGACGTTTGCTACCCCTAACCATCAAATTTCAGCGTTTTCACGTAAACACCGGATAACAGCTTATTTATGATTTATTCATGTTCCTAGGAGAAAGGTTTTCCCGGGACCCCGGAGGGTTAGGTAAGCGGGGATTATGCTCGGAGGCAACCGTTGGGGGGCATTTCATTTTGCACGACTCCGAGTCTGAACCCTTCATCACCCCTCTACCCGAGGATTACATGCTACGATATTCGAGGGCGGCGAGAAGGGCGTTTCTAATTCAGTCGGTTTTTCCCACTTCTTCATCCTCCCAGAAAATTCCCACTTCCACTCTTCAAAAATCTCCAATCAGTTCGGGATTACATCGGTTGGCTCAATAACGCCAAAAGTCATTTTCCACTGTGGTGTGTGAGTTTGGGAGACGTTTATTGAGAGCACCACAGATTCCTGATAAATACCGGATACGACATAACCCAGAGATTCACAGCTGAGTTCTACAATATATTACTACGTATACATTGGAGATTACATTTCTATGCAAAAGTATGACACACATTACTACGAATACACTCACGTTGAATCTTTTCGTATTATTACAATTACAACTGATATCACTAACAAAATTTCAGTCCTATATTTGTCTTAGCTTCATCTATTCGATGTACGACATAATAGGGCAATTGCCTGTGGAGCTTATGTAGTTAGGTCTTACAAGAATGTATAATTAAATGGGTAGTTCCTCGCTTGTATTGTAATGTTTGGGCATTTCAGATCCTGTTTAGACCTGAAGTATTTTCATTCTTTTTCTGGTTCTCATTCAGAAGTTTGGATCAATTTATTGTACTTGTCTAACCAGTTTCCCTGATAGGATTGAAATAAGTAGTTGTAAGTCGTCCAGATTTAGTGTAATTCAGTATTTATTAAGGAGCAGATGTTTTATTTCACCTTTTAGTTTCCGCATATTTGACGTTTTAGCATACTGAGCATCTTTCTTTATTTGTCTGTCTGCCTTTCTGTGTGTTTATGTTAGGAAATCCTAGTTAAGTAGTACCTACGCTGTTGAATCGATTGTCATTATCACCTGTTGCGCGATCTCAAACGTGAAAT
The DNA here is from genome assembly GCA_031894815.1 of Creontiades dilutus. Classification (NCBI taxonomy): domain Eukaryota; kingdom Metazoa; phylum Arthropoda; class Insecta; order Hemiptera; family Miridae; genus Creontiades; species Creontiades dilutus. The sequence goes on along the minus strand of JAVIWC010000736.1, from coordinate 244,096 downwards.
CCATGTAACAAGCATAACTTTTACTGGTTCATTCGATTTTGATGAAATTGATATAGAATTAGCGGATTAAGTTGAGAATGATTCCTATCAATTAATAAGTAAAAAAGTGACTCTCTCACGAACTACAGTACTTTTGCACGAACATTTTCTCATTTGTTCTCACCGGAATGCGCTCAAATAAGAAAGTTAGTTGAGCAACTATAGTTATTACATCAGTAAGTAACCATCATTTACGTGTTCATATAATTTCATAGGTTACCTGATGCACCTCAACTCAAGTTAACTTCGAACTCTACCTCGTAACATCGTTCTCGACCAACGTATAACAAGTGCAAGCACATCGTCTATTAAGAATGATTTTCGCAGTCACTTATTTCATTCGTTTTGCTGAAACCAGGTTGATAATACGTAGAGGCCCTTTTATGAATTTCTTTAAGATCGCATTTAAATGTGTGCCTCCTATGTGGAAGTGTGCATCCTCCAAGGCACAAATTGTCTTTAAAAAAATATATACATGTTTAAAGCTTATTATTTTCTCAAGTCTAGTGAACGTTCAATAGACCCCTGCACCGAATTTTTAATGATCATTCAAAACCTTTACTTACGGTCCAAATGAACAGTTTCTTTCATCTTGACAAATCATTCATGTGGGTAGTTCCACGCTAGTAAGATCCATGAATAGCAAGGATCAATATTCAAAAAAATATATATATATATATCCCCCCCCCCCCCCCCAATTACTTTAATTCGAAGACGGTATGATAATATGAAGAACAAAATCAACAAGATTGATACGAAAATAATGGGAATCAAGCAAATTAAACTACCGTTTCAAAATATCCACCATTTAGCTGTAAACTGAACAGTTTGGTTGGAGAATAAAAACGCTGCAAATTCTTTCACTGGGGTTTATTATTCAATGATTCATGATTTGAATTTCTACTAAGCTTTGGAGTGTGCGTGTTTCACAGGTGATAGAGCGATTATTGAATTTCAGGAGGCATACAAATATGATCAACTGATCAATCAAAATAGGTATTTTGGTTGAGAGCCGATTCACGTGCTCTATATATATCTCCTGAAATTCAATAATCGCTCTATCACCTGTGAAACACGCACACTCTAAAGCTAAGCAGAAATTCAATCATGAATGCAAGCCAAATGAATGAAATTGAATAATAAACCCCAGTGAAAGAATTTGCAGCGTTTCATGCATATCAGAATGCTTCAACCCGTGTATCGGCTATAAACCCTTTTAGGAATTCACTCCAGTATCCACATTCACTACATCACTAGGTTACTGCGATAAAAAAAAAAAAACAACGCTGTTGTTTTTGTTTTGAACGCAGTAACCTAGTGATGTAGTGAATGTGGATGCAAATGTTGGCAACATAAATCGTGCCATACATCGGGAATGGTTTGAGCTAGAGACCTGGGAAGGGGCTCATTCGATTTCTCATGGAAAGTTCTTCAAAAAAGTCCAAATTTAGGACGCCTTGACTTTTTTTGAGGTTTTTAGGGATTTTACAAAGCTTTGACAACCCTTAAAGGGCACTTTAAATTAAGAGAGAGAGCTGGCTAAAGCATGGGGCCGTTTTCGGATCAACATGAATTTTTCCTGAAAATTTCAGATTTTTTGCTCCAGCCGTTTGGCAGAAATCTTGCGTACGGCGTACAGATTCGGATTCTACACCCTTTGAAACGTAAACCATGAAATTTTCAGGGGAGGTTAGAATTTTTTTTTCAAGAGCGATTACAATGGTTAATTAATGAATAATAAACCAAAACCGGGTTTTTACTGGTTTGGGATGCAACCTGGCAAAACTCCTTTATGACATCTTGGAGTTCATGCACTGAACCCAAGTCTAATTTATCAAAATATTGTTCTAAGCTGTAAAACGTTTGGTATTGTTAACAGGAAAGTAAACTTTCCTTCCCTAACACTTTCTACATGTTTAAAATTTAAATGAAAATACAGACACCCACAGTGGGATGATGAAGCACCGCATGATCTGGGGTTTAATGGGTACGAAATTGAACAAAACGTCTTAGTTATTCAATTTATTCGCTGAATAATTTGAAAACCACATCGAAAGTTCTAATTGAAAAGCTACATAATTTACAATTCCTCGAACATTGCTCAAGCAAATAATATGCTCTAACAATGGAGGCATAAGAATATCCAGTATAAAATATCAGTCTCCATATCGGTAACAATTCGGGATGGCATAACAACAATGGTTTTTAATTTATTAGCACTATAATTAGAAGTGTAAATGAAACCCTGAACTGAAAATTATTATTATCTCTGGGTTCACCATTAAGTCGTACTTCGACATTTCTTGCTCGTCTGATAACTCTCAATATTTTAGATGGGGGATGGTCAGATGCATCTGATATTACTTATATTTTCCTGTTAGAATTATTTGAATGGAGCATTCTAAAATAACTGTGTTTTTTAACACCTACAGTATTCTGTAAAACGTTAAAGTACGTGCCTGGGCGTGTGACTGCCTGACTATGAAATAGTTCATAACCTTCCTGCTAAAGGATGGATGTGAAGAAAACATCCCGTGAATATAGAGATCAGTCAACAGGTAAATTCTAATCAGAACTGAAGAGGGTGATGTAACTGTTGTGCTGGTTGATATTGTTGGTAATGATTAGCAAGGGGCACTATTATGGGAACCCAAGGAGATGAAAATCCTCCGGGAACGGGAATTTGACCGTTGTTGGCCGCTGCCACCGCTCCTGCGTGGGGTCCGAAGGAATACAGGTGCAGGTGCTTCTGCCGCTCAGCCACAACCTCCGGCAAGTCTTGCACGGGTTGAGGAGATCCGTCCTGATGGTAACCCGGAGGCAGAGCCAGTGGCCCATTCCATTTCTGGCCATCGTCGCTACCGTCGGCCGACTTGCTGTTGGAATACGCCGTCGGTTCATCGTCGCCGAACTCCCCGCTGTCATCCTCCCCGTGGTAATGCTCTGCTTCGTCGGACACGTCATCATAGAAGTCTTCGTGTGAGGCGAATGTACTGGCCGCCAGTTGGTGGTCGCGGATCGACTGTTCGTCTTTCTGCCGAGCGCTTTTAGCCGAAGATTTTCCTGCACCTGCCGGGTAACATGCGGCAGCTCCCAGCATACTCACCAATATCTGTAAATCACGCTTGTTTAAAATTTCATTCATTTGAAAGGCAATGAAAGTTCTAAATATTTCGAGGGGTCTTGGGCTATTTATATCTTTTCCCACATAATTTCATTTCCTACTCCTCGACGTCCTATGTCTTCCTGTAACCCAAAAGGATGTTTCTGACGTCAACGACTCTAAAAATGGAATCTTTGTGGCTGAGTACATAATATTAATTAAATTTTTACAAAGCTTCCAAAACATTCCAACCAGTTTGATAAGGATATATAAAATGTATAATATATTTCCATTTATATTTCTAATGTGGTTCTAATCGTAGTTAAAAAAAGATATGTTTAAATTTTTGGAAGAAAAAATTAATTAGCGCTAACAATTTAGCTGATATGTACTCCAGTCACTCGCCATTATGCAAGAGAACGTTTCTGAATCCAATTATGTTCCTGACATACCTACCCAGCGTAGGTATCTTTTCCTACACATATCTATAGCTCCCTAATAAATTCAACTATTTCAAGTTATATGCATCTAAATTTCGGTACGATTTCATGTATCCGATGTCTAGGTTCACTTTCCAGTTTTGGAAACTTTCGGAATCAGACCAATTATGGTACATTATTCAATAATGTATGGCTACAGGTCTGTAGCTCAAACCATTGCCGATGTATGGAATGATCTTATGCTGCCAACATTAGATGTAAATTTTGCATCCACATTCACTACATCACTAGGTTACTGCAATCAAAACAAAATCAACAGCGGTTTTTTTGTTTCGATCGCAGTAACCTTGTGATGTAGTGAATGTGGATACTGGAGTGAACTCCTGAAAGAGTTTATAGCCGATACACAGATTGAAGCATTCTGATGTGCATGAAAAACGCTGCAAAATCTTTCACTGGGGTTTATTATTCAATTTCATTCATTTGGCTGGCATTCATAATTTGAATTTCTAATAAGCTTTGGAGTGTGCGTGTTTCAAAGGTGATAGAGCGATTATTGAATTTCAGGGGATATGCATAGAGCACGTAAATCGGTTGTCAACCAATATACCTATTTGGATTGATCAGTTGATCATATTTGTGTGCCTCCTGAAATTCAATAACCGCTCTATCACCTGTGAAACACGCACACTCCAAAGCTTTGTAGAAATTCAAATTATGAATGCAAGCTAAATGAATGAAATTGAATAATAAACCCCAGTGAAAGAATTTGCAGCGTTTTTTGTTTATGATTGTCAGAAATAAACCTTGGTAATCGACCAATAAAAATAATTTTTTAACCACCCTCATAAATTGTTAGTTAGCGTTTTAAGATATGTTCATTCCAAAACTCGAATTGAAACAAGTCGCGGTATGATGTCCTGAACTGCTGGATCAAAATCTACAAAATTTGGCTCAAAAATCTGACACCGATCCGGGACGTGTCACTAATATAAAATCATCAATGATCAATCAACTATAAGAAATCATGTTTATGAATTAATCTAACAACAAATTTCATAAACTTTCTAAGTAGGAGGGTAATTTTTTTATTGGATTAGGACAGGAAATAGTTCTCAGAATTGAATGAGACCACTCGGGTTGCAGTACAATCTTCCGTTAGCACACCATTTGAAAAGCCTCATCTTCGGGTAATGAAAATCGTTCGTATACGGTCAGGTAGAAGGTCGAGCAGGAGATCTCTCCTGCAGAGCTCGTTCAAAGGGTATCTGACCTAGACAGGGCCGCTGGCGCTTACCCAAGTATTTTCATCTTGGATGCAATTTCATGGTATTCGAGATGTCGAGTTTAGATAATGTAGATCGTACAGATTACTTGTGATGTGCAGAGATAATTGATTTACACAGAAGGGCTATCTAATATGTTAATAATAAACCTCTATATGATTATTTGAAGCGTTGATTAAAGTTGTCATTGACAGGCGTTACTTCAATGCATCCAGTGAGTCCAACCGGATCGCTTTACTTTCGCCTTGCGTAAGCTTAGAACTTAAACGGACAAAATAATGTGAATACGAAAGAGAATGGTAACAGGTTTGAACATAGTGTAACGTAGGTACAGTCGAATCAGCTTGTATAATAGTAATGGAATTTTACTGTCTTTTTGAGAGTTCAATTTTTTCTAACTTTTAAGAAGTGACAGCCTGAGGTGATTGTACGTATTTGTTTCATTTCATTAATTGCTTCCGAGTATTTTTATTTGTAGTGAAAACAAAGTACATTGAGAAGACGAAACTTTTTAAATTTGTATAGGTAGTTTCATTTTGTGTCTTGACATTTTTGGGGAATGTGTTACATACGATCAATCAGTTTCATTGCTTTCAAATCACCACTGTAATCTGCACGCGTGGAAACGTAAAATCCTTGAGAAAAAAAAAAAAAATTCGTTACTTACGGCCTAGTCAAACAAAATCGCTTAAATTTGGAGGAAGTTAAATTACCAACCCAAGCAAAAAGCAAAAACCAACACATGTTGCCACACAGCTTTCAAAAGAACTATATGATCCAATTTATGTGAGATAACTGACTAACTGTATGATTGTAATCTCTCTCTGCCATTTTCATACTACGTAGATTAGATTTTTAAAACTCGTAGAGAGTTATGATAGGTGCACCATATATGTTTACAACTTGAAAACAGGGGTAATAAAATTGTACATTACACGCTACTTACCAATATCCTCATGTTGAGGGCAGTAGCTCTAGCTCTTGTGGGACACCGAATATTTGTGATGAATGTGTATGTCAATGTGTTTCTTATATACTTGGTCACAGTTTCTCACCCCTATACCCACGAATCGTCCCCGTTCATAGGTAACGGAGCGTGGCCTGCGGGCAGACTCGGGAGCTATTGTCATTCTGAAAAAAGAAAAAAAAGAGTTGACTTGCATTTTGCCGATGGCACAAGAGCTGACGTAAAAATATTCGATGGGGATTTTCCCCCGGCAGAACACGGTGAAGGGAGTTACAACAAAACAGCTCGCTGTGATGCGAAATATCATGCATGTTTGCTGCGGATAGACACTGACCGTGAATCATGAATAGAAAAGAGTGCTTAGAATGAAAATATTCATAAGGAACGCTACCCGACTCTATGTTCTCCAGTGTTATCATGAAGATAAATTCCACGTTGATAGCTGCATTGCAGTGCGGATACAGTAGCACATACAGGGCGGATCTTAATAAACGAACCACCCTTTCTATTCCCGCTGATTGTGGAGAAATCAAAAAACTTGTCGAAGTAACCTCCCCTTATTTTTTTGCAAAGAATTTACCCATTGCATTTTTGCCCATCGCGCATGCGAGCACCAACTTTATTTTGTCAAATTAAACCCCCCAATTTTTATTGCAGAATCGGATTCTACATCCAATTTTATGAACATTTTACTTCGACGACTTTTTTTTTTTTTTTTTTTTTTGGACGCACCCAGGAGCGTCCAGAAGCGCACAAAGTTTGCCTACGCCTGAAACGTGGTGGTTTAAAAAAATGAAAAATCACCTTATCCTGGCCCTTGATCGTTTTGTTTTAGTTAGATGAGTTTTTAGGCAGGTGGGTTAGTATCTAAATTATCTTGTCGCGACGATTCCGCGATAAATCCAAGTTGTTTACCTCTAGTGGATCAATTTTATTCAAACGTATTTGGCACCATAACATTCCTGTTTTCTCCGAGTATCCTTCTGGGTGCAGGAACCGAACCGCTTTCCTAAAAACTCATCTAACTAAAACCAAACGATTAAGGGCCAGATAAGGTGATTTTTCATTTTTTTAAAACCACGTTTGGCGTCTTTTGGGCGCTTCTGGACGCTCCTGGGTGCGTGCAAAAAAAAGTCTTCGAAGTAAAATGTTCACAAAATTGGATGTATAATCCGAATCTGCAATAAAAATTGGGAGGTTCCATTTGAAAAAAACAAAGTTGGTGCGCGCAGCGCGCAAAAATGCAATGATTAAATTCTTTGCAAAAAAATAAGGGGAGGTTACTTCGACAAGTTTTTTGATTTCTCCACAATCAACGGAAATAGAAAGGGTGGTTCGTTCATTAAGAGCCACCCTGTATATTTGAGGCTGAAATCTAACAGCTTCTCATGCTTATCAATATTTTTTGTATTCACGTTGTTTAACAGAATACGTTCGCTGTTACTTTCTTTCTCTCGATAATAACGCACTATAATTTAAAACACTTGTCTTACCTTTTCCGGTAGATGATGGATTTGCCAAAAAAAAGAGAGGGTTCGATAAGGTCGTTTACTAGAGTCACAAAGGAAGAGCGAGGTACATCAGTACTTCATAAAATAGTACAGATGAAAGAAAAAACGCTGCAAATTATTTCAATGGGGTTTGTTATTCAATTGGCTTGCGTTCATGATTTGAATTTATACTAAGCTTTGGAGTGTGCTTGTTTCACAGGTGATAGAGTGATTATTGAATTTCAGGAGGCACACGAACATGATCAACTGATCAATCCAAATAGGTATTTTGGTTGAGAACAGATTTACGTGCTCTATGCATATCTCCTGAAATTCAATAATCGCTCTATCACCTGTGAAACACGCACACTCCAAAGCTTAGTAGAAATTCAAATCATGAACGCAAGCCGATTGAATAATAAACCCCAGTGAAAGAATTTGCAGCGTTTTTATAAACAAAACTGGAAAGATGGACTAGTGTAATTTTTAGAAGGAATCCTATGTACCACAACAATTTCGAAAAAGTGAAAAAGGAAATCGGTGCAGGATAACGTACGTATTCATCAGTTCCAACGTCAGCAGTGATCTTAAGTAGAGTAAGTGGAAAAGTCAGATTGCCTAAGATCGAGCCTGAAAGTACATTAGTGAGCCAATGGAAGGCTCGAATTAGAGAGCGATTCGTTGATGATAATCAATGAAGATGACCAACTGCAACTGTTGCTCTTCTGTACTCCGCTCGGGTTGAAATCAAAGAGCCTTTTACAAAAATTTCCGCTCTCTGGAGATACATCCAAAGGAATTTAAAAAGTAGGTGTGCTAGAGTGAGCGTTTTGGTTGACGTCTAATTGAACGAGCTGTTACAGTTCACGACATAAGCCTCAGCTACTGGTGATAAAATCTTTCTTCATTTTATAACAACCTAGGAACTCAGCTAAATTTCTCCACGACAATTGGAGTAACCATACTACGATGGAACAGTGTCACCTGTTGAAGATGTGACTGATTGATTCCGAATTTCGCTGGAGGGGCAGATTGTCGATAAGCAGACAACAACTTCTTTCTCTGTGCTGATCTACTTCATACATATGGAATATGGAAATGTCAGTCGATTCGATCAACTCACACTTGGAAATTAGTTGAGAATTAGTGTGGAAATTAGTGTGATCCATCACACGATAAGAAGCCAGGGGTAATATCACAGAAGTAGCAGGTTCAGCGTCAGCAGAGAACCAGTAATCCGAGACCACCACAATTTTCGAAACTATTTTCGTACATGCTGTGAAAGAAAACATGACAGTAAAGACAATATTATCACCCAATTTATGGCAACTGTTGAAAAACAAGTAGATGGCGGGAGTAAGTTTTTGAAGAAAGGACCAAATTTAGTAGCTTTGGTTGAGACTTGGATCCTCACGTTTCGTCGACGTTCAGTTAGTTAGTACCCCAGGATATCGAAAAAGCCTTTCTACCAGAAATATAGGGACAATCCAATAATTCGTTAATGGAAAGAATACAAGACCGAAGGACAGATTAACGCACAGAGACAGTATTTGAGTATACCTATATGTTCTTTGAGGAGTGTTTATTTTTTTGGGTACTTTAAGATTGCTCAGTCAGTAGCTATTGAATTTGACAATTTCACGTTCTACTGAAGTTGTTAATGTCCATTGGGTCCGATGACCCAGTACCTACCTAAAATCTTACTGAAAATACCTTGATAACAGCTCAAATGTCACCTATGCTCACAAAAATGCAAATACATTCATGCATTTAATTTACCGTTGAATGGAGAGGTGGATGATGGGAGCGGATGATTCAAGTGACGAAGGAGTCCATCAGAGGGAAACTTGGAAAAGTTACACTCACCTCTCAAAAACTGGTGTCACCTCGATGGTGTGAAGTGGTGATCGACACACCGAATATTTCAAAGAAATTATCAAGGAATCCACTAGCGGTCATAACTGGTGAAAAATTCTCACCACCGATCTATTGGTTTATTCGAAACCTTCACTACACTTCACCTTCACTACACTCAATCAAAGAGTAAAAAAACTTGAGGTTATAACGTGGTGGTGAATTTCTGATGATGACAAAAAGATGGAGACTACAGGATCACCAAAAACTACATATTAACTAACTAAAACTGACAACACAACAATCTGTTGTTGTTGAACATGCAAACAGAATATGTGACCTTGATGGAAACTCAAGCCCTCTACCGTTCACGTCAGATGATTCTTACGAGTTTTTGTAACCAGCAGGCCAATGAGTCGACCATGCATTTTTTGGAGGAATGTCCAGTGCTGGGGAACACGAGGTTGAGGTGCCTGGGACGCCCCGTACTCGACCTGGAGGGGCTGCTAGCAGTTTTGAATGGGATTGATTTGACCGGGCTGTGCCAGTTTTACAGGGAAGCTTGGGGATATCGGGAGTTTTTGATATCTGAATTTAACTATAATCAGTAACCATAATCCTGCACTGATCCTTGAAGAGAATTGTTAATGTCCCCCCTCCCTCCTTCAGAACATACTTGTGATTTATTTATTTGTTAAGTTATTTAGTAATTTAGTTGTACTTGTGATTTAGTTATTAAGCTATTTAGTAATTTAGTTGTGCCATTATTATCTTGTCGTGAGCCCTCCAAGATGTGGTGAACTGTGTCTATTGACTGTGTAAAAAAAATTTTTTTTTGGTTTGGTTAGGAACTCCGCTGATGGTCGGAAGACCAAAGCGTGCCATGTTTTTGTGAAATTTAGTTATCAAAATTGTGTAAATAAACATGTTATTCATTCATTCATTCATACGAGTTTACCTGCCCCATTGAATCGGCTCAAGATTTGAGAAACTGTTTGACTATGGTTCAAGAAAGGAAACAGGTCAAACCTTGTTCAACGACCAGAAGAAAAACAGAATACTGAACATTGGAAGAAAAAGAGTTGGTACTGGCCGTCATTGACAGCATAAAATGTATCAATTGGACGTCAGGAAGAGTATATTGAGACTTGTGCCGGAAGAGACATTGTTCAAGGAAGGCGAAAATTACGACAGTAATGGGATCTATGAGCGTCCGATACAGAAGCTTTACGCGTTAGAGATACGATACTCTTATAAGAGGGAGTCTCACTTTCAGAGGCTTAAACGAGCCCTTGACTGATACCATTACGAGGGACCTCGAGAACCAGACAACAGGGTTCTGGATTAGGTCAAAATATCAGTATTCTTCAGGATTATCCTAAAATCAGCTATAAAATCATGTAGAATTAATTCCAGACCTCAAACTGCAGTTAGGAAGTAATAATAATAATAATGATAACAATTATTATGATGGTAATGAAAAAAAAAATCTTTAGAGATTGATCAACTCCATTAATTGAGAATGGCATAATATGCAATGCAAATGGGTTTATACCCATAATAATGGGTACAGATTTATCTCTATCTTTTCTTCTAAATTTTTAAACAAAATCACTTCAATACAAATCATGTTCTCATTATTCATCATATCGTACAACGGATCACATATGACAGCCGTTCATGCATTCTTGTCGATATTTACTATCAAATTTTGACCGTATATTGGTGATATTTTGGCGTGCTCCCAATTGAGTGTCCAAAACTACAAAATCGAGTATGTGACAAATTAAATCATGTTAGTGGTTGTGGGGATTTTGCGTTTGCGAAATAGCTGCTCCAGTGAATGTAAGGCCGTTCACCAACTACAACAAAATGATTGGAAATACCCTTAAGATAAATATGTTTCATCACAGAAACTTTCTCAACAATATTGAGAAAAAATACACAAAAAAGTTGATTGCATGATACTAACTATTGTATCATGTGTTTCTACTTCTGTAAGATAATTATGTAGAAACAAAAACAATAAAAATAATCTGGCAAGTTGTCATTTTTCTTTAGGAAAAAAGTGGAAAAGTAGGGTTAAAGAAATAGTAAATCGAGGTTCTCAGGTACTAACGAATAAGTACCGATGCATTTTGTGGAAAACGATTATTTTTTAACATCAGTGGTATCCTCGTACACGACACATCATTTATTAACACATTGAATTTATTGCGATTTCTCTTGACTATGGAATATTAAGTTCTTTCCGTTTCCTACTAGTGGGAAACGCCTCTACCTATTCGGTGGCAACAACGAGACGTTAAAAGATGTTCTCGTCCTACGTTTAAACCCCAGGTATTACTTGTAGCCGACTTTAATAAGTGTCAGCCCTTTTGCGTTCATTAAAGCCTATTTTACAAAAAAAAAATTGAAACCGTCCAAAACAGAAGAGAAACTAACGTAGTTACTGGTGTTTTTTTAGAGTTATTCGAATTTTTTTGCTTGGGAACCAAAAATGAAATAGGTAAGTAATGGAAGCTTGACTCGACAGTTGCTGAGCCGTGGTTATACCGTGGCGAGTTTATTGTCTGGGCTCTAGAACATGTCCAACTTTTATTTGGACAGTTTTAACGAAACTCTTTAAAGTAATCTTTGCTATTCCATACGAGATTTGAGTTTCTGACAGACATCTGTGGTCTTTCAAGGTTTATCCTTCAACTTCGAAGGAGAGTTGCTGATCTCGGGTAATTTTCTAGTGAATATGGCCTCAAGTCCGTTTCCAACTGACAAATGGTAACAGACCAAAAGAAAATGTAGCTAACGAAAGAAAATGAAGAAATGTAAAATATCACACTAAACCAGTCCTTTTTGTATTTCCGCGTCCATTGTGCATCGGATGCATGTTAATTTTGGGGATCAGGAATATGTTGACTCGGCGGGCCACATAGGTAACGACACAAGAAAATTCCGTTACCAGAGTGGGTCGTTTGGGAGGAGGCCGGGAGCTGGTGCAAGAATTACGCGAGCTGGGTCGTATTACAGGAGCGGCGTCACGGGCTGTCGACCGCAGGAATGCCGCTGGGCAGCGAGACCTTCAACCCCCGGGGCGGCCGTGACACCTCTGACCGCCTCGGCACCACTTTTCCGAGAGCATCCAACGGGGTTTGCCGGTCGGGCAAGTGTCGCGGGTCGCTCCGGTTGGACGGGTTAATCCATGACAAGTTGGACAGGGCGACGTTCACGCCATTTCGAATTAAACGAATCCTGCCGATCGGTGGTTAGCATTAGATCGATGCCGCATCATGTTATTAGTAACTAGCTGGCTTCACCCCCTAGTTGGACAAGGTAAGATGAGCAAAGAAAATTGATATGGATTTGAATTCACCACCTTTTTAGCGAGAAAAAATAAACAAATATGAGGGAAACATAGTTGTTCAGTAAGAGAGAAACTAACTACCTAAAGCAAGTATCTATATTAAGAACGGTCCCAATTAAAATTTACTTCTTTACTGTAGCAAGAATGTTGAATAAAATTGAATCTATCGAGGTAAGAGAGTATTTAGTCAAATTTGTCTTCTCAGAGATCTACTATCTTATCTACGTTTATCAAGAACATCATATTTGTTAGGACTGGAAGCTGTTCACTCCAGCCAACCTTGCAACAAGTATATGTCGCACTGTTGATTAACGAATAATGGATTCTCGCTCTTAAGGTATTGCGGTGGTCTCATTTTATTGAGATATTTCGTATACCGTTCAAGTTCCTCAGCACTTTCACATTATTTTATTCTTAACAAAAAGCCCTTTAACAAAAATAGTTGGTGAACATTTAACACCCACCATGTGAGGCATATTCATCCCCAGTGCTGAGTATCATGTGAAGAAAAGAAGCTTGAACATACTAACATAAAGTACCTATTCAGATTTGAGGAAGATCCTAACGCAATCTGTATTCTATCAATGTAATATTCAATCTGGATTCCATTATTCCCAATTTTCCTTAAACGTGATAGAATTTTTGTCTCAAGAATTGTTGATAAAGTAAATTTAAAATAGGAATAATGTTGTGGGTTGCTTGTTACCAACTATTTAGAAGGAACTATTTCCCTTTCTTAACTCATTTTTCAGGGGTGCTCACAGGGGGGTCTATGACGCAGACTGCGTCATTGAAATTCTTGGAGGGGGGGGGGTCCAAAAACAATTGGGGTGGGGGGGGAAGTTGATTGAAACAGCGTTGAGCGTGACGACATTCAAAAATAAACTTCATCCTAGGTAAAGAACCTCGAAAAATATTCACGTTTTATCTAAATAGACAATATTGTTGACTGGGTTTGAATTTTTTCCATACCTATTCTGTTAATTTTGGATAAAATAAGGGTGCTTACCAGTACTTTATATATTTGGGGGGGGGGGGGGGGGGGGCGTCATTACATTTTTGAGGGGGGGGGCACCCCTGTATCTCATTGTCGATTAGAAAAATGACCACTAGGTCGAGGTTAATTACTGTTATGAAGAGATGAGTTCAGTTACTGGTCGCGGAAACAATGTAAATAATTCATTGAAACTTTAAACTGACGTCCTATAAAATAATTTTAACTGTTTAACCAAAAAATCCATTGTTTAATATAAAATAAAGAAAGTATATTCCATCACCATTCATACCAGTCCCCAATTAGGCTATGTAAACCGATAATTGAATAACTGCAGATTGCTCTCATAAAATAGAATGTACCAAAGATTGATCTCAATTAACCTACGCTTGGGAATGCGGCGAACAACCGTCACAGCTCCTTCTGTTGGTGTGAGACTGCGATGTCACAGTTACAAATGGTAGCTGTTATCTCAAGTACTGGTGATTAATGTGGTTTTTCATTCACCACAGCTAGCTATAATAATGGATTATGAAAACAATGTTTGGAAAGTGGATGGCAAATGTTAAAAACATAATACGAATAAGCACTTTAACAGAATATGTGTACAAAATCAACATCCTATCAAATTATTGAACTAGTGTTTCTTTAACCAAGTTTAAGAATGAATATGGAACTGTAGATCGTTTAGTTACGATAAGGGCATTGTTAGGGGTAGTTCCTTCAATGGCCAATAAATGGTGATATTACCAAGTTACCTGCTCACCTATGCTGGCCTTTCTTGTGGTTCTTATTCAACGACACATTGAATGGTGGATGCGGACAGTTTCAGGCGAAGTTGTCTTCAACAGGATTGTCTCGAAACAGTGCAAGGACATGACAAGCCACGCCCGGCAGCGGAGAGCCTGCTCTAGGAAGCGATCTCCAAAGGTCAGAACAGGCGTCCACCGACCGCAACGAGGATACGAGGAAATTTTTCTCCATTCAATAATGCTCTTAGTGATTGACCATAACTTTGAGTTTTTCACTATTAAACTTTGAATTTAATCGGTATTTCAGAAGTAGGAGATCAACCATTTGGTGTCATTGTTGAATCTTTAAAATTTACGATGGCTTAACCCAATCTTTCTATACATTTTGTTGGTTTCAACTTCCTCTGTAGTGGACTATAAGTGCTTGAAATGGTGATGTAACAGACACATACTAACATTCTGATTCGGACAAATATGTTAACACCGAAATTTGGCAACTATTAATAACATATGTCCGACAAATTGGATTTAGTAAAATTTGAATGAAGAATTATACTGACCACGGGACTACAAATACAGTAAAATAGAAGAGAAATTAGTTTTTTAAACGTTTTCTTGAAAAAATGGTTAACACTTTGTAATCCTATCTCAATTTTTAATCTTTTGTGGCGGAGGAGGCTATCTTCTCTAAACTTTTCATGAGTTATACTTACCATTTCTTGGAATAACTTGGTTCAGTTCCAACACGAGAGATAACAGGACGACTTATAAATAGGTTTATCGGACTTTCCCTCAGTGTTAAAATCTCTCGAAGTATCGAATTCACTTCGTGAATATGGTTACATTACAGAGGCTTACATTTTCAATCGCGTTCAAGCATAAGTAATACTTTTTTCTGTTTCTGTAACGAAGTTCTTCAGCCGGATTTAATCAAAATAACTTAAACAACTTCTATATTTTTAGATCAAAAACAACAACAGCACCAAAGAAATTCGTAAAATATTAACGACAAAGTGAGTTTGAACATTTATTTCACGAATTTTTTGCTTTCAAACAAATTGAAAGGGGAATATTGAATAGCAAATCTATAAAACGCTGGAGTGAACTTCTACGAGTAAAAGGATTTGTAGCCGATACATGGGTTGAAGCATTCTGATAACCATAAAAAACGCTGCAAATTCTTTCACTGGGGTTTATTATTCAATTGGCTAGCATTCATGAGGAATTTCTACATTATTCAATTTCATTCATTTGGCTTGCATTCAGAACTTGAATTTCTACTAAGCTTTGGAGTGTGCGTGTTTCACAGGTGATAAGCGATTTTTGAATTTCAAGATATGCATAGAGCACTTCGGTTCTGAACAAAACACCTATTTGGATTGAATATCATAAAGACAAAATGAACGAAGAATACTTCATAAAAATATACGCTCTTGTTGAGAACAGATCATGAAAAATCGAAGCAATTGCTTTTGCCTCGAAAGAATTTTAAAATGTTAATTTGTTCATAAAGTGCTACTTTCACATTGCTTCACTAATTTTGTCACTAGGTTTATCAACACAAAAACAATTGGATCAAAAATAACGCGAATGATGGCACCATAAATTGGACCATACATCAGGTGGTTTGACCTACGGACATGGGGAGGCTTCATTCGGTTCCTCGATTGGAGTTTTCAAAAAGTAGTACAAGTGTAGGCCGCCTTGACTTTTTCTAAGTTTTAGGGATTTTACAAAACTTTGACAACTCTTAAAGAGCACTTTAAACTAAGTGAGAGAGCTGGCTTAAGAATTGGGGCGTCGCCGGACCAACATGGATTTTTCCTGAAAATTTCAGCTTTTTTGCTTCAGCCGTTTGGGAAAAATCGTGCGTACGGCGTACTTCGGACGGACGGAAAATTTTTCATTGCACATTCGGATTCTGCACCCTTTGAAACGTAAACCATGAATTTTCATTGAGGGGGAGCATTTATTTCAGAATTTTTTTTCAAACAAATTGAATGGTTTATTATTGAATAATAAACCAAAAGCAGCAGTGTTATTTTTCTAATATATCAACAAAATTTCTTTTAAGTCAATATTTTCGATTCTAATATTGTTGACTTTCAATAGATGTGGTAGAAAGAAGTATTGAACCTTGACGTACTAGTGCTATATAAGTCTAAAATCAAAACCAGCGTTCACCTTGAAATTCCATATGCGGATCAATCATTTCAAATTCCATATGCATGTGCTTGTCATTCGGCGGCGTTCTCCCTTGTCGAACATGATGTCTAAGGTTGGAAGGATCGTATACAACGTGCTATTGGACAGGTAAATTACAGGTCCACCGATGAAAAGTTGTAATACTGTTTTTGGAGAAGCTATTAGCTAGCCGATTACCTACAAGGAGTCTGGCCGATGTCATATTAAAACTGCTTACGCACAACTGTGTCTCTTTGCTTCCCAATATAGATGTTGAAGGAGAATCACTCTTGTTCGGAGCCTTCCTGTTCTTTATCTCGTTTTATTGGTCGTATAATGAAATCATAACAATCAGTGAATCGACCTAAAAGATATTTTGAAAGATTATTTTAATGAATTTGTAACAATAATGAGATACAATGGATCACTTACTAGCTCTTCATTCCACAGGTTCTAAGTTACGACGTGCTTGAATTCTCAAAAATCTAATTTCATTGCGAGTTTATAAGCTGGTTCGAACAATTGTAGTTCACAGGTGGAACTCACTGCCCTGATATCTAATAATTGGATTCATTCACTCAAGTTAACGCTGTTTGTCCGGTTATGGTAGTATGAACCCTTAAAAAGAAAAAAACGGATAAACGCACAAGGTTTTGATAAATTTATTATTTTGAATAAAATGGATACAATTGAAATTAAAAGGTGGAAAACTAGATTAAACTAGTTGTGCAAAAACATTATTGGAAATTAAATGAAAGGTTTTGTCATTATGGGAATGACACTCACCCCTCCTACACATACCCATCCTCACACTCATGGCAAGACTCATTGAAGCAATGTTTAGAAGCAAAATAGTGCAATGCAGAAGCATTAATTGAGGATACAATATGTATGAAGCTTACTGTCGAAATTTTATCAGTCAAAAGGAAGGTAAGAAGTGGAGAATTTACAGTTATTATGACGCCTACACATGGTTAACCACTGATTTGAATATAGTGACATTTAAAAGTTGTTCCCAACCTCTACAACCCCTGGAGAATGTTCACAATGCACAATACGAATGGTAGGCTAGCTTATGCAAGCGCGTTGTCTATAATTTAATCTTGCCAATTTACAGACGACTATATAAAAATAAATCCAACTCACACAATGCCGTGAAACACTGAAATTTTATGGAGAGTGAAGAAGTTAAGAGAGTTGATTTGGTGTTACCACTCATAGAAAATGAGCTAAATTTAAGATGAACGTTTAGTCTACTAATAATGAAATAATGAAAATTATGAAATGCAAAACAGGCTGGTTTTTTATGAAACGATATTTATTTTAATTTCCTTAATTTCAACTCTCTAGCAACAGATTCGTTGACTGTAATCGATCACGTGACTGAATAGATCACATGGCTGTGTTGTGGTATTAAAGGAATGCAAAATTTGTATTTCCTTCTTGGTTTATTATTCAATAATAAACCATTGTAATCGCTTTTGAAAAGAAAAAAAAATTAACCCCCCCGGAATTTCATGGTTTACGTTTCAAAGGGTGTAGAATCCGAATCTGCAATAAACATTTTTCTGTCCGTCCGCCGTACGCCGTCCGCACAATTTCTCCCAAACGGCTGGAGCAAAAAATCTGAAATTATCAGGAAAAATCCATGTTGGTCCGACAACGCCCCAATTCTTTAGCCAGCTCTCTCACTGAATTTAAAGTGCCCTTTAAGGGTTGTCCAAGTTTTATAAAATCCCTAAAAACCTCAAAAAAGTCAAGACGGCATAAATTTGGACTTTTTCTGAAGAACTTTCCATGAGGAATCGAATGAGCCCCTCCCCAGGTCCGTAGCTCAAACCATTCCCGATTTATGGACCGATTTATGGTGCCAACATTTGTGTTATTTTGGTTTATGAACCATTAGGTGAGTGAACTCCTAAAAGGGTTTATAGCCGATACACGGGTTGAAATATTCTGATAACCATAAAAAAACGCAACAAATTCTTTCACTGGGGTTTATTGTTCAATTGGCGTGCGTTCATGGTTTGAATTTCTACTAAGCTTTGGAGTGTGCGTGTTTCACAGGTGATAGAGCGATTATTGAATTTCTGGAGGCACACAAATATGATCAACTGATCAATCCAAATAGGTATTTTGGTTGAGAACAGATTTACGTGCTCTATCCGCTAATGTATCAAGACTTATGTAACATCGCATTCCTATATAAAACGGCTGATTGCAACCCCTAATCCGTACATTTGCCAGTTCTCAAACTAAGACATATCTGTGTAGCTGTGGTTCTAAATAAAATCCATGTATTTTTTTTTTTTATTATAGACACATACACAATTTGATCTTTATGGCAGACTCTCGAAAAGCTGGAGTAATGTTAGATCCAGCTTTTACCCAAATTATCGTCCTATATCCTGTTGAATCTCTTGGTTACATTGGGTCACGTTAAAATGACCGTCCCCCTTCATAGAGAGCCTTGCTAGTTCTCGTCTGTTATTCTAAATGGGGCATTTACTATTTGGGTTGCCGATCTTCCGAAATCCAAACTGCTGGTAGTGTTCAACGTTTTTTTAGGGCAGTGCAAGGTGAAGAAGGTTACACTGGGAAAAGCATGATTTTTCTTTTTGTGTGTTAAACAAACTTGTCTCGTCCCTCGCTTTCCCTCAGAATAACAACTAGATGCCGAATCCACCGGATCTTCGTAACCCGATCGACCCTGCAACAAGGGAGTTGAGAGACACGGAAGAAAGTTTCGCTGCTCCTTAGTTAGTAGTTGCGCTTCCCGGTAATTACAGGTAGGTGCACAGGTGTTGCCTAATTAGTTTATTCTATTCGAACATACCCGATAATTTATTCACTCGTTTTTTATACTGTTTCTATGATCCTGGCCTCATTTTAATTTTGACGTTCTATTTTCAGTTTAATTGAATTAACGAATTTCACTCAACTGAAATTATGGGTGAGGTGAATTACAAGGAGTAAGTACCTCTGTTTAAGCGGAAAAGCAATTAGTCACTGTTAATGCAAATAAAAAAAATTAATCAAAAAATAATTAGTCACTGGAACAGTCAACTTCTGAATTCTGATTTGCAGCTTTTCCAAAATGGTGATATTACTAAACGACTCCGGTTTGTCATGTTGAGTCAGCTAATGGGTGAAATGTAGATTACAAATTTTAATCTTTGAAATTATCAAACGTACCTAGTTTTAATTTCAGGAGAGGTATTATAGTTATGGAGAGGTTGCCTACCAAACGATGTTATTAGATGACAGATTATATATATATATACACGTATTATTCATTGCTGTTTTCGATCCAACGGTATTTCCCATCGTTCGTGACAGATGGAAATAGCAATGCGGGTTATAGTGAATTTGCCCTTGAGCGGGGTCAATCTTGATTGAGTCGGACGACCAGTCACGAAAACCCATGGACTCATATGAAGTTATTATTCAAGGTGAGGTAAGGATTAGTTATACCAGTAAAAATCGTGGAAGCTACTAACTAATGTCGAACAAGGAGTAATTTTGAATAAATTAACCTTTCTGTTGGTTCCTCGAACCCAACTGGATTAATTTAGTTGTTAGATAAACCTCGCAATGCAATACGAATTCATTACAAACATGTTTTGAAGTAATCAAAAATGCATCTGTGTAACTCCAAACGTATTCACCAGGATAAAAAGGGTGATTTCTTTTAAGGTGATTGCGACGGAGTACATTGCTGATGTGTAGTTTGTTCTTCCCTAAACCGTATCACTCTTAAGTAGTTCAATGAGATTTCTATATGCCTCTATATTGTACGCAATTCTCCACCACACTAAGTCAAGTAACTTAACTCAAAACATGTTGATATCGGTGATCACAAACAGGAAAAAGTGGGAAAACTCAGTATCTGATTAAGAAAAAAATTACTCAGTTCTTTTACCATTGAAAGAGTTGCCAAATTACTTTCAAATTCTGAAAAGGAGAGATTCCTTTCTCTCTGCACAACCTCTTTACTCATTTTCAAATTTCAGATTTTATGGTTCTGATACTATTGCTGTACCTAACAATTAAGTGTACTTGAATATCGAAGCATCTAGCATGCCATCTAAGGATGTCAAACTGAAATTTATACCACTATATCACCCATAGCATAATACCAAGAGATTAAAGGAATATTGGATCAAGTCTATCCAAGGATTTGTATTCCGTGAAATAAAATTATGTTTTGATGTTTATCTTCGGTTTTTAAATGTAAACTATAAACAAATATAATTTTCACTTATTGGAGGTTTTCAGGACGAATATAATACTAACTAAGTACCTATTGTGTTTAATAATTTATATTTTCTATTTCTTTAATTTCAAACAATCATGGGAGATATTAATTTTCAGATACTGAAAGTCTTGTGTGTCTACCTGGTTAGTATTTTATTAGTGCAACAGGGGACTCTCCTCCACTACAGGAGCTTCTATCATCATCGGTACCTCATTCCTTTACAATTTTGGTTTATTATTCAATAATAAACCATTGTAATCGCTCTTGAAAAAAAAAAAAAATGTCTAACATCCCCCTGAAAATTTCATATTTACGTTTCAAAGGGTGTAGAATCCAAATTTGCAATAAAAATTTTTCCGCCGTACGCCGTACGCACGATTTCTCCCAAACGGCTGGAGTAAAAAATCTGAAATTTTCAGGAAAAATCAATATTGGTCCGACAATTCCCCGATTCTTTAGCCAGCACTCTCACCTAATATAAAGTGCCCTTTAAGGGTTGTCAAAGTTTTGTAAAATCCTTAAAAACCTCAAAAAAAGTCAAGGCGGCTTAAATTTGGACTTTTTTTAAAGAACTGTCCATGAGGAATCGAATGAGCCCATCCCCAGGTCCGTAGCTCAAACCATTCCCGATGTATGGCCCGATTTATGATTCCAACATTTGCATCCACATTCATCACATCACTAGGTTACTCCGATCAAAACAAACACAAGAGTTTTTTTTTTGTTTGTTTGTTTTGATCGCAGTAACCTAGTGATGCAGTGAATGTGGATACTGGAGTGAACTCCTAAAATGGTTTATAGCCGATACACGGGTTGAAGCATTTTGATATGCATGCTCCGTCTTACGAAATTTAAAATTTTCAAATAGGGTTTATTATCCAATGATTAATGATTTGAATTTCTACCAAGCTTTGGAGTGTGCGTGTTTCACAGGTGATAGAGCGATTATTGAATTTCAGGAGGCACACAAATATGATCAACTGATCTATCCAAATAGGTATTTTGGTCGAGAACCGATTTAGGTGCTCTGTGCATATCTCCTGAAATTCAATAATCGCTCTATCACCTGTGAAACACGCACACTCCAAAGCTCAGTAGAAATTCAAATCATGAGCGCAAGCCAATTGAATAATAAACCGCAGTGAACGAATTTGCAGCGTTTTTTCTGAGAAACCGGTTGAGTAATCTTCAAAAATTCAATTGCACTTTTAATCAAGAATTTAGAAGTTTGTTGCTCAATCTTGATTCTAGTTGTATGATTTTCCGAATCGATTATGATAACTAAAAACTTGACAATGGGATCCTTCTCATCGAACAATGGACGTTAGATGGCTCGCCTACCAACCTGGTATGCGCCGGTAACTGTAGCACATCCTTGACCCTAGATGAGGCTGGTCTGACAGTGAAAGTATAAGAGGGTAGGTTCATCGCTGAAGAACTCGAGGACGCTTGTCGGACGGCTTAGCTGCTGTAACGTTTCCTCATGCCTACGCTCGTCGTTCTCTATTATCCTTGGCATATTCTGCTGAATGTTCCGCTTTAGAATTTTAGAAAATTTCAACAGATTTGTTACTGATTTACTGATAGGTGAGTGTAATTTTTGTGAACGAATCTCTGAGAGCAGCTGACGTTTTGCTGAAATGTATATCTTAGTATACACGGGAATGGTAGTAGGTAAATATCAGAATATTGGAAAGCACTGTACCTTTTTTTCTACACTTACAAACCCAAACCCAGTAATTAATGGACTCTACACATTAAAGTAAGATCTAATGAGAACTTTTCCTTTGTTTACATACTAGATAGAGGGAAAAAACATTTATTGATCACTAACGAATGCTGGGACAGTTGGGACCCAAGTAAATTGATATGCAATGGACTCCGATAGTTTAAATTGAGATTCCATATTAAAATTTATTTGTGTCAAAGGTCTTAAATTTGCCAAAATTTTCAATTTGATAATATGCCAAAAATTCAAATTGATTTTGCCAAACTAATCTGATTTTCTTTTTCCATTGTGCATTAAGGATACGGATTTCACATGCACACCACTGCATATTTAAGTATGCAAAATTCGTTTGAGACCCTCGGTGACCTTCCGCTAAAAACTGTTCAAGATATCTGATTTTGTTCTACTGCCTTTTCGTTGCTTTACTTCAGATAGCCCATAAGAACCAGGACATTGGATTCTCTTGCAAAGAAGCATAATTGCTGATCGATGCAAAATTAGTGAAATCAGTAGAATTAGTGAAGATTGTTACTCTCTTTTTATAGATCTCCTATTGAATGATTACTTAACTTTATTTTTGAACAACCTTCCGCTTACTATATACGGTGTTCCCATAAATGTTTATCAAACTTTGTAGGTCGATTATAGAAATAGATTAGGGTGTATCGATTTTCAACTTTTTTTTTGTTTTCAAATTCCAAGTTGAAAAAAAGTTGCTACTAGGTACTACAAATTACCACAAAAATTTTAGATTTAAAAAACAAATGTTTAGGTCTCCAGCACGAGGCCTAAAAGTCGTAAATCCGGCCGATTTTTGCAATTTTCCATTACTTGGATATCATTATTGTTTTCACAATTCGTTCCACCGCTTGAGCACGAGAAGGAATTCTAAATTCAACCTTTCCACTTGTGCCACTTCCCACAATTGACTTCAATTCTTCTAGGCATTTGACAAGAATCACTTATATCAGTTCGGTTACCAAATTGGATAGCCAATCAATCATATCTATATAATCTTTAGCATCAAAATTGATATGAGGGAGTTTAAATATCCTTATCTCTTTCATATCGGTTGCACTAGCGTTCTCGATTCTCTTTGAAAGAAGTCACCGAAGCTTCAAAGCGAGTATGTGAGCTGATCGAAAGACATGGTTTCATATGTGCCAGACTGAAAGACCGTAAAGAGCTACCTACATTTGACACCAAGAGCCAGTACAAAACCTCTATCAAGGAATAAAATTCAAGTGAGTGTACAGACTATTTTGTGGATACAATGTTTTTTAATAACGTCTTTATCTTACTGTATTCCATATTAAATTAAAATTTCATCAGGAAATTGTAATAGCTCTCATCATTTTTGGTTTATTATTCAATAATAAACCATAGTGAAAAAAAAAATTTCTAACCCCCCTGAAAATTTCATGGTTTACGTTTCAAAGGGTCTGGAATCCAAATCTGCAATAAAAAATTTTCCGTCCGTCCGCCGTACTATATTTCTCCCAAACGGCTGGACCAAAACATCAAATTTTCGCCATGTTGGTCCGACAACGCCCCAATTGTCAACTCAAATTGAAGTGCCATTTAAGTTGTCAAAGTTTTGTAAAATCGGCGGCATGTGGACTTGTTTTGTAGAACTTTCCATGAGGAATCGAATGGGGTCTGTAGGTCAAACCATTCCCGATTTATGGCATGATTAATGCGGCCAAGACTGCGTTTTCGAGTCTGTTATCGCCTTCTTGATAACTGGCAGTTTCATCTGGCCGTTTTTTTTTTCCTTTAATTTGATGTAGGTCTGATATGAAATCAAGATTTAGTATAAAGGGAACTGCAAATTGCTTTAAATGATATAAGGTAGCAGAAGCAAAACGCTGCAAATTCTTTCATAAATCAATTTCATGAATTCTTTCCAGAGTAGCACTGATTTTGCGGAAACGCAAACATCTGTAGAACGCATTCATAGGTCTGCAGTGCATAAATACTAGGTATATACATTGTATAACTTTGGTTCCAGGTTTTGAAGCGAAGATCTTAGGAGGAATACATATAAGTCATTAAATTTGCAATAGAACAATAAAACGCTTGCTCACAGTGCTAACGCTCTCATGTCATACGGGACAATCAACAATATTTTTTAATTACAACTGCTACACTAAACTTTGTGGCATGTTATAACCTTTTTTTACTTTTTTTGAATAAACGACAGTAACAGTAAATAACATAAGAGTTTATTTCAACACTTTTTTCATACAAGTAACTTCGTTAAACTGTTCTTCATTATTTCACTTATTACAACAATTCCAACCAAGCTAAAGCGTTTTAGTTACATTTAAGGTTTGAAGTATGAACCCTAAGATATCCAAGTAATGGAAAATTGCAAAAATCGGCCGAAATTTACGACTTTTAGGCCTTGTGCGGGAGACCTATATTATGTGCTACATATTGAGATAATTTTTATATATTGCTTCATGGTTATTATTAGTGTAAAATTAACTTGCAACTTAGAAGAAAACGTTTTAGGTTATTTTAATTTTGTGTAAAAATTGACTTTTTTAGTAAACTTACTAAACTTCAGGCTTTGTGCGGGAAACCTAAACATTTTTTTTAAATCTAAAATTTTTGTGGTAATTTGTAGTACCTAGTAGCAAATTTTTTCCAACTTGGAATTTTTAAACAAAGGAAAAAAGTTGAAAATCGATACACCGTAATAGTTATAGAATAATTGAACTTGGTTTCAGTATATTGACCAATTTCACGTTTGGGTTGTAATAACCGTATTCTGGGTCGCGTTCATTGTCAGTCAGACAAGTACAAAAGGAACCGAAATAGTTTGGATCGTTTTTAGACAATACTTTTAATATTGGATGGGTGTTAACCTTGCGCTCGGGCAGCTTGTTGAACGAGGAACATTGTATCTACGTTACAAGAACCCTTCTATTGTGGCCCCAAGCACCGTACGCGATACCAGCCATGGGGATTATTTAAATAATGTGTCACACTCCGCGAACTGTTGGATCGGCAAACAAACTCACTGCAACCGACCTCATTCTTTCCAGGATATACAAGCACATAAGAATGCCGTATCCCCGTCCAGTTCCCAAGACGCTATTTGCGAACTTCCCGAGATTTTATTTGCACACCCTGTTACGTGGGTTAGGGGTCGTGCTTTCAGGGTAGTTTGTAGAGGACCAGAGCCTGGCAGAAAAGGGAGCTCGAGCTAACTCTATCAGGAAGGATCTGGAGACGGATTCAGGTGAGAGACGGTATCGCATGGCCCAGATCAACAGCTCGACGCGAGAAGACTCGTTGGATGGTAGAACGCCACTCAATTGTCTTATCTTGAATGACTTTCTTCCCCTGTCGTCTACTCCAGAGGAAACTTCCCAACCTTTTATCTATTCACAGACAATTTCACATCCTTGGAACCAATGCACTATCTCGAGGGATATATAAATCACATGAATGGGTAAATCGATCCAAGTTTTCGATATTGGTTATTCCAAACTGGGTTGAGCTATGCCCTAGAATAAAACATTATAAGTTTATTTCATTGTTTTTATAAACTCACGGATGTACATGAACACAATCGTCACCTCTGTCTACACCATCCCCTCTAAAACATTAATTTTAGAAAAAAGACATTAAGCAAGAGTACTAAACAACAAAAAGATCCTCATATCTAAAACAATGTAAATTCTTTCACTGGGGTTTATTATTCAATGATTCATGATTTGAATTTCTACTAAGCTTTGGTGTGTTCGTGTTTCACAGGTGATATAGCGATTATTGAATTCCAGGAGATTTGCATAGAGCACTTAAATTGGTTTTCAACCAAAATACCTATTTGGATTGATCAATTGATCATATTTGTGTGCCTCCAGAAATTCAATAATCGCTCTATCACTGTGAAACACCCACACTCCAAAGCTTAGTAGAAATTCAAATCATGAATCATTGAATAATAACCCCAGTAAAAAAATTTGCAGCGTTTTTTTTTTTTTTTTTCTTTTTTTTTTCAAGAGCGATTACAATTGAAAAATATTCTATTTGAAAATTTCAAATTTCGTCGGACGGAGCATGTATATGAAAATGCTTCAACCCGTGTACTGGCTATAAACCTTTTTAGGAGTTCACTCCAGTATCCACATTCACTACATCACTAGGTTACTGCAATCAAAACAAAAACAAAGAAAAAAACGCTGTTGTTTTTGTTTTGATCGCAGTAACCTAGTGATGTAGTGAATGTAGATGCAAATGTTGGCACTATAAATCGGGCCATACATCGGGAATGGTTTGAGCTACGGACCTGGGGAGGAGCTCATTCGATTCCTCATGGAAGGATCTTTAAAAAAAGTCCAAATTTAGGCCGCCTTGACTTTTTTGAGGTTTTTAGGGATTTTACAAGAATTGGTGCGTTGTCGGACCAACATGGATTTTTCCTGAAAATTTTTTTTTGCTTCAGCCGTTTGGGAGAAATCGTGCGTACCGGTATACGGCGGACGGACGGAAAACTTTTTATTGCAGATTCGGATTCTACACCCTTTGAAACTTAAACCATGAAATTTTCAGGGAGGGTTAGAATTTTTTTTTTTTTTTCAAGAGCGATTTCAATGGTTTATTATTGAATAATAAACCAAAAGTCACGGTCTGGGGGAACATGAATGATTATTTCTTTGCGAAAGCGCAGAAGTTACTATGTCAACATATGGGTATCGAAAATGGTACTCCCAAATTCGTTCATTTTCCCTGAACTGTGTCTGCTAGATCGTTCAACATTATCCCTGTTGCTGTATGGCAAACATTCTACTTTATCTCATTGTTCTTCAAACGTTTTCCCTAGTTCGGAAGTATAGCGTATACCTATGTTTGTGTGTCTTATGTTTACTAATAATAACTTAGTTGCGGTTTCCATGAACCGTTGTCATATAAATACCCCTCGGGCTCTCTCCCATAAGGCATCAAAGAACCAAAAATTGCTCAAGTCATAATTGTTGGCAATGCTGAGCCAGTAAAGGTGAGCTAGTAAATGACAACAGGTCGTAGTTTGACAGCCTTGACACTGAGACGGTTGTATCAGCTCCGATCCGAAAGTTCCGCCGTCATCTTCAGTCCTTGGCACTAACAATCTGCTGGGTCGGAGTGTTGAGGCGTCATTGTGTGTTAATGATCGACCTGACCAAGGGTCCTTCCTCATCCTGGATTCCCACACCCGAACGATTTGCTTCTCTGATGCAGTTTCTCTCGCCCAACGACTAGGCATTAATCAGATATCATAGTTCTTTATGTTTGCAAGCTTGTAAGAACTTGGAACAGGTCAAACACCATGTAAATATTTTAGTTATTTTCAGTGTATAACCCAATAAGGAAAATCCAAATTATTGCAAAGATTTATATTTTTCTGATTTTCGAAATCTACAGATTTTGAAACCAACAATTTACGTAAACCAACAATTTTTGAGGGTGGACTCCCCCCTCCACAAAACATTACTTTACAAAATTATTTTCCCTCAGTTGATTTAGAAAGGTTTATGATGAACAAAAAAAAAAAAACTGAAAATGTTTAAACACAGTTTTATTTAGTCTGGATTAGATAACGCATCTACACATACAGTCTGTTGTGCTTCATCAAAAATGAAAATAACAAACGATAATCTTCTAAAAAATTGACTCAACGACATGTTTTTATTGAATTGAAATCAAAAGCACGGAAAATATGTTAGAGGTGAAGAAACGCTGCAAATTCTTTCACTAGGGTTTATTATTCAATTTTATCCATTTGGCTTGCATTCATGATTTGTATTTCTACTAAGCTTTGGATTGTGCGTGTTTCACAGGTGATAGAGCGGTTATTGAATTTCAGGAGGCACACAAATATGGTCAACTGATCAATCCAAATAGGTATTTTGGTTGAGAACCGATTTACGTGCTCTATGCAAATCTCCTGAAATTCAATAATCGCTCTATCCGAGCGCTCTATTCGGAGCTCTATCCGTGAAACACGCACACCATATTTCCAAGTCCATTTTCAGGCCGCCTTGATTTTTTTTGGAGATTTTTAGGGATTTCACGAAACTTTGACAACCGTTAAGTGGCATTTTGAATTAAGTGAGAGAGATGGCTAAAGAATTGAGCCGTTGTCGGACCAATATGGATTTTTTCTGAAAATTTCAAATTGTTTGCTCCAGCCGTTTGGGGGAAAACGTGCGTACGGCGTACGGCGGACGGACGGAAAATTGTTTATTGCAGATTTGGATTCTACACCCTTTGAAACGTGAACCATGAAATTTTCAGGGGGGGGGGGGGGGGTAGACTTTTTTTTTCAAGAGCGATTTGGTTTATTATTGAATAATAAACCAAAATTGGATGTTCAGTCAATTAAAAGAAAGAGCTGCAAATTATTTCTATATCAGATAGCCCTTCTATATCAATAATTTATCTATGTAAATTAATTGTAGTCTATGGTATATTATCCAAGGTATACACCGCACGACTCCATTTCTTGTCATTGCGTTGAAGATGAAAATACTTGAGAGTCTAGGCTAGACTAATTCTAGTGAAGACCCGATTTTCCTCATCCGAAGAGATGTTTTTCTAATGATGAGCGAAGAATGATCTGACAGCAACCCGTTTGGTCTCATTCGACACAGGACCCAATCAAAAAAAAAAAAAAAAAAAAAAAAAAAACTACCCTCTTACATCGAAAGTTTTTGAGATTTTGATTTTTAGACAGATTAATCAATAAATTAAATCCCTTACAGTTGATTGACCACGATGCCAAGATGACGAGCATATCCCGGATCAGTATTGGATTTTTGAGGAAAATTCGGTAAAGTTTCGTCCGCTTGTTTTATTTTTGAAGTCTACGTCTTTTGAAACGTTAAACCAACGTTTTTTTTTTTTTTTTTGGAGTTGATCAACAAAAGTTCATTATTGAAAATGATAATAATATTAATAATTAGTCTGCAAAGCTGTATTCTTGTAAGATGAACGTATAGTAAGTTCGACAAAAAGAACGAGTTGAAGCGATTGAGTCCATAATAGAATTATTGGGGGGTATATCACTATCTGACTCCAAGTAATAATTAATTTCAAAGATTTCTGTGTTCAAATTCCAAATTATATTTTTTAAACTTTTTTTCTGTTCGCTACTTTTTACACACACTGACTGACTGACTTCACGTTGTCAACAGGTGTTATAAAAATTGAAAACTCAAAAATAAACTGTAGGAATATTTATGTACACAATGGACAGGCTTGTGATGCCTACAGAATAGAATTATCCGGGAAACTGGATGGACACTCCTCATTCAAAAATAAGATGACCGTGAAGTTAGTTTCTTAAAAATGAACGACTCAAAGCGATTGGTTTCACAAAAATGCACTTCAAAACACTCGCCCATACAATGCAAATTTCATTAATGTGGGTACATTCCAACATGCAAAAAAAGCTATAATTCAAGTTTCCAAGTTTTGCATTCATGTTTTGATGCGATTTTCAGAGAATCTGCTGGTTAGGATGAATAGGATCCGTCGCCATGGTCATAATATGATATTATCATATCAATGTTTTCATGCGATTTTCGTGAAAGT
Source organism: Creontiades dilutus (assembly GCA_031894815.1). Lineage (NCBI taxonomy): Eukaryota > Metazoa > Arthropoda > Insecta > Hemiptera > Miridae > Creontiades > Creontiades dilutus. The sequence goes on along the minus strand of JAVIWC010000736.1, from coordinate 214,052 downwards.
AATTGGGTGTAAAATCATCTCTTTCTCATATTGTAATGGCCTGTGAACTAATGGTATTGATACAAGGGAGCTGTGTGACGTACCCAAGCTATGTATGGCAAACTTTGTTTCGGAACTGTGCTTCAATGTTATCGTTTAATGATATTGTGGTAGGTTTAACGAAAATGCGAATAACAAAATATCTTTGCAGGGGGCGATTATTATAGGGTGCCGTCCACTTCTCCTCCCTCAGATTGAGATTAACACTAAGATAATGCCAGCGAACTTCATAGTCGTTCGGATTCAAACGTGTAATTTTAGGGTTCGAGACAACGTCTTTCCTGTATAAAAAAAAGGAGAAGAAAAGACCTTTGTATTCAGCTGGTGAACGCTGGGCGTCACATCGGATTGAATCATCGTCCGACCTTGAAAGTCCGGTCCTCCTTTATCTGTAGAAAGAAATCGACTAGTTTTTTCCTTTCCCTAGTGAACGAGTTCGGGCGTGGTCCCTTCCCCAAAACAACTCGACGCAGAACAAAGAAAGAGTGAACGCAAACATGGTATACTCGAGAATATATATTTTTTCCCTAACTCTCTCCTCCCACTCTAATTATTTCGATCTGTATGGTCTGTTCTGTCTACAGAAAAACATGTACCCACGGAGAAGAACTTTTACGAAGAATACGACGGACTCTGTTTTATTTTAGAAGCGCCACTGATCTGCATTATGCAGAACAAGAAAATGTATACACCTTATGTGAATGCTCTAAAACCATTAGCAATAATAGTCCTTAGAACAGTTGGTTGTAGAGTGATTTTGTTGCCCCATTGGATTTGTTCCACGATAAAACAGTTACCAACCCAATTTGTTCCTTATTTCTGTGATATACTAAGGTAAGGTGGGGCGAGTGCGGGGTAGGTTTCAGTTAGTTCAACTTTGAACGAGTATGAAAAATTGGCTATTTGAACTAGCGAAAAATGTATTTCTTCCCCGGATTCCTCAGAATCTAAGTTTTCTGATGGTTGACCCTGGTTCCTGTAAGCCAACAAACTGAAACCATTAAAAAATAAAATCCAAAAAAAGTCACACTCATGCACTTGCCTCTACGAAATGGGGCAAGTGCGAAATCGGCCTCCCAACGCTTTACATTGACTACCATGGTCTCGACGGGGCAAGTGCAGGAATGTCCAGACTTTCAGGATCACAACGCTTTTTGAAATTTTGAAATCGGCCGAAAATTGTAGGAGCTATGCACTTTTCCAGCTCAATCATGAGAATTTGGGGAAACGTGGCAAAAAATTTAAACCCATAATTCGTGAATAAAATTTATATTAACAAGAAAATATTAACTTCAACAAAGTATAAAAGTATTTTTAGCCATCTGAACGGCATAAATGATTTTTTTTAAATTTATTTATTTATTTGTTTAATATAGCTGCTGTTTGGTTACAAAATTAAACGTATTATTGAAAGTAGTTAGTCTCTTTACATGTGAAGCACAACCATGAAAAGACATTATTATGAGATTGAAATGAGTATTCAACTTAGTAAGAAGCAGGTAAGTATTAAGTGAATTAGACGTGTGACTTAGAACATGAACAAATGTTGGAACATTAAAAAATCTTAGTTGCTATTTACCAAGAAAAATAAAAAAACGCTGCAAATTCTTTCACTGGGGTTTATTATTCAAGTGGCTTGCGTTCATAATTTGAATTTCTACTAAGCTTTGGAGTGTGCGCGTTTCACAGGATAGAGCGATTATTGAATTTCAGGAGATATGCATAGAGCACGTAAATCTGTTCTCAACCAAAATACCTATTTGGATTGATCAGTTGATCATATTTGTGTGCCTCCTGCAATTCAATCGAAATCGCTCTTCTTGAATAATAAATTATGAACGCAAGCCACTGAATTTGCAGCGTTTTTTTTAATTGAATCTCAATCTCCCCCCCTTACAATAAAACATCCATAATTTATCAAGTTCTTTAGCGCTCGTATTGCGTTAAAACTTCCCCAAACCCAAATGTAAACGATGTAGCCAAAGGTAGACTGATGTAGAGGAGGCACACAAATATCATCAACTGGTCAATCCAAATACGTACTTTGGTTGAGAACAGATTTACGTGCTCTATGCATATCTCCTGAAAATTCAATAATCGCTCTATCACCTGTGAAACACGCACACTCCGAAGCTTAGTACTGATTCAAATCATGAACGCAAGCCAATTGAATAATAAACCCGAGTGAAAGAATACTCATTTACCCCAGTAATCATATTGAATAATAATCCCCAGTAATAATATTTACCTATACATTATCAGCGTTTCATACATATCAGAATGCTTCAACCCGTGTATCGCCTATAAACTACAAGTATCCAGATCGGCTATCACTCCAGTAACCACATTCACTACAACTTGACGCTATCGGCATCCCTAGGTTACAAACAAACAATGATAAACCAAAAAACGCCAATGTTGACACCATAAATCGGGCCATACATCGGGAATGGTTCGACCTACGGACGTGGGGAAGGGCTCATTCGATTCCTCATGGTGTGTTCTTCAAATAGGTAAAATTTAGGCCGCTTCGACTTTTTTTGAGGTTTTTAGGGATTTTACAAAACCTTTACAGCCCTTAAAGGGCACTTTAAATTGAGTGAGAGAGCTGGCTCAAGAATTGGGGCGTCGTCGGGCCAAGATGGATTTTTCCTGAAAATTTCAGATCTTTTGCTCCAGCCGTTTCTGAGATATCGTGCGTACGGCGGAAGGACCGAAAATTTTTTAATGAAGATTCGGATTCTACACCCGACTGAAATTTTCAGGGGGGGGGGGGGGGTTAGAATTTTTTTTATTTCAGAGCGATTACAATGGTTTATTATTGAATAATAAACCAAAATGAAAATATCAGAGAAACAGAGAAATTTCACTTTGGTACTTATGACAAATAAAAGAAGGGTTAAGTACTAAACACACTGGTAGACCAGAAAATTCCACGTTGAATTTGGCTTCTCCTCTTCTCCCAATTGTTGGGGGCGGAAGAATATGCAACACATCCTACTATTCAATCGAACTGATGTCTTCTTGGACAGGAGTTTTGAATACGGTATCACCACCAAACGATGAGTGTTTCCTCATAAATCGGACGAACGGATTGCCATATTTAGTTAACGACCTGGCCGACGAAATGTTTCAAAGCTCTCTTGCCGAGAAAACGGACGAGAACCCAATCATTCACTACCAGGTCTTCCACTTTCTTGAATTCACCAGTCTCCCACTCTTCGAGTCTTCATTTTGTGTTCCATTACCAACCCTCGTTTTCAGAGCTATCGCTTTCAAACTCTTCGTCAGACTCATCAGTGTCATCGACCTGTTCTAATTTCTTCTTTTTGTTCTTTTGCATTTCATTTTCTTCGCACTCTCCTTCAGTTTTGCTTTTTCCTGTCGCAATACTGTTGCCAAATCTTCTTTGGAATACTGATTCCCTCGTGATTAACAACTAAGTAACTTATTAAAATAGTACTTATTTAGTTTAGATAGCCACCAAGAAATGAGGGGAAATGCGTAAGACTACGCGCCTGCCCCGTGGGGAAAGTGCGTAATACTACGCACCTGCCACTTGGGAAAAGTGCCGCATAACACGCACTTCCCCAGCTTTTTATACTGCACTTGTCCCTGGCAGAGAAATCCGTGGCGCATGTGCAACTTACTCCTCAAAAAACAATCAAATAACTTTTTTCAATGTATGAGCGTGTAGAGCAACTTCAAAAGTTATAACTTACCTTGTGATCAGCTAGCAAAAATCATTAGGAAAATTGATGTAGCCGGATAACAGCACACGTGCAACTCGACATGAAAGTAAAATGAACAGGCGGATTTTGAAACATCACTGGAAGGTTACCAGCAGCAATAGTGCATTCTAGTAGGTACAGCGTGAATGTACATTGGTTCCTAATAACAGCCACGAAATGGCATCTGATTTCAAAGCTTTGGGAGTAAGTTATGGCATACTTACGCACTTGCCCCAATTTTCCACTTGCCCCACACTATCTTTCACGGCATTCTCAGCACCTGTTAAACTATTGATTATACATCTGCTACTTAAACATCATTACACCTACTACATGCATTCACTGGAAACAGGAGGATCTCTATGTAAATATAACTTACAGTTTCGTAATCTCGGTAATCTAATTGATCTAACCACGTTTAATCGCAATTTACTGATAAAACCGAGATTGTGTTGACAATGTTAATCTTTTCATTTTTCCTCTTAGGTGTATTAATCGGAATCAATGGCATCTTCATAGAATAATGTACCCCGGCAGATTGGCTGAACGTTGAGATTTCCCAGCGGATATTGTGAAGAAGGAATGTCCGCGGTTTCGGAACATAGGGCGGAGTATTGAGAAGTCAAGCGATGGGGTGGGCGAACCGCGGAGCCCACCCGAATATTATGCAAACCGGAGAGGCCGAGTTCTCCCAGCCGCGTTTAATGTTTCCTACGGTGATGGGGAGCATTTCGTAAAACAGATTGTTGCCGCCACCACCTGCTTTGCGTATGATCGCTATCTGCGAGTTATCTCTTCAAGCCTCAAGAACTCCATGCACTGCATATTCTGGGGTTAGCCTAAAAGTAATCTGGTGATTCGGAAGGAAGTAGCAAGACTGAGGGGTGACGGGGTTAAAGAGTTAGGTCTTTTATAATTGGAATCCTATTGGGGAACGAAGGTCAGCCTAACAGAAAAGTGCGGTACGGAAATCTGTTTTCAATATTGTTTGTTATTATTGATGGCCTATCGAAACTGAACTGACTTTGTAATCCATTTGCGTTGTGGAATGCGAATACATTCTTTACGTGTCTTCCGTTTTCGTTATTCCACAAGTTTTACCTAAGATGCAGTAAATACCAATTCTTCGCCATACCACTAGCCATATATTTCCACAATATCAAAGTCATCACTCAATAAACAATTTAGAAACCCTAACACATGCCCTAACACAGCATTAGTCGTCAATCTAACCGAATTAGACGAAGTTGAAATTCACAAGGAAAACATTGCTACCTACCATCATTAGTCGAATAAGCATGTAAATCGTGTGTGAAACAAAGACTGAACTTGGAGAAACATTTACTGGTTGTTTGGGAGTGCTGTGGGATGACTTTGGCAAGTTTTTCGAAACGATTAAATTGTGCTAACTTGTGCAGGGCCGCAAAACTTAATAAATGTTGGACTGTTCTAGGTTTTTGCTCACAAATTTGATCAAATTGTTCTTATTCAAAAGTTTAGACCATTGAATTTGCAACAATTACCTATGTGTATACATAAACTTTTCTACAAAAACATTCTCCTGATTACCATGCAGCTGATAATAAATTATACTTGGGAGGGCCAAAATCCAATTTTACTCGCGAAACAGCGGATCAAAATTAGACGAATTGTCTAAAAATGTCAAACACTGACAAACAGCGAAGGTTTTGGCGGTCTAAGTAGCATTTAGCATCAGTTGTATGGTAATCACGCATTTGTATATCGACATATTAGAACCAGTGGCGGAGGTACGGGAGAGGATGCAGCAGGATATGATCCTTGCTTGACCCTTGCTAGGATCCTTGACCCTGACGGTGTTGAAGACCCCTAAGCGCTCCAAATTGTTGATGGCGGCTTGATACTTTGAACATATATAATTTACCCATGTAATAATTATTGTGTACAGGGTGTTTTTTATTTTGGTCAATTTTGATTTTACATTGCTAACTAAAAGAGTACTCTAAAAGAGTAACTCTACTCAGAATGGTACCAAGGGAGGAAGGAGCCCCAGCTGCCACAGATGCACCGCCGAAAGGCCAAGCATCACCGGCCTACCCTCCGCCATAGGTTGGATTCGTGGTGGTAGTGAACTCGCTGGGAAGTAAATAGCCATCCCCCACACGTTGTAAGTTGTCCTCTTGGGCAGAAGACAAAAGTCAGTTAACCCAGAGGCCTCTCAAATAGCAACTTAACAAACTTCTCCATGCTAAGTATAAAAGAAAATTACGTTTGATTGAGAAAAGAAAGATTTTGCCTCAAAAAATTTGCTTTCTGGGGAACCATTGTTGTAAAAGTGCCACTCAAGTGTAACTCATTACTTTCTCTGCAAAAGGAGCCGAGATGGATAATTCGTAGTACCTAATGTCTGGAGATGTGATTAAATTTTTAAAAATTAGTTTGTTCTAGATATAAAGATGTATAGAGATATACGGTTACAAGTTACAGGCACAATCGCCTTATTCTTTTACGCTCTACAATTTTGTATTGTACATTTCTGTAAAATGTATGATTTAGGAATCGTTCACCAGGAAAAAACTAGGTAATGTACCCTTTTAGCAACAAAAAGAAAAACAAACACAACGAAAAATCCTCTTTTTGAGATACAAAGTTTTTGAGATTTAGATGATAAATATGATCCCAGAGGATTGATTGTTCAAGATACCGAGATTACTGGCACATCCCGGATCGATATTGAATTTCAACCCGAATGCAGAAGGACAAAAGAAAGAGGAATTGAAGAATCTCCACAACACAAGAACACAAAATCATGTAGATAGGTTCAATTCTACGAAGAGTTATTAATCTCATGCGTTTCATTGGAGGGAAAGGCGTGAAAACTAGCATCCCGACAAATTCGTCAGTTTTGTGAGGCTCGCATCTAGGCTGGCCACTTTTCCTCATATTTATTAACGATATGATGGAGAGTAAAAAACTTGTTGTCGGCGGACCATGTGGAAATCTAGCCGAATGTGAAAAATGATGAATATTGGAAAGCATTTTAGGTTGTTTTTAAGAATGAATGGTTGGTGAATGAACGATCATTATCACCTGAACATCGTGAAATACTTGGTGGTTTCCTATCAGATCTAGCTCACTCATGCAGGCAGACTGTTGGGGACTTATCGTTACAGCGTAGTCCAATGATTAGGATTTGAACATCCTATTTGACGTTCAAGCTTTTTCTTGTCTGGGTACATGGGGGAAATTAGATCAAGGCCTTCCAGAGAGAAACACAGAGTCTTGAGGGACTCTCCGGCCGGACAACGTCACAAGGCGGTTCTCTTTTCAGATTTGGCCTCCGGTCCATGACAATTTCAAACTATCCTTACATATTTTCGGTTTACGCCAGCTGTAGAAGGAACGCATCAGTTACTTCATCACACTAATGATATTGTTGGCCTGGTGATACGGAGAAATCCTGAAGTCTTACCAAGGGAGAGTTGTGGTCCTTTCACTTTTGTGGATAGTTAATGATTGTTCACATGCAATCGAATATAAAAAATGGAGGACTAGTAAGAATTGATCACGATCAACTCAGAGATGAATAGTGACAAAACTAACGAGGGCATCAGTCACAGTTGACCCAGTAATTCAGTCCGAAAAGGGCAGTTCGCCAAGACATTACAGCCCTGAAAGTCAGGGCCCGAGTAGGGATGGCGTTCTTCGATATTCGCAATAAAAATACTGACGCAATTTCCTATCGATCCAGGAGTGGGAAACAAACGCTCGAATGACGCTGATCCAACATAAGGGTACATGTGAAAACCAAGGACTCTGGAGGATCTTTTACCAACTTAGTTTATTGCTGTAACGAACGTGAGAAATTCAACAATTTTATTGAAAAAGGCAGCTTAAGGTAATCAAAGGCTGAGGGCGGTTTGTGGAGGATGGAGCACCGATACCTACCTTTTCTGACAGTAAAACATGACGAAGATACAAGTCGTAATAGAATATTTGAGCATCCCATCCAACTATATCTTACAAATGAAAATTTACCTATGAGTAAACCAAAGTTTGCTAAGTTGGGTGTAGCTTATGGGCGGATAGGCCGGTCGGGCGGTGCCCAAGGGGCCAAAGCCCCCAAGGTGCCGGTCCAAGCATTATGAAGTCAATGTCCAAAACAGAATACTTGACGTAATTGTCGAATTCTTCCAAAGAAGCTTCAAACCTCCTAAAACTATGTCCTACGACCGTGTTTCCTTCCTGACCCATGAACAGCCATCCTACTAAAACGTCTGAAAGTTCTTTTGCGAACATTGTTGCAGCGCTCAGTAACGTGGGAGTTGAAATCGAAGAAGCCAACGTGAAGGAAGATTACGAAAATTAATAGATGGTTCCACGTCATCAAAGTCAAGCTCCAAACAACTGCCGTAAAGTAGATTCGGACTCATAAAAAGACGATCTCTTTGACTTGGCTCTTCATGGGATATCAAGTGCAATAACTGCTTAATTTATGTCTTTAAACTGTTGAAACAGTACGATCTCGTGGTCTCTTCGTATCAAAGTTTATTTTTCATTTAAAAATTCCTAACAACTTTTTTTTTGCGACTTATGCCAAATGTGAGAGAAGTTTTTCGAAGTTGAAAATCTTTAAAATAAGGCTGAGGCAAACTGGGTGAGAGGTGAGAAAAATCTGTAAGTGCTCATGTTGATGGTTTGCGTGCCCTATTTTTTATCCTCCATAAGCTGTGATAACGTGACTAAACAAATGAGCAAAGTGCAGCTTGAATCACTATTTTTTTGTACAGACGGTACCAACTGATTTCTATATCGAAGCGGCAATTTTATTTGCTCTAAATACAGGTGCGGTTTTCTTTCACTCATTAACTCAATTACGTAATAAGTTCACCTAGATATTAGGAGTAATAACGAATTTTCTCGTTCCTATTTGTTTGTTTTTCCAAAATATAAAAAACTCCTCTGTTGTTCTTTGTATAAGTAGGTAAATGTTAGTGAGAGGGGGGAGGGAGAGGGCTGGTCAAATTCAATCGCCTCGTATCCCCCCCTGGTGTAGCTCATAGCTCCCAAATTCTGGTAACATACGTGGAGAGAACATTGAAATGTTTTAAATAATCTTAAAAGATGTAATACAAAGTGTAATACAAGCAAAAGATGTATACTATACTATAAGCTATATTTATGGATTCACGTGGCGAAAACGCCAGACATCAGGGCATGTTCACTGAGACATCACCAACATCTGTCGCACTAATTCTGTTGTTGGTGTAATAAAGATACAATCGTATTGAAATGGATAAGAGATTATTAAATAGTACTGACTTCTTCCCTTATTCACCCTGAAAATTCGTGCTCGATAGTTTCACTAGAGCCTGAAAAAAATATGCTAGGTTGTTATTTCGTGGTTAACGGTAGATCTTTCTCAAATTCAGGGCGTAGATGGGGAATGATTTAATCAGATCATAAGAGTCACAGTCGCTGCTCTCATCAGTAGCTGCCAGCCATGCGCGAACTTTGAATCATTGTACCGTTTTCACTATTCATCAGATTGAGTACGGTTTAGACTGTAGTTCTTCTCCACTGAACCCCATCGCACCAAAACTCTGGTAGCTTTTGCTCATGCCTACAGTAGGAACCCACAGCAGAATTTTGTAATATTTTTTAAAACGCGGTATCAGTGATCCTATGTTACAGATACCACGAGGAAGCTGCGTACCACATCTGATTTGGGGTTTCTGCTCCCTCAAGTGGTAATAGGTAGGTATGAGAAAGAGTCATCAACCCGTTCCATTAAAGTTAATAGTCAATGAGCGATAGCCAGTCGAAAAGCTCAACTTATCCTTTCAACAGAATGTGTGTTCAAACTCATCTCAGCGCTCTCTGCAGTGATTTATACTGACTAGGAATGGTCGCGATAGTACAGCCAACCGACGAACGATGGCGCTCCACGTAACACAGTGACTCAAGGTTTACCTTCATTGAATAAAAGCTGAACGACCAGCTATTAATGAATAATAAGGCACCGAGTAGTTCAAGACATCTATCTTTACATCCTAGAAATTGATCAGCATCCAGAGTTTTCATCATGAGAATGTTTCATCTCAAATTTCGTTATATTAATATAGCCGCATCCACCGTTGGTTCCTGCCTGCCATATGTCCAGTGGAAGTTAGTTTGAAGTACCTTTTACTTAATAGGTAACGGAAGTTAAATATAACCATCAATTTAAGAAGTTGAAAATTACCTAAATTCAACAGAATAGAAACTCCCTGAAATACTGAGGAAAACTACAACTGTTCATCTACTATACTTCAGTTTCAGCTAATGAGCGCAGTGGAATTTTATGTTCGTACAATTTTTACAATACAAAATCACAAAGTAAGTTTTGGAACAAGACTGTTTCTGGGAGAACTCCAGCCAGTGTGCACTTAAATTACCAACTGGGGTTCCTTCCGTTCACTCTGTACTGTCTTAAGTTTTCGTATTTCTATAACATTGCTCCTAACCGTCTGTGCAAACGTTCCATTTTGACCTTCCCAACCCTCGTTTAAAAACGCAGAAGCATCGCGTTTTCTGAAGAAATTACGAACGCTTTCCCTTTAGCCATTTTCTATGGCCTCTAGTCCATCATCTTCCAACAGACTTTCCGTGAGAACAAGATGCAGTAATGTGAAAGTAGTAGAATAAGATCTTATCAATCAATCAGTAGAAGAAATATTAACGCACCATGTACGTATTTATCTTCCAAAGGAATTTTCCTGTTTATTTTGAATGTGATTGAAAGAAAGAAACATCTACACTTTCATTATTCGAGTTAGTATGTATTTAGTTAGAAGAGGAGCATGGGACTACAAACAGTAACTAGTTTAACATAGATACTCTAAAATTGCACAGCTTGGATCGGTGTCCCGTTTTGAACTAAACAATGCTTGGTAATCTCAACATACCTTAAATAATCGATTAAATATTACCGTGGGGTGTATGGGACGGTTATGCACTTGTCCATCGATGTATTGATTTCGTAGCCGGGGTGACATATCCACCGATTCGGGATTCAAAATCACCCTTCAATTTAGTCACTGTCGGTTATCATTTCCATCCCAGTGTCTACCTTTTTATTTAATTCCAGTGTGAGTAGAGCGAACAGCCCATTGCTTATTGTTCACGTTTTATCCAGTCAAATAAAATCAAAACCTCAAGTTTGAATCTATTTGTAATACTGGTAATGCTCATCCGAGCTCGAATGGCATTCATTTAAGGCGTGGCTACAAAAAATTGATCCTAATTACGTACACGGTAACAATTCTCATTAGGTTGGTACCTAACCTCACCTGCTGGAAAATTCATATTTCCAAGAAAATCAACTTCGAGATGTGAGATCGATTTCGACAGTTAAGGGGGCAGGATAAGTTGCCAAAAAAGGCCGAATCGACCCTATTTGATGTTCCTTTTCCGAATTACTAGGCAACGCTATCTGAATGATTTTTACTTCACTTGAAAGGCAGTATTCTGAATTTTACACTGTTTTCTGTTTTTCATATTATGCTGTAAAAACCATCTATCAATTTTATATACAAAAATACAAATATACAAAAAATGAATTTTTTGCCTCAAATTTAACGTTGGAACGTTGGCCACCTTTACTAGGTTTCCCAACACTTCTAGGAACTTTAAACTCAATATATAGAGAAAGAATCCATAAACGCGAAAATTTTTGAAATCCTCAATTCCGTTGAGTAGGTAGTTAGTGAGAAAAAGGAACATGGACGTATGAAAAAAAAGATTTATTTATTTATTTACAAACGGCACATAGTGCAAGTATTACATTTTAAATTAAATTTTGTCTGTTGACAAAATAATATTAAGAAAAATAGTTATGCTGCATTGAAAATCCAATATTGCTGGCGATGTAGATGCAGGTGATTGAGTGGTGAAAGATGTGTAGGACGTGCGGTGAAGAGTGTGCATATTAGCAGATGATAGAGGAGTGAAGATAGTGGATGGGGATGTTGATGTAGTGAGGTGTTGAGATAGTGTACGATGAATATCCATCCATTCCATCCTGGTACTTAACATGATGGTCCTGTGAATAGGGTCTTGAGTCGGCATTGAGAATCGTTGAAAAAATCGAACCCAGTAGTTGTGAGGAAGGCATCCATTCGCCTCACGAGGCAGACAGAGGAGGAGGAGGAGGAACAGATAGTTTCGGTCGGCAAATGGTACATGGAAGAGCTGCCCGGACCTAATTGGGTAATGAGGTGCCGAAAATCCATCAAGAGAAAGGAGATATGGGCACGAAATTTCACCTCTGACCAATTTAAAGAAGAATCTCAAGTCCGACGCCCTCCTTCGATGCTCAAGAAGCTGAAGACGATGCTCCACCTGAGCGCCTGGTAGTCCATCCGATTTCGGGGTTTGCGGAGCTTAAAGGCCAGGAAGCGGAGGAATCTTCGCTGAATCCTTTCCAGCTGATCGATGTGCGTTCGATAGAGTGGCGACCAAAGTGTGCTGCAATGATCAAGAATGGGTAAAACAAGCGCCTTGTAAAGGAGGACTATTGCTGAAGGGTTGGTGAAATCACGAGAACATCACTTTAAAAAGCCCAACAGCCTCGCTGCTGGCTCACTAATGGTCCTTATGTGATCATTGAAAGACAGCTGAGAATCCATCAGCACGCCAAGGTGCCGAACCACCATCCTTCGAGCCGAAGGAACCGATCCAAGAAGGTACTAGTGTGAGTAGACTCACTGAGCCCTGGCAAAGGTTGTGACAGAACATTTTGGAGGGTTGATCTCTGTAGTTATTCATCAGGTGTAGGCTAATTGTTCCACTGCTTTTTCTCCAATAATTTATATGATGTTCGCGCATGTGCAGTGTAGCCATATTTTACTCACTTGTAATGAAACTTCTGGTTAATAGCCTACAATTCATCATTAATTTCTGTATACGGATTTACTGGCAATTAATATTACTAAAAACAATTTTTTGTTTGTATAACGTTTTGAGTTTACATATTGTTGCAATTTGCACAAAAAATACGAATGTGGACAAAGTTATTATGGAAGTATCCCAGGCTTCACAAAACATAAAAACAATTTTTTGGTTTTTGTATAACTGTTTTGAGTTATTATATATAAGACATATTGTTGCACAAAATTTGCACAATATTCGTATTTAATACGAATGTGGACAAAGTTATTATGGAAGTTATCCCAATGGCTTCAAATAGTTTACAAAACATACTTCTTAGGAACCGTTCTGACGCGTTTCAAAATATTCCTGATTTTAATCATCTAAATCAGTTCGATACATGATTTGCTTTGAAGCAGTTCTGATGCACTCATTCCTAAGATTATATAAGACGAAGCTTTAACACTTATTGTTTGCCTTTCAATATCAACGGCATCTTTCGGCTTTATAGCTCTCCGTGCATAGATCCAGTTGTAATTTTTCATGAGAAATTTGTTACATTGGAATTTGCCATATTCCGAAGTTTTCTCTCGTTAACAGTTCAATTTGTACGAGAATATAAAGGAAAAAAATACGAAGTAAAATAGAAGATTCAATTGTTCTTGGATTTGACTAAACTGCATAAGAATTTCCATGTAAACTTCAAGTCAACATGAAATTAAACCAGCCAGAAAATGTGAATCAAAGTGCGAAGATGTTACACCGATCTAATCATTGTAATTATACTTAAATTCATGAGAGAGTTAATCCTTGATGGCGCCCGGTATCTTCCTTGATCCACTCAAAAACACAATCGAATGATAAATTATCTCTGAACGTTGTAATTGCTGTTTTTCTGGTTTTTTATTGAGATGGTAGAGAACATGAACTAAAATGCCTCTCTTCCTGTTCCGTTCCCAAACTGTTACGTTTGAACGTAACAAAACTTATTTCCGAACTTTTGATATTTTAGTGTTGTTTATTTAACTGTAAGGTAAACTATAGGGCACGAAGAGTTTTGGGCGTCTTCAGGATACAGCATACAGGATACATTTAAAATTGTATTTAACATTCATCCTAATTAAAGAAATGGTAGTTGGAAGAAAATATTTATAAAAAAAAAAAAGAAGAATTTAAAGGATACGTGGAAACAATTGGAACTTATCGACAGTTTTGGATATTGGGATATTAAGGTTTAATAATATAATTTGTTCAAACACACAACCCATGATTAATTGTCTATATCGTCGGGTTCCGGGTAAAAGTGACCAAGTAACATTAAATGTTATTTGGTAAATGTTTGAAAAAAAAAAAATTTTTTTTTCAAAATGAGCTTTTTTTGTCATTCCGGTACTAAGGAACGTTGTCTACTGTGTGTTGTTGCTAAGAACGTTATCTTCAAACTGATGTGCAAGAAATACTTGAAAATAAATTTTACCTGCCTGACCCAAAGAGTTTTATGTAACCAAATGGCATTTGAACTCAACCACAAAACACGAGATGGATTATAAATGTACTCTCGCTGGTGCATGTAAATGTTATCAATTGCCATTTGATCACTTTTACTGTGTAAGATTTGTAAGATTGCATAGTGGGCAGGTGAAAATGACCAATTACAGTGATAGGTAATGGATAACCTTTTCTAACAGAAATAGGTATATCATTGTTATTAGATGCTTGGCAACACGATAAATTAACGAAAAAACTATTCAATCCCTCAATTTCATGTAACTATGCGACAGATTTTCGAAGAATTGAATTGACCAAATGAGTAAATCTTGAAACTCCAGGCAGGTAAAAATGATCAAATAGAGTTTTCCGGAAAACAGCTCTTATTTAATCTGAAATTTTGCAAATGTTACTTTGGTCACTTTTACTCGGAACCCCACGATATTATAAATGTACAAAAACTTGAGTTGATTCTCAACATTTAAAGGAACAACGGGCTATTACAGCTCACGTACAAATTCGAAACATGTAAAGGAGGTTTTTTGAAGCCTCGCCCAGATAGTTATTTATAGGCAATAAATTGATGGAACCAAAACCGGCGAAGCCGTGATGGATGCGACGGCGGCGCTTGGAGCTGCTCTAACTGGATTCTTCGCAACGAGGGGGACCTTGGCGCCCGTCCACGCCCTTGTCAGCTATGCCGGCAAGTCCTGAACTTGTTTTCGTTTCACGATCACTCTTCCTTTTCATCCTTATCCTCGAAGGTGGTCGGTCGTCTTTCTTCCGAGCACGCGATTGTTTTTACGCTCGCTGATGTAACCAACTACGGCGGGAACGAGTTGTGGATCTTGTTTTACGTCCACCGTTATGCTAGAAGATGTTATTGCATTAATGCTACTGAACGATCCTATTTCCTCGACAGGGGATCAGTAGAAACCGATTTACATTGAAATATACCAGAGAGTATTAATATAAATAGTAAGTTTAAAGGAAGGGAGTGACCAGCAAGTTAAACAGGCTTCAAGGAATCTTAAGACCTTTGCTATAACCTCAAGGCGTCCGTAGTATGCAATCTCAAAACTCAATGTGTGCGGAAACGTATTTACAGTAAAATCTCCAACCTCAGAATATGTGAATCTCAGAGTTATTTCTTATGATTTCGCCCTTCGGCACGTTTGCTTAATAAATAATGCTGACTTGAGGTTTCAAATAACTTCCCCACTTGTATTTTCACCTAAATTTTTAACGCAGGAGGAACTATACAGAGGGTAAAATTTGAACCAACCTAAAGTCAACCGCGTTGTTGTTTATACAGTTTCCTTGCTAATTGTATGCCCTCGTACCTTAAAATAACCAAATAGGACGGAGATGTTGAAAGCAATCTACAGCGTATTTACATTTTTCAATAATAGTTGTAATAGTTATCAATGAATTTTAAGACGATTGCGCTGTATTTCTGTTAATGTCATCAACTTCGGACGAAAAAATAAGAAAACACCGTCAATTTTATCGCGAAACAAACCTTGTACAAGCTATTTCAAAATCAATAACATCTCGCACGATAATTAGTATCATTCGCTGTAGTACGATATAGTCGCAGAATTCAGGGCATTCGCTATTATGTCTATCTTTCAACCTCAAACCAACTAGAGCCATTGAATTGTAAGATAAGGGTTTTTCAGGGAACTCGCTTGTGCACCCAAACACGCTGCTATTTTCCAGTGATTACGATTGTTATTTCTAACATTTTGTCACAATTTGTAAGATTTGTGTTCGGGTATTCTAGATAACAGTAGAATAAGGTTCTTCATACAAATGTGTTAGGGTAAATCAAAACTTCTTCTTAACGTCAATAAGTAAAATATGATGTTCAGGTGTATCTGAAATAGTTTTGTATCATGAAGAGTTTTTCAGTGTTAGAGTCCTTACCTATTGTAAACCACACTTGCCTACTATTCAAGGCCCGCAGGTAACGGTGACCATACTTGCCGCTTTTGGAACCTCATTGATAATCCCGTTTGTATGTGAATATATTTAAAGCCTTTAATGGACTCCAAATACCCCAAGCTGCTTTGTGACGTAGGTTTTTCCCAAGCCCTTTTTCTGGCAAACGGTCAGCCACTTGTAGTCTCCCCCCCAGCACCCTGGGGTTTCCCGGGGTAGTTGTAACCCCGTCCCTAATTGGTTTCTACTATCCCCCTCTCTCTGCTCCCCACGATTCCCCACTCTAAATTTTCTTCACTTCCCCTCCAAAAAAAATTTTCCCGTTTTTTTGGTAAACAGAATCCGGACTCAGTTCTCCCCTTCGTTTTTAGCTTGCTCTTACACCCTTGTTAACTCGACTGACTTCATATCATAGTTATCAAAGTGACTTCATTTTCATAACTAAGTAGTGGCAAAGCATCATATTTTGTGATATTGTTGACTACCCGCGAAACCTCAACTTCAGCAGAAGCGCCCTAAGATTTTATTCAACAACAGCTTTATTTATTTTATTGATTCACCATGTCGACGAATGCGAATTGAATGATATATTTCCATACTCGTTCATTGAGCATGTACGCATTGATTTGAAATATAGCCTCCATCAGTTAACCGCATAACCGTTTATGTCTTCTTTGGGTTCACCTCAACATATGATATACATCAAGAATGTAATCATCCTATTCTCCTTCTGTCCTCTTCCCCCTCTTATTTTGTCTGGACAGAATAAATGCAACAAGGTGAAAAATCTAGAAGTGCTATCACTTTAGATTGAAGTCTAATTTGGAGATGAGGCCTCAAACGAGGACCATCTGGCTCAGATGATGCGAAACATAACTTCTGGAACATGGGTACTAGGACATGAATACTACGAGTATTTAAAATATGATTCCTTGTTTGGATTGTTAACAATATTCAGCTGTCAATAAAAAACGTTGTACGAGTCATTTTTTTGCTCTCAGACAGTGACCTTATGTGACAGTATCTTCTTTCGATTTTGTAATCGTCCAATAGCTTTTGCATCAGACTTTGCAGGAAGGATAAGATCTTGAATTTATTCCAGTCTTTTGTACGAAGACCTTCAGTTCGGGCGTGGCTCTGCACCAAGGACAACTGCTATCCACGGAAGGAATTCTGAGTGAAAAAATGAGGAGTCACATATCGTGGGCACCGTTTTAGCAACAGAATTGAAACAAAGAACCAATTTGATACCAGTAAAATACAGCGCTGCAAATAGTTACAAAAATGTTCATTATTTCTGTAGTGCATAACCCTTCCACGCAGACCGATAGTTTATAATTAGTAAGCACAGACTGTGGTAGTTTATCCAATTATATAAGTATGCATCTACAGTTATGTACCTCAATAGTCACTCGGAGAGTGACAACAGCTGCGGTAGTACACAAAATCTGGCTGTAACGACCCATGAGCAAGCACCACTTTTCATGCGCACACAAAGAATCATTCCACTCCTGTTAGGTTTTATTTGGTTTTGCTACCAATGACCAGATGTGAGGGAATACTTGAACTTATCTTCCATGATTCAAGTGGTTCTCTTCCATTCCAAATTTTTGGAATTATCTCTATAATCAATAAACGGAAAAATGAATAAAATCATAAGTCCGAAAGATTTTAGTATTCAGGAATTAATTTACTTGATATCCTTATTAGTTCACCCTTCCAATGTAATCCTTCCGGGTTGATAAACTTTGATTCAGAAAACACAGCCTAAACTGGGTCCCACCTTGATCCCTCTCTGCCGTATGTGATTGCTGCTGGTTAGGTGTAAGAGAACCAAAAGATTTTTTTTTTTTAAATTGAAATCAAATACAATGGTGTGTTATTGAAAATAATTCACCGAAACAGCGGCAACTTCTGCAATTGCAAATACAGTATTGTAATTATAATTCATTAATTATGTAGATTATAATACTGTATCTCTACATTATTTATTTCATCTGAATATCTAAGTGCTCTAATATTCAGGCAGTTTGTTGCATTTCATTGTAGTTTTTTTTTGTGAAATGAAAATTACTTCCTTGTAGTGTATAATGTTCCACTATAGCGAAAACCGAACAGATACACCAATTTGAAGAAGATTACGAACATAGGTACATAATGTCAAGGTATCTTCAATACTTGATATCATGTTGGTATGATAACGTAATCCATTCATTATATCAGTGCTATTGAATTACTGATTACTGATATGACACTGACGAAGCATGCAACGGTACAGGTATCACTAGTATCACGGAAAACGTCGATTTCTCTCGATCGCTCCTTCAATTCAAAGTTGTGTGAATTTAGTCCACCAACCACTACTTAGAAAATAGTCAGATAAGCGATGATATTTTCAAAATTGAGTTATTCTATCATTCGATCAGTCACGTAGTCTGTGTGATTCGTGTCTATCTCGTTGATTTTGTATCACGGTTCTTTTACGATACAAACGCTCTCTATATTTCATTGCTAAGCAACTGTTCAAGGAATGTTGAGCAAAAATAATTTTTTGTCCCGATTTTCATATTCTGCGACCACGGGCTAGGTTAATTGCAAATAATGGCGGATATAAGTAAGCAATATTATATCGTTTACTTGATTATTGCGGAACCATCCAACCAAGATATCTCACACTTCAATAATTATTTATATGGACAATTGGTAGGTAGACGGGCTGATATTTCCTGCTTTTCGTCTTAAAAATCCAAAATAATACACTCTTGGAGACAACTAAGGAAAATTGCAGCCAAAACCGACAAAGAGGAGAATCGAAATCATTGTATTTTATGTTAAAAAAAAAGAGGAAGAGACCGAATCGCAGTCCTTTAATTGTGATAAATTTCAAACTGCATAATTTATTTTTATCTAGTTAAACAGAATCTATTCTTATAGTAACCGCACTTTCCATGATTTATATCGTAATCTACCATTAAAGTTTATGGTGTTACATTGAATATCAACTGCAGAATATTCAGATCTTGAATAATATTTTACAGATGCTGAATTCGACTCAGCAGTTCAGTTAGCGTATATGAGTAACTTTTACAATTTCAGAGATTTGTAAATGTGAGATGAGATGTGTGAAATGAATCAGATAATTTAATACTAACAAAATGCTTTATTGTGCTAGCCAAGTTCTTCAATGTCGTCTAAATTTGCCTATCCACTACTATAGGTTTGACTAAATCCTGTGTAGGCAGCAAAATTACTACAATTTCGTCCAAATTTACTTCAATTTCGTCTAAATTTACCTATCCAGTACTATAGGTTTGACTACCTCCTGTGTAGGCAGCAAAATTACTACGTCATTTGTAGAATGTTGTTATGGTTGTGCGAGTAACATTTAATTCTCGATGTTATTAATAACTCTCAATTATATACAAGACCACCAATACGTGTTGTAGGAGCTAGATATCACTGGGATTACAATTAAACTTATAATATTAAATTGATAATCATTACAATTGTGACCACCGCTCGGACAGTTTTAGGCGGGTTACTTCTGTAGTATGAAAAGTGCCATAAAATCATTGTTTCACTGAATTACTACATCGAATTGTCTGACCTAGCATAGTTTTAATTATGTTGTAGTAGTTATTGAATTTCATTCTTGAACTGTTTCGTTATTTCTAGTTTATCGTCTCTAGAACGCCATATTTTGATTTTCTATTTCTTAAATTTTTCTATTCAATCGATGCTACTTCATATATTATCCATGCTTAATCAGCCATCGGCTTTGTATACAATTGAAAGCTGTAGAATGGGTAGTATCTGGTCAGTGACAAACAAGCATGTCACACTTACTGTCAGACTATTTTAAAACTATTGAATTTATTCGTTACAATACTTGCCTGTCTCTCAAGTAATAATTTTACTCCGCACATTCAAAGTATCATCTTTAGCGCGGTTTATTTGATGTGAGCTTATTGCATCCTCGCGTGAGTCTAGCGGAGTTCTGAGCAGGACCGTGCCAGGGCTGACGGCTTTATAGCACCAGGATCTCGGGTGCGGTCGCTCCAAGGCCGGCGTTCACCGCCCGGCCGACCTTCCGCGTGCGTGTGCCACAGCTGTGCGTATTAATGACGCTAATAAACCTCACACTGAAAAGTGGATCCATTTTATTTATTGAGAAGGCTGTTTAAGGTAATATACTTGAATGGCCTTAGAACGGCATATTCCTCAGCCGTCATGAGCTAGTTTGATGATCAGAACGGTGAGCAGTATCGGAATTGTCCTCGTAAAACCAGAAGTCTCACGAAGGCAAGGTTCCGCTGTTTTTATGATTTTGGGTCGTCGCATCGCGCACACAATCATTCCTCCCTTAATAGTTTTTAATTGTTGTTAAGATAATTGTGCAGGTTAGACACAAATGTATTATATCCGCATCCCTTCTACGTTTATCCTTACTTAATAGTATGCGATATACTTAATCGAACATAATGGTGATATGCATTTCTTCCATTTCATATGATATGGAGATTGATAGGCATTTATTATTTGTGGATTCCATTTCAATCAATCAAACGCTAAATCATTTGCGGGAGACCGAGCAGAAGTGAATACAGTTTCGAAAATGTACCTGAAAAAATTAATAAGGACTAGCTGCCTATTTGATTGTGAATGTTTTTGAGATCGTTTATTATTCAATAATAAACCATTGTAATCGCTCTTGAAAAAAAAAAAAAAAAAAAAAAATTCTAACCCCCTGAAAATTTTATGGTTTACGTTTCAAAGGGTGTAGAATCCGAATCTGCAATAAAAATTTTTCGTCCGTCCTCCGTACGCCGTACGCACGATTTCTCCCAAACGGCTGAAGCAAAAAGCTGAAATTTTTAGGAAAATCCGAGTCCGACAACGCCCCAATTCTTGAGCCAGCTCTCTCACCTAATTTAAAGTGCCCTTTAAGGGTTGTCAAAGTTTTGTAAAATCCCTAAAAACCTCAAAAAAAAGTCTTTTGAAGAACTGTCCACGAGGAATCGAATGAGCTCCTCTCCAGGTCCGTAGGTCAAACCATTCCCGATGTATGGCCCGATTTATGGTGCCAACATTTGCGTTATTTTAGTTTATTATTGTTTTTCTTTTGATATCAGTAACCTAGTGACGTGTGATGTGTGTAGTAATGTGGATACTGGAGTGAACTCCTAAAAGGCTTTGTAGCCGATACACGGGTTGATAACCATAAAAAATAAATAAATAAAAAGCAGAGGAAATTAGCTCAAAATTCAGATAGCAGACTGAAATGATTACCTTTGCTTCTTCTTCGAAGGAACTTCATGTATATTCTGGGCATTCCTGACCCTCAAAAAAAAAAAAAAAAAAAAAAAAACGCTGCAAATTCTTTTACTGGGGTTTATTATTCAATTTCATTCATTTGGCTTGCGTTCATGATTTGAATTTCTACTAAGCTTTGGAGTGTGCGTTTTCCACAGGTGATAGAGCGATTATTGAATTTCGGGAGGCACACAAATATGATCAACTGATCAATCCAAATAGGTATTTTGGTTGAGAACAGATTTACATGCTCTATGCATATCTCCTGAAATTCAATAATCGCTCTATCACCTGTGAAACGAGCACACTCCAAAGCTTAGTAGAAATTCAAGTCATGAACGCAAGCCAATTGAAAAATAAACCCCAGTGAAAGAATTTGCAGCGTTTTTAATATAAAATATGAAAATTTAACCGTCGCATTCTATCTTTTGAGATTGGTCAAAAGGTTATCCGAGGATTTTTGAACCTGCTTGAAGAAATTGAGAATTTTTTCCGAATTTTCTCAAGTCCAGCAATTTGGGAGACACGCTCAACAAGGTGTCAACGTTTGGCGGAATGCATTTTGAATTCCACCCACCAAAACCGAAAACAATCGATTTTACATTTTTGGCAATTCATTCATTTGGCTGACTAGTTTTTTTGTCTTTTTTAGTGTACTCATAAAATTAAACTTCTCCAGCTGCTACACCGTTCAATATTTATTTGTCAGAAGACAAGATTGAAAAGTTCCATCCTCGAATTTGTTATTGATCCTGGTATGAATCTCTCCCTTAACGTTCTACTACGGTTGGGGACTTATTGCTTGGTTGATCTGGCGAAGGGTTGGCTGATACAGCCGGTCAATTTACGTCAAAAGCCTGCTCCGAAAGGTGAGCTCCTCTCTTCGGTATTCAAATGGATTTTTCTCAATTGAGAAGAAAAGAAGAAGGAGCAATGTATGCTGGGTTATTTTGCCGTCCTCACGAGACTTCGTAATATTAAATATTTTGGTAAGTATTTGCGAATTTGCTAGAAAACCACTCATATTACTTAGTGATCGTTTAGTCGGAATTGGGTCGAAAAGATTGATTCGTACATATTCAAGATAGGAAGTTGAATGCATTCAGAAATTAACAATTATCATTCAATATCATGTAAAATCCGTTTCAATAAACCGAATAAGTTTCGCATTGTAATTGATTTCGATTTATCCAAAATGAAACAGTTGGTCAGTGGTTTCAATCGAATTTTCGGTATTTTGCACATCTTGTACGGACAAATTACGCTTACGATAAAACTGAAATGTAAGGAAATTCGAGAACAGTGTTGAAAATGATCACTAACAGGTCTGTCATTTTGGTCAATTTTTTCTTTTTTTTTTTTGGTTTATCATTCAATAATAAACCATTGTAATCGCTCGTGAAAAAAAATACCTAAACAAATTCTAACCCCCCCCCCCTGAAAAATTCATGGTTTACGTTTCGAAGGGTGTAGAATCCGATTCTGCAATAAAAAAATTTCCGTCCGTCCGCCGTACGCCGTACGCACGATTTCTCCCAAACGGCTGAAGCAAAATATCTGAAATTTTCGGGAAAAAAAATATTGGTCCGACAACGCCCCAGTCCTTTACGCCCCAGCACTCTCACTTAATATAAAGTACCCTTTAAGGGTTGTCGAAGTTTTGTAAAATCCCTAAAAACCTCAAAAAAAGTCTAGGCGGCCTAAATTTGGACTTTTTTTTTAAGAACTTTCCATGAGGAATCGAATGAGCCCTTCCCCAGGTCCGTAGCTCAAACCTTTCCCGATGTATGGCCCGATTTATGGTGCCAACACTTGCGTTATTTTGGTTTATTATTGTTTTTGTTTTGATATCGGTAACCTAGTGATGTAGTAATGTGGATACTGGAGTGAACTCCTAAAAGGCTTTGTAGCCAATAAACGGGTTGAAGCATTCTGATAACCATTAAGAAAAAATATGCAAATTCTTTCACTGGACGTTTATTATTCAATTGGGGTTCCAATTGTTCAGGATTTGAATTTCTACTAAGCTTTGGAGTGTGCGTGTTTCACAGGTGATAGAGAGATTATTGAATTTCAGGAGGCAC
Source organism: Creontiades dilutus (assembly GCA_031894815.1). Lineage (NCBI taxonomy): Eukaryota > Metazoa > Arthropoda > Insecta > Hemiptera > Miridae > Creontiades > Creontiades dilutus. The sequence continues at coordinate 190,564 of JAVIWC010000736.1, read as the reverse complement.
ACAAATATGATCAACTGATCAATCCAAATAGGTATTTTGGTTGAGAACAGATTTGTGTGCTCTATGCATATCTCCTGAAATTCAATAATCGCTCTATCACCTGTGAAACACGCACACTCCAAAGCTTAGTAGAAATTCAAATCATGAACGCAAGCCAATTGAATAATAAACCCCAGTGAAAGAATTTGCAGCGTTTTACAATAGGTAATCATCATTTGTACTTAATCGAACCAGAAAAAAGTCCTAGCATTTGTTGTTACACGTTTCGACAATCGTGTAATGAAAACAAATAAATACTCGCTACGAATTACAACTCGAAGGTTCATTATTTCAGCATTTGTTAGCCATTCTACGTATGTCATTAGTACAACTTTGAAAACACCAACTACTGGTCCCGCGTAACATAACAAAATCTGCCATCAAAAACCTAGAATGGTGCTATTTGCTGTTAAACCACACAGACGTATAAACCCGCGAATGGAGCAACTAAAATTGAACTACTTTGAATAAATAATTTGTGTACTCTTCACTTGCATGGAAATGTGTTAGAAGTCACTCACATTATATTATTAGTTTGTTATCATCATTTCATGCCTTGGAAACAACAAGATGTTCTAGAAGAAAATCTCGTATCCCAGGCATTACTAGATAGATCGTTCTAGAGTTCAAGTTGTAAAATAAAATATAATTTGCTATCAAAAACATTTTCCGTGCTTCCAGTTTAATTCGTTAAACTCGAGTTTAATTCGTTAAAACTCGGGTTTAATTCGTTAAAACTCGAGTTTAAATCGTTAAATCGTAGTGCATAGGCAATTTTTCATCTTCGGTACTTAAATGTGTAAAATTAAACAGGTCTACTGTCCCGCTTTTTTATATTACGTATTATACATATATATTACGTGTGTTCTCCTAAGGAAAATACTGTTTTTAAAGCCTCTTTGCTTGCTCCAGTGAAATGCGAATAGTTGAGACATCCAATTCCGCGAGGAACGTGAGATTCTAATCCGATTGTGGATGGTAGTTGGGATATAAACTCTCAAAAATCGGCCTTCTTCTCGATCGGGGCGAACTTCACCAGTAATCTCTTGAACCCTGCTGTATTTGGCACCTTCTCTTAATTCTTCACGCGTCCTCCTTTTATTGGTCCGTGGTTCGCAGTTGTACAGTCGTTCATAGCGGCTAGACGCCACCCAATCCCCAACCAACAGAAGCAAGAATTAGAGGCTCATTCAAGTACCTAACTCTACAATACTACTACCTGTACTACCCGTACATACGGGGCATGGTTATTATCGGTCGTTCCTAAAGAAAATAGGGAAGACTTCCGAGGCAAGGTGTGTGTACTGCCGGATGGGGGAGGATGATGTAGAGCACACATTCTTTATATGCCCAAAATGGCAGCAGCTAAGGCAGGAATTGGTTGGAGTAATAGGTGATTTTAGCCCAGAAACAGCAATAGAAAAGATGATACAATCTGCGGAGAACTGGAGCACAGTCAGCACGTATATCACTATGGTGCTCAAGGAGAAGGAAGTGGACAGAAGCTGGGAATGAGCCAGGGTAGAAGTAGTGAAGACCAGGAGGAACCCTCACGAGGTTAAAAAGGGGACTGTCCCGAAGTAATGCCAAAAAGCAGTCCCGGGACAGTCCTAATAGACGAGAGGAACGGTGTTTTTTAGTCGGTATGCCACGATGGAGACCCCGACACAAAGGGTGAGGGGGACACATATTTTGATATACCCCCTCACTGTCAGTCCAGTAATGGGTTTTCCACCAACCTCTATAAAAAAATAAATAAAAAATAAAAAAATGTACCCAGTATACAATGGATGTCATATAATTACCATCAGGGTTCAATCTCCTGAATGCGTTGCATCCTTTCCAGTTCATTCACACTATCCAGAGTTAATCATACTCAATGTCATCAATGTTCACACATAATGGAAAAAAGTTACGGAATCTTTGAGCTTATAACAGCGTCCAGCAAAACCGAGTCAGTGCCATGGAGTCCACCAAGGACAAACAACCTAACATTAAACTTTGAATATAAATATATTGGTGAATATATTGCATTTAAACTAATGAGAATCGACTTCCTCGTATTGAAAATCCAATAGCCATCATTAGTTTCAAGGTGGATTCACTGTCACCGCCAAGTACCGGTACACATTAGTTAATACGTGAGAAAACAGCTGCATTCCCAGCTCGGATGCATGAAAATTCAAAGATGTGTAACCAAGTATTCCCGCTCGTGCGTGCTAGTCATGTATTATTCAGTTTGATTGAATGAAATGACAGGCGACACCCGCGTATGCTAAAGAGCAATGCCGCCGAGTCTTGATGGACAGCCCTACGGTATACGGAGCCCGGCGCAGTCCCACCGCTTTACCGCTCTCCTCCACTGTCGCCCGATTCCGAAGTTTCCTATTGAGAAAACAGCCGTATTTTGCCCAGATTTTCATTGTTTTCCAATCTGGTCGTTTTCTTGAGCGAAACAAAAAGTTGACATGAAAATATGTACTTAATTTTGAAACTTGTGAGAGGAATTTTTTTTAATGTACCCCACATTGCATTATAAAAACGTCGCAGTGCATTGATACAAGGTATTTAGATTTTCAAATATGTATGTATATAAGATATACAAAATGAATGTATATCTACCTGAACGGACTCCAAAGCGGCTCAACCGATATCCAGTTTTTTTTTTCATTTCCACAATAATCAGTGAATTTCTGGCCATGTTCTAAGCTACATTACAATATCTCAATCTTTCATAACATCTTGAATCAGGAATAGCCTAACGACGTTTGTTCCTTGCGAACTTGATACTATGAACTATTGAACATGCTCTTAGGTTCCACTCTAATCTGTAGCGTGCTGTGCACATATTTCGTTCGCATTCAACGCTCCACAATTGAAATTAGGAACAGAACCTTGAAGTTTGGTAATTATAGTACACGCACTATTTGAAAAGTGTCTCTAAACAGTTGGGATAGGATTATTTCTACATCATCTATGCAAATCATTCATCTAGGTCGACCAAACGTGGACTGTGGCACATAATATAAACATAGAGCTTTCACCTTCTGAAGGTGTTCTAGATGCCTCAAACAGAACGTTCAAATATCATCTCCTAGATCGATTGGGAAGGAAATAAGCTACATGGGCCCTTCCGTTGATCAGTCAGTCTCCTTGTCAGTAATTAACTTCAAGATACCCCAAACACATTGGGAAATTTCACCAAACTTACAATAAACAATGAAACTCCTCTAGGTTCTTTGTACGTCACAAAAGATGATATCTAGATACCTGCAACGATGCAAAATACTGTACAATTTTCACAAGCGTTCAAATCCACAAATACAAATGAAATTCAACAAGATGAAATAAATCACCTAGGTACCTACGCTTCAGTTGTTAAAAGTTTTTAAAACTCGATTCCTCCTTTTAAAAAATGTGGCTTAAGAATCGTAGAATTATAAACTCGGATTAAAAAACGCTGCAAATTCTATCACTGGGGTTTACTATTCAATTGGTTTGCGTTCATGATTTGAATTTCTACTAAGCTTTGGAGTGTGCGTGTTTCACAGGTGATAGAGCGATTATTGAATTACAGGAGATATGCATAGAGCGTGTAAATCTGTTCTCAACCAAAATACCTATTTGGATTGATCAGTTGATCATATTTGTGTGCCTCCTGAAATTCAATAATCACTCTATCACCTGTGAAACACGCACACTCCAAAGCTTAGTAGAAATTCAAATCATGAACGCAAGCCAATTGAATAATAAACCCCAGTGAAAGAATTTGCAGCGTTTCTTTTCAATGGTTATCAGAATGCTTCAACCCGTGTATCGGCTACAAAGCCTTTTAAGAGTTCACTCCAGTATCCACATTACTACATCACTAGGTTACTGATATCAAAACAAAAAAATAATAAACCAAAATAACGCAAATATTGGCACCATATATCGGGCCATACATCGGGAATGGTTTGACCAATAGACCTGGGGAGGGGCTCATTCGATTTCTCGTGGAAAGTTCTTCAAAAAGAGTCCAAATTTAGGCCGCCTTGACTTTTTTGAGGTTTTTAGGGATTTTACAAAGCTTTGACAACCCTTAAAGGGCATTTCAAATTAAGTGATAGTGCTAAAGTAGTGATATAGCTAAAGAATTGGGGCGTTGTCGGACCAATATTGATTTTTCCTGACAATTTCAGATTTTTTGCTCCAGCCGTTTGGGAGAAATCGTGCGTACGTCGTACGGCGGACGGACGAAAAAATTTGTATCGCAGATTTGGATTCTACACCCTTTGAAACGTAAATCATGAAATTTTCAGAGGGGCTTAGAACTTTTTTTTTCAGAGCGATTACAATGGTTTATTACTGAATAATAACCCAAAAATCATTCCGACCACCACTGCTCACAGTGGTTCCAAACCTTCAAAAACCGTACAAAACCCTATTGTTGAACGTCTTAATTGGCAAGAAAGTATTCCAACTTGTGGGCGGTAGAGGTGTGAATAATCAGTGTAGCAGGTCATCATTTTTCTCTCAAGAAAGTGTAGCGAAAGTCGTTGATTTGTAACATTTTTTCAATTCTTGAAGGTATCATTTATGAAACGATTTCATATTGGCGAATTTTTCGAGATAACCGTCTTCCTGAAAAAGTGATTTATCGAGCCCAACGGAAACCCTTCTTCTTGACAACTTTTCTTAAATGACGGGTCGATGAAGACAACACCAGTGAAGGTACGGTGGTTTTGACCAAAAAATCGAGGTTTGGAACCATTGTTTAAATATTCTACCACCAACAGATAACTCCAAACCATTGGATGAAAAAGTGATATAAAACTGAGTTTTTGGGTTTTTTTATTTATTATTATTATTATTATTTTTTTTTAAATAGAAACTTTATTGTGGTTGGCCACTATTAAGTGTACTTATAAATGCGGTATACATTGAACTTGGAACACGTAGCATTAGTACCCCCCCTCTGCGAGGGCTAACTCGCAAAAATATAGTTGATTGGTTCACAATGATTAAGTTTGAACAGGTTGAAGGTCAGGGTGGTGCAGTGATGAGGAGATCGCTATGCCATTTTTGTTTCAGCCTGCATAGGTCTCTTGGTGTACGAGGGGCTTCCAACGTTGAGCGTACTGTTGGGTTTCGATGATTGTTCATCCGATTTGCAAATTTGTTGTACCCCTCAGAAATAACTTCAGTAACTTGAGGTATGTTTAAGTCTGCATGCAGAGTAGCGTTTCGGACAAACCAAGGAGCTCCTGTTATTAAGCGCAGTGTCCGATTTTGTAGCGTTTGATTTTTTTTATCTGCGTGTCGGCAGCTGAGTTCCAAATTTCGCAATCTCTTGAGATGGAATGGGATGACTTCACTTACCAGCAGAAAGTTTAATTTTTTGATCCTTCCACGAATCGTAGCTACAAGTGAAGTGATATGAACATTCCAGTGTAGTTTGCTGTCCAATGTGAGCCCAAGATATCTGACTGTGTCACGTCTGCTCACTGAAACACCATTGAGTAGCAAATCCGGCACAATGATGCTACGTCTGTACGTAAAGCAGACCAGAGGGGTTTTTATTTTATTTCATTTTATTTTTAAATTGCCATGTGGGGTGTTGTTTATAATGTTAAATATACTGAAATTTGCCCTCAGTCCACAGCCTAATGAAATAGGTAGCACTTCCCATAAAATGTGGTCTAGTCATGAAAATGTAACCACCTAGTGATTCAGAGTACAAATATAGTGCAAAATCATGAGCCTCAAGTGCGCTCCACTACTATGCTACTTCATACGGAGAATTTATCGGTTTTTTCAGTACTAACATTGTAAAACTAATGTTGTAAACTGGTCAGGTGTACAAAGTGTATTGTGAACAAAATTCACTAACATTGTAAAACTAATGTTGTAAACTGGATCAGAACTATTTGTACAAAGTGTATCATGAACGATTTAAAATTCATCACATATAAATCCGAATGGCGAGGGGGGGGGGGGGGGAGCTTAATGGAGACTGAAAAACTGCAAGAGAGGAAAAAATCGATTAAAAGTGAAAAAATAAAATGGGGAAACAGCGTATTTCCAAACTTCTTTTACTCGAATGTCGACGTGAAGAGAGTATCTGAAATACATAATTAATGGTGAGGCCAAAAAAAAGTGAATCACATTACTTTTTTTCTCAATTAGTGAATTTTACATCCTATTAAATTTGGTGTGGTCAAAAAAGTGAATGGACCAACATTGACCATCGAGTTTTTTCTCCTAATCAACCACACTTGATGAAATTTGATATGGTCAAACATACATCGATTTGGGTCACTCGCAATTGAAAAACCCTCAATTGTGTTTTACATCCTATTGCTTAACTAGAAATGGGATTTGCGTGTTTTTTGCCGCGCGTGGACCATAGTGCGCCATCGTGTGCTTTTCTCCTAACCTCAACCACACTTGATGAAATTGGATATGGTCAAACATTCAAAGTCCTCGAAAAAAACCCTGAGGGTTGAAATATTTTAAAAATCGATATCCCAAAAGCTTTGAAGGTAAGAGAGTAGTTTCTGGTTTTACTCAGGTATAAATCAGTTCCGCGAATTGAATAGGACCACTCGGGTTTCTGAAGGATTCACTTCTCATTTGGAAAAGATTTCTTTGATGCGAAGGCTGAGGGAGACGAGTGGCTGGAGACATCCTTCTGCATACGGTGGATTTTAGAAGATTATCCTATCCATAACGCAGTCCCCCAAACTTCAATTTAGTGGAGTAGAAGGTCAAGGAAATCAAGCGGAAGCATTCTTTTTGCCTGCACAGCCCCGTTATTCTATGGATTCTCGAATAGGTGATAGGTATCTCGAATGTTCTGTGATGATTGTTTGAGAAAAGTTAATAGGTAAAGCAGGAAACTCCTTGTAGTATCCTGTAATAGTTATTAGTAAGTACCCACTCGTCCAGCTTATAGCAATCATGTATCAAATACTGTATGTATCATGTTCAAATACTTGTATTCATTTAAAGATTTATATATTTTCGAGTATATAACATTTTGGCGCAGGGCTGTAGAGATAGTTCACAATTGGAGGTCGGTGGTCGAACTGGTCGGATTGTGAACAAAGTCGGACTTTACATGCTTTCGATTTGATATTCGTCTTTGACAGGTGAGTTATTTTATTTAATTCAAAATGGACTTCGTTATAAAACCGGGATTCTTCAATCCGCATTTAGACGAAAATGCAGCCAGTCGCTGGGCTACGTGGCTTAGCGAATTTGAAATCTTTTTGATAACCGCTGATATCACGGCTGATTTGAGGAAACGGGCTTTGATGTTAAACTGTGCGGGCAGTGAGGTTCAAGAAATTTTTCGAAACTTAGAAGACGTGTGCCCCACTTATGCTGATGCTAAGGCCTAACTGTCGGATCATTTTGCTCCAGAAAAAAACATTACAAAAGACAAAACACATGATTGCTATCAGCTGGATGAGTGGGTACTTACTAATAACTATTACAGGATACTACATCTTTCCCCCACTTCATTTTTAGTCTAAACATAGTCTTTGAATTTCACTGGTGGTTTGACGACTCTTCCACTCCTCGTTGTCTTCTCATTGCTCGATTCCGATGCCATTGGATGGTTCACTTCTCTTACATCTGGTTCTCTTGAAACATCTTCCACAGCAATCGGAACAGAAGAATTGAGAGGGGTTTTCTGAAAAAATCACGAATTCCGAGTTACTCCTGCAGTTCATTTATTTTTTCATTTCATTTCGAATTGTAGTTGTCCTACTCGTGGGTTTCTGCGTGTATGTCGATATAAGGCTATTAATTGTGAAGCAAAATGTGTTTCTATGTCGTGTTGCAAAAACGGTTAAGGTGAACACAAGTCAACACACACACACACACACACACACACATTAATAGATAAATGAGACACTTTTGCATGAAAATTTGAAGCCGTTTCACACAAAAACATAGCTTTCACGGTTGCGAGGAGGCAATTAGTGGGGGGGGGGGGCACTCACCGGACGATTTATTCTCAGTAAAATTGCAACTTTCTGATATATGCAACGTTTCAGGGGGTGGTAACGGATGTCGCCCCCGTCTCCCAGGGCAATGCTCCCCCCGAGAAGGAAGGAGGGCTGCGGGGGGAATTATTATTCTGTAGATTAAAACTAGACAGATGTAGATGATTAATTAATAGATGAAATAATACACCAAACTTCACACTGAGGTTTGCAAACAATTTGAAACCGTTTCACACAAAACATAGCTTTTACCGCATATTCTTGGGTATGACAGGACAATTAAACTGGAATAAACAATAGAAAAGGAAAGAAGAACTTTCAAGTACAGAAGGATGTATTGGCTAATGGGAAGGAATTCAAACAACAAACTGCTTATATATAAGCAGATCTTCGCCCTATTTGGGGGGTATACAGAAATAACTCACCGGACGAGGGTGTCGTGCTACGGGTTATTGGAAAAGTGCTGTGTTATTGACCTCTCACTTTTAGCTCTCTTATAATATTGCCTGGTGGGGGTACCTTTATTGAAAAAATTGCTAGTGAGTTATTTTTCAAAGCAATAAATCAGGAAAAAAAAAGTGTGTTATTCACCTATTTTTTTTAACCTGCGTCAGGGCCATCCTGGTGGGGGTTTGAAAAGTGAGACAAAGCAGAGCTGCAAGATACTGAACTTGCAGTACATTGTATGCCGACAAGCCAGGCGATTGGTCAATCCTCCCAATATTTTTTTTGACATCCCACCGTGGTCATTACTCGTACTTAGATGATCGTCAGGATATCTTTTATTTTTCGATGAAAACCAGTGATCATTCTCAGAACTTTTTTACAAGGTCTGAATGGATGCATAAACACACGATCTCCCATTGAATGTGAATTCACCAGTGGTGAAGGCAAATGCCATAAATGTCTGGTAGGTGCTAACGAGTTAGCTGAATAAGAACTTCCTAATAGCTACCTTTTTCTCAGATCACCGATAAAATATGGCCTGCACAGCTACAGAACTTTGTAGCAATTATAGGTAAGTACGTTGTTTCTCTCTTAATAAATCCTCAGTTGATAACTAATGATTCCAGTTTTGGACAAGCGTTCATCACGAGTAAATTATTAGTGCGCTCGTATCTGACTTATCCAGTCAGAATAACGCCTGTTCATATTCTTTTGGTTTATTATTCAATAATTCACCATTGTAATCGCTCTCGAAAAAAAAAAACCCCTCCCCCTCCCCTTGAAAATTTTATGGTTTACGTTTCAAAGGGTGTTTAATCCAAATCTGCAATAAACATTTTTCCGTCCGTCCGTCGTACGCACGATTTTTCCCAAACGGCTGGAGCAAAAAAACTGATATTTTCCGGAAAAATCCCTGTTGGTCCAACAACGCCCCAATTCTTTAGCCAGCTCTCTCACTTAATTTAAAGTGCCCTTTAATGGTTGTCAAAGTTTTGTAAAAATCCCCAAAAACCTCAAAAAAAGTCAAAGCGGCCTAAATTTGGACTCTTTTTGAAGAACTTTTCATGAGGAATCGAATGAGCCCCTCCCCAGGTCCATGGCTCAAACAATTCCCTATGTATGGCGCGATTTATGGTGCCAACATTTGCATACACATTCACTACATCATTAGGTTACTGCGATCAAAACAAAAACAACAGCGTTTTTTTTTTTGTTTTTGTTTTGATCGCAGTAACCTAGTGATGTAGTGAATGTGGATATTGGAGTGAACTCCTAAATGGGTTTATAGCCGATACACGGGTTGAAGCATCCTGATATGTATGCTCCGTCTTACGAAATTCAAAATTTTCAAATGGAATATTTTTCCATTGTAATCGCTCTTGAAAAAAACGGTACAAAATCTTTCACTGGGGTTTATTATTCAATGATTCATGATTTGAATTTCCACTAAGCTTTGGAGTGTGCGTGTTACACAGGTGATAGAGCGATTATTGAATTTCAGGAGGCACAAAAATATGATCAACTGATCAATCCAAATAGGTATTTTGGTTGAGAACCGATTTAAGTGCTCTATGCATATCTCCTGAAATTCAATAATCGCTCTATCACCTGTGAAACACGCACACTCCAAAGCTTAGTAGAAATTCAAATCATGAATCGTTGAATAATAAACCCCAGTGAAAGAATTTGCAGCTATGCAAATCATGTAATTCTTGTAGTATATAGCTGACTACCGATTTTTATCGTGAATAAGTGTAAATACTATCACATAACTGTTCGTTTCTAATCTTTAGTAATTTAGATTTTCAATAGTTTTTAATTGATTGGATCTAAATACGAATTCTGAGCAGTAGAAGTGGATACCAGACTCCTTGAGCCTTCATCAGTAGTTCCGTTTACCGATGGACAATTACCTCATTGATGGAAACCGAAAAAGGATTTCTAAAAATTAAAACAAAGATTACAAGGGAATTAACAAAGAGTTGAGGTATATTTCGTTTTCGCATGAGACAGTTTTGAGACGCTGCTCCTTGTTTTCTTTTTCTCTCCTCTTCATGTTCATTTAGGCCGATTGGTATAGACCTTGAAAAACATCCGCGTTCTGACAGCGGATGAATAACAACGAAAGAACTCCCGTTTTTAGACGAAATACAAATATCGAAACGAAGTAACTAATTGAAATATTTTACTTCAGCCCCTTAAAATGCTTCTTGCTTTATGCTTACAAGCTGGCAGTCCATGAGCAACCCGGAAAGTGCCCAACAAAGTATCATGGTTTGGCCAAAAATTCGACTGAAAGACATGTTTAAATGTATGTTATTAAAAAATTATTATTGTGTCGTTTGAGGAGCGAAATGTTATGTTCAGTTTGGGGCTTAAAATACCTAGTTAGTTTTATTCAATCTGGGAACTGAGAGTAAATAACCTACGTCATCAATCAACAAACTTTCTACATCTTACCCGAAATTCCACCAAAGAATTCGTTTAATTTTAGTTTATTGTTTGAATCTGTATTTTATTTATTTATTTTCTAAACTTGGCAAATTTCTGAGGTCCTACAATCAGTTTTATCATCTCCTCCAAATCGTCTCAAAACATTTCAAGTTTATTCTATCAGCAAATTATTGGAGAAAATTGAGATATTACAATAATTTACGACTTCTGTATTATCATTACTCGCATCTTAAAGATTCCACCAGTTCACTTTAACATTCTTGTAGAAGTTATTTTCTCCGCTAAATTTGTATTCCTCAGGGAGAACAAACCGGTGAACATACAGCAATTCGTCTCGATTGATTCACTGATTAAGAATGAAATCTGTGAATGAAAATAAATAAAAAACTTATTCCTCAAAAACTTATATGCCTCAATATTTTAGCGTTCAAGTTTTACATTTGAGAGTCGATCTAACTGATCGGGACCATTCTTGGCTCAAAAATATGTGATTGTGGAAGCCCCTTCATGAACTTCCGCTCAGTATTTGGAGAAAATTTTCTTACATCCTATCCAGTAAGGCCAACGACGAACAGTGGGCCAATCTGCCAATTTAGGTTGAGAAAATCATCTTAAAAATTCCGAATTTTCGGGAAAGTCGTTATTAATTTCAAGTTCGTTTTTTCCAAAACACAAAATTTACCCCGTGGGGTTCCGGGTAAAAGTGACCAAGTAACATTTTTTTCAAAATGAGCTTTTTTTGTCATTCCGGTACTAAGGAACGTTGTCTACTGTGTGTTGTTGCTAAGAACGTTATCTTCAAACTGATGTCCAAGAAATACTTGAAAATAAATTTTACCTGCCTGACTCAAAGAGTTTTATGTGACCAAATGGCATTTGAACTCAACCACAAAACACGAGATGGATTATAAATGTACTCTCGCTGGTGCATGTAAATGTTATCAATTGCCATTTGATCACTTTTACTGTGTAAGATTGCATAGTGGGCAGGTGAAAATGACCAATTACAGTGATAGGTAATGGATAACCTTCTCTCACAGAAATAGGTATGTCATTGTTGTTTAGATGCTTGGCAACACGATAAATTAACGAAAAAACTATTCAATCCCTCAATTTCATGTAACTATGCGACTGATTTTCGAAGAATTGAATTGACCAAATGAGTAAAGCTTGAAACTCCAGGCAGGTAAAAATGATCAAATAAAGTTTTCCAAATAAACAGCTCTTATTTAATCTGAAGTGAATTTTGAAGCACGATATCATAGGGGGGCACTAGCTAACTACCTACAGGATAAAGAAAAATCGAAACATAGTCGGATGAGACATCACACAACCAGTGTTCGTAAGAAGAAAATAGGTGAAACTTCACATCGCTCCCCTGTAAAATTTTGCAAATGTTACTTGGTCACTTTTACTCGGAACCCCACGAAATATTTGCCTCCTACAGCCGTATTTGACTGTGGAAACTTTCGTCTTACGAGTCCACATTTCGTCGTACGTCCATTCGTATTTGAACAAGTGTTCGTTATCTCCTCTTCGACTTATTCGTCAGCAACGCAGTTAGTTATGGGGGTCTCGTAAGTCTGTAGTAATGGATTTAAGAGAGAGAATTAGGTGAAACTTCAAAATCATACTAACCTGGTTTCTTAATGTGTAGCTCAGTTAAGAAAAATTAACAAAGATATTTTGGATCACTTTTTATCAATTTCTTTAAACGTTCCAGTTAAGCTATTTAATCACTTTTTTTCATTTTCTTTTTAAACCTGTTTCTTGATATAAAATATGTTTGTCAGACTTGTGGGGCTAACGCTGACGCACAACGGGCCCAAATGAGTTTAGGTAGAAACAATGAATTTTATGATCCACGCTCACAGACAATTTTTCGCTGATTCCGAATATACCCCACGTTCCTAAAGCTAAATCCACGCCTTTGCAAGGTAATAATTCGTCAATATGAATTTTGTCACACATGAAAGTGGTAGAGCACAAAATTTTGCTTCCTCTGACTAGGTACCACAAATTCCAAAATTTATCACAAAATAAGAGAGTCACTAATGCTTGAAATAGGGAAAATTCCCTTTATAAGCGTTTTTGAGATTAAAGCTACATTTTAAGTGAAGCTGAGCAGACGGTATGAGTTGTGAACTTTTCAATACCACGTCGCTAGAACACCAAAATTTGGGAGTTACACTGGATATTGAGAGAGTTACAGTAACAGTTAGAGAAAATTAACAAAATTCCATAAGAGAATAGCTCATGAAATAATTTGTTCCACCTGCAATCTCGTTTGACCCAACAATGGCCAGAGGATGGATTTTTAATTTTATAGATATCAAAACAAAATTCTATAAATTAAGTTTTTTAGACTCTACGCATTTTAAAACGTATACCGATGAACTCCGAAGGTGATTAAATTTGTTTTCATAATAGATTATAGAGGTTCATTTTTTAGACCAAAAAAAGAAAAAGACCCAGTTGAAAATACTTGGAAGTCATTTTTTTATCTCCTTTATTCCAGATTGTTTTGTTCCAGAACAGTAATTTAAATCCAGAACCTTTGCAAGAGTATTTGAAGAGTTGTTTTTTAAATTATTTTTTAGAATTGGAAACTAAAAAGGAAACAAAAACTTCATTATTAAGAAAAGAAATAAGAATATTTGAATTTCTACAGAGTCCGTTATACCTGTCACAAATTTATAGTCAAGGCTATACTCGGGGATTATCATCCGAGCATTCGGGGATTTCCCAGGAACAATCTCCCTGGAAAAACATTCTCCGGGGCAAACTGAGAATAAGGAAATGTGTCAATTTTCTCCTCCCACTGGAACTCAGACGAAAACACTGAAAAAATAAGTTGACAGACAAAACAGCTACATTTAACATCCCCAGGGGTTACTTGGCTCTTCTCAGCCCATTTCCGGACAAAGTCGCCCGTTCTTTTAAAATTCACTCGATTCGGCTCTTTTTTTTTCCAAGGGTTTTCTTTTCTCTCGCTATACGGGGCTAGTGGAAAAAGAGGGAGAAAAAATAGATGGAACGAATCTTTCCGGGGAGCTGATGTATTCGCGACCGTCTTTCTGTGCAAAGTAAAGCGGAACTGCTGTGCATTGATGGGCCGCCATTTGCGTGATAAATCCTTAGACAAACGGGCCACCCTTAGTTCTCAGGAGGGTTGCGGAGGTGGCGGAGTGATACGTCTAAAATCCTCCTTTTCTTCCAACTTTTCTCCTCGAAAAGCGGTGTAACAAGGACTTCCGTTTCTCCGTTACCGAATCGTTCAACCCGCCAGACCCATCTTTCTTCTGCCGGCAATTTCGTGCTTCCCACGCGACCTCTGTAAACACATCGGTCGTGAACGTTAGAGAAAATCCCCGAAAGTGGACGTTAGCCTCTCAATAGGATTCTGTATAGTAGAGTAGATTTACTATTATCCCGTTTTTCTGATTCAGGTAGCATTTTTTTTTTACATCTGTGACCCTCTGTCAAACTAAACACATAGGGTAACCCTTCAAACTACTTTCCTTATGTTGTATAACGTTAGAGCAAAGGCTGTGAACTATTCGGTAACCTACTGATTTTCGGTTTTTAATCATCTTTTGGGAGACATTCCACTTTTAATTTATTCTCCACAATTGTATAAAATTTGTTACAATTTTTCACTCTGCTTCATTGATTACTGATTAAAATTATTGAAAAGCCCTTGGGAGAATCACAGTAGGTACTATGCACATTTCGCAGCTAAACTCATGATTAATCCCAAGAACTTCATTTCGTCAACTGGAGAGTAGGTTTCTGCAAAGTCAGTTCCAGCGCCAGGGGAAAATCCCACTTGTGCTACTAGTCAAGCTTTTTTGCGTTCATCAAGATTCAACTTCTCTTCAAGAACTATGCGGCATCCTGTCGTTTCGATTTAGTAGTCTAGCAGTGATTTCCCAGGCTTAATTTTTGATTCCATATTCCCAAACGTCCTTTTCGTTTTCTTTTTCAACTTGACGAAGTTTATCACATCAGAATTCATGTCATAATCTCTCATCTAAGCTGGTGAAAGTCTTTCTTCTTTCGATCTGGGTTCGATCAATAGAATAATCAATTATATTTTATTGCGCTTTTTGATTGTTCTGATATTGATCATCCTGGACATATTCTTCAAACAGTGCGTTCATTTTGAATGTCTTGCGGGTTTCCAGCTTGATTATCTTGTTCTTCTTGAATTTCAGTTTGATCTAGTTCAATTTCTGAATCATTCGAATTTGAATTTTAATGTCTTGACCTCTAGGAATTTGAATATTTTGCAATTGTGTTATTGTACCTTCTTGTTCAAATTGGAGCTCTACCTCTTTTGTGTGGCCCGAAATATTAATGCATTTCAAATCCCTCTCCGTAATTACCATTGCTTGATTTGGTATCCGGAAGTTTCGGATTATTCTACAAATACACCATATTAAGAGCTCTGGATTTTAATTTTCCTTTATTGATTTTATTCAACACGAATGATTATATCCCAATATTCTGAAGATGTCAGACTCACGGTTTCATTCCCACCCACGTGTCATACGGTGGGTTTCATTTACTGCTTTTGAGGGGCAGCTATTTGTCAGATAGTTAGCGCAGTGGATGCGTGATGGACCCTAACTAAATATACCACACAGATACAAATTCATGATTGCCTACATAATGTACCGAAGATATTTTTAGACTGCCCTGAAAAACAACTGGGGAGACTGAAGGAACCTCTTCACTTCCTCCCTGTCTGAGTTAAAACGCACCGTTACAATGGCATAGCTCATCTCCCCAGCTAGCAACTACTGAGCACGCAGCTGGCAGATATTCCTGACCTTTCGACCGACCCGATTCAGTCGAGACGGCTGAAATATTACTCCGGTTAAATGTTTCGTTCAGGGATAATTCTCGCAGTTGAAGAGGAATGAATGAATCGGCCGTGGTAGCTTATTTGATAAAAGCGGCTGGCTTCTTTTGTGCTTCTTTCAGGGAAAGTTACGATTTTGAATTTTATTGAGCTATCAACCTTTCTGTTGAAGACTAAACAACTATGAAGTCTCCAACAAAAGGGTTGAACTAATAAAAAATTTGGGAAACATCGGGAATCGATGTGGGTAGAAATTAGCTTAATGATCAAATAACATTTCGCGATCCACTGAGGGATGAACAGTTAAAAGGAAATAGTCGTCAACGTGAGTGCAAAGCACCATTCAGACGCATGAGCATACTGAACTATTCCGGCAAGATTTTATTCGGTTTTATCGGTACATCTAATTGATCTCCGCAGGAAATCAATCTAATTCTGAAACAACAAACCTTTTTAGACAATTTGCTTACCTGAAGAATTGTCAGCAGGTTCCTGGCAAGGTTTTAGACTTTTAATCTCTTTTAACGAATTCAGGAAACCCAAGCAATTAAAAGCAAATCAAAGCTAAATCAGAGAAACTAAAACTACTTACAGCTGCAGATAACCTACTTATGATGCACGAGATCACCACAGGTAAAGTGTCAGTGTAAAGATGACTACTCCCTACATTTTAAACTTGAAAAGGTTTTTGCGATGGGACCCCCCGCCGAAAAGCGACCGGAAGGAAAGTAGCGCGTATTTTTATAATGATTTTCTCTTACAACCGATCGTTGCTAACGAAATTTATTTGTGCCAAAAAATTGTTCACCACTTTTTGGAAAGGTGTGAATTTATTTGACACCAGACCACATCCCACGCAGCCAATTTCTCCCTCCTTACATCCCGGAGAACCACTGGTTACAAGTTCGTTTAGTTGACAAAATTTCTTATTGAAGCGAAGTTCTGGCTTAGTTACCTATGATTCTATGTTACAATCGAGCGTTGCTAAGTTACATATTTTCTGCACATTTTATTCTCTCCTGAAATTTGTTGCTCAGGCACTTAGGTCGTTTTGTTTTGCCACTCGCACCCTTCAATGGTGAGCCACCTTACTACGTAATGCGTGAGAGAGAGAGAGAGCAAAAACCTTTTACAAGGTACATCACATTCTAGCCGTTAGGCTTGAAGCGGAAATCGTCCGTTGGTGAAAGGGGCGAAGCCCCGCCGAGGCGCACTGAGCCGAGTTTTCTATCCGTATCTCAGACAGTGGTATCTAAACCCAGGAATATGTTAGTGTCACTTGAATGTAGATCTGACGAAATATGATTGAGCTCCAAACGGAAAAAAGCAACAGCAAGAGGGGTGCGGAATATGCAATGCAGTTGCCATTGCCTTGGAAATATTTTGATGTCATAAAAAAGGTTACACAGGAAATCGTTAGGAACAAAAATGAAACCAAGGAGTATTCAACGTGATTGGAGGATACATTTGAGCACACTCCGACTGGAATACAGAATTTTATAAATCATCCCGTGCCCTAATTGGGTCTTTATACCTCATGAATAGATCAAAATCGCTGGCAAGTTTTAACTTCACGAACGGCGATTAGAGCAGGTGCCTTAATCACAGAGTTAGAAGGGGGTTATCACATATTATAATTTAACTCGATTCCCGGGACACTTTACCCAGTGTTCCCATTTTCAGACTTTGCTTTAACGATCGAGCTAATGGACTATAATCTCAGCAATTGATGTCATTGGTGGCATTCCGAGGGGATGCAAAGGGAGCATCGGTGAAAATAGCCTTTGATCGTTCAGACGATATGCCTTGAAAATTCCACGTTCCTACAATAACCCCGTATCATTAATGCCTTTACTTTTAAGATCTTGAATGTGCAATGATGACACATAGGTTTGATTAATCTTTTACGACGAGAGTACTCGGAATATAATAATAAATGCTTAATCACAAAATATAGTGCAGTATGTTCATGCTAGGGTCCTCTACTATCAGTTAAGCATCGTTAGTGATTCAGTAAAATTAATCAGGAGGAACCTTTTTGTTTAGTCTCATTTGATGGTGACTAACCCAAAGCTATACTTCTAAAAACAAATGTACAATACCTTGATCATCAGCCACCAAGACTTTAATATTCTCTTTTAATGAATGGTAGTTGACGAAAATATTACAACCATTAACCACCACGGTCTTTAGTTCTCTTACAGATAGATAGATAGATAATATACTGTATTTAGTGAAAATTTCACATAACAGGTGAGTAGTACCGCTTAGTTATTTACAAAGAAACAAAAAACAACAAGGAACAAACAGATAATATTAAAGCTATCCACTTTGGGTATAGGTATTGATTATTTATGAACACACTTTTACATCATGTGCCAAACGTTTACAATATGAATCTAATTAACATCAAGTTTTTTATTTGTGCGTGTGTGTTTTTTTTACAGTTAACTTATTATTTTAGTTGAGTAAATTATTAGTTCCATTATGCTTATTATTTAAATATATTTGGACTTCTTTTAATTAGTTAAAATAATACAATAGTACAGTACATTGCTGTAGTTATTCATATACAAATATTGTGGAGGGGTTTTTTGAGAATGGTTTAATATTAATAGTTTTATTTATTCATCCAATAAATGCATCTTTCTTTTGTATTATTATTAATATTTAATTTTTATTATTATTATTATTTTCTTTTTTTTCTAAATATTATTGGTTACATTAAGTACGTTCTTTGTTTTTTAATAAGGTTTTCAGTATTAGTTGTTATTTCTTAGTACAGTTATAGAGTATTAGTATAGTTTATAGTTTAGTTAGTATGGTAATAGTTTAGTACTAGTCATTATCGATTTCCAATAGTCTTTTAGGAAAGCCATTATTCGTTTCTTAAAAACGCCCGAATTCTAAGTGAGTTTTCTCTAGATTCTCTAGTTCTCTTATAGTCAGATCTAGATGTCAATACATATGAATGTAGAACAACTGAATACTTAGTACAATTTTAGGATACCTATTTTCGATGGAGTTTTTTTGTGAGTTACGACCTTCACACAGGCTTTTTTTTTTAGGAGGCCCTGACCCCACGACGCACACTGGTTGGAAATGGCCTAAAAACGGAAAAAAACCCGACACGCTTTATTTATCACTTTAAAAATTTCGCTCTTGCGCTGAAAAATCGGTGTCAGCAATTAACAGATGAGGTTTGTTGGCAGCCCGATTGGCCGGGAATTCGTGGTCCAAATTTACAATTTAATGATTAAAAAATGCCCTAAAATTCATTTTTTGGCAAGGTGGGCATGTGGGGTGTCGTGAAACATGGTTTTTCGGGTGCTGAGTCGAATGAGACCATTTTCAGTCCGATCCACTGCCATCCAGTGTGCTAAATTTAAAAAAAGTGTGAAAAACGCTCAAAAATAGGGTAATTTTTTTAAATTGGCAAGTTAGGTGTCGTTAAACATACTTTCTTATGTGCTGAGTCGCTCGGATCTAGGTTCAGCCTGATCCGGCACCACCCAGTAAAGTGTCTCAAATATAAAAAACCACATTTCTGTTGTTCTTAACTCAATTATCGGCTTGCTGTTTTTTTAAAGATATTATTTCAGTGATTCCTACGGATTCCACACCTCCAAGCTGTAAGTACAATCGCTCCTTTTATCGGTCCCTCCGATTGAATCGTGATTATTGCGCCTTCGGGCGTAGAGACTGCCACCGATAGGTTTGAGAAATCTGGTACTTTATAGACAAAAAACGTCGCGGTGACCGCAGACGCAGACAGACGCAAATGAATTTTTAGGGAACAAAGTACAATGTGCCTATTACTGAAAAATCGCAAAACTGGGTTGGAGACTAATGGAGCTTTTTTAAAAGTCGAAAAACATGAAATTAACGTTATACTGATGTTTTTTCATTGTAAATGCTTCATATTTTCTATTTATTACTCTAAACCCGCTGATTCTTCAAAATTTCAACTTTGAACGGGTAAAAATAGGTTCGTGCAATTTTCAGCGAAAAACCATTATTATATCTTGGTTCTGCAGGATGTTAGCTTACAGAAACGTGCATCGAATCATTAAAATCTTGCATTTGAAAAATTGATTTTTTTCCGCGTTTCAGTCACTGTGCGACGGGTTGTAGCTCAATAAAGTAGTAGCACTACTACTCGGACCCACTAACAACATAGGACCTTCTAATAACATCTGATGAAGCCATCCTTTTTCATTAACCATAAGCCCATTGAGTCATGAGTAGGGAGGCGTATCTTCAAGTGATAGAGGTAGGTAGCTAATTTTGTATGTTAGTATTTATTAAAATTTCGTGCGTAAATGATTTACAAGTTCGTTTAAAATCATCCCCTACGACTTCTCAGGGGGAACAGACGAATATATTTGGGTCGGGCAAATATAATATATAGTTTGTTTTTGTTTTGTAATAAAGGAATTCGAGAATGGAAATGAAAATGGCATGGTCTTTCAACAAATCTTGTACAATTGTTTAGTATCAAATACCTTCCGTCATAGGCTGATCCAGTAGCTAAATACCAGTCCTTCCGATGCGACCGATTTTCTCAAAGATTGCGTGAAAGTATAATTTTTCATACGTCAATGAAGTAGGTTTCTCATTTTGCTAGAGCATCGTAAACCGAATTGTCAGTGCATTTCAACGTTGAAACCTGGATGGTCTGTATTTTATTTTCATCCCCTTAGATCTTGTGCTATAGCAAGCGTCAGAAGTCAGCCGAAAAAGATCATTCATAATCGACAATGACATCTTCTATGTATTGAATGTGAATGGAACAGTTTAGTTTAATATATTAGTCAAATTCGCAACCAATAGTAGTAGTTGCTGCTTATGCAAATAAATCGTCTACCGATACACAAGTCTAAAGCTGAACAATGTATCAGTTGTTACATATACCTACAGATAAAGGAACCCTTCCCTCATACGGTTCTGCGTATTACGTGATGTTATTGAACCTGATCGAATGAATAGCGCACTAAGGCATTTGAATCCAGTTTCTGTGAGGCAGAGATTCAGCGAAAAGCAGTGTCAAGTCCAGTTAGTTGCGAGCCTCCATTAGTCATTCTCCAGTGTTTAATACGTTTGCAACCCCCAACAAACACTCTAGAAGGGTCACTGTGAGAGGGATGATAATCACATGCAAAGTTCCAAATCCTCTCGAACAACTGCTTTGTGAACAAAGAAGCTTGCAGAATGATGATTCAACATGAATATATTAGTATAACCAATCAGCTATTATACTATACAATATTAGTTGGAAAAAAAAAAAAAAAACATTTCTGATCTGAACACGATGGTTATTCTTAATTTCAAGTGGGTGAGGAGAGGTATCAATTGGCACTTCCTATTTCATACGTTTTTATTTGTTTCACAATGTACTTTTCCCAAATGGCCTAACGAGGATTCATTCACTTTTATTATTGCATATGTTCATCCTTTTATCATAGTTATATCACTTTATTTTATGTTATATAACCATGGGTTCTTCTGGTTTGTAAGAATATGTGGTAAACGTGTCCGTAAGCTGTTAAATATATAATATAAACTTGACCTCATAGCGGTCAATATCAAGTTAGTGGATATGTTCGATTTCACTATATATAGAATCACAATAGTTTTAGATAGAAACAATATCAGAGAATACAAACTATTTTTAATATTTCGGCTTTTGCTTTTTTCAAATTGAAGAGAAAACTAATTTTGGTTTTTGGAAATTTTGACAATGATGTGCCGAGAGAAGCGTGCCATAGAGATGGAGATATATATTATGAGCCAGTTTACTACATGAACTTAAAACCAGGACAACCAAAGGTAACATAACATAAAATAATGTATTAAAACTATGACATAAGGTTACACTCCTGGAATAATGAAGATTAACAAGTAAATAAATCTGACGGGGACATTTGGGCAAAGTATTTGGTGAAATAAATAAAAACGTACTAACGAGAAATTGACATTTGGTTCCCCCCTCTCTAGTGAAAATAAGTAACAATAATGAACTGTATTTGATAGATTTGAAATAGATATTTTACAACGTTCATTCTAACGGTACCATTAATTCGAAATTCAATTTGGAAATTTAGGGCACTTTTGCTTCCGAGTCTACCAAGGTAGCGGAAGCATTGTTTTCACTTTCGGAATGTGAAAATTTTTTTGTCTCCAAAATCAAAAATTCCACTTGCATTTTGCGTTATAGACCTTTCTGAACAATTTTGGTTCCTTGTCTGTCTGTCTGTCTGTCTCTCTGTCAGCAAATTCTTGTTACGGGCAAAACTACACGAAGTTATAACTCCGGGAGTTCTTGACCAATTTCGATGAAATTTTCAGGGATTGTTCGGTTTGATGTGTAGATGGTCCCTATGAGTTTCATGACCTCCGGATCAATAGTAGCCTCTGCGCATGCGCAAACGTGAAATCCTTGCCACAAGCATAACTCCGGGAGTTCTTGACCGATTTCGATGAAATTTTCAACCATCTGTCCATTCAGCGTCAATGTCAATTTTTATTATTAGGTATATTTTATAGTTTGTTCAATACTTGAACGTTCCTACCTTTAGGCAGGCATGTCGGACTGATGTAAAGATGGTCCTCGTGAGTAATCAAGAGAAAATAAAGTTTTAGCCTCGAGCTTGGATCGAACCATATTGAACCATCATTGAACGATGCATATATTTTATTTTTCGAAATGCTATCATGTCAATTTATCACTTTATTAAATAAATATATTGATAAATTTTATCAATCCATTAAGCGCCAATTTGTCAACTGTCAATTTTATAGTTTGTTCAATAGTTGAACATGCCTACCTTTATTTTCTCAAGTTACGCTCCTGCATAACAATAAATTGACCCTAATTCAATATTTACTTCGCCTAATTGAACGAAGTTCTTTAGTCAATAATAATTTTCAATTATCTATACAGTCATGTTATGGATACGAGGAAGCTATGTGCCACACCTTTTGGCAGACGTTTTTTCAGTCTTTTAGACTTTTGTTGCCAAGTAGTTCAGAATCGAGTTAACTAGTCAGCTTAATGCTGAACCAAAAACAATTTGTATAGACCGATATACTACCTTATAAATATTGCTCCAACTTGATTTCAATGAAATACAAAATGAAAATTACCAATCAACGAATTCGGTGTTAACAACATACAACGGTCGAAACATAATATATAGTTTTGGAAGAGGGACGTACATACTTAGTGATGATGCATTTATTGCTATAGGTACTTAAACCGTCCCGCACAATTACGCGCACTATTGCAATTAATGTCGAAAAAATCGAAGTTGAATTTATAGCCCCTGGTTTTCCTTCGACGAATTTCCTATCCTTGCACGTCCTATAACAGGAAGTGTGGGTCGTAAATACATCACCGCTGACTACTTTTTTCTGACGTATAATATTATACTTCATATTTACTTGGCTAATGACATGTTTGCGGACTTAACTTACTTAACAGGAACGTGATAAGTGAGTTCGTTACGTATTTTGATCTAATTAAGACGTTTCTACAACCGAGCTTGTGGGAGTCCGTCGACTCAACAACTCGAATCAGTCGTTTATTTAACAAGCTTCTATTCAATAATTGGTCGGCAATTACTATTAGAAAACTGCCATTAACAAGACAAATGATCATTTAATTATATAACGATCATCTTATTGTCTTAGAATTGACTGGCTAATCAGAGGGTTGGGTAAATGAGAGTCATTTTATTGAGCCTTTTGTAAATGAAAGAATATGGTGGGAGAGCCTATCCTTTATTTACCTTCCCTTCATTTTATTTTTGTCTTTTATTAAAATCACGTCGAACGTTACCAAGCGTTATATCACCGTCATCTCTGTTTTTGCATAAAATGATGGGGAAAATCATCAAGTTAATGTTTTCTCATTCAATGGTTCCAAATTTCAACGATACTGACAAAGCTTCTTAACAGTGCCAAGTTAGAGAACTGACTTATTTGTTTCTCAGAAGTCGAATTAAATAAATTAATGTTAGGAGGATTTGGGACTCTACTATCCATTAGAAATACAACCATGCGTTATCTTAAAACAATCGGGTGTCACATAGTATTTGCCTTACCGGCTCCACTGGTAGGCGAGCTGCTATGTGTGTATAATTATAGGGCAATTCTAAAACAGAATTTTGCCGATTTACACTTCATCGCCTAGATTTTCTATATTCTCTTCTTTAACCTGACAGGTGGATGCGAATGGGATTCTGTTTGCATATCGCCTTGGGTTACTTATTGTTTGTCCTTGGGCTCATTTTATCAAAATCATGGAGGATGAGGGTCGGATTGCCACACCTTGCTGTCGCCCCTCGATTCACATCAGTCACATATGATAAATATCGGAAGTACCAGAAGTAGGAGCATTAACTACACGTCCGTCTCAAACAGATCAACTGATAAGTTAGGCCGACTCCTCAGATGGATGGTTAGCATCACGTGCTTACCAAAGTAGAGCTGATGTAACTTGGCCACGTTTACTGCACAGAACTCTTCTAGAGGTTGCAGGGATGCATTTGACCCTCGGTAGAACACAATTGAGGAAATATTCCGTAAGAAATGTCGCAAAGTGACAATCTTTTTAGGAAGTGAACAACGGAGGTTGTTGTGTCACTTGTATTATAGTCTCTTACCCATTTCAGGAGGACTGGTCCACACGAACCAGATTATTTATACGATGACAAATGAATAATTTACTTACAATATACTCAGCCAATCTGTATAGTTTTCCATATTTTCATTATATAGACCCATAAGTCCCAAAAATGTTACATCGACTTGTGAACAGCGTAAAACAAGACAAGACGGATTCAGATCTCGATCCACTGGTCAGAACCTTGTCACATTAGATCAACAATCGCAGATTGTTGTGGCCGGATTAGGTAGGGTTAGGGGTTAAGGAAAGGTCAGCATGTAATACCGTCTACGAGATACGTCAAAGGCAATCTTAACATTTAAACTTAGAATTTGCAGTGGAAGATCTTAACCCCACTTGTTAGTTGAAATGGATCGTATTTTCGAATGAACTTTTTCAAAGAAATGCCTCAAAAACTTAAATCAATAACAATGATAAGTTTCTTTAAAGTTAAGGCAACGATGTTACACTCATTCCAAGTACGATAATTCGCTAGTAGTATGGAAATAATAGTAGTAGTGTAGTACATTCGCTCTTTCCCCATGCATCAGTATGCTGCTTGACTAGTGCTCATCATGTTACTTAAATTAGTTGAGTTGAGTTTTGCATCTAAACCAAAGATTCATGGTTCCTACCAGTCCTGTCAAAACTGTTAATTTTGCATCACATAATTTTCAACGAACACAATCAGCCAATCCCCTCGACCACAAGGCGTGTCAGGTCGTAGACAGTTGGTTCTCGATCCGTAAGGACAGGGTAATAAAACCTGCATTTTGATGACGCGTTTTTGTCCGCTTCTCTGGTCTTCCCGGTAGTCGCCATTAATATTCCTCGGGTTAGTTTTTAATACGACATCGGCTGTCCTTCTCAAGTACGGCTACAAATAGACCTAGTTCCACCGGGAGTAGAGAATTTCTGAACAAAAAAATCCATCAAGTTGTGGAATCAATGTATGGTGATTGGCAGTAAAATAGCACGACGTAACGATCATCAAGGGCGGAGGGGGGGGGGGGGTGCAAGAATGGTGACAAGATAATTGTGTTGGGAGCTCAGTCACAATAATTTTGAAAATGATTTTCATTGACATTAATTAATCTACCTTCTGAAGTCGAATGTCGTTTCAACCGCCTATCCAAGTAACAGGCGTAACAGATATGCTCTCAGAATGTTTTCAAGTTAGTTCGTATTTCTGATTAT
The DNA here is from genome assembly GCA_031894815.1 of Creontiades dilutus. Taxonomy (NCBI): domain Eukaryota; kingdom Metazoa; phylum Arthropoda; class Insecta; order Hemiptera; family Miridae; genus Creontiades; species Creontiades dilutus. Next base: position 164,895 of record JAVIWC010000736.1, on the reverse strand, counting down.
GCGGAATTCCTTGTTTTAAATTGGGCGGGAACAATCAGATGTATAGTGCACAATGTTTTTGAGGAAAAAGAGTCCAGGGTTGAACGAGGTTCTAAGGAGATTTCATTTTCGTTAATGTTCGCCAGAACCTCGAGTTGCAACATTTTACAATGTCATTTTTGAATTTGGAGCAAATCCACTTTTTCCTCCAAGTGTCTACAAAGAAATCTCGTTTTCTGAAAGCAGTTCTTTAGTATGTCGAACGCCTTCAGATTTTACTAGAACCTAGCTATGATATCAGGGAGAAGGCGGTAAAAATTCATGACCCTAAACGGATTTTTGGTGCCCCTGAAAACGGTATTGCTTCCGAGTCTACCAAGGTAGCGGAAGCATTGTTTTCACTTTCGGAATGTGAAAATTTTTTTGTCTCCAAAATCAAAAATTCCACTCGCATTTTGTGTTTCAGACCTTTCTGAACAATTTTGGTTCCGTGTCTGTCTGTGTGTGTGTCTGTCTGTGTGTCTGTCAGCAAATCCTCGTTACGGGCAAAACTACACGAAGTTATAGTCCGATTTTGATGAAATTTTCAGGTATTGTGCGGTTGGGGTGTAGATGGTCCCCTATGAGTTTCATGACCCCCGGATCAATAGTAGCCTCTGCGCATCCGCAAACGTGAAATCCTTGTTACACGCATAACTCCGGGAGTTCATGGGTTTCGATGAAATTTTCAGGGATTGTTCGGACTGACGTAAAGATGTTCCTCGTGAGTAATAAAGAGAAAATAAAGTTTTAACCTCGAGCTTGAATCGAACCATATTGAACCATCATTGAACGATGCGTATATCTTTCAATGATCTATACAGTCATGTTATGGATACGAGGAAGCTATGTGCCACACCCACTTGTTTTTTCTTTGAGAGAATAGTTCCGGAAGAGATGCAACATTATTACTCAAAGACGGCTTTTACCGGTTTCTAGGCGGTTTTACTTGTATAGTTGCCTTCAACTATACTAGTAGAAAGTTTGTAAAGTAAAATACTGCCGACGTTTGAGTAGTCCATCTACAGGTGACGAAAATCGATGTCAATATTATAGACAAGAAAGATTTGAAAGTTTTCATGCTATAATTTCAATTAAAAAAAAAAAAAAACTGGGGGACGGATTTTTAAAAAATTCTCTTGGAATGTAGCGTTTTCCCGAATCAAGCAGCAAACGTCTTGGCAGAAAGGTGGAACTGGCTCTACTCATAACTTTCAGGATGGATGAGAATTAAATTACAATTCTCCATTATTGGGGTGTGTCTCTTAGAATAAGAGGAGCTTGAAGGAAGGTACGACCTTTTGAATTGGAAGATGGAACGGGATTGCCTTCGTTTATTGACAACTAAAGAAAGAAATTATTGACTTTTCTGCGTACCTTCTGAATCCCAACGATGAATGAATCAAAAATTGTACAAACAAGACGTCCTACTCATAATTGGTCACAAAAATTCGACAATAGTATGTGCCAACCAACTATAGTTAAGTCACAATAACAGTTTTTGAGTAATTTATTAACCTCATATAGAGGTGGTCTATATCCATTTAAATGTTTTGATGATTAAGAATGAATAAGTGCGTGTAAATTCAACTTTAAATTATTCGGGTTGGACTTTTTTTTAAAGTTATGGTGGGTATAAAAATTCTCCTAGTAAGGAGAAAATATTAAGTTGAGTTATATTAAGTTAATTCTATTAATATCAGTTTTTAAAACTTAAAATCAATCAAGACTCATTAAAATTGATCAAGACTCATTCAAGACTTGATAGCCCTGCAGGCTTTCGGGTAGTAATCATGAGCAACTGATATTTCAGGGGTGTGAGGCCGGTGGCTAATGTCATTCCGCTTCACTAATGATGCTGACATTTTATCCAGAACCTAAAAGGCAAGTTTCAAATTATATAAATATTAGAGGGAAAATTATAAAAAGGAATAGCAGACGATCAGCACGACTTTTGAGCGATAATGATTAAAATGAACCCCCTCTCCTATTTTATTGTGCCAATTTGGCCAATGTCGGGGAAACCAGCTTTTTAGTTTTACACACTAAATCACTCGCCACGAAATTGCGGAAACCCATGTCAAGAAAAACACAGTTTATACAGGGTCAAGAAAAATGGAAAATCACAAACGTTTATATAAAAAATTGAAAATTGAGAATTGTACTGTAAAAAAAAGTTGGATTGACGAGGAAATTTAACGCCCGAACCTGTGGTTGAATGCCGAAGTCGATTTCGAGAAAAATCTATTCCCTAAACTTACGTTGGAAATACACGTTTTCTGGCATTCGAACTAATTTCTCCGTCAACCAATCAGAATTAAATGTTGAGACGCCGTTGGAAAGCTTAATTGAAGTGGGAGGAAGTTTTTATCAAATTTGACAACGAAAAAAATTATTTTTGTGGTCACGCCAAGCGTTCCAAGTTTTTGAAAAATTTCACTTCGCGAAAAATGTTCATCTTTGATTGAAAAGATTTAAGGTGTTTGGAAGATGCGTTTTTATAAATCAAAAAAAAACTTTTTTAAGCATCTTATAGGAAATTTAACGCAAATTCCGAAAATGTGGTCAAATGTGCAAAAATGTTGGGAAATTGCCGAGAAAAAAGCGTTTTAATGGCAAAAAACGCGATTTTTTGAAAAAATCTTAAAAATAGCATAGAACTCAGCAACGTCGCGGTTGGCGGCGATTTACTCCATTTTCCATGTAGTTTCACCCAATTTTTTTTTTACACTAAGTGCGGGACACCCTGTATATAAGGATTGTACTATTATTGACGATGCCCGAACCGTCGAAGTCGTTTTAATCTATTCCAAATTATAAATAGGAACTAGAACGGTGTGAATTTCGAGACTGAAAATTGTTTAATTGGGTATGTTGCTACACTATCGTGAATAACTGGAACGTTTTCGAGTTATGTAGTTTTTTCGAAATGGAAACTAACCAAATTTTTGGGAATCCAAAAATGTATCTATTTATTCACTTCTTGTGTACTGCAAACAATCCCTCTAGAAAATGGAGCATCGGTAGCTCAATAATTATTACAAAATTTCTTAGCATACACGACAAATCACTCTGAATAATAATGAATAAGTTGGTGTGTGGATGTCATTCTGGTGGTGGCGTTCATTGGAATCAAAATGTATAAGCCTTTATTTTTTTTTACATGAAAATGTGAATGAAAAAATAAAAGATAAGAACCTTCAACTAAAAATCGCGGAACCACCTAGATCAGCTTTTCTCGTATGTTCATGCTTTATTACTGTAAGATTATCTCGTTCGAAGCTATTATTTCTTGGATTTATCATTTAAGTGAATCTGTGCTAAGCACAGATAAATGGGTAGTGACTTCGAAATTACATTCGACTCACTAAAGTCTAATATAATTTTGATCCAGGAAGACTAATACTGTTTGGATACCGACCTCATTAGAACGGTAAGTATCTAATCATTGACACACCCCTGGAGATTTCAAGGACTTATCAAGAAAACTAAACGGACATAAACAAACTTTCGTTATCTGGCTTCGTTTTCTAACGTTGGCAATGAGCAGCCGTCGACATTATCAGGCAATTTATTGCCACTTACAATGAATTACACTCATGCGTAAGTGTGAGGGCGGTCCAAGCTTTGAAGTGTGATTGATGCGAGCGAGCAATCAAATTATCGAGGACGTGGCTTCAGTTGAGCGCAAGGAGAGCTAAGGCAAACAGGACGGTGGAATGAATAGAGTTCAGGGTTGGGAGGGTAGTAAAGGTGTTGGATAGGGTGAGAGAGAATGAGAAGGGGTGCGGAGTGAATACATTAAGCAAGCGGGAAGGGTTTGTTGCTGGTTCGATTAATTTTCATTGTTTCATGAATAACATTTAGAACTAACTGCAGACTATTGAAGGTGATTTTGGTTCTCGAAGCCACGATAATCAAATTATTTCCTTAGAAAATATCTGAACCATAATTATGTTACCAAAGCTTAAAATCTTTTTCTTTCGTGGTTGTCTTCATTGGAAACATGAAAACCAATATATGCCCTAACCGTAAATCAAATAAAACTATGGATTTCCATTCAGGCAAGCTCTAATCAGCTGAGGAGAACAGCAGCGGTGAATGCAGCGGGACTATACCCATAGGAGCGACCCCGTACCGCAGGGACGAAAACCCCTTCCCCGCCATCAGGTGGCAACTCCGCAGCAGACCCTTCAACTCAGCCGACTATCCCTCATTAGCAGCAGTAAAGCCCCTTTCAATCTCCCCCTCTTAACGCAAGACGTTTTAATTGTTTTTGTTGAAAATGTAATTTTTTGTGAGATTTAAAATGTTCTTGTCGTTCTGAGGAAAACAAGTATAAATTTCAAATCAATCTGTTCACGAACACCTTATCAAACAAGTGTGTGGCCGTATTGCAAAAGCGTAATAAATTGCGAAAAAACGATGCAAAATTGATTACACATAGGTTTATTATTCTTGTGTCGAACTTTATTACACTTAAACTCATGTTTTTTTTTATCCAACCCTGTCAGATGGGATGGGGCTCCGAAAGTACGAAAATGATGTCATTTTGCACCATTTTACCCCATGAAAATGGATTTTCTTGCCTGAGTCAATCGCACAGGTTTGGGACCCACTCCAATCGCTTCAGATACAAAATTACATGGACACGATACCCCACGTGCCCACATGTGAAAAATCCCATTTTTGTTTAAGTTTGACAAAAACCGCCATTGGGTATTTTTACATAACGTCTAGGTATGTTTATCCATTTCAAATTTACACTCGTTGTGTCCCTTTTTTCATTTACCACGATTCTGGTGATGGCATGATCGAATTAACTATTAGATCACATTTGGATTGCATAAGACGTTTAAGTACCGCACTGTAATTAGGGTCCGATGGGAGCCGTCAGGCCACTACCTGGAGGCTCGGATTTGGGCGGCGTTGCCAGACCCAGAGGTCTTCAGAAAACCACAATGTCGCTCCTACGTGGGCAAGAGTATGGTCACGCATTTGGATTCGAATATTAATGTTTCGGTATGGAAAGTCTTTGCTTAGATTCGAGAACTCGTTGAACGAAAATGCAAGTTAACGTCTATAAGTTCATCTGATCAAACCTAATCTGGTCTCATTGTGCATAAGCCAACAAATACGGCTTTTGGTTCTGAAGGAAACCTTTAAACAAGAGACGACGTAAGAAGGAATTATCATAATTGTTGTTGGACTACGTTCAAATTCGAGGTAATCAAAAACAGTTACTAGAATATAATCCGACCTTCCATTTCCTTTCCTACCTGCAAGAAACCCCTTTCAGGTTGCCTTGCAGAAGGTGTCACGGACCACATCTCCAGAGTGTGTGAACTTCGGGTTCCTTCATCGATTTTGTGAGGCCTCTCTGTTTCAGGGATGAGATGCGATCTGACCGATGTGTTGATTTAATTTGTTCAATAATGAACGGAAACAAAAACGATTTACATGTGTACCCACGGAAGCAAAATAAATAATTATTTGCTTGTGTAAAAATAAAATAAAATTAAACTATACCTGTGAGTGATTTTTGGTTTATTATTTCTAATAATGAACCTTTGTAACCGATCATGGGGGAAAATACCTCCCCGCAAAAATTGTTGGTTTATGTTTAAAAAACCTAGATTTCAAAAGTTAAATTAAAAAAAAAAAAAAAAATAAAAAAAATCAGCCCAGTTTATCGATCCGGGATGTGCCAGTTGTGTGGGCATCTTCACCGATCAACCCTAAGGGATTATATTAAGGAACTAATCCATCAAAACTTCTAAATCTCAAATACTTCCGATGCAAGGGGTTAGCGTTTTTTGTCCTGAATAGAATGAGACCCCTCGATCGTCCACAATTTATTGGTTCGTGGCTGATTTTGATCTTCATCGTCATTTTAATCCTCATTTCTAAAAGTCTACACTCCAGAATTTATTATTGGTTATTATGTTGTAGTTTTCTATTGATGTTGTGTCATTAACTGAATTCATTAAATGACATGAGACAAACTTTTGTCTCATGTCATTGCTGACGACGTGACGCCCAGGGGCGTGAGGCAATGGGAAGCCACGAGCGAAATCGTCAGACCTAGTTCCGATCCTCTCTGGAGGACGGCTGCCGACGTCCGCGACACCTCCGGGTAGTCGGACGAAAATCCAAGGTAAAATTCCTTGTTTACTTTACTTTACTTTACTTTATCGATATTGTACTCCTGTTGTTTAAGTCAAGGCCAATACTTATCGGTAACTGGTATTGACAGATCCGAGTTGTACTGTCCACTTATTGGTCTATGGGGATAAAATGACTGATATTTTTGTATCATACAAAAATTTGAAACATCTGATAGGTATGTGAAGGGGTCCCACCCGTCCTAACTGAAGCTTTTATTACGGCCTGTAACACCGAATTGAAAAAATTATATCACATATTGCAGTCAATAAATAATTCATTGAAAAAAGTATTATTTTAATTAGAGATGATCTTTAGAATTTATTTTCTTTAATTGATCTTTTTTATTATCTTGAATATAGTAAATCTCCCTACCCAGATCGAAGAAGGGCAGTTTAGGGTCTTCAGTCCATCTTGAAAATAGGTGATCAAACTATTACATTCGCTTATCGGTAGAGGAGAGTATCTATGATGCTAAAAGGTTACGTGACGAGGCGGAACTGATTACCCTAGCCTTCAAACCTGGTTTAGCGACACGATTTTCAATTGAGCCTCAATAAAGAAAAAGGGAGGTAGGAAAATCAATTTAATTTCTTCCTTTTTGTCACTTTATAAAATAACCAATCAAAGTTTCCAAAGGGGCTCCCTAATTTGAATATATTTGCATTGCAAGTGGATCCCAATATCTCTTTAGAAGGAATTTTAATAACAGGGTCCATAATGGCACCGCAGCCTCCAATTTCACGATGTCTTTATTCCTCTATTAGAGGCGTAAAGTAAACATTGATATAAATCAACAAGTAAGTAAAGTAACGTCCAAGGCAGTTTTACTGGACTCCGTCCTGTTATTAAATTTTTTTTCTAACTTTTAATTTAGACTTTTATCAAACTATCTACTCTACCGTTGCCCCTTCGAATAGGGTTTAATTGGAAAAAGTAATAGTAAGCGAGAATTTCGAAGTAGGGTACAACTTTTACTGTGACTGAGTAGGTATTACCTTTCTAACCAGGTACTACAAGAAAAAACACGGAGTTTATAGAAGAAAAGTATTTCCACAAACAAATTGAAAGAGTTACAACGTTAAATCGATTTCGTATGTTAGTTCGTCATCAGTGACAGAACAATAACTTATTACTGTTATTGTCCAGTTACTGATGATGACTTAACCGGCAGAATCGATTTAATGGTGTAAATCTTTCATTTATTAACTTTTTTTTGATTGTTGGAAATATACTAAGTTTCTTCTACAAAGTCAGTGTTGATCTTTAGATGGGTTTCCACAATATCCTGGTTAATGATTTAGTGCGTATCTACTAGGCATTGCCTCAGATTAGGAAGCAATTTTTCCATGCAGGAGTTTACAAATGTTAGTAACCTCCAATACTATAGTATCCATCCGATTTTCCGCGTTTCAATGGTTTACAAACAATATTGGGTTCGTTCCGTTCGTCTGCACGTCTTTTTGTCGGTCTTTCTGTATTTCATTCTTGTCAGCGGAAAGATTTCACAGATCGGCTCAACGGTTTGTGATTAAAACTTTTTTCCTTGCACTTCACACAGTACGACTCGATATCCCTGAAATGCTGTTAATATTTAAGAGCAATATGAGCATAGTTGTAGGTGAAAAGTATAATTTAGATTCGGCAAGTAGCCATTGGATAGATAGGGTGACTGTTTTTGGCCAGTGCAATCAACTGATCCAGATAGAGCGGCGGAATCCTGGCTGTGAAGAGATCTTGAGGGTTTCAATTCTACAGTTCTGAGAATCAGGAAAAGTCAAACTATGTAGCCAACTCACTTCTTCAGCTCCGATAAAAAAAGTTATGTTGAGGAGGGAAGAGATTGTACAAAATTAAGAGAAGTGGGTATGAGGAGGGTCCAACTTTGAGCACTATTAGGGTTTTACTTGAGTACAGGATGACCGGTGTGCAATATTGGTGGAAGTTCATCAACTTGACATTGAGACTTTGTAGCTCGTACTCACATCAACAAAATTCAAGTTATACAGAACAGAGTATTACGTGTAATCATGGGAGCTGACTGGTACATAAGAAGCAGTACACTGCATCAAGATCTAGATATCCCGATGGTCGACGTAGTAATCAAGGAAAAGTATGCGAAAATGAATACCACGATGACAAGCCACAGCAATCATTTGGTGGCTGACATACCAGCCAGTCCTACACCTTAACCTAACGATCGCAGACTAAAGAGAAAACTCCCACAAGACCATCTGTTATAAAACCAGTGACAATCTGTATCCAGTAGCCATACTTATAATATAAGTTATATCACTCTGTATCTCTTCTATACTAATATCTATTAGCTTCTATAAAAATGTATTGTACTCCTTAATTTATTTCTGCATGTATTACACATTTACTGGTTAAGGACAGCCAATGGGTTGTATCTTATTACAAATATCTTGTAAATTAAAAAAAAAAAAAAGCATATAGGAAACCCATGTGGCAGAAATGTGTCCGGTCTAGTCCTCGTATCCATAACATGACTTAGCTCGCATTTCGAAACAAAAAATATAATCTATCCTTCTAATAGAAGTATAGATCAGTTGGACAAATTATATATATTTTCATTGCGTCTAATTTTCTATGGACCTATTTCTTCACTGCACTTAATTCTTGGATTGAGCAATTTTGAACAAACTATAAAATTGGAGGCGTTCTAATAATAAAAATTGACATTGACCGCCTGAATTGCGCCCAATCTTCCCTCGTTCTGCGTTATCATTTATCGCTCAGTACATTCTCGTTACTAAGCAACTTATTTATTCTTTAGTTCATTCAACTATAGATCATAACGGGGAGTACTGTCTTATTCCGAGATGAGAGGTGATTTTAGATGCAACGCGCAGATGTTTTTGTTGTCATCGATTTTCTCTCCGAAGGAAAGACGACACAACATTCTTGTCAGGTTTCTGAGAAAAGGTACGGAAAAACGGTGGATAAGCGGCAACGGAGAGAACATTCTTAAAAAAATAACAGCCCTATTAGCTGTTAAAGAACTTGTTGGCCATATTAACTCTGGAGAAATTATTGTTTTTGATTTATAGTAATTGAATAAACTATACTTACAAACTATATTAATGTCTTATTAAAACCTCTCCAAAGGAACTCTGAATAAATAAATTCCGATCTGTAGAAATATGGCTATGTTATATTGATTATTTTACCTTTTTCAAATCAAGATACTATTCATCCTAAAATAGGATTAACTTTGAAAATAGCTACCCGAAATCAATCATTTAGGGTAAGGTGCTGTACCTTGCACATGCTTCTACTTGGAGCCAAGTCGGAGTAAGGAGGAAAATACTATTTTCCCATAGACACACCACGAATTGTTCAGAAACATCACGCAAAATGCGAGTGGAATACTGATTTTGGAACAAAAAAATTTTCAAGACTATTATCCAACTGTTAGGTTATAACGTTTCCGCGGTGTTCGTGATGTAAAATATCTGACGCTCCTTGCATCATTACACGAAAGTTTCGCGTTGAAAAATTATATATATTTTTCAGTCGCCTGATTTTCAGTATCAGTACCTTTTTCTTCACTCCCTTACAATTTCATTGAAATCACGCCACGGTTTTTACAAGGAATTCGCGTTGAGCGTCTATGCCACGGAGCCCAACGGCTACCGTATTGTCCCTCAGCTCTGTAGCCCACGCCCAAATGCACCCTAACATTTAATCGATTTCATCGTACAAGCTGCCTCCAGTTTGGAGGTGCGTGTTGTTTATTTGATTTATTTCATTGCTTTAGTTCGTCAGGTTTGTTATTATTACTATTTACTACAGTCTACGATAATGGAAGAAATTTTAGATGCTGAGGTTTTAATTACCTTAGTTGAATCAAAACCTGTGTTATGGGACAAAACTGAAGACATTTATAAAGATACCAAGAAAAGCCTGGGAAAAACCTAAATAAGCGCAACTGAGAGCCTTTTTGAGAGCCCTATTAGCTGTTAAAAACTTTCGGTACTAATTAACTGACAGAAATTATTGTTTTTGATTTATAGTCCTGAGAGTAAACTATACTTACAAAATGTATTAGTCTTATCCCAGAAATAAATCCAAAGGAAGTCTGAACATAAATAAATCAGATCTGTAGAAATATGGCTATGTTATAAATTATTTTTTCAAATCAAGATACTATTCATCCTAAAATAGGATTAACTGAAAATAACAATCATTTATTGTTTGCACATGCTCTTTGTCAGTAAAGGTATTTCATTTGTGGAGGAAAAATTATGCCCATGCGGAGAAATCGTACAGAAAGCAAATAGCACCACAGCTGATGGCAAGACTATTATCGACTTTAACTAACTGGCGAAATGTGTAATGTGATGTAATTCTAGGCAATGAGGAAGTGATTACCACCAAAGTAAGAACAAATTTAAGGTGATTAATCCTGATCTCTGTAGTGAAGTATCTTATTTGAAATTTAATCAAGTCACTCTCCATCAAAACATTGACATTTGGTCATCCGGGCTGTTTTTCATGTATGATAATATCATACATATTATACTCGTTTGTACCTAGAGCCACTTTTGTGTTTGTACCATGAGCCATATAACATAGCTTTGTTTGGAGGTGAGTTGATGGTGATAGGAGTTTTATGGTTTGAATCTGTATATTGTAGATGCCTCGGAGTAAACTGAACATCAAAAGGCATTAGTAGGAGGGGAGAAATTACTTTTGGACTTTCATTCAACGGAATGCGTGTGATGTAGGGCCGAACTCGATCTCAACAAGTGATTTAAGAAAATTAAGGTTCCTTCCAATGAACTCAGCCTGAAATTTTAAGGCCTCCTTTTTTTTTTCGATCTCTGAGCATCCTGATTTCATTGAAATGTTCATTCTACCTAAGTCAATTGATAGACCTAAGTCAATATTTCTAGACTGAGCTTTTCAAAATATCACACCTAGTTCAGTCCATAATGATTATATTAATATTTTTCCGAAGTTTTAGTAAAATCTCACCTCAAATGAATGACATCCTATCTAAGTCAATCGATAAACCTAAGTCAATATTTCAAGACTGAGCTTTTCAAAATAGTTCAGTCCTGATAATTATATTAAAATTTTTCCTAAGTTTTAGTGAGAGTTCATTCAACTGAAGATGAATGACATTTAATAGTTCCTATTTGCATCTGTGGCAATAATGCAACGCGCAAAAAAAAGGTGTTTTTGTTGTCATCGATTTTCTCTCCGAAGGAAAGACGACACAACATTCTTGTCAGGTTTCTGAGAAAAGGTACGGAAAAACGGTGGATAAGCGGCAACGGAGAGAACTTTCTTAAAAAAATAACAGCCCTATTAGCTGTTAAAGAACTTGTTGGCCATATTAACTCTGGAGAAATTATTGTTTTTGATTTATAGTAGTTAAGTAAACTATACTTACAAGCAATGTTATTGTCTTAATAAAACCTCTCGAAAGGAACTCTGAATAAATAAATTCCGATCTGTAGAATATGACAATGTTATATTGATTATTTTACCTTCTTCAAATCACGATACTATTCATCCTAAAATAGGATTAACTTTGAAAATAGCTACCTGAAATCAATCATTTACCTACTTGTAGTTCTGTGCTCAGTGTTTTGAAAAACATTATGAATAATAGGATGAAGATAAAAGCGTAAGTATTGACGTAATTTTGAAAGAGTACGGTTGTGTTGGAAATCGGTGTTGAGAACGTTTTGGGAGAATATTTCTATGCCCATCGCGGAAGAATCGTATGAAACACTTACTGACATCCTTCAGCATAAGACGACAGAAGGAATTTGAAAGGGTTCCTGTTTTATTCAGAATCGAGTCATAAATAATAACAGCTCACTCCACAACCGCCGTGATCACCCCAAGGCGCCTAACCCAATCCTTCGAAATTGGACCGACCCTTTTTTCAGCTTGATATATTAACGCAAAATAGGTGGCAAATTACGTGAGAACTGACGGGCTCAGTCGCGCGTAGCCGGATCAGACTTAGTTCCTGCCTACGTTTGAAATATGCTAACTAACTTTGGATGATATTTATTTAATGATAGGGGATACGCAACGGTTTTCCTTAACTCACTCGTTGAGTTGTATTATGTGATGTTTGAAGTGGAAATGGAAGGTTCAACTACGGAGTCAACTACGTGAGCTCATTTATTTAATCAATCGTGATCTCTTAATTGGGTGCAATAGGTAGGTCGTGAGAAAATTATTCAAAAAAATACCCCTTAGAATTTGCATTATCAGTCTCCCGGTGATATGTACATGTACTTATGTATGCGTACTGCCTCAATGGATACTCGCAAGCTTACTCATTTGGATTTCAATTTGACAATATTTTATTACGTACAACTGTAATATTTTGTAAGTTGTAGGTTTACGAGTACTTTACTTCCAGATACTCTATCATTTGAAAAATCTGTGGACTATACTAAATACAGATTTCTACAGTCTGTTGCGTTCGTAAAGAAAAATCACAGTTTGTAGAAAAAAAATGTGGTCTATTTCCACAAAATTAAAGAGTTACAACGTTAAATCGATTTCGGGGTTAGGTCATCATCAGTAACAATGACTCAGTTAGGTATATAACCGTCGAAATCGATTTAACTATGTAACTCTTCTAATTTGGTGGAAATAGACTAAATTTTCCTCTGCAAACTCTGTGCTTTTTCTAGACAGGGGTTTTCAAATTTGATCCTATGATTTTGCTTACATATACGGATTCACTAGAGGTTGGGTGAAGGTGGCTTGTTCTGAATTATGGAGCGTCAAGATTTTTAGCTATCGTATTTCAGAAAAAACTTCTTGTTGTGAGTATTAAAAAAGCCCCACTCAATGTAGAACCGTGTTAATTTTAATAATTTCAATGTAATAGTAGTATTTACGTATCCCTTATTTCTGTGATATGCTATAACCTTAAAAAGAAAACGATAAATATTTGTAAAATATGCGGGTTATTCAAGGTTTCATTCATTTTGGTTCATTATTAAATAATAAACCATTGTAATCGCTCTTGAAAAAAAATTTTAACCCCCCCTGAAAAATGGTTTACCAAAAGGTGTAGAATCCGAATCTGCAATAAAAAATTTTCCGTCCGTCCGCCGTACGCCGTACTCGTCCGGCAAACGGCTTGAGCAAAATATCTGAAATTTTCAGGAAAAATCAATATTGGTCCGACAACGCCTCACTTCTTTAGCCAGCACTATCACTTCATTTAAAGTACCCTTTAAGGGTTGTCGAGGTTTTGTAAAATCCCTAAAAACCTCAAAAAAAGTCGAAGCGGTCTAAATTTGGACTCTTTTTGAAGAACTTTCCATGATCAGGTTCGTAGCTCAAACCATTCCCGATATACGCCCAATTTATGGTGCCAACATTTGCGTTTTTTTGGTTTATTATTGTTTATGTTTTCATCACAGTAACAATTAATGATGATTTGTACATAAGCATTCTGATACGCAAAACGCTGCAAATTTTTCAAAAAATCAAGGCAGAACGTTCATGCCTAAGTTTAGGTCTAAGTTTAGTGAAAAACATTGATCAACTGAAAACAATTACGTGCTCTAGCATCTCAAATTCAATTCGCTCTATCACCTTGTGAAACACGCACACTCCAAAGCTTAGTAGAAATTCAAATCATGAACGCAAGCCAATTGAATAATAAACCCCAGTGAAAGAATTTGCAGCGTTTTTGTAAATCACATTCACGCTTTCCCATGAGAACTGAGGATTTAATTTCGCTGTATTATTAGAGCAAAATATTATGATTGTCTTTGTTTTCTTTCGTTTTGTTAAATAGACTTTTGAGACTTTGAGATTCGAGTCACCTTTCCTAATCGAAATTATCGCCAACAATATTCAACAGAACAGAAAAATAAGAATATCAATTGTTTTTCTGTATTTATGAACTGTGGAGCACGGTAGGAAGTCAGGGTCAAGCGACCGTTCGGAGACTACGACGAGGTTTCCCATCTATCCAAGTTTGGTGGCGGATTTGAAACTTGTGAAAAATACTTTTGAGACTACTAAGGTCTATTGCGCTCCAAATATCTAGCTCAACGTATAATCTCATATAAAAGAAAGTGTGGAACTGCTTAGAGTGGATATCGTAAATTTTGATAAGAAGTTTAACACCAGAGGAAAAAAATCGCCATGATCCCCACGAGTCCTAGGGGTCGTATTTGAACTAAAATTTTCGGCCAAATTTCTCTTTCCAGAAATGCTAAGGGTTTTTCGCAATTTTCGCGTTAACCCACTTCCTGAATTATGTAGTTGGAAAATTGGCTCTGGAAAATCGCTGTAGTTTTTAAATGAGTCATCAGTTGTGCAGTTGTTTCCTGTTGAATACATTTTTATTCCCCCCTGCGCCCTTAACAGACTTGGATTAAAACTTATAATTTCAAAATTATTTCAAATGAAATACATCTTCACCTAATTAACATTAATAACAAATTAAATTCCATTGTATTAAAACTATCGACATCTTCTATTTTTAATTTAAATAAATTGTGGAACGTTAATGGTGGGAGTAGCACGCAAATCTGACCACTACTGCTCGATCAAATGGCAGACGAAAATCATGTCTCTAGTCCTGAGTGCTGCTTGACGAGCAGGAGCACATTGAGCTATCTCGAAATCCTGAAACGGTTGAGTAAGGCACCAGTTCGAGGCACTGAGGAACAATAAGGGCCTTCAGGAAATGTGTGGATCTTCACGAATTCAGTCTTCAACAGTTGGGGAAAATTCCCCCGTGTTAGCTTCATTTGACGTTTCCTACCAGGCCATCCCCCATTTTTGGATATTGATATCCCTTTTACTGATCGCTCTTTACTTTGGATTTCGGCATTGGGAAGAAGGTCTATGAAATTTCATCACTCGAAGATGCCTCCTTTGCTCTCCCATCTGTCTCCTCGTTACCGTCAGTTCCAACTCAACAGTTCTACAAAATCTTCAAGTCCTAGATACGACTGCGATTGTCATCCACAGCAGGATAGAGATTATTTTGATCCTCTGCCGTTTGTGAACACTTACCGCTGACTCCTGGTAACAACCTACCCTCTACCATTCCAACCAACGAACAGTCCTTTGCTGCGCCCGAGCCTCAGTTTGGTTGTTTGAGCAATGTTCTATCTGGATCGTGTAAGTTCGTGCACGTGATTCTGAGAGTGTGAGATAATGTGAGATAATGAGATAATAACTTGTGATGAGATAATGAATAATTGGTGGGTGACATGGTTGGTAAGAAAGCTCAATACATCTTCTCTCTTTAAATGCAACATTTCTTCTACAATCATTTCATTACGTTAATTTTTTTGAAAACTGTTTTTCACAAAGGAAAAACTGTTTTTGTCCCTATTTCGATTTTTGATTATTCACATTATACAAATTCTGTATTGCTATTATTGAGAGGAAAGATTTGATCTTTTGTTTGTTATGATTCATCGCAAAAACTAATGGGGCCGATTGGAAAAACTTTTTCACCACTGCAAATTTACATCTCTTTACAGTAAAATAGGGCACATTTTGCTTTTAAATAATTTTTGTGTTATAGTTACCTAAATTAGCGAATATTTACTTTTCTCGAAACACCTTGAGCTTAGTACATGATTTTTTTAATTAAAAAAAAAAAAAAAAAAGTACCAACCTAATCACAGTTTTCAAACTATTCAGATGTCCGGGAAATTGTCCACTGTCCGTCGTTGACAGGCTCGGCATTAAGACATCAAAAGCTGAAGCGTAGGTATTAAGTAAATACTGGGAAATTAGCTCACGTCAGGGTAATTCAAGCAATGAATAAGCAGATCTATTAGCAAAGCAAATATGCTTCCCTAATCATGTCAGTCATGATTCAATAAATCATCAGTTAAACGTGTGAAATTATGAAACATTCATGTTGCTGAAATTACTCCATTCATTGTTTGATTGGACGTTGAGCATGTAGTCAAAAATTGAAAGATGCACATACATGCTCTCCCTGCACAAAAACATGCAACCATGAGACCAGAGTTATGTACAGCATAAAAAGTTAAATGAGTGGAAACATTGATTTTCGACGTTTTTCTTGTCTTTTATGTTTCGAAAGTTGAAACAATTCCACCAATACCTTGGTAGAAACAAAAAATGACACCGTTTGATTCTCAAGAACTAAGCTCGGTGAGTATGAGTAAACAGTTCATCAGGGGTGCCGGCTGATCTAATTTATTTTATGATTATTGCGCTTACTTCATAAACATATCTACTGAAAACGACACCGTAAGATGAAAACATAATTCTGTGAGCCGGTTCATTTCGTACAATCAACAATCTAAATGTTTTGATAACGAAACTAAAGACACTTTTACCATCCTATTTTTGTATGAACGAAGGTCTCACAAAGTTTTTCATCGGACTTTTTCCTCCGCAAGCAGTTGACGGCAATGAAAAACCTGACTCAACTTTTATAATTTCTTTGTTTTTCCATCACGAAACTTTTCGATGAGCTGCCAACGGTGTTCGCCAGTACAAAACCTCGACTGTTCGACACGAAGTTGGGTTGTTGTAAATGTGTGTAACTCATATATCATACACACACACACACATATATATATAATAATTGCGTTATATGTAAAACATTACATTATATGTATATATATGCTCAAGTTCACTGAATTCATAAAGTTATGTGTGGGTGATGTAAACTTGAGCTATTATGAATATTATAATTTTTTTTTAAATTTTATTGGCTTCAGAGTACTATTCAGCCTCTCATGATACATCATTAAAATATTCATTCAAGTGGTATTACATTACGCTTACATAAATATAATGTGGTACACGAAGAATGTTACTTATGAGGGATGTTAAACCTATATTAATCTAAGACGCCATCAAACAAAAACGAAAAAAAACTAAATTAAATAAAATTGGGGAGGACGCCCAGGTTTACCCAACGCCGGCCCTTGGGATATGGGAAGTTGAGGATGATGGGGAGGAAGGGAGGGATGAAAGGAAGTGCCCCTATAAATGACCACCAATTCAAGTACGAGCCCCGGATGACGCGGGTGGTGATACCACGAAGTACTCCTGACGAGATGCCCAGCTCAAGTAACTCCGTGGCACTTTTCCCGCACCACACTCCGCGCCATGACACGGTCGCAGCCATAACCTTGATGTTGTTAGGCGCCACTCCTTTTAGCTCAGATACCGCTTGCCGCAGGTCGTTCCTATCATATTTGCTTATCTTAGCCCTCCAGGTCTGCTCCATGTCCACGCTGCCACTGACAACTTGGACATCCAGGATTATGGCAGACCCGTCGGGCTTAACGGCAACGATATCTGGCTTCTTGCCCTGGTCACTTGGCATATGATACAGTCTCTCTCTCTCCACATCCCAGCCGCTGGATGACAATGCACCTGCTATCTGCTTGGCAACCGCATCATGACGGAGAATGCGGCCACCATGAGTCCTTGGACACTGCTGCACCACATGGTAGAGGTTCTCATTTTTACCCCGACAGGCACGGCAAAGGGTATCTACTGTCCCACGACTACCTCTCAAACACATTAGCATCTTAGCAGAACCGAACAATGGCGTCGTAGTGCTTGACGTCTTGGAGGCAGAGAATGAGCTCGAGATTGAATGGTTGATCGACCGATTTGTTGAAGAACTCTTCTAACAGCTTTTTTCTGGCTAAATATTATAATAGTACGATAGATACTTCATGATTTACTGTTATTCGTTAGGTAGGTCGAATGTTAGAAAATGCGGGATTGAATATGAGATAAACCACACCCTAAATTAATTGGTACCTACAATCAGTAAAAAATGTCTCCGTACACCCCAAAAATTTATACTTTTTGTAATTTATCCGTGGAAGCTAATTCGGATGTTTACACAAGAATACAAGAAACGAAGTCTCCATAAGCAAACTGGAGTTCATCTGAATCGGTACAGGTTCAATCGAGACTCTTCCCACCCGCGAAAACAACTATCAGAGGTCTAGAATCATGGAAATTGTGGTATCAGCATTTTTCCGGAGACGATCATGGAGGTCTCCCAGTTCAGGGACGACTATCAGAATTGATTCCGGCGAGGTGGGACACCACCCAAACATTTAAAAAATAAAATTAAAATAAATGAAAATATAAATAGAAAAAATAGCTGAATACAAATCCATTCTAGACCAATCTTAGACCAAGGAAATGAAAAAAAGAAAAAAAACTATAGCTGTATGTCTCTCTGTGTGTGACTATGACAAATGTTATAAGACGATAACGAGCTGGAAATTCTTCAACGATTTGAATGATGATGATTGATGATGATTTATTACTTTATCAGTGTATTGTTGTTATGGTACAGTAAGCGCTTCTGATCTAGTGCCCTCAGATACCTTCCAGCTTGGTTGAAAAGCTCGTCGATTCGATGAAGTTCCGTTTGTTGGAAGTTCTCAAGCAGAGAGAAGGGCCCACGAGCTATTACTCCATTTTTTTATCTCGATTTTTGCTGTTCTTTGGACTGTACGAACACTTTTTTGCCCTGATAAAAATGAATTCGTTAACGTCTGTTGTCAATTTCGCCTGGTATGTTCAGTTGAAAAGTTGGTTGACTTGAAATTCATTATTTAAGATGTCTGTGAATACATTCATACAATTAGTATCCCGTTTTTCAAGGTTTGTGAGAAGCAGTTGCAATATTCGTGAAAAGCAAAGTGAGTGTACGGAGACATTTTTTACTGAGTGTAGTTAGATTGCTTTGTTACGAACCTATAATGTACAATGGTACCAAGCTGATAATTTTTTTTTTTTTTTTTTTTTCAATTGAGAGAATAAATTATTTTGATAATTAGGTAACTTATAGTTTTTGTACAAACCAAAATTTTAGTTTTGAAGTGAAAAACACAGACTATGAATGGTATAGTAGACAACCGGGAAGGGAAGAGCGAAATCCAAGCATTGTTTGAATGAGGTGGCGCGGCGGAATGTGTCAGTGCCCCAGATTCAAGAGCTCCTATCCAGAGTTATGAGCTGTACAGCTCCTTTGGGAATGTTAATATGGAATGCGATTCAGCGTCACCATTGGTCTAACGATGGCACTTGTGAGCCGGAGAGGAATATCGAGTTCTTACACGTTATTCGAAATACTGCATATCCCCTTATTACCATTGGTTATGCATTCATTGTTTATGCATTCTCAAAAACAAGATTGTTTGTACAGGAATGTCAAGCGTTTTCCTGTTATCTTCGATAGGATTCTAATAATAAAATTCATTTCATCAACTCCAAACTGGACTTCTATTATCGTCTAGATGTCTAGCAAAACCCTCTTCATTCGATATTATACTACATTCAACATCTCACGTATTGCAGCGAACAATTTGTACTTAGTTGTATTCGAAAAACTTTGATGCATTCCCCTGAAGAACAACTTTTTTAGAATATGAGTGATTTCATCCCTTAAAATACTGCCGAAATTCGAACTGTTCCAAAACGCGATTGATGAAGGTCGATTGATAAAGAAACAAAAGTTAATTTGACAAAACAGTAAATATCTCCCGCTATTCCCTTTTTTCAGGGAATTTAATCGTTAACCCTACCTAACGCACCACGTCGATTTACTCGGGTCGTTATGTAATGAAACATCCCAACAGATATATTTTTATTGACATTTTTATGTCTTTACTTTGGTATACAGCCGCAAAAAACGCCCTGACACTTTTTATGGTAACGACAGTATTTTTATATTGCTTTTCTTTTACGATCAGTTGTTCCCACGGAAAGTGAAACTTCCTCAATTTCTAACTTGAAAAAGAAACCGCTAGTTAGAAAAGTTTCCATTCTTAAATATATATATTTTTTGTAGGTGTATTTTAATTTACATGATATGGAACTAGGTATTACTGTTCTTACAAATATTCTGAACTTTTTATGAAGTATTTCACGATTTAGTTATTTTTATTTTTGTTTGTTTCAACTGGACTATTTATTTGTTTCAATAATCCTGTGATTATGGAAGTAGCTTCAATAGTTAAAGCTATTTTTGTCATGAAAGAAAGAAAATTACTTGTTTCTTCGACTACATCTCTGCACAACTACGTTGGAAAGCAAAGTAAAGTTGAATACAATTAACATTCTTTGCAACAAAACGGGTGCTGCAAGGCCAATCGAAAATCCAAATTTGGACTGCGAACTAATTTTACAGGAAGACACCTCCGAAAGGCTACTAATCAACTTGAGGGCGGTACGTGAATCATAACTCAGCACGGATTAATTTCATAACTCGTCGGATTGAGGGGAGCAGCGCTTAGGAGGAGAATGTCAGTAGATCCATGGGCATGAGGGGATTTTTCAAATTCAAGTGAAACCCAATCAATTAGCATTGGGAAGTTCGTCTTGAGGAAAGTGGGTCCAAACTAACGGTACAGTTTACTCAAAAAACGCTGCAAATTCTTTCACTCGGGTTTATTATTCAATTCGCTTGCGTTCATGATTTGAATTTCTACTAAGCTTTGGACTGTGCGTATTTCACAGGTGATAGAGCGATTATTGAATTTCAGGAGATATGCATAGAGCACGTAAATCTGTTCTCAACCAAAATACCTATTTGAATTGATCAGTTGATCATATTTGTGTGCCTCCTGAAATTCAATAATCGCTCTATCACCTGTGAAACACGCACACTCCAAAGCTTAGTAGATATTCAAATCATGAACGCAAGCCAATTGAATAATAAACCCCAGTGAAAGAATTTGCAGCGTTTCAGGCATATCAGAATGCTTCAACCCATGTATCGGCTACCAAGCCTTTTAGGAGTTCACTCCAGTATCCACATTACTACATCACTACATCACTAGGTTACTGATATCAAAACAAAAACGATAATATACCAAAATAACGCAAATGTTGGCACTATAAATCGGGCCATACATCGGGAATGGTTTGAGCTAAGGACCTGGGGAAGGGCTCATTCGATTCCTCCTGGAAAGTTCTTCAAAAAGAGTCCAAATTTAGGCCGCTTTGACTTTTTTGAGGTTTTTAGGGATTTTACAAAACCTTGACAACCCTTAAAGGGCATTTTAAATTAAGTGAGAGAGCTGGCTCAAGAATTGGGGCGTCATCGGACCAACATGGATTTTTCCTGAAAATTTCAGCTTTTTGCTTTAGCCGTTTGGGAAAAATGTTTATTTTGCAGATTCGGATTCCACACCCTTTGAAACGTAAACCATGACATTTTCAGGGGGGTTAGCATTTTTTTTTTTTTTTTTTCAAGAGCGATTACAATGGTTTATTATTGAATAATAAACCAAAAGATTCGCTCTGATGTTGAATGGATAGATCTTCGTGAAAATTCAGTTCGAATCTCCCTTACTGAATAATGGCAATTTCATCAACATCTGATGAAGATACATCTGTTGCCAACGCAATATTTCAGAACTGGAAGATTCGAAAATTGTATGAACATTGAATCAACAGTATAAAGAAATAATATGAGCGTGGCTACATTTTCGATCCCTTAGAGGTTTCCGTGAAATTTATTTCTAATCTGAACTTAAATTGGCGGAATTCAGTGCACACATATAATTAAATTGGCATTAATATGCCTCACATAAATTGGGTACTTTATATGAACTCTTAGTTCTTAACATGTTTAGCACTCGTAGCGCTAAATTTGTAACCCTTTTAGTATAAAGGTATTGAGGGACTCATAATATGAAAGATATCATCTTTCAGTTTAAGCCCATGGGAAACATTTCGAATAAGCAACCAATTTTCTTTCTGTCATAACATCCATAAGTAGGTACTTGAATAATTATGAAATTATGATGAAATGATGAATATTATGAAAACGTAATTAAAATACACATGAATGGTCTAGTGTACACAAATGTTCACAGATCACGATATAGAATAGCTTTAAATGTTCGGACACCTCAATACTGTAATGTGGATCTTGCGTGGTCGTACCAGCAATTTTTCGAAGATGCCATTGAATGATGACCTAATAGCTCGAGTGAAAGTACCTACAGATACTTCCATAGTATTAATAATAATAATATAATAAAGTCGGAAATGTAATATTCAAGATGTCCCGCTCATGATGTAAAATTTTATTTTGGGCAAAACAAGATCGAAGATAGAACAAAATGCCGGGTTTTGCCTTATTTGTCCCAAACCGCCATATTTTGTCAACTCACAGAAAGAGGAAATTTCAAACAAGATTGGAAGTATCAATTCCAATACATCCAAGATAGTTTTGAAATACTTTCTTTTGGTGGTTTTTTCCCATCCAAGAAAACCACGTTTTGTGCCATGAAAACCTATATTTGCCCAATTCAAAACAAAGTACGTTTTCCACCAGTTTTCGGTTAGCTGCTTACTATTCAATAATTTCATTAAACTGTTTGTATCTCTTTCACGACGCTATCTCCTGGTGTTCAAACAAGAAATATATCTCGTGCTTTCTACTGATAAAAGAAGACTAGTGGAAAATAGTTCTCCAAAAAAATATATCAATCTAAACTTGGAGGATAGACGGAAACGAGGGCGACAGCGAAACAATGGGCCAGAATAAGTTGAGAAGTTGGTTCAGCAAAACAAGATCCTGTCTTACAGGGGGCCAAACTCCCAAATGAAGTTTCTACAAAGTCGTTATCTGATATTCAAAGGAAGTAGGAATAAGTTTTGAGTGCCCTATGAGAAGAGATAGAAGGTGGAATGGGAACTTGGGATGGAATGTATTCTCAGAACGCCCACGTCCTGCGGTTCATCCAGAACTGTATTATTATTATTTTTTGAAATAAGATACATTTTTTATTATCAGATCCAGTTGGACTAATATTACTGATATACAAGCGCACGACCATTCTCTCACTAGAAGAACAACAATTATTTATGCAATTTTAAAAATAAAATATTAACGAAAATTTACTTCAAAATCAAGTTCAAATCAAGGGTCTTTTATAAGGAAAGGAAAATAATGAATCAAATTATATGCATCGCCTAATTTGTTTGATATTGTAGCTCCCTGTATTCTTAAAATAGTAGAACTCGTTATCACAAACGTTTTTCCTGATTGAACCAGAAGGATCAATTCCAATCGAATCATGTTTTCAAGAGCTCCTTTTGATTGGTAAAATGTATTAAAATTATGAACATAAAGGTGATTCCTACCGCTGAAATGGACGCAACAGCAGCTCTCTATCCACAACTTTCACTCAATATTCATAGAAATTCTTAAATGACGCTCACATACTTACTTCGATTGACGCCCATACTTACTTCGAACGAATCACATATGAATGATAAAATAATAATTGGGCCTATCCACACGAATGGGTGGGAAACTACCGGTCTAATAAACTAGCGGTCTAAATATTCGAACAGGATTCAAGATAAGGCCTTCACCTTTCCAGGAAAGGCTCGAAAAGAAATCAGCGGGATGCCTGTTTGCAATCGATTGGTTTTCGATTAGGTTTCTTGAAATGTAAATTGAGTCGGTAAGAAGGATCAAGGAAGAAAGTGCTGCCAATAGCCAAGCCCACTTGAAATGCCTACTTCAAAAATCCAACAAATAAGATATTTTGAAAAATTCACATCATGAGATAAATTTGGTTCGAAGGTACTTCATCATCGCTTTGGAATGTCGTTTTGACGAATACGAAGTTGAAAGAATCATGAATGAATAAATATAATTTTTAAGACTGAAATATTGAACATTACCATGGTAATTGTTACAAAACTGTACGAACAGACGCATATTCATGGAAAAGATCCCGAGGTTCTTAAGGAAAAAAGCAGAAGCCAAGATCTTAGGTTTTAGATTATTATTTTACACGATTCAGTGTGATGCAACAATGGAGTATAACTAACCAGAGTACTTGAAATATTTTTAGAAAGCAGCTCTTCGTTGATGAGTAATGTATCAGGATATTTTTACTATAATCCCCTTTGCCGTACCAGATCTGAATGCCCAATTATCTCGTAGTCCGGAATACTGGATGCCTTCCGTTGTAGCCCAAACTACTCTATTTATCGTTATCTATCAATTAATAATAGATAAATTTGGTTCTGAAAACTTTGTTCAATCTTCCTGCTTTGTTGGAGGCAACTTCAAAATTGCATTCAACAAACCACAAATGGAAAGGTTTTTGAATTCAAATTCAATTCAAATAATTTTATTTGCTGATATAGGTAACACTTAGCTCTACAACAAAGAGTTCGCGAATATCTTAAATCTTAAATGAAATAATTACAATAATAGCAATTTAAACAGAAATTGATCAAGTTCTTATACAGGGTGTCAACAAAACAGGTCTGACGTACTGAAGGGGTCGATTCTACAACTAATTTGCAACAACTTTTGCCTCCTAGCAATTTTTTTTTAGAGGCTTCGTTTTTGAGTTATTTACGATCTAAGATTTTTTTCGTGTTTTCGACCTTATCTCCTATAAATTGCTATAACTCCCTCAATTTACAAGATAATCTCAAATCTGAGTACACCGTTGGAAAGAGCAGTAAATTTCCTTTCGGATTGATGCCTCACCTTTCCCGAAAAGTGAGGTTTGAGACATAAAAAAGCTCTCTGAAAAGCTAATTTTACTTAATTTGGGAAACCTAGAGTTTTTTCAATCGGAAATTGAACTATGAGAACCAATTTTTTTTAAGATGCAAGAACGGTAAAAACTGCGCTAAGATCTCACTTTTCCAACGGTCTAGTCAATTTTGTCCTTAAAAAATTTTCCTGGGGAGGAAATTGAGTTTGAATGCTGAAAAACATGAGCTTTTCGAGAAAAATCGGGTGATTTACATGGAAAATGACGAAATCAAAACTTTGGAAGTTGGGAGAGCTCAGTGATGGTACGGAGGGTGTTTCGTACGCTGAATCGAATAGTGGCACTCCCGAGCCTTTCTCATTATGTTCAGTTTGTAGATTTCAGGGCACTTCAGACCACGTAATATGGGGCTCCTGCCCTGGCTGGAACAGGTAAGCTATTGGATCAGACCAGACAAAAGCCTGTCAAATAAGAAAGGAGGCACTCCGAAGCCTTCCTCATCCGAGCTCACGTGTATTTAAAAAAAAAAAAAAAAAAAAAAAAAAAAACAATAGATTTCGAATCGCCCGAGAAAAGCTCATGTTTTTCAGCATTCAAACTCAATTTCCTCCCCAGGAAAATTTTTTAAGGACAAAATTGACTAGACCGTTGGAAAAGTGAGATCTTAGCGCAGTTTTTACCGTTCTTGCATCTTAAAAAAAAATTGGTTCTCATAGTTCAATTTCCGATTGAAAAAACTCTAGGTTTCCCAAATTAAGTAAAATTAGCTTTTCAGAGAGCTTTTTTATGTCTCAAACCTCACTTTTCGGGAAAGGTGAGGCATCAATCCGAAAGGAAATTTACTGCTCTTTCCAACGGTGTACTCAGATTTGAGATTATCTTGTAAATTGAGGGAGTTATAGCAATTTATAGGAGATAAGGTCGAAAACACGAAAAAAATCTTAGATAACTCAAAAACGAAGCCTCTAAAAAAAAAATTGCTAGGAGGCAAAAGTTGTTGCAAATTAGTTGTAGAATCGACCCCTTCAGTACGTCAGACCTGTTTTGTTGACACCCTGTATAGCAGTTGTACATCCTCTAGCCAATCTAACAGACACTTTCTTCCCCTTAAATAGTTGCATATAAAAATTAAATAATTTGAACACCATATCTTTGTTTGCTCAAGAGAATAAACAATTAATGACGTACTCGTTACTCAACTGAATTGAATACTTAATACTTTCTTCGCTCATTTTCGAACTGTGGGCATCTAGCCAGTATATGATTTATTGATTCATACTCTGTGTTACACAAGACACAGATTTTGCTTCCGTCGATTTTCCAGGCCTCTCCGTTGAGGAATAACCGCAGAAACCCCTCCTTTCAATCTACCCTTCCTTTCAATGACGTACTTGCGCTATCACTCGCTTATCGACGATGGGGATGTCCAAGTTGAGATAGCCTTCAGAACGATGGTGGAAACGTATACTTTATTAGGAGACGAACAAATCATTCGGTCATAGTCTTCATACGCCATCATAATGACAAATGCATTTAGAACTGCCTGTTTTTGAAGCGCAACTGCATTTGGATCTTGCATTTCCCATAGAGTGGAGTATCCCAATTCCGCAACGATTCTTCTGAGCTGGGAAACCCAATTATATTTCCTTTTTGCCACACCCCTATTTGTTGTGGAAAGGAGTTGGTTATATCAAGCGCGGGGGTATCTGTTTTCTTTCATTCGGAGCAAGCTTTCCCACCAGTTCAGCGCTCTTTCAAATACGAGAGCACCCAATCTAACTCTAGAACATGTCAGCGATTTCAGTTCACCCAGAATTTTTCTAACCAATGTTAACCTTTTTCTTTACCCTACAGGATGTGAATGGAGTGCGTAGTGTAGTGCGTAAGTGTAATGCCGTTGACATGACATTCTACTCCCAGAAATGGAAAAAAACGTTTTAGTTGTGCAGGTTTTTTAAACCTCAAATCTGCTTGAAAACACACGTTTTTTTTGCATAAAATCTCAATTTTCTCAAAAAAGTTCCCTCTAAAACATAAAAACTAATTATACCATTGGAGAGCTAAGGCTTTTGCGCATTTTTTAATCTTACAGGCTCAAACGTATCATTAAAATCAAGAGAGACTAATGAGCCATTAAAAAAGTGTTTTTTTCAAAATTTGACAAAATTCTCTTTTCAGGCTAGCTTTTAACCTTTTAGTTCCCTTTAAAAAATCACTGTTGAAGACTGAGACGACGGGAAATTCAATGCTATTTCCAACGGTATCCTTAGATTTGAAAATACTGCGAAAACGCCGGAGTTATGACCGTTCTAGAGAATTGAGGTCGAAAACACCTCAACCTCAATTTCAACAGAAAACGCACGTTTGTCCGCAGTTAAACACCATTTCCTTAACTAAAAATATTTCCAAATAACCAAAACAACTACACCGTTAGAAAGCTGCCATTTTGGCTCACGTTTTACCAGATCTGCTAGTTTCTGCGTCAAGCATCAATGGGGTTGCTAGGCGAGATGAAAAACAGGCGATTTCAAGATTTCGACATAACTACCACTCCGCGCAAATTGCAAATCTTTAATGTAATTAAAAAAATGTTTTCTGAGATTAAAGAGATAGACAATTTAACGCTTTTTTTAACGGTGTCATCAAATTTGAGCTATCGTCAAAATTGAGGGAGTTATGACAGTTTTATTGACATAAGATCGAGAACACGAAAAAAATCTTAAATCGCGAATAATCCGGAAACGAGACCTCTGAAAACAAAATTGCAGGGAGGCACTCTTGGTCGGAAATGAGTTGTAGAACACGTAGGAGTCGGGTTGTGCATAACTCCTGGGACACCCTGTATAGTTGCTCTCTGATCATGATCATTTGAGGGTGGTTCCCTGTGCGGGGGCTTCTTTCTCCACCTTTGTTGTTCTGTGCTAGATTGATCCTCTTCTCGTTTCCTTCGAGTAGGGGTCGAGGGTGCCGTCTGTAGAGGTCCCACTCTCCCAATTATTTTCTCCGGCCATTGAAGTGGTGGCGCTTCAGAAGTCTGACGGAGTTCATCAATGACCAGGTTTGCTTATCCACAATCAGCTTATCGTGTCTGATGTACGCCTGCATCCCGTCGTTTTTCGCTGCTTTACGGTAGCTCACTAACCCCTTTTGGATTTATGAGACTTGTAATTGTAAATCCTCTCTTTACGAAATGTTAGTGCCCGTCAGTTTCTTCGCTGCTGATGACGAAGGAGTAGCTAGTGTCATTTTCAACACCTGTTCTCTGCAAAAAGGAAAGCAAATTTCAAGGGGATCGTGAAATTTCAGTTCGAATTTATGTTGAACCGTCTATAAACTCACATGCAAGTGGGCGGGATATTTGAATTTTAATGATGAAGTTCAAACATCGATATTTCAGCTACATGTTTCACCCGGTAAAAAATTCAACACACATACGTTTTAAGATATGTTATTTGATTGAACCCTCTGAAACAATGATGTTCAATTTTTTTCAATTCGAGTTAATAATAGAAAAATTTACTTTTTGGGAACCCCGATGGTTTCATCCATTCATAATTGGTGGCAATGTTTTATTTTTAAGGAATAAAACAACAACACAAATCACACCAGCTACAACTTATAACACAAAGGTTTATTATTTCTGTACTACAGTAACCCTTAAATATAATTCTCTGATCTATGTATCAGTGCATTACACGTAGTCAGAGGTACGTCATCTGAACTCGGCACCTCGAGACGGCACTCCAGATGCCATAAAACAGCCCCGTTTACATTTCAGCACGTCAAATCGATTAGGAACGAAATCAGCCACAGGAGAATTCAAATGATCACTGATTCCATGCTTTGTGATTGACTTCTAGACGTCCGAAAACAGTTGGATGACTTCGTCTCAAACATAACGACGTTAACACTAATCTTTGCAAGTCTCTTTGTGAGAAACAGAAGCTGATATCAAAACTCTTAGCTCGCGAAGCCCTGCACGACAGACCGTGGATCATTTCATAACTTACCGTACTGTACAGTTGAACAACTGAAATTCAGCGTGGTAAAATAAAACACCTACCTTTGGTCCATAAGCACCAGAAGTATATTTCGTAAAACTTGAAAAACTAGATTTCAACAAGTACTCTTGATTATTAGATGATACAAGGCGTTTTTTACTGTCCAAGCACTATCAAATTCACATGTATTTTTTCTGTCAAAGTTCCAGCACTTAAAGAGAAGGAACAGATGAACATAAAACGGCCCGGGTGGGCTCATTCGATCCTTTGAAGGGGTTCCCATCTACAACAAACATAAAAAACAATAGTGTTATTTACAAAGATTCCATATTGAAGTTCCATCTGTCCCTAACATAATGCAATTTTTGAATAGTGATGAGACACTCAATGATTGGTGGAATCGATCATGTTATAATTTCCCGTTTACTTTCTAAATCTCCATGTTTATACACAATTCTTTATTCTTTATCTGTGCTAGTCGTACCCGATGAAAACCAAAAGTTCAAACATGATCGTTTCAATACAAGTACAAGAATTTTTCAATTATCCAGGGGCGCCCAACCCTCCCTAGCTTCACGACACCCCCTTTGGTACCACCTCTCTAATACAAAAATGTAAAAAATACTCGTTATTTTATTTAAAACTAACAGAAGATTCATATAGGTATTGAACAAAACCAAACCCACTTGGCAATAGATATAACGTGTATATTTCTTGAGATTCTTCACTGAGGCAACATCATATTCTCAATGGTAACATTCAAAAATTTAATTAACCTATTATTTAAGTTCTATCTAGTGATGTGATATATTTTCTAATGTCGTCACGTTAAACACTGTTTCAATCAATTTTACCCCTCAAAAATTTTTTTGAGCCCCCCCCCCCCCTTTGTGAACACTGCTGGTTTATCAATGAGATGAAGGTGTGCACTCTCAGCTTTTAACTTTTAGAATTGAGTAGAGCTTCAACATTCGCTTGGCACCAGTAGGCGGTTGGTGAGTTAAGAGTTCAAAATCGAAACGGCTCCAATTACAGTTTGACTCAAATTGCTATCTGAAAAAAAAATTGCCATAAAAGATTTTTCACTCAATAATTGGAATTGCTCTTTTCAATAAAACCGTACCAATCGTCCGTTACGCAATAATTTTCTCAAGATTCAGCAAATAAATGTATTCGCCTGAAAGAGAATAAAACTTTTCCTCCTGTAAAAGTAGGGAGACTGATGAAAAGGCCGAAACTTTACTACCCTCTTTGATGAATAGAATAAAGTTAAGGATTGTTACAGTCTTGAGGTTGGAAACCTAGAGACTTTATCAGGAAACGGAAAGGTGATAATGAATGCGAAGAGTAAAATACCGGTTATGGCGAGGTGGAGGGCCAATGACAGAGCGGGCACCGGGCAAAAACAGTCCACAAGGCACATCGTCTGCGGGTGGCACTTTGGATTACCTCCGTTCTGAAATATAGAGTCACTCTAACCGACACTGACTCATAATTGCTCCTGGATACTTTTTAACATCGGCATGAATATTAATGTGCTATTTCCTCTCTCAAGCTCAGCCTCCCCGACATTATTCGTCGAGGAAACTGACAACTAGGTACTACTTTATTGTATCGGCTCAACAGCAATTTGTATCTCGTTAGTGTTGGCAATGTTAGATTAGTTGCTGATAACTTCAACAGTAATACAAATTGCTGAAACAAGAATGGTACTTAACACTTTTACCTTTCCACAAATACATTAACAACGGTAATCAATTACCCTGACTATTAACATATTCTCTCCTAAATTGGTTATAAAGCAAGTAAATCTTTAGTTGAATCTTAATATTGTCTTGCAGCAATATGAATCTGTGGAATTTGAGTTGAGGGACTTTGCTGTATTTCCTTTGACATTAGAAGTTTCACTCCACAAGATCAAGCGTCAACTGATGAAAACAATATCATTATACATCATTTTATTTATTTGTTTATTTTTCTTTCAAACGAAGTCCATTGCCCACTCCTATGAGTGGGGGGACACTAAAAATATGTGACATAACAGTTTCTAGCTCTTGGTAGAAACTAAATAACATGCAGAGAAACCCATACGATTCAACTTTACAAGTAGAAGTATTTCATTGTGAAGCGTCATGAGAGATACCCACTGATTCAAGTATTGTTCGAAAATCAGTTTCAATCTACTTGTGAGCTCCATTTATTTTGTTCGGACAACTGAAGGCAGTGACCGTGACATGACGAAGTCTACAGAACCTCTAAAAACTGATTAAAAACTGGAAATTCTTCTTCGTAATAACTCCCTTTCTATTTGGTTACTCAGGAAATACTGGACGAAAGTTAATAAAACTTGGGTGAAAAATCGATTGGGTTCTCGTTTCCTCTGAATTCACATTACCTCCCGTCAATCCTAATGTTTGAAATCAAAGAGCTGTACAATTGAAAAGTGTGAATATCGAAAACTTTCGAAATGTCGCTGGTAATGTTTTTTGACCAGCACCTTCGAAATTCATAAAACCCTAATGAGTTCACTCGGACCGCGCTGCGTTCTTCCGTTTACTCCCTCCAAGGGCTGGAACTTTCACAAAAAAAACGCTGCAAAGTCTTTCACTGGGGTTCATTATTCATTTGGCTTGCATTCATGATTTGAATTTCTACTAAGCTTTGGAGTGTGCGTGTTCCACAGGTGATAGAGCGATCATTGAATTTCAGGAGACATGCATAGAGCACGTAAATCTGTTCTCAACCAAAATACCTATTTGGATTGATCAGTTGATCACATTTGTGTGCCTCCTGAAATTCAATGAATCGCTCTATCACTTGTGTAACACGCACACTCCAAAGCTTAGTAGAAATTCAAATCATGAATCATTGAATAATAAACCCCAGTGAAAGAATTTGCAGCGTTTGATGCATATCAGAATGCTGCAACCCGTGTATCGGCTACAAGGCCTTTTAGGAGTTCACTCCAGTATCCACATTACTACATCACTACATCACTACGTCACTGGGTTACTGATATCAACACAAAAACAATAATAAACCAAAATAACGCGAATGTTGGCACCATAAATCGGGAATGGTTTGACCTGCGGACCTGGGGAGGGGCTCATTCGATTCCTCGTGGAGTGTTCTTCAAAAAAAGTCCAAATTTAGGCCGCTTGACTTGTTTAGAGGTTTTTAGGGATTTTACAAAACGTTGACAGCCCTCAAAGGGCACTTTAAATTGGGTGAGAGAGCTGGCTCAAGAATTGGGGCGTTTTCGGACCAAGATGGATTTTTCCTGAAATTTTCAGATCTTTTGCTCCAGCCGTTTGGGAGAAATCGTGCGTACGGCGGACGGACGGAAAAATGTTTATTGCAGATTCGGATTCTACACCCTTTGAAACGTAAATCATGAAATTTTCAGGGGGGTTAGAGTTAGTTTTTTCAAGAGCGATTACAATGGTTTATTATTGAATGATAAACCAAAACGAACATCTACACGGATGTGAATGCAAACGTGCTAGATCTTATAAAAAATTCTTTAGTAAACCGTAACGATCAAATCAGATGATAAAACAATTCAGCTGTTCAGTTTGCAATGGAATTTCGTTTTCCTTCTGAATTACAGTTTTCTATAACTTACGTTTTATATTTGTTGACAGATGAATTGTAGATAGAGGTGTTTTAATTTTAACTTTGTACATTTCAGTAGTTCTATTCGTGGATTTTTGGTACCGATTATTGTGCCATGAAGGTATTTTGATGTATCAGCTTTTGTTTCGTACAAAGGGATCAGTAAAGTTTGTTGTTCACGGAGTTATATTTAAGATCTAGTATATCTAGAAGTCAATTACAAGGTACGGTAGAAGGATAATTTCTTTCCAAATCGATCTATCGTGTTGCAATATAAATGGCACTCTTTGTAAATCTTCAAGAATTCAATTACCTACATGGTAGCTGTGTGAATTCCTAGTTTGGATAACGTACCACAGACTACATCTAATAAACGTAGATGAGTTATTTACGTATAACGGTTATCTAATAATGAAATAAAAAAAACTTTTTAAAAAATAATTTGCAAGGTTTTTCAATCGATTGATACATTTTTCTGTTACACTGAATTGTAAATGTTACTTCATTCTCCAAAGAATTCCTCATTCAGTTTGATCTCTTTACAGGGTGTTAACCTGAGGAACCTGCCATAGGCGAGGAGTAGGTTCTGCAACTCATTTCTAACGAAAAGTGCATCCTAGACATTTTTTATAGAGGCTTCGTTTTCGAGTTTTTTCAATTTTAAGATGTTATTTTCGTGTTTTTGATCGTAATTCAGTAAAACGGCCATAACTCCCATATCTTTTTGAAGAAAATTCAATTTTGATTATACCGTTGAGAAAGAACATTAGATTTTAAATCTCCCTAGAGTAACGAAAAATGTTTAAGGTTGGTTCAATTGGTGAAAAATCAATTGGAAAACTGTATTTTGATAAATCCCCTGAATGAACGCTTTTTCTGCCCCATATTTTAGAACTACAGGCTGAAATTGAAGAGTAGCATTTTATTAGAAATGCAGAGTAGTCAAACAATTAGTCTCTCTGAGGATTTGTTAAAAATCGCTTTTCCAATGATTTTTCATTAATTGAACATACCTACCTAGAACATTGTTTTTATACACTAGGAAGATGGACAATTTAACGCTCTTTCCAACGGTATGATCAAACTCGAATTTTCTTTATAAAATATGGGAGTTATGGCCATTTTACTGAATTAGGATTGAAAACACTGGAAAAGCCTAAAATTGAAATAACCCGAAAACAAATCCTCAAAAAGAAGGAGAGGAACCGGTTCATTCGGATAAGACTCAAGGATTCACAGTTCGAATTCGAACCCCCAGACTACGAGTCCTTCAGCCCTACATCAACCTGATCGAGAAAACAACTCGGCCGTTTGAATATTTATGACGCGCCGTCTTCAACTACCGCTCTGGTCCTTGGGTGGACCAAGAAAAAAGTTCCAGTTGAACATGAGGATATGAAAGAACATTTTTAATTTTTAGGACGTGTTTCTGGCTTCGTCAATAGAGATATGCTTATTAGAATTAATCCATGAGGCGTGAGAAGACCCAACCATGAGAGAGAAAAAGGAATACAAATACATTTCAAACCACTCTAAGAACTAGAACAAAAAATAATAATAATAAAATAAAATAAAAAAACAGACTCCACAAGGCAGCATAGTTTCTCAGCCTGGGGTGTAGCCAATGGAACCCACATTTCGGGTCAAAGCCAATATAACCGTTTGGTTCGTGAAATCACTGAAGAACCTTGGTTTTGTAAGGAAAGCTGTGATCCACGGAGATCTATAGATACCAAAAGTTGAAGATGTAATCAAAACGACTATGATTAGCATCGCATCTATCATCAGCGTTTGATGAAATGTTTTCATCGAGAGACACCCCGACGTCCCAAATGAAATCGACGAAGAAATTGACTTTTGAACTAATTGAACTTCTCTAGTCAAACCACTTATCTATAATACCACTTATCGAGTCATACCATATAGTATTATATGTTGGTTCTGTTAATATTGAAACTAATGTAAAACTGTACTTTATATTCTTCAACTGTATTGAATGTTGAGAGGACCGTCACTGAGCAGAAACCCTCACAAACTTTTCCCTTTACCTTACTACTCGTAACATTACCAACTAACACAAAATTTGAGTTTAGTGATATACAAAATGTACTATATTTAAATAAATATCGTTGGAAGTAAACACCAATAAGATCCACGTACAAGTAAAAAAAGAACCATGTTCAACGAAGTAGCATGAGCGACACAATACAAAGATAGGACACTGGTGTGCAAAGACTTGTAGGGCTGAATATAGAGGGACATGCTTGTTTCCCAATTTCAATCACATTTATAGGCTTCGCTATGTTATATAAGTTTGACATAGAATATATGAAAGTGGTTGCTTGAGGGCTACATCAATCATTAACATAGATACCAAAATCTTTTTAGGAAAAAACGCTGCAAATTCTTTCACTATGGTTTATTATTCATTTGGCTTGCATTCATGATTTGAATTTCTACTAAGCTTGGGAGTGTGCGTGTTTCACAGTTGATAGAGCGATTATTGAATTTCAGGAGGTATGCATAGAGCACGTAAATCGGTTCTCAACCAAAATACCTATTTGGATTGATCAGTTGGTCATATTTGTGTGCCTCCTGAAATTCAATAATCGCTCTACCACCTGTGAAACACGCACACTCCAAAGCTTAGTAGACATTAAAATCATGAATGCAAGCCAATTGAATGATAAACCCCAGTGAAAGAATGTGCAGCGATTTTTTTATGGTTATCAGAATACTTCAACCCGTGTGTCGACTATAAACCCTTTTAGGAGTTCACTCCAGTATCCGCAATCACTACATCACTAGGTTACAGAACAAAAACAATAATAAACCAAAATAACGCAAATGCAACGCAGGAGGCACACAAATATGATCAACTGATCAATCCAAATAGGTATTTTGGTTGAGAACAGATTTACGTGCTCTATGCATATCTCCTGAAATTCAATAATCGCTCTATCACCTGTGAAACACGCACACTCCAAAGCTTAGTAGAAATTGAAATCATGAACGCAAGCCAATTTGATAATAAACCCCAAAAATTGGAGAATCTGCAGCGTTTTTTATGGTTATCAGAATGCTTCAACCCGTGTTTCGGCTATAAACCCTTTTAGGAATTCACTCCAGTATCCACATTACTACATCACTACGTCACTAGGTTACTGATATCAACACAAAAACAATAATAAACCAAAATAACGCAAATGTTGGCACTATAAATCGGGCCATACATCGGGGATGGTTTGAGCTACGGACCTGCGGAGGGGCTCATTCGATTCCTCATGGAAAGTTCTTCAAAAAAAAGTCCAAACTTAGGCCGCCTTGACTTTTTTTGAGGTTTTTAGGGATTTTACAAAACTTTGACAACCCTCAAAGGGCACTTTAAATTAACTGAGAGAGCTGGCTAAAAAATTGGGGCGTTGTCGGACCAACATGGATTTTTCCAGAAAATTTTAGATTTTTTGCTCCAGCCGTTTGGGAGAAATCGTGCGTACGGCATACGGCGGACGGACGGAAACATTTTTATTGCAGATTTGGATTCTACACCCTTCAAAAAGTAAACCATGAAATTTTCAGGGGGGGTTAGACATTTTTTTTTTATAAGAGCGATCACAATGGTTTATCATTGAATAATAAACTTAAAGGTTCTTTAGATTTTCCGTGTTCCGTGATTTCGTACGTCATCTAACGAATTTAATAAAGTAAAAAGATAAAATTAGTGGTTTCCAAACTTATTACTTATCAATTACAGAATTTAGTTTTCCACGCTATTGAGTAGCATAAAAGAGTTGCAGCATCGCATCCCAAGCTTGCAACATCGCATCGCACACCGAAGCTTGTGAAGATGGGTACTTGAATGACATTTATGGGGAAGGGGTTTTCACCATTTTGAATTCCTTTTCGGGTAAGAGTGTTTCTGATTTATAGAAGGAACTCGCAGGACACCGCCCCTACAAAGAATATTCAAGCAGGGGGGAGTAAATTTTCAATGAGAAGATTGGTTGTACCACCATCAAAGACGCCTTTCGAGCGATTCGGGCAGACGCGATAAGAATATTTAGGAGCGCCATAGCCTTGAAATCTAATGCGCTCTGTCAATTAGGAGCAGGCAACTCAAACAATGCGCTGAAAAGCAACAACAAAGTCTTGTATTCGCCTCCTTAACATCCACAAGCGCATACTTCTTCAGTTTCACGGCTAATCATGTCAATTCTGCATAACAATGGCGTGGCGACAACAATAGAAATTATAGCTTCTCTTTCGTTTTCATAATGAATCGATTCCGGATTGTTACTATTTATTTATGTGTGCTCGTTTCCGGGATTGAATGATAAATAGTGGGAAGAAGATAATTGACACCTATATTTTGACTTAATTTCAATATTCACCGGTCTGCAAGTCCTCCAGTGTTCAAATGTAACTACTTATTGGAACTCCGGTCTTCTAAAGTAGAGATAACGTATGTTTATTATACTACTACTTATACGCACAGTGAACAGCAAATTATTTAACTATAGTTAACAGTTCAACACACTCGTTGAAAAAAATTGTTCTCCGAAATGAAAATTTCCACCACCATTTTACGTTTCAGATCAATCTGAACCACTTTCATTCCATCTATCTGTGTGACAGATTTCCTCAAATCCTTGTAACAAACTTCAGTTTCTACAGTTTTCATCTGATTTTCATAAAAATTTCAGGAAATGTGGTCGCTAAGCTTTGGATGGACTCCTTGAAGTTCATCACTCGAAAGTCAACATGTCATTCTGCTCATGCCCAAACGTGTAGTCTACCCAGCATGGTTTTCTCCGGTCCTAAAGGATCGATCTTGCTAAAATTTGAACAGAGAGGCTGATAATCTCACATCCATTTCAACGCGGTCGTATTATTAGAGCCGACTGAGCATGGACGATTGTGAACTTCCTGTACCAAGTCTAATTTGTACAATGTTAATTTGATCTTGTTAAAAATTACTGTGAACGCTTCAGGTTTTTATTAAGGTTCGTTGACACACTCCGCAAATGAAGAACTCATCAAGCATGATGTTCTCTCTTCTGAATCGTTCGATATTGGTCAAATTTAAAGAGTAGGCGAGAAAGGACGGTAAAAGCATCTTACATCAATATCTGTACGATTGTGCAATCACATTACACGTTATGAAGAGTGTTCAAACCACGGATTTGAACCCAGCTAAGATTCTCTATTTTCCGCTCATTGTTAGGTTTCCAATATTGACTAGCTTGAGAACTGTTACCGGTCATTCACCATTTTTCTCCCCAATTACCGGGTCAACTTCTTATTGATCCTTTTCCCCACTTATACCAACTCCGCAACCTATTCTTGCACACAACAATACAACTTGGAAACTATTGCCCCTGTTCATTACGAGTTTCATTATTGGCTAACCATTTGCCGTCAGCTGCCCTTTTCCCGTACATTTTTGGGCGTTACCAATAGCGAGGTGATCATTTGTGTGAAATGACTGGTTTAAGAGACTTACTTTCTAGCTATCCTTGTAAGTCAAACCAATCAATTTTCTTAAATCAAGCCTTTATATAAACCTAATTTCAATTCCTTAAGTTAGGTTAATCAATTCGAAGTATGAATACAGGGTGTCCCACAAGTTTCCCCCTCCCCCTCCCTAAAATTGTCCAAATCATTGAGAATCATTTTTGTTTATCTTCATATTTTTTTGTAAGGATTTAAAATATCCCGTAACAGTGACAGTAACTTTCTTATTTTGAACGGGACCCCCAATTTTTATCACTGATTCGGATTCTACCCTGAATTTCATACAAATTTGATCCCTCAACCAGTTTTTTTATTGCACTCAACTGGTTTAGCGAGCACGCAAAGTTGCGCAACCCGATGTTGTCAAAAAGCGGATGATGGTGCACTCTAAAGTGTTGCACATGAATTTTCATTGGTTTTTTTTGTTAACGCTGATTCACCTGATGCTATCCATTTCTTGATTATACTCCATTTTTACGAAATATTGACCAAAATTTGTTTATTTTGGGTGAAAAATCATAATTATGCCAATTTTTAACACTCAGATTAAGAGGATTTTTCATTTGATCAATGAAGAAGGTTTCCATCCCCGATTTTAACATTTTTCAACCAGACCTCGAGAATTATTCCTCGTAAAGATAAAAAAAACAGGCGCCTGAAATGAAAACGCTGCAAATTCTTTCACTGGGGTTTATTATTCAATTTCATTCATTCAGCTTGCATTCATGATCTGAATTTCTACAAAGCTTTAGAATGTGCGTGTTTCACAGGTGATAGAGCGATTATTCAATTTCAGGAGACACACAATCAACTGATCAATCCAAATAGGTAGGTATTTTGGTTGAGAACCGATTCACGTGCTCTATGAATGTCTCCTGAAATTCAATAATCGCTCTATCACCTGTGAAACACGCACACTCCAAGGCTTAGTAGAAATTCAAATTATGAATGCAAGCCAAATGAATGAAATTGAATAATAAACCCCAGTGAAAGAATTAGCAGCGTTTCATGCATACCAGAATGCTTCAACCCGGGTATCGGCTATAAACCCTTTTAGGAGTTCACTCCAGTATCCACATTCATCATATCACTAGGTTCCAGCGATCAAAACAAAAAAAAAAAAAAAAAAAAAAAACCGCTGTTGTTGACCTCCACTGCTGATTTGAATATTTCATAACAGCACCAATCGTAAAAATACTATTCAATTTAGTAAATATTACAAAATTTTTCGAAAAATGAATCCATAAACAAATACATTATGAATCTGCCCAATTTTAGTTATATATTTTATCGTTTATCGGATTATCTGTAATCCATCCTTTCAGGCCATATTCTTCTTCTCTGAGAATGTCAATGAGCATAATCCTTGTTTATCCTGAACATAAATGAATGTAAAAATCAGTATGTTACATTATATTGCCTACACCTCTTGGTTTATTATTCCAACCATCGTAATCAACCAGGAAAAACATGTGCGACCCACAGAAAACATTTTTAGTTCACTTTTGAAAATGTGATGAATCCAAAAATTTAATTAACAAAAGAAAATATATCAAACGACATCGACCTACGACGTCAGCTACATCGGACTTCTTTTCACAGGCTTAAATGACTATCCGCTCCCATCAATAACGTTGAATATATTTGTGATGGTGAAAAAACTGTCATATTTCGTTCACATTGCAGGGAAACATTACCTTTCATACGTCGTGCAGACAGCTTGGACGGATGGAAACAAGATAAGCAACAAATTATAGGAACCTACAGCTAAAAACTCTTGTCAGAAAACCCGAGCACCGATTGCCGGCGAAGCAATCAATATCCCAAAGTGGCAATTAGTGTCAACGGTGACAGTTCCTTGCAATTCTCACAGGGTCGTGTTTTTCGAGTTGGCTCCAGTTAAAATATATTCCAATAAAGTTTTCCTATTACATAATTGTTTTTTTTATTGTTTAAAATATATTATGTATTCATAATCAGGAAGCTTTTCCAGCTAATGTTTCTAGTTTTACAGTAACAATAATAACTAATACTTATTTTAATAGCTAACTTCTTTCATGCACATCTCTCTTCATTCTTTCCATTCTCAAGGACTTGAGCTATGAATTATTGATTGGTATATGAGCCAACTCACTAATTATTGGTGTCACTACGTTAAGCTCTTTGCAACGCATTTTTTCCTGACGCTCAAGTAAGTACCTACTAATGAAAGATGATTGTCATTCCAATCCGGTTTCTATATAATACATTAATGATGAGCGCCTAATTAACAGCAATAGGCGAGAATGAGTTGCTCAGCAAGATGATAGACAGTACTTGAAAAATGGAATTTTTTTTTTTTAAATCTTGTGGAAAAACTATACAATCGTCACTGAGCAAGTGGAACTTCATTCCTTCGATGAACTTCCTTCATTTGATGTTGATTTCAAGCCAAAAGATAAAACAAAACTGAAAACTGGTTCCATTCTTTTTACTGATGTTCACCAGAAACATGAATAGGAAAAGGTTCAGATAACAGTTGATGACTGGTAATTTCTCATATAATATACAAAATCGCAAATCGGGAATTTCAGAAGGTTTGAGGATTGAATGAATCGGCCATTAACCCGATCAATGTTTACTGAAAAAGAGTGAAAATAACATGGAAATAGTGTGGAAAACGATTGAACACTATTACCCCTTCCATTCACTGCTTCCATAATTAACACGTTCAGTGCGGGTCGAGGTGTTCTGACCTCGTAATTCACTGCGAGAAGGGTTTTCCCATGTATTGGATTTCTTGCGAAAGGTGTCATGGATTTATTTGAAGTATTCAGAAGATGAGATAACACTTGAAAGGACCTGTAGTACTCACACTTCTTACTTCTACGTACGTAACAATTTGGCCTAGGAAAACACAGGAGGAAATGGTTGACACCTCGAGGCCGACCCGGGTCGAATAGACATCATGTCGCTAATCAGGTAGCCTCCTGTAGTTATTCAGGAATTCCAGTCTTTTTGTTGTACTGTTTCCATTTAGTTGCCGGCAATGTGCATAAAAAGTTTCATCGAAGAACGCTCTTCGATTCAAAAATTGTCAGAAAATATTTAAATCGTCTGTAACGGATTAGTACGGTTGGGTTGGTTATTTTGGTTTATTATTCAATAATAAACCATTGTAATCGCTCCCCCCCCCTCTAACACCTCCTGAAAATTTCGTGGTTTACGTTTCAAAGGGTGTAGAATCCTAATCTGCAATAAAAAATTTTCCGTCCGTCCGTCCGTACCCGTACGCACGATTTCTCCTAAACGGCTGAAGCAAAAAAGCTGAAATTTTCAGGAAAAATCCACGTTGGTCCGGCGACGCCTCAATTCTTGAGCCAGCTCTCTCACTTAATTTAAAGTGCCCTTTGAGGGCTGTCAAAGTTTTGTAAAATCCCTAAAAACCTCAAAAACAGTCAAGGCGGCCTAAATTTGTACTCTTTTTGAAGAACAATCCACGAGGAATCGAATGAGCCCCTCCCCAGGTTCGTAGGTCAAATCATTCCCGGTCTATGGCCCGATTTATGGTGCCAGCATTCGCGTTATTTTGGTTTATTATTGTTTTTGTGTTGATATCAGTAACCTAGTGATAGTGATGTAGTAATGTGGATACTGGAGTGAACTCCTAAAAGGCTTTGTAGTTTATACACGGTTGAAGCATTCTGATAACCATAAAAAACGCTGCAAATTCTCCAATTTTCGGGGTTTATTATTCAATTGGCTTGCGTTCAATGATTCGAAAATCTTAAGTTCTCAACCAAAATACCAATTTTGATCAGTTGATCATATTTGTGTGCTCCTGAAATACAATAATCAACATCTATCACTGTGTGATAGACTCGATTATAAATTTCAGGAATAAGCAAATTGAATGGCAATAAATCAGGTACATCTCAACGGACGTGAAATACCTATGGTCGGGTAAATTTTAGATTCACTAGTTTTGAGGTTTTTAGGGATCATAAACTTTGTGCCCTTAAAGGGCAATTTAAATAGAAATTCAAGAATCGTCGGACCAAGATGGATTTTTCCTCTATTTCAGATCTTTTGTGAGCCGTTTGGGAGAAATCGTGCGTACGCCGTACGGCGGACCGGCGGAACATTTTTACGTGCTTCGGATTCTATATCCCTTTGAAACGTAAACCATGACATTTTCCAGAATTTTTTCCATTTTTTTTCCAGAGCGATTACAATGTTTTATTATTGAATAATAAACCAAAATTGTTAGAAAATATTTAAATCGTCTGTAACGGATTCGTACGGTTGGGTTGGTCGTTTTTTTCATGTTTGAGTTGTCCCGCTCGATCGTCGTAGCCTCAGTTCAGCGCCAGGTGTTAAAAGGCGTAATATTTCGGTAGGCTTAGGAAGAATCCTCTTTACTGAGTCCACCTGGTGGAATATACTTCAAATGGTTTTCCCTCAACAAGAGCTCAAGTGGTGTTGGCAAAAAAAGGTCAACTCTTTCCAATTACAAAGCGACTTTCGGACGCAAAAGTTAGACGAGCTAACGCTGATTCGACTCTGTTCCACTTGGTTTTCAAGTTTAAATAGTTCATGAATTCTACTTGACAACGTCAGCCTCAGAGAACATGCGGGAATCCCATTACAAACCCCAGGAAGACCAGAATAAAACACACGAAACAGGGCTTCACCGTTACTGTGTTTAAAAAAGGAAATACTCCTGCCAATTCCAACACACGGGTATATCATATACAAATAGCCTCTGCACCGCACCGCAGATAACTATTAAACGGAGTGTATGGTTATTACCTTAATATAACTTTATAGTTAATGTTTAAGGGAACAGGTACAAGTGTTATGTGCCAAAACTAATTGGAGTCTCTGTAAATCACTGGTCGATGTAAATTAGACATAGTTAGTGGTACACTACAATACCTCACCCCGGCCATCCAAAAGCACCCTGGCCATCCAAAAGACAGAGATAGTCCTCCTTACCACAAAACGTGTGGAGAGGCCAATTGAGATGGCAGTGGGGAATCAATGCATTGAGGTGTCAACGGCAGTGCGGTACCTGGGAATAATGCTTGGTACTAAGTTGACCTTCAGGACCCACATCTGCAAGGTGGCAGATAAGGCAGCGGCTGTAACTGGGAAATTGAGTAGGCTCATGGCCAATGTGGGAGGACCATCACCAGCAAAGAGGAGGCTGCTCATGCGGACAACGGAGGCTATCATGTTGTATGGGGCGGAAATGGGGCGGAAATCTGGGCAGAGGGGTGCGTTGCGCATCTGCAGTGCCTATCGGACTGTGTCGGGACCAGCAGCCCAGGTTATTGCGGGTGTTGTACCAATCGACCTTTTGGCTGATGAGAGGAAGCGGGTTCATGCCAGAAAGCAAGAACATGCGGCTAGAGAAGTAAAAAAAGAGGAGAGAGCAGAGACCCTGCAAAAATGGCAGCAGAGATGGGCAACTGAAACCCGGGGAAGGTGGACCCTTCTGATCGAGGAAGTGCAAAAATGGACGGAGAGGAAACAGAACGACGTTAATTACTATTTAACACAGTTTCTAACGGGGCATGGTTATTATCGGTCGTTCCTAAAGAAAATAGGGAAGACTTCCGAGGCAAGGTGTGTGTACTGCAGGATGGGGGACGATGATGTAGAGCACACATTCTTTATATGCCCAAAATGGCAGCAGCTAAGGCAGGAATTGATTGGAGTAATAGGTGATTTTAGACCAGAAACAGTAATAGAAAAGATGATACAATCTGCGGAGAACTGGAGTACAGTCAGCAAGTATATCACTAAGGTGCTCAAAGAGAAGGAAGTGAACAGAAGCTATCATTGAGTCAGGGTAGAAGTAGTGAAAACCAGGAGGAACCCTCACGAGGTTAAAAAGGGGACTGTCCCGAAGTAATGCCAAAAAGCAGTCCCGGGACAGTCCTAAAAGACGAGAGGAACGGTGTTTTTTAGTCGGTATGCCACGATGGAGACCCCGACACAAAGGGTGAGGGGGACACATCTTTTGATATATTGGATTTTCCACCAACCTCTATACTTGAAAAAAAGAAAAAAAACTACAATAAGTAGGTACTTACCTACAATGGCGCAATACACTGTATATGGACACGACTTAGAAATAGGGAGAGCGAACGAATGAGCGGCCTGGGAAGACTCATTCGATTGTTTGGGAGCACGTCTATCAATAACGAACATAACATTTTTTCAAATTTAACCCTTCGATTACACTCTTAAAAATTGGTAGAAATTCGGTCCCTACTTGACGCAAAATGTGATTTTTGACCTAAGTTTCATTAAATTTGG
This sequence comes from Creontiades dilutus, assembly GCA_031894815.1. Classification (NCBI taxonomy): domain Eukaryota; kingdom Metazoa; phylum Arthropoda; class Insecta; order Hemiptera; family Miridae; genus Creontiades; species Creontiades dilutus. The sequence goes on along the minus strand of JAVIWC010000736.1, from coordinate 120,737 downwards.
TTCAGTAGTTTCGGAGATGATCTCTTGACGGCAGACTGGTAGATTTGTGAAAATTCGGTTGCCGGATTCAACACATCTTGAAAAGGAAAAGAACAAATTGGTGGGGCACTTTACATCTTTTTCTTGGTTGATGTATATATATGTAAAGATCATCAAAATTAAATCATCGTTTGATCAGCAAATACTATGAAAGACTAGAACTGATTGGGAATGATCAGTCCTAGATTGGTGAATCTTTATATTTTAAAGAGTTATCGTCACTTGAGTAACTATGATTTTCGATATAAGTCCTTAAAATACCTTCGGAAAATTAATCCATGAGTGTCCTTTTTCACAACATCCGAAATTATTAATTTTGTTGAATTTTACCTAGTTAATCGTTGGTCTCATTTCAGTAGACTCGTTTTGCATTTCATACTGGCTGAAAAAATAAATCAATAGGTATACCTACATATACTTTTACAGTATATACTTTAAAATGTGAAAATATCATTAGCCAAAATATCCAAATCTATTATCTGACTTTTTACTGAAAAATTTCCTTGAAGCCCCGAATTCCCATTTGGCTGAACAGCGTAATTCGTGTCTATTCGTTTTATCAAAGATTTCCAAGAAACCGAAAATAGTGAGGAGTGTCAAAAACGCTCAATTTTAACATTAACTCACACTTGATTTAATGTCGCTTATTTTAAAGTAATCACAATGTTTCTTATACCAACTACTCTGGGCTCGGGGAAAAAACTGTTCTACTCTATTTGCTTGCCGTACGGTTGGACATTATCATGTCCTACTTACGCACGAAACCACCATTCCCTCAAACATTAGAATATAAATGGTAAAACGGTTAAGAAGCAGGAAGCAAGATGACTATTGCAAGGAGATTATCATTATCAATCTTCCAGATAAAACTGTACCAACTCTCGTAGCACTGACACTTCCAATGACCCTTACATCAGATTCTGCACTTATCTGCTGCGAACGGTTGCCTTTACGTGTTGACCCCAACAATAGGCGTAACGAAAGTTGCGGAAATATCACTGAGAACTCGTTGAAAATATCGTGAGGCGTAAATCTTAGTCTTGTATTTTCATCACATAATGTCAGAACAAACACCTAGTTAGTGCATTTCAGAATCCAGATCGCTATCACAATCCTCGAGAAAGGTCGAATGTTAACTCGTCTAGTAAACAGTCTTGTGCTGTTAATGAAGAACGATAATGAATAACCAGTTCAGTAAATTGTTTTCTGGGTACAAGTGGATTGATATTAAATATTCGGGTAACTACTAAAACGAAGCTGTCCACAAGATATTAGAGGTTCTCAGCAACGAATATGTTTTAGCCGAACAGTCCCAGTTCGAGGACGACTTTTGCCATTTTACGAACACCGAACGTGTTGCTTCTTCAATTCCTACATTACAAAAATATTATACCATTCGTAGAAAGCTTAGTTTATCTCGAATGTATAGAGGTTTCCCGATATGCTTGATCCACAAATCCATTTTCTATTTACATTCTTAAGCATTCTCCTCAATTAAAACTTCCAAATCTGTTCCTGTTGGTGGTAGAAAGGGGTCAACAAAAAATCCACCTTAATTAGAATTCTCGTTGCATTTTACGTTTTAGAACTTCTTGGACAATTTTCGAATAAGTTATAGTTTATGGGTACCTCCTTCTGTGCAAATTTTTATATAGTAATCGGTATTGAAGTACCTATAAACTCATTCAAATTTTTTTTAAGGCGCCCCTCTGAATCTATGATGGTCAATAGAGGGACAGTTATTAGAATAATTCTAATAATTATTGATCCAGGGTGTTGTGAAACCACCCACACATTAGAAAAGAATAACTTCATACAAATCCGTTTCAGACCATCCTATTACCGAATCCGTGGAATAGATGAGTGTATGTGTCTGACAAATTTTGCCGACTCTGCTCATCCAAAATTCTCGACCGATTTTCATGATTCTTTTTTGATTCGTTCCCAGATTCACTATAAGTGTTCGAAAAACGTCGGAAGTTTCAAATTTCAACATTGAAGATAGGAACTGGACAGGGTAATGAAGGAAAACGATGCTTTTCACTAAAATTGTTTCGTCGCTACTCAACCGATTTTCGTCCTTTTAATGTTGATCGATCCCAATTTTAGTTTAGTGCAACAAACATCAGGGGTTTTGCTTTTACTGACAGGATTTCAAAAAGAGGAAGGAGGGGGGGGGGACTAATGGGAAATACATTTAAGTGCCGCTCATACTGCAAATATTCTTAATTTTGGAAACTTATTTCAGAGCTTTCAAATTACTTACGGCAGGGGCAGAATGAAGGGGATAATAGTGATAAATAATTTATTTTAATGATATTATACGTGATTTTTTATAAATTTGTTTTTACAAAAACCCTTACGTAACATGCGAATGTGCAACTGGAATCACATTGCCAGATAAGAATAACTCCGGACGTTGAAGTAACTGCACGATAAAGATGATTGGTATTGTCCATTCCACAAATCATCGAGAATCAAATTATAATTATTTATATTAAAATTTATTTCAAAGCGGCGCTGCGCGCCTCTCCAGGTGTCAATCCCCCTGGGCCCCCTGATGCCTACTGCTTAAGCCTAAAAAAATTAAAAAAAAATGGAACATGCTTTATCCATGCTATCATGACTGTAACTTTCGGCTGTACACTGAATAATTCTTTGGACGTTTCCACGACACGAAATATGACGTGTGTTGACGGTGTCTTCACGAGAAACGTATCCAATGTACAAACGCTTGCTTATGTGTCCCACTTTACACACCATTGACCACTACCTAGCGCCTCCCGATAATGTAAGTCGTGTTTTTATCTCAAATTGAAACAAACTGAGGTGGACGGTGGAGGTAGACACTTTGATATGATTACTCCCAACTTCTTATAGTTCACAATTCGTGAGTAACTATGAGATGTGATTTTCTATTCCGGTGAGCGTCTTCTGTTCAGGACATTACAACAAGTGAAAGCAAAATAAGCGGTATGATCATCTATTTGAACATAAATAAAATTAATGTACGACATAATAGGTACTAACAACAAGTTTTAAATTGAGAACGAATGGACATTTTTGATTCGAAAACTGACAACTTTCTTCTAGAAACGGCATATCTCCTGAAAATCATCGGATAATTTCGATCATCCGCGTCACCTTTTTCGCGATCGTTTTTCCAAAGCTAAAGCATGTTCCATGCTAAAAATTAATGATTGAAATTTTATACGCAACTGAAACCATATGTATGAATTTGTGTGATTCATCAATAATAAAACCCAGTGAAAACATAATTTGCTGCGTTTTTTTATGGTTATCAGACTTCAAAACGTGTATCGGCTACAAAGCGTTTTAGGAGTTCACTCCAGAATCCACATTACTACATCACAACATCACTACGTCACTAGGTTACTGATATCCAAACAAGATAACGATAACAGGTGCACCAAATAAATTATTAAAATGATTTAAAACGTTAATGTAAACGTATTGGTGCTCAAAAATAAGGAAATCGAGCATGAAAACAGGCAATTATACCAAATTAGAAAATAATTAATTAAAAAAATCAGCAGGTCATTGAAAACAATACCACCAACGACGGATTGCTTTTAAGCTAGAAATGGAACTATCACTATTATATACTAGGGCATTTTGTTTTTTATGTGTGTAAAAGCGTAGTTTGAGAAATATTGTAAATAAACACTAATAAATATGCTAAACTGGCAAACACGGAATGAAACTAATCAAAATAATCGTGATAATAGGTATAACTAACAGGTTGCAGGCCTAAAAGCCCAGAAAAGCACTGTAATGCAGTTATACTTAATCCTGGTGTTGATTTAAAATAAAATAATAGTATATTAATATATATAATAATATTTAAATAAAAATATTGCCCTCTCACTTTCTCTTTCTCTCTCGTTCTCTCCATGTTTTCAAGTCGCTAGTGAGATTGCTGGAATGTCAGTAGTTCTTAGGAATAGAGATACTAAAATATATACCCAATAATTATGAATTAATTGACTGATTTTTTAATCGATCCGCAAGGCAGAAAACACGTACCTAGGTAACTTTTCTTATTAGGCTGTGTGGTACGGCTTTTTCGTTGAACCTTCTTACCTTACTCTGAATTAACATAATCACATCCCCCTCTCCTTCCCTTCTCCTCACCACCACCCAAGAGCTAATCGGGCGAATCCCCAAACGTACAGGTGGGTGAAATTAACCGAGCGTTCAGCGAGGAGTTAACTAACGCGGTCAAACTAATGACACCTGCAAATTATTCTTCGCCAAGACAGCGTGGCTACCTCTAAACATTATTATAACATGTTATCTGACTGTTGACCTTGAAATAAATGGCGCCCCGCAGCCTGTGTCGGTTGTTCATCAAATGCTGATATCTGATTAAAAAAATAAGCGGAAGGGGTTGTTTCGAAGAAAAGCGAATTATGAATTCAGATTCCTCCTTAATTGCTGAAGGCGTGTGGACGATTAACTTTTTAATTTTTTTGCTCTACCAAAGTTTTATGTAGAGTACTGCATGCTGACCCTATACCGTATAATTTTATATAAAAGGCTTAATAGCTGTCACAAGAAGTTTTTTTTTTTCAAAATTAGGTGTGAGTAATCACGTCTCCTGAATCGATAATCATTTCAAACGCCAGACAGCTTGACTTTAGCTCTATTATCTTCATCGTTTGTATTGGGATCAACCCAATAGCAACAGTTTCATTAGTATTGTTAACGAAATACATCCAATATCATAATTCAAATAATTAATATTTTAGGTTACTGTCAGGAATTCCTTTTAGCAAGCAATTCGTCCCTTGTCCAGACAAAGTTGTTGCTATTCAGAAGAAATCCATCCCTTTAGTTCTCCTGTGATTAATACATGTTATTGGATGGAAATCAAATATTTGTCATTGTATATTGGTAAGCTTATACTGTAAATAATAAAAACCATGCTTATCACTACACATAAGTGTATAAGTCCCCTGCTTTTCTGTATTTCGTGTAGGTCGGAGAACTTGTATGATTAATCAGTTCCTACCCATTTCTCAAATCCTTGTAATTATATAAAAATTTGTTAAAAGCTGCATTCTCAACGATTGAAATGCCATGAATTGGACATAGCACTTCTTAGAAATTCGAGGAAATGCAAATTGTTACCAAGAGTCCTTGAATGTGGGAAGAATTTCTTGTTTCCGTATTTTCTGATTCCACCCCTGGTTTATGACGAATGATTCGATCGTCATAGTTTATATGATAATTTTGGTTTATTATTCAATAATAAACCATTGTAATCGCTCTTGAAAAAAAAATGCCCTCCCCCCCCTGAAAATTTCATGGTTTACGTTTCAAAGGGTGTAGAATCCGAATCTGCAATAAAAATTTTTCCATCCGTCGTACGCCTTATGCACGATTTCTCCCAAACGGCTAAAGCAAAAGATCTGAAATTTTCAGGAAAAATCCATGTTGGTCCGGCGACGCCCCAATTCTTGAGCCAGCTCTCCCACTTAATTTAAAGTGCCCTTTAAGGGTTGTCAAAGTTTTGTAAAATCCCTAAAAACCTCAAAAAAAGGCAAGGCGGCCTAAATTTGGACCTTTTTTTAAGAACTTTCCATGAGGAATCGAATGAGCCCTTCCCCAGGTCCGTAGCTCAAACCATTCCCGATGTAAGGCCCGATTCATGGTGCCAACATTTGCGTTATTTTGGTTTATTATTGTTTTTGTTTTGATTACAGTAACCTAGTGATGTAGTGAACGTGGATACTGGAGTGAACTCCTAAAAGGGTTTTTAGCCAATACACGGGTTGAAGTATTCTGATAACCATAAAAAACGCTGCAAATTCTTTCACTGGGGTTTATTATTCAATTGGCTTGCGTTCATGATTTGAATTTATACTAAGCTTTGGAGTGTGAGTGTTTCACAGGATAGAGCGATTATTGAATTTCAGGAGACACAAATATGATCAACTGAACAATCCAAATAGGTGTTTTGGTTGAGAACAGATTTATCGTGCTCTATGCATATCTCCTGAAATTCAATAATCGCTCTATCACCTGTGAAACACGCACACTCCAAAGCTTAGTAGAAATTCAAATCATGAACACAAGCCAATTGAATAATAAACCCCAGTGAAAGAATTTGCAGCGTTTTACTATTCAAAACCCAAAGAGATGCAATAAAGTGTATTTGTGTTGACATGTGAACTGTCCTCTTGAGGAAAGCGAACTGGTGAATGTAGAACAATCCAGGGGTTTGATTCTTTGATGTGAAGTATATTAACAAATAAAATAATAAAAAATAAATAATAATAATAATAATAATATTAATAAATAAACAAACACAATCCTTGTTCCTTAATAATCCATCCCTTTCATTTGACACTTGAGGGTTTATCAAGATTGTCGACAAAAATTAAAATTTCGGTCAGTCGAGACATGTGTGCAACCTTGCAAAATCGAGTCGTCCCAACTGATGTAATTCGTACAGGTTTACCAATTCACTAAATAAGGTTTAATTTTATTCGAAGTCTTTGTACCTGCTTCGTTTTACCTAATTAATTTGCAGTTGTTTAATTCAAATTCATTCATATCCTTATTGCGCAAAATAGGGCAATTTTGCTTTCAATCACTTTGACTCGTACTTTCCTATTCACTAATTGTACTCTTCATATTCAACTTGACAGATATTTTAATGAGGGATTCACCAACAAATCAACAAATCGTCAATATTGGCGGCATATGTTAACCTCTAAAGGATCTCCTCATAAATTCCACAAACATTTCACTCATTTTCGTAAAAGATTGGTTTTACAAGACGGTGAGACTAAAAGAAAATAACCCTGGCAATCTCTTATAACTCTATTAGAATCGAATAAAATGTGTTCGACGTTAAATTCGGTAGCAACAACGCTCATGTACATACAGTTATGACGGTAATTAGTTCGTGGTAACTCGGGAAAAAAGGTTTGAGCTGCGGGGTTTATTCTGAATTGGTTTAATTATGGTAGGATAAAGGATTATGAGTTGGAGACTTTGCTCCCCTCATATTTTGCACGCTCCAGAAAAATTTATCGCGGCCCTAGCGTGCATGTGATGTGAAGTTATGGGCAAGGACGAGGCAATGAATAGCCTTATTTTCGCTTCAACACGCTCCTATTATCCCACTTGGCTGGTGTTCCCGACCGGTAATATAAGGTGTGCGCGACCCGTTATAATCGTCTCATGAAAATGAAGAAATTCACATCAGCGGCTCGCAAGCTATAATGCTCCTTCTCTGGGCTTAAATACAATCACCGATCATCGTTGGATCAATACTGCGCAAATAACAGCTGCCTTCGTTCAGAGACAATCGTAATACTTTAACCTGAAGAACTACAAGGTATCCATTCTTCTCTTGGTGGGTAGAACAGCGGAAATGATTACATTTAAGAAGTGAAACCAATTAGTAGCTTCCCACCTGGCTATAAAAAATCTTTACTTAATTCTTTGCTCCAGTTTCGCTTGATCATAACAACGCGAAATTGGTATAGTTCGCGCCATTTTGTTTATTTCTATTTTCAAGGATGAATCTGATCACAAAGGACCAAGAATGAAACCTTTACTTTCTTCCTTCTTCAAAATGTGTCTGTTAACTCTCATAATTCGTAAATTTCAAAAAAAAAAGAAGGAAAATCACTTGGTTGTCTAATGTGCTGATGTGTAGGTACATAACCTTAGCATCACTTTCAATCAACTTCTAAAAGAAAATCTCCTGGTATAAACGATACAAATTATTATTAACAAGGTATCTCAAAAGATTCCGAAATAAAAGGTAGGTACATTATATTAATTCATTATTTTGCTTCCGAGCCTACCAAGGTAGATGAAGCATTGTTTTCGCTTTCGGAATGTGAAAATTTTTTTGTCTCCAAAATCAAAAATTCCACTCGTATTTTGCGTTTTAGACCTTTCTGAACAATTTTGGTTCCGTGTCTGTCTGTGTGTCTGTCTGTCTGTCAGCAAATCCTTGTTACGGGCAAAACTACACGAAGTTATAGTCCGATTTTGATGAAATTTTCAGGGATTGTTCGGTTTGATGTGTAGATGGTCCTATGAGGGATCAATAGTAGTCTCTGCGCATGCGCAAACGAAATCCTTGTTACGCGCATAACTCCGGGAGTTCTTGACCGATTTCGATGAAATTTTCAGGGATTGTTCGGACTGATGTAAAGATGGTCCTCCTGAGCAATAAAGATAAAATAAAGTTTTAGCCTCGAGCTTGGATCAAACCATATTGAACCATCATTGAACGATGCATATATTTTATTTTTCGAAATGCTATAATGTCAATTTATCACTTTATTTATCAATCCATTCAGCGTCAATTTGTCAACTGTCAATTTCATAGTTTTTTCAATAGCTGAACATGCCTACCTTTATTTTCTCAAGTTATGCTCCTGCATAACAATAAATTTACCCTAATTCAATATTTACTTCGCCTAATTGAACGAAGTTCTTTAGTCAATAATAATTTTCAATGATCAATACAGTCATGTTATGGATACGAGGAAGCTATGTGCCTTACCCACTTGGCAGACGTTTTAATAATTAAACTTTGTCGTTTCCTCGAAAATGTTTTTCTAATCACTTTTCAAAATTGGAAATTTGAGGCACGATTCCAACATTCAACATTTTCAAATATTTATTCATACTTTTAGCGGAATAATTAGATAATGATATGAACCGCCTTTGAAGCAGCTGGTGGAGCTGAAACGAGATAGATGTGTTGTAAAACTCCTTGGACGTGGTGGTCACACCCATCTAGATCCTTGCAAATAATCAGGATGGCGCTGGGGCTTCAAAAAAAGTAAAATAGTTTAACCGAATGTAAAGTAATCAATGGAGCCATAGAGCCATTGCTCGACGAAGAAATTCTGCTCTGTCAGAAGGCTGGGTGAGTATAGTAGAGAATGTTCTTCAGACGGTCGAGGTTCCACGATATTTGACATACCGGTTGATAATTCCGTATATTGGGTATACTTATATGCTGGCCAGGTTTGGGTAGTCCCAGTTTCCTCGGTTAAACCTTGGAGTCCCAGTTCACTGATGTCCACACCCAAACAAAAACATTCCACTGTTTGAAATGAACTAACTCTATCAGGTATATGTGTGGTAAAAATAATTGAATTTTTTTAGTGGAATCACTCTTGAAAGCCTGAAATAGTATCTTTTGTAGGAAATAGGAGAGGTTTTGAGAATAATCAGAGTATGAATATTTGGCGCTTGAACTTGAATTTCAAATAGAAGTATGTACAATGTACATACATGGTGGCAATCCTATGAACATTGTACATAGGATTGCCAGTATGCAAGTGGAAAACCAAGGAATTTCTGGCTCAAAATATTGTTGTTTACTTTTCATTACCATTATCTTCAGGCAGCTATATCATATTGGCTCGTTTGAATTGTCTTGAATTTTGACAGCAATTTCAACAGTCGTGGCAACAAAACAGCAACTTTGAAAGCTGGCGTGATGATCTGTTATATTTCTGAAATCGCTCGATACGAATAGTCCATGTGCTCTAGGAATAGTCGAAAGGTTTTAGAAATCTGCAGGTAGTGTTACCACTGCGACGTACCACTGGTTGGCATTGGCGTCGGAGCCAATTCAAATCTCCGGATTCCTCAAGCTCCTAACGGATAGAACGGGACTTTTCCGCGAAATAGTGACATCAATCAATAGTCTCGATTCCACAATAGTTCGCAGTAAAAAAATATGTTAGAAAAAAAACAGTCACTCATATACTTCGTAAGACAAGTGGAGGTGGTCCACCCTAATCTTGTCCTGAAGATTGACATATATTCAATGTTCATCCGTTTTTCCTCACCCATGGGTAGCTGTCAGTTTTTTATGCTAGGAAAAAAATGGTCTTCAACTAGCCTTGGCTCTACAAAGCGGACACAACGAACTAGTAACCAGATTCCCATAGCTGACAAATATGAAGTTCTTCTCATCCAAGGACCCTGTATTTCCCCTGGCTTCAACAATGCAGTAGGTAAGTTGACACTGGCGCTGTAGGATATATATTTGTTCAAAAAAAGCGCGACAGTAGACCTCTGAATATGAATAATGAATTTTACACATTTAAGTACCGAAGATGAAAAATTGCCTATGCAACCTACAAATGTGGGATTCTAGCTCAGAGGAGGGGAACTAGTAAACAGAGATGAAAGCTACGGCTGGGGGGAGGGGGGCTAACAAGGGTTTACGTGAGTGCATTCTGTGTTCATAAACGGTACTTACTAAGCCTAACCAACTCCCTGGAAAAATCTGTAGATTCAACCAGAGCACCAGAGAGGCTAGTGCTTACCAAGGTGGCAGGTACACGAATGACCCCCTCGGACGGACGGAAAAGTGGTGATGCCGGGATAACAAAGGGCGGAAGGAGCCCACCCGAAAGTTAGTTGAAGGACTGTTGAGCGGGGGGGGGGGGGCACTGTCGGGTCGGTCACTAAGAACTGGATTGTACTCCTGTTAATCATTTAAATGATAAAATCACTAATCAAAGCTGAGTTTTGTTTCTAGATATTAGTGAGTGTAGAAATCATTCTCTGTAAAAATGGTCATTGAGAGTTAGAAGTCACTGCATCAGCCTATTTTCCTAGAGATACAGACAATATGAGACTCGTGTTTGGTTATATCAACAAACGTTTCGATATTATTTGTATCAGTTGGTTTTCCATTCGGCTGTTACATTTCATTTAATGAGAAATCTTTAGCCCTATTATTTTCGTACATGAGTTTTCTTCCTCCCTTAATATCTTAAAAAAGTGTATTATCAACGTTATTATTGTAATCATCTTGCATGTTTTACAAAAATAAATAAATAAAAACACTTCATTGATCGACCGTTCTACTACGTATACGCTGTGACGGTACATCGTGGCGATCTTAACGGTTTTGATTTTCACCAGGTTGGGTTGACTGGCTGTGAGTGCCATACTGTAGTACGCCAAAGTCAGTAAATAAAACTCTTAGGAATAGCTTCCAAAAAATATCCAATCTGCCGACTGATATTACAAGGGTGGAACGATGAACCAGTCGGATCAAAAGGGTGCGGGCTCTCAACAAAATGTACTGATAAGCAAGGAAGTCCCTTTGATCTCTGAAGCTGAACACTATCGACCTTCACGGGTCCCGATTCAATTTCGGTGTGTCGAATCACGTTGAACGGAGCTTGCAAAGATTAACGACGTAATATTAGGAAGTTAGTGGATTATCAATCATCTCTTCGCAAAGGAGTGAGGGCGGTATAGGTACATTTTAATAAATGAGACTCCGGGATCGAACACCAGTCTGCAGCACCTTTGTTTGTAATTAGTTCCGGTCGAAGTAGGTGTAATATCGAAACCACCAGAAGTTCAATAATTCACCTCCTAACAAACTCCAATCGGGAGGACCGTTGTTTGTTAGCTGCTGCAGTAATTTATAGGTTTTTAAACATTTGTTTGGATCTTCAGTACTACCAATCATTCCAACCGAATGTATTAGATATTTGATGCAAAACTAAATTAAAAAACATTAAAAAACGCTGAAAATTCAGTCACTGGGGTTTATTATTCAATGATTCACGATTTGAATTTCTACTAAGCTTTGGAGTGTGCGTGTTTCACAGGTAATAGAGCGATTATTGAATTTCAGGAGGCACACAAATATGATCTACTGATCAATCCAAATAGGTATTTTGGTTGAGAACCGATTCAAGTGCTCTATGCACATCTCCTGAAATTCAATAATCGCTCTATGACCTGTGAAACACACACTCCAAAGCTTAGTAGAAATTCAAATAATGAATCATTGAATAATAAACCTCAGTGAAAGAATTTGCAGCGTTTGTTCAAGATCGATTACAATAGAAAAATATTCTATTTGAAAATTTTAAATTTCGTAAGACGGAAGCATGCATATCAGAATGCTTCAACCCGTGTATCGACTATAAACCCTTTTAGGAGTTCACTCCAGTATCCACATTCACTACATCAATAGGTTACTACAATCAAAACAAAAACTCTTGTGTTTGTTTTGATTGCAGTAACATCGCAGTAACAGCAGTGATGTAGTAAATGTGGATGCAAATATTGGCACCATAAGTCGGGCTATATTTCGGGAATGGTTTGAACTGCGTACCTGGGGAAGGGCTCATTCGATTCCTTATGGAAAGTTCTTAAAAAAAAGTCCAAATTTAGGCCGCCTTGAATTTTTTGAGGTTTTTAGGGATTTTACAAATCTTTGACAACCCTTAAAGGGCGTTTTAAATTAAGTGAAATTGCTGGCTAGAGACTTGGGGCGTTGTCGGACCAATATTGATTTTTCTTGAAAATTTCAGATTTTTCGCTCCAGCCGTTTGGGAGAAATTGTGCGTACGGCGTACGGCGGACGGACGGAAAAATTGTTATTGCAGATTTGAATTCTACACCCTTTGAAACGTAAACCATGAAATTTTCAGGGGGGGTTAAGATTTTTTTTCTTCAAGAGCGATTACAATGGTTTATTATTGAATAATAAACCAAAATCAAAAGGGAACTTAATCCATCGTCATAAGAATATTACATCTAAGGTAACGACAAATTATACAATAAAAAATAAAACACGGGATATCAAAAGAAAAGGCTAACAAACAAATATCAATATACAAGCGATGCAAGAGGACAAGTAGCCAAGAGCACATGTGGTAATTATGTTATTAAGTGATTACAGTTAGCGTCCTTGAGTGGGCCACTCTGCCTATAGTAATGGTATGTGCGTAGGTATACGAGAGCCGACCAAGTGCGTCGAATTAGTTCTCTATAAGCTTAGCCCATTGAGTAGTGAGCAGCAGGGTATAATATACATATTATGTAGGTATTTCTTGAAATGTGATAGCGGATGAGCCCACACATTAATTCCGTAGACGGTAACATTTGTGAACAAAGCCAGCTCCATGGAAACAAACCCAGAGAATCCCAGAACATTTCAACGAATGTTCATAACATATTTTCGATATCAGCAGTGTTTTAGAAACCTTTTCGCATATAAAAATCTTCCGATTTCAGAGGAAAAACAAAGTTTTTCTACCTGGTGTAGCAAAAACACGCTCATCTTCGGCAGAGAGTAAAAAATAGTAATATTGCATAGAAAACCCAAGTTCCATGGCGGCCGTCGGATGTGGAAAATATGAGTGAATGAGAGCAATGAACTCCGAAATTAGCATGAATTGCAATAGGCCAATATTGACAAGCATGAAATAAGTAGTGGTACGTCATGTGATTTGATTCATACGTAGGTACATCTCCTTTGGATTTCTACGACACCAAACACCACACCAGGGCTCGGATCTTGGAGACAGGAATTGTTGGTTCCACATCGTAACCTTAGCCTAGCAAGCTACATCCCTATGTAAAAACGAATTTATTTCTTTTAAGTGGCCCGACGGTTTTCCATCTATACCGACGGATCACTCAACATCGGGAGAGCCGGGTGTGCATTCTTCGCCTCCTTGAACGGTGCAGTACGTGTTTTTAGTTTATGGGCCAATGCATCCATATATTCAGCTGAGTGCTTCGCGATTTTGCAAGCCCTAAAGTACGTAAATAGCACGGAAAATAGCTCCCGGGGTGTCGTAATATTAACAGACTGTAGAAGCGCATGTATGAATATAGAACCCAGAGATTTCCCCACTTTGCCGAAAACGCAGGACTTCAGAAGAGACTCCGCAACATCTAGTGCTGGAATGTCCAATGCACGAAGCATCTCGAAATCGCCTTCTGACGTCCATCTAGAGTATGGTGAGACACCCGTTCAACCTTGACACGTTGCTAGAGACCAGTGACATTATTGTCTATGATTATATCTATAAGTTCATGTGCGAAGAAGATTTATTAGTTTCAGTTACCAAGTTTGTACACGGAACATTAATTACCTGTATAATACCTTATGTTTGTATTTTCATAATTTGTAAAATTTGAAGAATTTCGCGGCTGTGTGAATAATTTTCGAAGCCAATAAAGTTATTTAAAAAAAAAACTTAGCCTATGTTGATAAATAAAATGTTGTTCCAACTATCGTAATCTACAAACAAAGTAGGAATGTTTGTGATTTATCAGATTTTAAAGTTGTATCTTTCAGTAGGAACGAACTTGAATACTTCCCTTGTTGTATTCAGACTGTGTATAAAAGACTACATGTAATAATAATAATAATAATAACATACAACTTGGTATGTACAGAAGGGCTTCTGACATAATAAAGAAATTATAAATATGAGAGAAATTATCGCTGAAGTACGGATTCGCTGCTGGGGCAGCTTGAACAACCTTAGTAAACACGCGTGGCAAGTGAAAAACAGAGGATAAGAGGACTGAAAATCCACTTTATTTTTTATATAATTGTACATTCTGTTAACTTGACTATTTCATTATTTAGCAACGTTTAGACCCTTCCAACTAACTAGTCGCAATCGAAAGTTAGAACTTATGTACAGATTCTTTAAATGATAAAACTGGTTTTGGAAATAGGCGACAACTTTCTGTCAAAACTATAAAACTTGGATATTATCTAAGTGGTGAAAATATTGCAGGCAAACCCAAACAAAAGCAGATGGCGGGGACGATTTTACCAATCTCACCTAGAACAATAAACTTGAATGAGGTTTAACGCCCATACTTATCCAAATTATACAACTATTATTTCATAATTTCAGTTCTATTAATTTGACTCGACAAATGTTTTATTTGATGTTTATGTTTATAAATGAGAACCCCACGGAATTGAAATAGTACTATGTGGTGGCGGTTATAGAATTCATATGGAATTCCTAGATATGCTAGGTACCCATAGACATAGCAACAACATTTAATTGGAGTACAACACATATGCGAGTGCATCTGCTTATTTGAAGTTTGGACGGGTTTCATAAATACAAATGACTTCCTTCTAGAGCTACTGGTTTCTGTGATGTAAAAGGCGGGGCTCAGAATTTCGTGCAGAAGATTAATTGGCCTTAGAAGAAGTTTGGAAGAAGTTGAATCGGACAAGCCACAACTTACTCAACCGGTACCGAAGCCAACTCCTACGTGGTTGTATATCATTTGTATTAGAGTGACCAGGCCCTCACAATCAGCTCTTCAAACATCAAAATCAAACATTTTTTAAATAACTGTACGTATGTCAGAATGAAAACGATAATTTCGTTCACTACAACGGTCCTGGGTCGGTCACCCTGGGGTCTAGCGATCGGCATTTATTGGTAAATAATTAATAATTATTGAAATATAGATAATCAATATAGTTTCAGTATTGATTAGTGAATACATCCATTCTAACCAATCTTGGAATATTAAGAAAATAACATAAAAAACCAAAGAAACGTGTAGCTGGAGCTTTGTGTTGACTTGCTGAATATATATTAAGTAATATTATTTTCAATAATGAACCTTTGAGATCGATCAGGAAAATATATTTGTAACCCCCCTCGAAATTTATTGTTTTATATAATTGGTTCCGAAGTTGTTGTACAATCCGAAAATGATCTTACTTTTCTTCGAAATTACTGAACCGAATTTATGGAAACTTATTTAAAAAATCTTGTTTTTCATCTAGTTGAGACAGAAAATTCTCAGCTGTTGCTTACTTCACTAAACGTTCAAAGGGTGTAAAGTTAGCTTAAGTCCGTTAGCTATTGAAAACCTTATACAATCCGTAAGGCTGAAATAAAGGGCTGAAATATTAAAAATCAGGACATCAAACATTTTGGAAATAACACTATCGCTTTTATGTTTATTATTGCTAAACGTTCCATCAATGGATCTGAGGAATCGTCGAACCGCTTATTTTCCTTTTGAAGAACATACCCATTAGGAACGAATGGAACTCCGTAGGTCAAACCATTCCCGATGAATTTATGGAACATTCCGATTTGATTTATTATTCAATAATAAACCATTGTGCCTGGAAAAAAAAAAATTTAACCCCCCTGAAAATTTCATGTTTTTTCAAAGGGTGTAGAATCCGATTGCAATAAAAAATTTTCCGTTTGTACGCCGTACGCACGATGTCTACCAAACGGCAATAGCAAAAAATCTGAAATTTTCAGGAAAAATCCATCTTGGTCCCGACGTTCTTGAGCCAGCTCCTCACTCAATTTAAAGTGAAGGGCTGTGTTTTGTATCCCTGAAAACCTCAAAACTAGTCGAATCGTCCTAAATATTTTCCTATTTGAAGAACATACCATTAGGAATCGAATGAGCCCTTCCCCACGTCCGTAGGTCCAACCATTCCTGATGTATGGCCCGATTTATGGTGCCAACATTTGCGTTTTTTCGTTTATTATTGTTTCTTTGTAACCTAGTGATGTCCGGCCGATAGCGTCGAGTTGTAGTGAATGTGGATACTGGAGTGATAGCCGATGTGAATACTTGTAGTGTAATTAGTAGCCGATACACGGGTTGAAGCACTCTGATAATATTTAGGTAAATATTATTCAATATTATTACTGGAGTTTATTATTCAATATTATTACTGGGGTAAATAAGTATTCTTTCACTGGGGTTTATTATTCAATTGGCTTGCGTTCATGATTTGAATCTTACTAAGCTTCGGAGTGTGCGTGTTTTACAGGTGATAGAGCGATTATTGAATTTCAGGAGATATGCATAGACCACGTAAATCGGTTCTCATCCAAAACACCTATTTGGATTGATCAGTTGATGATATTTGTGTGCCCCTCTACATCTGTCTACCTTTGGCTACATCGTTTAAATTTGGATTTGGGGAAGTTTTAACGCAATACGAGTGCCAAAGGATATATTAATTGATAAATTATAGATGTTTTTATTGTGGGGGGGGGGGGGGGGTATTGAGGTTCAATAAAAAACGCTGCAAATTCTTTCACTGGGGTTTATTATTCAATTGGCTTGCGTTCATGATTTGAATTTCTACTAAGCTTTGGAGTCTGCGTGTTTCACAGGATAGGGCGATTATTGAATTTCAGGAGGCACACAAATATGATCAACTGATCAATCCAAATAGGTATTTTGGTCGAGAACAGATTCACGTGCTCCATGTATATCTCCTGAAATTCAATAATCGCCCTATCCTGTGAAACACGCACACTCCAAAGCTTAGTATAAATTCAAATCATGAACGCAAGCCGATTGAATAATAAACCCCAGTGAAAGAATTTGCAGCGTTTTATGTTTGTTATTGCTAAACGTTCCACCAATGGATCGAGTGAGCCAACCCGGACAGGTTTTCGTTCATCTGTTTCCTAGGAACTGGAACTTTGACTGAAGAAAAAAGAAAATCGACATGAATGTGAACGTGAACTTCCTTTTACATAGTAAAAATGGCCTGGAATCATATGAAGATCGCATCAACCGGTATAATTAAAATGGAATTCTGATTCTTGAGATCCTTTTGAGATCGAGTTTTTTGTGGCATATCTAGTATAATTAAGACAAGTGTTGAGTAAGTATCTCAAAGTTCTGTTGTCCTATTCATGCGTCGTGTCTATGTGCAGTATATTGCCCGATTGTAGGTATTCTGAGATTAGGTTTTGTTTCGTACGCAGTAACTAATAAAGGTTCGTATTCAAGGAGTGATCAAACTGCCTTTACAACATCTAGAAATGAATTATGAGATATATGGACCCGGGGATGAGCTGAAGGATTCTTGTGGATAGTTTCGTTCGTAATCGATCTACCCTGCTGAAATGTGTAGACTGTTTTATAGCACCTTGGTACAATTGCAAGATATTGTAACGCGAAGCGCCGAGTTAAGATAATGTACCATATACTACGACTAATAAACATAGTTTGGTGATCTATGCAGAAGGGTTACTCTAGTACAGAAAAACTATACCTCTCTGTAATAATTTACAGTGTTTTGTTCATCAAAATCAAAATTTTCACTCCCATTTTGCATTTCAAAACTTTTCTGAACAACTTTGCCGAATCTTGTATCAAGCCTAATCGTCTTCAGTTTGGATACGATTTTGATGAATATTACAGGGATTCATCGTTCAGTAATCAACTCTGCGCAAAGTTGAAATCCCACTACCGTCCTTCTGTCAGGTTCTAGTAGCCTTGATCCAATGCGCAGGATAGGAGGGGATAGCCAATTTAATCATCTCACATTCAATTTACACTCAATTTCATTATCATTTTGTCCTGAAATTAGCGCGACAGACCTGCGAAACATCTCGGCTCACCGTTTTTAAGGTTTTAATGTCTACGTGAACATGTCCGTGGCAGATTCGTCCCTCGAATTGTTGTAACATGCGTATATTCAACATAATTTAGAGTTGGAATTGAGAAAGCCGACAATAACAAGAAAAACCGAAAAGTACAGTAACTAGTTAGACCTCGTTACATTACGGATATAAGTAAATGCTATTATGAAAAGGTTGAGCCTAGGTACGTCAAAACAAGGTTCCGAATTCGTAACTAGGGAATCAACAGTTTTTATCCCCAAGAACGATGGACGTGTATAAATATAATTATTGAGACTGGTTTGTTGTAAACAGTGTTATTTTGTGATTTTGTTAATTGCCAGTAAAAATAATTTGGGTGGTTATTTGACACCTTTTACAGTACATCACTTGTTAACTACAGCACTAACGAATGGTTGTTAGGTTCCTTGTACAAATCTCAACAAGGAAATACCAACCAGGTCTAATTCTTTCAAATGATCTGTAACTGGCAGAGACAGCTTGAAATGTGGGTAACTGTTGACAGGACCATTATCTGAGAATTACAGGTTGTATTAGAGCTGCTAAGTAGAACTGGAACGTTCTTACGATTGATGGTCCAGGGACTGATTTTAAACGAGCAATGTACTTACTTGAATTCCGTAAAAGGTGGAAGTATTAGTCATAATTTGTTCCAGTAGCGAAGGCCGGGTCTTAATCTCTGCCGTCATTAGAACAGTTAGTCCGATTGACAAAAATTCTGTACATTAGGAGAAATATTATAGAAACGACAGTTGTATATTCCTAAAGCGTGGAATACTTGTTACTCGAAGAACAATAATAACTTTATCAGTCAATATTTTTACTTATTTGTCTGCCTCTATAGAAAAAACAAAGCTCAGTGTTTTTTAAACAAACAAATTACGATTATGTAAAGAATTTACTTGTTATAAACAAATTGCTTGAGATGATAGTACGATTGGAAAAACACATGTATGTGGAATTATGAAAGAAACCTCTTCCGCTCACAATGTAGTTGTCCGTTATTTTAAACTCCGGTCTACTTGGGAAGGCACGTTAGCCAGGAATAAGGAGCTTACTGCCAGGTTGGTCAACTCCTAAATTAATGGCCCCCATAAAACTCCCTGGACTCTGGAAATCGAGGAAAATTAAGCTAATCGACACCAGACTAGGACCCGTAAGGTTAAGGAACATAAATTGCACATATAAATTTAATATTATCTGAAAGTTCTAACTATTCGCATGACAACAGTTTTATGTTTTGAAGATGAGTTTGAGAAATGTAGTTCAAAATTTCAATTTATTTGGGATTTATATAGATGGCCAGCCCCAGAACACCCGAGGTTGTATTCGCTCGTTATCAGGAGCTTGCTCTACGTTTAGAATATCCATAAAATATTTTATTATAATCGAGTTTCACATGAAAGATTAACATTTAGATACAGCTGGTTCATTGCAACGAAACATGTCGCTGGTGTAAAAATACAGTTCCCAGCAGAACGTAAAAAAAAGTTGGGTTGCCGTTTTTCGATTCGTTAACAATAAATTCAATTAAGCCGGCAAGTCCCGACGTTATTACCGAAAGAACAATCGCTTCTTTGAATCCTTTATTTATGATTACACCGGCCCCCAAGCTGGTTTTTTGCAATTAATGGACCACAACTGACCGCCTCATTTTCTTTCCACAACAGGGAAGATAAATAGTTCTGAGCTCTCCCTTGTTTCTCTGTTCCACATTCCCCATCCCATTTCACCGAACTTGTATGAGCCTACCTACTTCCATTATCTTGGAGCTAAGTAGTCTGTGATGTACTGTTTCTATTCCGGCGTCGTAAATTAACTCTACGAATGAAATATTTGTGCGTTTTCCGAGGCGTCTGTTGGTCAGCGGTCAAAGACAAACAATTTAAGCAACCAATGATGGGTAAAAAAATTAAAACAGAATTTAAAGAAAAAATTGTCTATTTCCACCAAATACTGAGTTACAAAGTTAAATCGATTTCGACTGTTAGGTCATCATCAGTAACAAAATATAACTAAACGTGCAGTTGAGAGAGCTCATCTTATATAGTCTCAGAAGTGAAGGGAGCTTGAATCCTATTGGACAAGAAAAGTGAAAGGGGGCGGGAGATACAACCAATGAACAAAGTGAAAGGGACTCAAACAGATGTAAGGGTAACATTTTGAAGTGGGGGACCAAGTTATTGGAGAAATGAACCCACCAATGGTGAAACGCTCTGAGGGATGACGTCATTTAAACATTTTCCTGCTTTATCGCTTCTAAGTATCTCAAATTTTTCAAGAACATCCAACGTGCTTCCTTTAGGACAAAAATGAAGAAATTCTACAAACTGTCTATCTGCCAAGTCAAAATTGAAATTATGGCTAGATTCCCTAAGGTGACTTGCAAACGCAGAATCACCTTTGCTATCTTTATAATCTTTCTCATGTTCCTTGATTCTTTCCTTAAATTTCCTACCCGTCTGACCGCAATACTCTAACCCACATGAACATTTCAATTTATAGACCCCACTCCTATCTTGAGTTTTAATCTTATCTTTCACAGAACCTAATGATGATTTTAAATTATTTTTATTTTTAAAACCTACCTTAAAACCCCTTGACGTTAAAATGTTACCAATTTTATCAGAAATTGCCCCATAATAAGGAATACTTATCCATTTTCTATCTTCAGCCAAAACCTCTCTACTAAGATTAGATATCCCTTCCCTACTCTTTTTTCTAAGAACCCTACTCCATATCCTATCGATGAGAAGGGAACCATCCCGTCTCTCGAAACCGCTGAGCCTGAGCATGAACCTGAAGCTCTTTAGCATCTGATTATGTGTTGTAGGCTTATCGTCTCAGCCTATGAAAGGGTCAAATAATCCATTTCATTACCTTCTTGCTATTAAGCAACTCCTTTTGTGTTTGAAAAAAAAGCTATTTTTGCTTCTCAGCCTCATTTTCCCAATAAAAATGTTGAAGTCGAAGAAATTATTGTCCTCCAGAATCAACATTTTCTTTTGCTTCTTATATTTTAGAGCTTATGTTCAATTTTCGTACCGTGAGGGTCTGTCCGTCTTTCTGGTGACTGTGTGTATTTATCTATGGTAAATTCTCGTCGCTCCCAAAACTAAAATTAGTTCGATTTTGATGAAAGTTACACGAATTGTGTAAGTGACATTCCGGATGGACTCTCATGAATTACGTTACCCTCGGAGAAAAAGAAACATTTGCACATGGGCATACATGAATATCGTGTAACATCGATTTCCTAAGATATCAATCAATCAGCCCGTCAGATTTCAATCAAATTTGATTGGTAATCGGGATGTATTCAAGAACGGCGTTCTATAATGCCCATTGGAATGGGACAATTAATAACTATTGAGCATGCGCATGACTAAAATAATTTTATTATTAAATTATTGTTTGAATCAGCCGATTACCAAGATTTCTTGACCGATTTTGATGAAACCTTCAGGGATGTCACCTGTTAGCTCAAGTTGGCCTGCTTTATATCTCAAATAAGTGTTGATAGTAGGGTTACCTCATTTCCAACACAGCACTATTCTGTAAATTAGCATATCTACACGTATCACTGTTCTATTTTGCATTCATCTATTTTGTTTTTGAACAAATTTTATACGCCACTTTAGTGAGAAAACAACTGTGATCATAAGCCATCGTCGCTGGAGTCGACAGGTAACTGGGACTCCCCTCCTCAATATTATAAATACCTAGGTCCGTAGTTACGGTTACATATTTATAACTTGGGCTAGGATTTGCATGTAATTACATATCTTTTCTGGAGCCTTGTATCGCCATTTAGATCAAAGAACTTTACGTTTCACATGATTTCAGATCGATTTAGACCATTTTTATTTTACATATTTTTACATATTTCGGTTTAATTACATATTTTTACATATTTCAGTCATAAGTACATATTTGGTTACATATTTACCAATTATCAATCAACCTCCTTCAAAAATGAAGCAACAAGAAAAAAAGGCTTATTTTTCATAAATAATAAACCAAAATTGGTAGGTACCTACATGAAAAAAGAAGGCGATTCGTCATTGTCACCTGCTTTCAGGCAGCTCAGAATTATAGGGAGAACAATCCTAGAGTACCTATCTAGCTCTAGCGGTATCTCATGTACCATCCTAGGACAGCGCCTCTAGAGTGCATGTGGACATTTTTTTAAAAGCCCCAAGCCGGGTGCAGCTGTGCAAGGAGATATATCCCGAGTTACATTTGCCTCCTCAACCAGTAGTAACAAGATGAGGAACTTGGTTGGATGCAGCTGACTACTACAGCAGTAACTTTGACAAAATAAAGGATATTATTTCACACCTAGATAAAGACTCGGCTGCATGCAGCATTTCCCCTTGCCATCGAGTTGATGGAGAAATGCACCTTGAAAAATGAATTGGCATTTATCAGCAGCAATTACACCTTTTTGGGGAAAACCATCACTTAGCTCGCATCTCAAAACCAGTCATTGGTAAAAAACGTGGACCACGCCCAAATTGCAGTCCAAAAGTTGGAAAATACACAGGGAGACGTAGCAAACAAAATCAAAACAAAAATCTGAGACGTTTTCAACAAAAATCTGGGATGGAAAGATATTTTGCTGATCGCTGATATCCTCAACGGAAAACAAGTAACAGACCAGTTGAGCATAGAACTCACCCCAAGCGATACTGCGGCTTTTTTCAGTGCCCCAATTACATCTGTTGATGTCGAGAGATCTTTCAGCAGATACAAGACCATTTTAAGGCCCGACCGTCGAAGCTTTTCGTTTGAAAATTTAAAAAATCATGTGGTGGTAAATCCAAATAATTTTGATTAATAAGATTCCCAGTGCAATTGGTACCAGTGTTTATAATTTTCAATTTTACATATTTCCTATTTTATTTTACATATTTGGCAAAAATAATTACATATTATATGTACATATTTTGCATTTTTAACTACATATAAATCCTAGCCCTATTTATAACTAATGGTTTTTGAAGAATGCAGATTCTATCATTTAACAGAAAATAAGGATAAGGTCGTTGGAACAAGCGTGACAATGCTTCATGGGGTAAATTTGTAAGGGTGTTGATCTGATGGTCAAAATGTGAATGCTACAAGTTCAATGTGGAACCCTTTTTATCATTCAGATTTGAATCTGATAATATTAACCAAAATCTGTCAACAATGTGAACAGTTGTATTGGCACCACTGAGACGCTAACCCAGTTTCTGTTGCACCGCAATGTAAACTACCTTATGCTGAGATGCTCGGTATTAATAGAAAGACATTCCGCTCATGGCGCAATCTTTTTATAGTGGCCTTCAGTGTCATGTGCTGTCACAACCCTGAGTTTGTTGTCTGCAGTTGACTTTCAGTTTTGTTTGGTTTTCTCCCGTATTACGAGCGACTAACCGTAATGGTATGTAGATAATCAATCAGTATACACATTTTGCATGATTGGTTTGAACAGGAAAGTGATGAGAGAAAGCATCTATCATACCTGTCATCTCCAATGTCGTTTTCAGTATCACGATAGTTATCCTCTCACTATTATTTTGCAAATTCATCGATAGAAAATTGAATTTGTCGATACACTTATCATCGTTATCTTACATTAAGATTTAATCCTGATTTTTGTTGCAGTTTCCGTTATTTTACATAATTTGTGAAACGCTTGCCTACGTCAGTACTTAAATAGCTAGACTCCTTTCGTATGAATTCTAATAAACATTCCGTCATTGTACTCAGTGCCTTTAGAGAGCACCTTTATAGAGAGATGATATTAATCTCCTCCTACTACTCAGATTACCATACAATAAACATCCATTAGCTCATACATTTTATTCACTATTGTCAAGATTCTATGACGTGTTAAATCTTTTGATGTCAGTCAATGAATCTGTTTATTATCAACAAAATTGTATCTCATCAACTATTTCTTTTATACATTCCATGAACGGCAATTATAAATAAACTTCTATATTTTATTGTTAATTGTAAAATAATCTCACACAACAAACAACCATATTCCCGGTTTATCGTCTATCACTCTTTAATGGCATTTAACGTTGATCCCAACCCCTTTTTAATGCCAGCTTTTAAGACCTCGCCAGTTTTTATGTTCATTGTACATCTCTCCAACTCGTAAAACGTCCTCGGTTTGGACCTGCACGCTCCAAGAGCCTGAATTAATTATATCATTTACTTTATTATTAAACTATATTTTGTGGATAGTTCTTCGTATTTGGATTTTGTTTTGTACAATGGGGATATAATGAGTTTCAGAGTCAGGAAAAAGGGCGGTAAAATTCCGCCTTAAATGATTTTAATAAATCTGTCCTTTAAAAGGATTGCTGTATCAAGAAAAAAACCCTGCTAATTATTATATAGCGGTTTATAGGTTCTTTCTTAGATAGACCTTCTACGTAAATCACCTAACTATGTTCTGACTACCGTATATGGTAGTCGTATATACATAGTCTGTAGTACATTAGCTAAACTCGGCGCATGGCCTCTCCACACATATCAACTGTATTCTCCATTTCTCAAAAACTAGCATAATATACAGGAGATTCCCTCGTAGTGTATGACGATTTTTTGGGCATCACTAGACCGAAAATGGAGCAAAACGTCGCCAAGCGCACTGTTCTATCTCAACCCGTTCCGGAGATGAGATTTTTGAAATATTTTTTCGAGGAAGCCACGTTTTTTTCCATGAAAGCTGTGTTATGTGCAGTTCGCTTCAATGTTTTTCAATTTTTTAGTACATTTTCGGATGCAACACTAAATTTTCAATAAGATGGTAGTACAGGAACCCGGAGTACCGGGTGTCGACCTTCGGAGTATTTTGAACATTGCCGCTTGTAGATTAGCAGTTCTTTTTCCTTTTAAAACAGGACGGGTTTAATATTCAGTTTGTCGATACACCTTCTTGGATATAGACACATTTTTTGCCTGAAAGATTCTGCCTAGGTGGCTCACAATTCACATCAAATTTATATTTTTCTAGCCTTGTTCTCTAAATGGGCTCATTTGGGCACATAAAAACATCAGTGTCACTTTGGGAATAATCAATATTAGATAGAGATAGACATATAGATATCGTTTATTTGTATAGGTCATAGACCGCTACAAGAGTTCATTATAAAGTAAAAACATAGAAGAATTTGTACTGCTTTGCTAGAAAAATGGATAATAAAAAAAATAATTGGCAACTACACATGTTAATTTTTTTTTTTTTTTAAAGATCTCCCTTTTTTAAAGACGGAGGGGGCACGCCATTAAAATATGAAAACGAAAAACTAAATAAAAAAAGTGGGGAGGACGCCCAGGTTTACCCGACGCCGGCCCTAGGGATACGGGAAGTTGAGGATGATGGAGGAGGGAGGGAGGGATGAAAGAAAATGACCACCAGTTCAAGTAAGAGCCCCGGATGACGCGGGTGGTGATACCACGAAGTACTCCGGATGAGATGCCCAGCTCGAGTAACTCCGTGGCACTTTTCCCGCACCACACTCCGCGCCATGACACGGTCGCGGCCATAACCTTGATGTTGGTAGGCGCCACTCCTTTTAGCTCAGATATCGCTTGCCGAAGGTCATTTCTATCATATTTACTTATCTTAGCCCTCCAGGTCTGCTCCATGTCCACGCTGCCACTAACAGGCTAAAGGTTAAATCTTACACAGAGTCATGAAAGAGGCACCAAACTAGAGGACAACACTTGAAAATCGCTTTCTTCACAACAGCCAACAAGGTTCGCACGGATGGCGATGAGCATGAAGGATAAATAGGCTCTGGTGGGGGTCATTCATTGGCGGAGAAAGCTCTAAGCAAAAGAGCACGGCTTATGAAGCTATATACTGCGAATGCCTTTTCTGCATTGCTTTCAACATTTGGCAAATCGCACAGTACAGCTTCCTGTTCGCAGGCAGACAAAATGTTGAGAGGCCCATTGGGCGGCAAATGTGGGAATAACCAATATTCGAATTTGTCAAATGTATTTCGGTGTTGTGATTTCGCTTTTTAGAATTGACAGTAATTGATCCCGCGAAATCAGTCCCTACTAGACCTCAGAATTGTTCGTCCACGTATTTGGTATGGTTAGGTAGTTAATTTAATTAAAATAAAATAAAACAACAGTTCGATTGGACTGAATAATAGGTTTGATTACTTCTTCAACTTTTATGCGCAATAGGTTGAGTCACTAGCGGTTTTTATGATGAGCTCGATATTACGAGTATATTTACCTATATGATATTAGAGAGTAATAGCGTAGAAAACGACGCTGATGATCCCACAATCGCTGTAGCAACCTTATATCAGTCAGATATCTATTATCTGTATTTCCAAAAAAGATAGGTTCGTTTATATCCCTCAGTAGTAACCTGGAAGATAGTGCGTTGAACGTTCATGGTTGTGATCCGTTTCCAATTATGAAGAATAGATTTTGCTTCGACTTCGTTCTTCTTTTAGTCGCAATATGTCACTTGACGGTGGGTGCTATCAACGAATACATCATACTGAATGAACGGTAGTCTCCTTCGGATGCCGTATTACGAAAACTAAGATAACAGTGACGCACAGTGTCTATAACACCGCATTTCACTTAATTGATAAATAATTACATTTAATTTGCATTGAGCATTGCACTTGGGTTCATAGTTGTACAAAATTTAAGTTAGGTATTTGTGGTTTTTCTCAGGCGGGGTCGGTTGAAACAATGGATGAAGAGGTGAGAGAAAACCCGGTTGAAGAATCCCTTGACAACGGTTTGAATGACTTGGTGAAATCCATCTCGACAATTCAGGACCGTCTGAAGAACATCACCAACTCACACCTCGGCAGTTCCATCAGCAACTTCGACCAAGAGGTACATTTACATGTGCTTAATAGAACTCAAGTAGAAACTGAATTTAAACAAACTATAACGCATGAAAAAAATACTGCCTTTCAAATAGTATGAAATTTATTTATAGTATTGATAAAAAAATAAAACTTCACATCTAAGGAACGGCAGGAATTGGGCAAACTGGATCACTAGGATGAATAGTGGAAAGATGACATTTTCAAAGTCGCCGCCATATTATTTGTTCCACATTTCTGCGGTTATTGATAAACGTAAAAATGTGTTGTTTTTTCGTGTGAACTATTATTTTCATTGTAACTGAATACAATATCAACCCAAACTGCGTGCTAGGTACGTGTTCGTAATACACTTTCATCTTATTCTGAACAAATTTACATAGTTATCAATGCGTGTGTTTTGTGCTTGTTTATCCGTTCTTCGCCGCTTTATGGTATTGGGTCTAAGAGAATATTTTTTCATTTACCTTCAGCCCAAAAGCGTATCCACGTTAAATCAAATGGCAAAACATTTTCTTCTAATTTTTCACTTTTGGTTTATTATTCAATTATAAGCCATTGTAATCGCTCTTGAAAAATAATTCTAACCCCACCTGAAAATTTCATGGTTTACGTTTCAAAGGATGTAGAATCCGAATCTGCAATAAAAAATTTTCCGCCCGTCCGCCGTACGCGTACGCACGATTTCTCCCCAACGGCTGAAGCAAAAAAGCTGAAATTTTCAGGAAAAATCAATGTTGGTCCGACGACGCCCCAATTCTTGAGCCAGCTCTCTCACTTAATTTAAAGTGCCCTTTAAGGGTTGTCAAAGTTTTGTAAAATCCCTAAAAACCTCAAAAAAAGTCAAGGCGGCCTAAATTTGGACTCTTTTTGAGAAACTTTCCACGAGGAATCGAATGAGCCCTCCCCAGGTCCGTAGGTCAAACCATTCCCGATGTATGGCCCGATTTATGGTGCCAACATTTGCGTTATTTTGGTTTATTATTGTTTTTGTTTTGATATCAGTAACCTAGTGATGTAATGAACGTGGATACTGGACTGAACTCCTAAAAGGCTTTGTAGCCGATACACGGGTTGAAGCATTCTGATAACCATAAACGCTGCAAATTCTTTCACTGGGTTTTATTATTCAATTGGTTTGCGTTCATGATTTGAATTTCTACTAAGCTTTGGATTGTGCGTGTTTCACAGGTGGTAGAGCGATTATTGAATTTCAGGAGGCACACAAATATGATCAAGTGATCAATCCAAATAGGTATTCTGATTGTGAACAGATTTACGTGCTCTATGCATATCTACTGAAATTCAATAATCGCTCTATCACCTGTGAAACACGCACACTCCAAATCTTAGTATAAATTCAAATCATGAACGCAGGCCAATTGAATAATAAACCCCAATGAATGAATTTGCAGCGTTTTTTATCTTTAGCTATTATTTCAAATGATGAGCAAAAAAAAAAGAGTTGCAGCAAAAATGGTTGACTGTGATATTTCAATTGAAAAATACCTCATTCCGTAAAACTAGTCATACCTCAAGAACTGCAAAAACTAGTGAAACCAAGTATTCCGATAATGCGCAAACCATCGCTGTTATAGTCTTCTTCATTCATCGCTTCTAATTTATGTACTTTTTTCTAGATACAAAACGGGTTAGGGACCATTACAAAGGACATCACTTATGACAATCTATTGGAGAAAATTAAGCAAGCAAAGAGCAAAATCAAGGAAATTCAGAATAAAGTCAGTTCGACAATTGGAGATCTTGAAAAAAACTGGCCGGAAGCAAATATTACGAGACAGTAAGTAAATTTATGTTTTCATCGTCGTTTCGGCACCATTTTTTCTAGTGGGAGTCAGCGCTTTAATGATATGATAAAATTAACCTAATGGAAGTTCAGAGCATTTTAAATGAATTTATTAATTCTACTTATGATTTTTCAAGTTGTAGGTATTGGTGAAGAGCTGTTATAGGTCCTGTAGGAGTTTTGAGACTTCTCAAATGTAATACATGTCATAGAGTTCCAATTTAAGTTCATGTCGTGCACGTATATTTAGATTTGATTATGTTTTACGCTAGAATCACATTTACGTCTTATTATATTCCACCTTGGCAATCCAATTCACATTTCAAGAATCTTCTGGTTTACAAAATCCAGATGTAAGGAATCATCAAAATCAGACTGAAGATCTAGATTCTGAATCAGATTGATCCATTACAAGATTTTATGTAAAAAGGGGGGGGGGGGAGGGATCTGGAAAGTATGTTGGTAAAGGATACGAAATATCAGCATCTATCTCGCATATAGGAACTAATAACGGTTGATGTTCAAGGATACATTTAAGATAAAGTCATCCAACTGTCTTTGGATGCCAAGAAGCCAGTTAGTAGGTAAGGAGATCAGTGATTAGCTGAAGGTCCTTAAGGCAAATTTTGTTCTTAATCGATCAGAATGCTATTTTCTATTAGTTATCTACAGTTCAGTGATCAGCGTAAAAGAGGTCTTTGAAAATGATACACCCATATGTTAGAATTAGATGAGTTTATCTTAGTGAGGTACTTATCGGACGGACGGACATTGCAGGTATGGTATCTATTCATCTTGAGGCGTAACGTTGCAAATTTGAATAGGTTGGGATGATGTTGGTTAAAAACTGTTACTATTCGTCCGCTGCCAACTGTTGATTAGGTTGATTCACGATTCAGTAATTCTGACATTTGATAAGAGATTCAATACTCTGGCCCTAAGGGACGGGGAGACAAAAGTATTTAGATTTCAGACCAACAACAAGAATAGATGTAGTAATTTTCTTTAACTATACTTACTATTGATATGTAAGGAATTTCCAGAAGTACGCTATTGATTCACATAAAAAGCCGGAGCGCTGTGTATCGGTGTGTTGTTCTATATCACATTGTGTTATGATTGTAACAATATTAGCTTCAGAGCGATCGAAGTGTTAAGGAACCAATTACCATAACAAATGTCTGGAAATACGTTCCACACTTTAATAATTATTTTGATTATATCCTAACTGATAGAGACGAAGCGGATGACAAATCTGGGGACGAGAAATGACAATATGAAGAAACTATACAATTATAAGTATCATACATGTGGACACTAAATCAAAACTTTGAATGTAAGCAATTCAAATACCTACCCAACTATATTCGCGTGTGTAGTCCAGTTTGTTCTAACCATGCATTGCATGCTGATTCCCTAAACACAAAAATTGATTAATGGTCCATTAAAATTTAATAGGAACACAGTTTTACCTCAACTGCAATATCATCACAAGATTTATTGATGCTCTGTTATTAATGACATATTATTTAACAAAAAATTGGCTTTGGTGCCTTTTGAAATCAAACGTTAATAAAATGCTTTGTTTACTATTGTGTAATACAGCAGAAAACTATAAATATGAAGTACTTATGAACATGCGTGTTGCAATAGATTTTGTGTTCTTCTTAAAATGTTCTTTCCTTTCACTCAATTCTGTTAAAATGCTGCTTCTGTTTTTCAATCAGTAATCACCAACACTCATAACTGGTGACATGCAAACCAACTGATTGTGCGATACTTACAAACCAGAATGTGTACACATATTTTTGGATGTTTCCATTTCGTTAAAGGTGTTGACTTTTTCTGAGGGGTCTCTTCGATGGTCCAGTAAAACTTGAATTGAATTGAATTGAATTTTTATTTGTATTAGCCTTAAAGGCATTACAAGGAGTTGCATAATATAGCTACTAAATTGGTACACATTAGTAAGCACAGAATTAATCCACAGAAAGTAAATGAAAAAAAAAGAAAATCTTGCAAGGTCTCACTAACAAACATTAATCAATCATGTACGTTTTCCAATACAATATACATATTATACATACTACATATATATTTTTACAAATCTTGTACATCAATTATGAAGCAAAACCTAAAACAAAAGGCTCAAAAGAAAATCAGTTCAAAAAACCCTCATTAATAATGAATTGTCGCTGCCTAACAGCTGTCTGAATAAAGGCATTTAACCCTTTATAATCCTTGTGCTCTACAACATTGAGCAATCCAACCAGACGCTCCTCGTCCAGCAATTCACCTCCCAGATACCTTCTTCTTTCGCCTCTAAAAATGGGACAGCTACAGAGAAGGTGCATTAGAGTGTCCTTTTCTCCAGCATTGCATATTGGACAAACAGTGTCACCATCAAATTGAGTTTTGATGCCAGTGAGATAAAAAGACACTCTCCTCCGACCGGCTAGTCTTATCTGAGCCATCAAACGTCTGGCATATAGCGAAAACCCCTTACACTCCAAATATGCAGACGCATCGTGTGCCTCAGAAGTTAGATTTACAAAGTAGGAGTTAAATCTCGATTCCTGAAGTTGTACAAAATCGCCAGAAAATGATTTCGAAGTCAGCCCAGAAATCAGCCTAACTGTATGGGTGCGAAATACCTTAACATCTGTCTCCTTCAAGGCTCCAACTCCATCTTCACCAAACAGCTTTGTCCAGTAAAACTTTCGCAAACTTAAACAGACCACCTTGAGAACCACACACCTAGGGATTATTGTTGAAAACTACTTGAAGTTCTGAAGTTCCTTTTTTTTGGTTTGTTATTATTTTATCTAATATTCTGAGAGTTAATAATATAATGCCCAGGAAGAATCACTGTTATGTGAAGCCAGCCTGATGAAGACACCGCGAACAAATCAGGAGAACTTACTGTTCACCCTTGTGTCGCTTACGTACTTCACGTACAAGAATCTAACTAATATTGAGAAGGAATAAATTATAAAGAGGATCATCTAGATTTCTTCTCAGCAACCTGACAATTTACTGCAAAATGAAATACAGAAATATTCATATTTTGTCCAAAAAAATTCGGGTTTGACCACGCTTAGAAGCACGGGAATGTGAAATGAGTGATGGAGATCCTACTAACACTACTTCCATACCAGCTCAGTCATGGCAATTGAATTTAGTTTGATTAATATGTACCTAAGAAATGGATTAAACAAACGCTGCAAATTCTTTCACTGGGGTTTATTATTCTATTGGCTTGTGTTCATGATTTGAATTTCTACTAAGCTTTGGAGTGTCCCTGTTTCACAGGTGATAGAGCGATTATTGAATTTCAGGAGATATGCATAGAGCACGTAAATCTGTTCTCAACCAAAATACCTATTAGGATTGATCAGTTGATCATATTTGTGTGCATCCTGAAATTCAATAATCACTCTATCACCTGTGAAACTTGCACACTCCAAAGCTTAGTAGAAATTCAAATCATGAACGGAAGCCACTTCCTCCGCCGATTCCTCATGGAATGTTCTTCAAAAAAAAGTCCAAATTTAGGCCGCCTTGACTTTTTTTGAGGTTTTTAGGGATTTTACAAAACTTTGACAACCCTTAAAGGGCACTTTAAATTAAGTGAGAGTGCTGGCTAAGGAATCGGGGCGTTGTCGGACCAACATTGATTTTTCCTGAAAATTTCAGATTTTTTGCTCCACCCGTTTGGGAGAAATCGTGCATACGACGTACGGCGGACGGACGGAACAATTTTATTGCAGATTTGGATTCTACACCCTTTGAAACGTAAACCATGACATTTTCAGGGGGGGGGGGGGGGGTTAACATTTTTTTTTTCAAGAGCGATTACAATGGTTTATTTTTGAATAATAAACCAAAAACAGAAACGCGACAGACTGACAAAATAAAATGCATGTTGGTTTTATTTACCTTATGACTGTTTTTACTTTTAAAAATAAACTATAGGAGAATGAACTGAATAATACATCTGAATTTGTCTCTTGACATTGCTTGGTAAGTAACTACTTACGTTCCTTCAATTCCATTGTAAGAGTGATTACAATCGGTAAACAATAAACTATGGGCTAACTTGAACTAAAAACAATCATTACTTACAGTTCTTACCAACAATCTAGCTAGGTTTTGATTAGTTATTGAAATGGGTTTCCATAACTTCGTCGCGAGTGACGTAGTCCGTATTTGATTATTTCATGTGCATTGTGCAATGAGTAACCCCTATGTATATGTCGTTCTTAAGTATGCCTTACTGAAGTAGAACTGTTGACATGCTATTCTTCGTACTTCTTAAAAGGCGATTTCTAGTCCATTTTTTGGCTGTCATATTTAAGCTGCAATCATTTGTAACCTAAAATGTTGAGTGTATGGCACTGAATATAACTTAATCAAATTTTTCAGAAAACTTTG
Source organism: Creontiades dilutus (assembly GCA_031894815.1). NCBI lineage: Eukaryota > Metazoa > Arthropoda > Insecta > Hemiptera > Miridae > Creontiades > Creontiades dilutus. The sequence continues at coordinate 87,345 of JAVIWC010000736.1, read as the reverse complement.
TTGACAAATTTTTATTGAGATGATTGATGGATTCGTAGCCACCAACCTTTTCTGTGCATTTGTGTTCACGTAGACCTCTGTGAATCTACCAATACTTAGTGACAAGTTAACATTCATCTTTCTCAAATATCAGGAAACTAGGAAATAACTCGTGTAAATAAAATTAACGTTTTTTTGTTTTTTCATTAAAATTGTCAGTATTATCATTAATTTATTTAATTTTCCTTCCGTATGCTTGTACATATACTATAATGTTCCCTCCAGTAAAATGTGTGTTTTATTGTTTTTCCAGTCATCCCTGAAAATCGGAAACGAAGGAGAAATTCAAACAATGCTGTTTCGTTGTTCTTCTCAACCACCAAGTTCAAACATACTGAACCCAACACCGAAGCTACATAGATTATTAAAATTAATCATTTTTTCGTAAACTTGTTTAGTCTTTAGTTGTCTGTAACTTCGAATTAACACAAAACTTTGTGTGATGTTTCACCACATTTCCCTTGTAACACATGAAATAAAGAAATAAAGTTGCAAATCCTGTTACGCAATTCTATACTCAAATTGCATATTCTGAAATGAAAATTACTAATAGCTTCTTGAAAAGAAAGATCATTAAATGATTATTGATTAAATTATTATCAAATTTTGTTAAAATTTCTTTTTGTTATGCTTTTTCATTCAACATTTTCACCCACTAAACTGTAGCTATACTGCGATAAGCATTCACAATTATACGGATTGTTGTTTTTCAATAAACTACAGCACGGCTATGGCTTCTTGCTGATACCAATTGGAGGAAACTAAAATTGTGGGCCTACCTACATTATATATAACGTATCACAATGTGAATTTCCAAAGAAAAACGCTGAAAATTATTGCAAACAGCTTGTAATAACGTAAATAAAAGGTCTTTTATTCTTAAACGTCTTTCAGGAAGATTATCTTAACATAATTATATGGACTTTTGCCTAGATATTGATGGGAAATTAATTAATACTCTACGAACCCCTAAATTTTCTCTGCCCGTTACCAGAGTTGGGGGAATAAAACAAAAAATCTACTAAAATTCACTAAACCGCCATATCGTTCTAGTTCGTGAAGCGAGTATTACTATTTTCACACTATAATTCATTTATACATGTATTGAAGTGAAACTGTGATCTTAGTGGGTTCATAGTTTTTTTAATCTATTGCAATAAAGGAGAAACATATTGGGTTAACCCGCACAATTACCATCAACACCCCATCAAAACTTATTCTAATTTCGGGCGTGAAAATATCATTGAAAATATTCAACCTAACAGACATGAACTCCTAAAAGGGTTTATAGCCGATACACGGGTTGAAGCATTCTGATATGCATGCTCAGTCTTACGAAATTTAAAATTTTCAAATGGAATATTTTTCCATTGTAATCGCTCTTGAAAAAACGCTGCAAATTCTTTCACTGGGGTTTATTATTCAATGATTCATGATTCGAATTTCTACTAAGCTTTGGAGTGTGCGTGTTTCACAGGTGATAGAGCGATTATTGAATTTCAGGAGGCACACAAATATGATCAACTGATCAATCCAAATAGGTATTTTGGTTGAGAACCGATTTAAGTGCTCTATGCATATCTCCTGAAATTCAATAATCGCTCTATCACCTGTGAAACACGCACTCTCCAAAGCTTAGTAGAAATTAAAAACATGAATCATTGAATAGTATACCCCAGTGAAAGAATTTGCAGCTTTTTATTATCATAAATAATATCGTCGGGTTCCGGGTAAAAGTAACCAAGTAACATTTTTTCCAAAATGAGCTTTTTTTGTCATTCCGGTACTAAGGAACGTTGTCTACTGTGTGTTGTTGCTAAGAACGTTATCTTCAAACTGATGTGCAAGAAATACTTGAAAATAAATTTTACCTGCCTGACCCAAAGAGTTTTATGTGACCAAATGGCATTTGAACTCAACCACAAAACACGAGATGGATTATAAATGTACTCTCGCTGGTGCATGTAAATGTTATCAATTGCCATTTGATCACTTTTACTGTGTAAGATTTGTAAGATTGCATAGTGGGCAGGTGAAAATGACCAATTACAGTGATAGGTAATGGGTAACCTTTTCTAACAGAAATAGGTAAGTATATCATTGTTATTAGATGCTTGGCAACACGATAAATTAACGAAAAAACTATTCAATCCCTCAATTTCATGTAACTATGCGACAGATTTTCGAAGAATTGAATTGACCAAATGAGTAAAGCTTGAAACTCCAGGCAGGTAAAAATGATCAAATAGAGTTTTCCGGAAAACAGCTCTTATTTAATCTGAAGTGAATTTTGAAGCACGATATCATAGGCGGGCACTAGCTAACTACCTACAGGATAAAGAAAAATCGAAACATAGTCGGATGAGACATCACACAAGCAGTGTTCGTAAGAAGAAAATAGGTGAAACTTCAGATCGCTCCCCTGTAAAATTTAGCAAATGTTACTTGGTCACTTTTACTCGGAACCCCACGATATATTTTCACTGTTGACTTCTTGAGCTATAGGTGGGGAAAATTGGATACGACTGAGAAATAACCCTCGTATTCAATTTTTAGGCATAGTCTGTAGATGGCTCTGGAAAATGGTAATTAGTTAATTGATCCATGGCCTGCGGCTGCCGTACATAGTGCTAGATATAATCTATGGGGCAATAACTAGAATTCCTGGGAATAATAGGTTTTCGGAGGAATGAGCACGAAAAACCTGGTCTAGGAATACGACTAGTTGCCGCACTGAACGTGTTAATTGTGAACATTTAATGGTTAATTTTGCAATTATTTGTTGTGCCTGCTTAGTGAGAGAGCATTTACGGTCCAACCCAGTTATACTTTAAAATTATTATCAAAACCGAAAGCAAGTATTAGCAGGTTCTGCTATTTTTAGGCATATTATTAAATCAGAACAGCTCGATTGACTTGCCGAATTATCTACGTTGCGGAAAGGAATATCCTTGGAAAGTACAAGAGTACAAGAGAAACGCTAATCAGGAGTTGAAAAAACCTTGAACTGAAACATCCTTACTATATGTAATGGGTATCGTACTTACTACACAACTGACATACCTACCTACCTCTGTAATAAATTTTCCTCGACGTCATACCTGATGTTTGAGACTTTCCTACTTTTTCAACGAACTACCCTTCAAACGGAGCCGAGGGAATTATTGAGGTTCAATGAGTTTCAAAGTGCTTCGGTTGAGCTTGTAACTCGAGCAAGTGCTTTAGGCGTATCAATTTGCATATCAACCGTTGGAAGAGCCGAGTTCAGAACTCGGATGTAAGTTGAGAATCGTCAAAAGGTTGAAGAAGGAGCGACAAGTTTTGCGTCGTAAAGCGTCGGGACACTCTAATGAATTTAATCGAGAACCACGTGTCGGGTGCAAGCAAACCTAATTAGATTGAATAAATGTGCTTTGGTAGTTTTATTTGAAGAGATGTTGAACAAATTAAGACTGTGTAATTCAACGACAGTTTGAACACATAGTCACCGTATAATTTGATGTAGTTACAAAAACTACTGTTCTTATAATAAGAACTGTTATGTTGAGAAGTATAAACGGTGTGCATAGTGTTCATTGAGACATTTTTCTGTAATTCTACTCAACCAATAATGTACGAGCACGTGACTTTATCTGCATTTTATGACGAGGATGCATAAATTGTACCTATCAGCCGCCAATTGATGTCACGAATGCTTGCTCACTGAGCAATGCTCAGTGATGTCAATATTTAATGTTGCGTAAACCTCTCATACATTTTGCTCTCTGTAACTGTTCCCACTGCAACTGAGGGAAAGCGTTTACTCAGCAATCTCTCAAGAAGACGAACGCATCCATATTTTCAAGAGATGTACATAACACAGTAACAGACATATGTATAGCGTAAACTGCAGCTTTTCCAAGTCAGATTCGGAAATTTCCAAACCAATTTCCGAAATTTCCGAATCAATTTCAGAAATTTCCAAACCAATTTCAGAATTTTCCATTTCAATTTCAGAATTTTCCATTTCAACTTTCAGAATGTGATCAATATCCGAGTAAGCGTAAAAAAGTGGGATAAAGAGAAGAAAATAAGTAGGTAGCACACAAAATGTATCAAGAAAATAAAAAAATTATCACGAGAGGTGAGAAGGAACTGGTTCATCGAAATTGATAAAATATGCGCCCGTTTTGCTTCCGAGTCTGTGAAGAAGCGGAAACCTTGTGTTCACTTTCGGAAGCCAAACAATTTTTGTTGTCCGAATTCAGAATTTCCACTTGCATTTTGCGTTTCATAGCCTACTGAACAAATTTGGTTCCCTGTCTGTCAGTCCGCATTTTTACAGCCATAACTTCCACAATTTGAATGAATTTAGCTCATATTTTGAGGGACTATGAGGACAAGGCCTCTTGAGGTCCCATTCGAATTTCATCTCAATATAATCCGCGGAACGCTAACGTGAAATTTGTGAAACAGGTATAACTTTTCGGCTGTTTGAAGTATTTTACTTTAGCGCGTTTCACGTTATCAATTTCGAAACCAAACAAGTTTGATAATTTGGGTCCCAGTTCTATAACGAAAATTTCTGCGGTTTCTTTCGTACCAGAGCTCATTCGATTGGAAAATTAGTTTTGATTCGATCTACATCTCAACTTTGTCCCTATTAGATAATTTTCAACTTCAAAAAGCTTAAATAACGACGGAAGTTGGAAAACGCACTTACCCCAAAAAGTTGGGTAAGTGCGTTCTAGCGAAGGTTAAGTGCGTTATTGTAAAAATTATCATTTACTAACGGAAGTTCATTTTACAAAACCACATTTTAATATTAACTTAGATTTTGATATAATAGAAAAAGGTAACTGGAAAATATAAAATCACAACCTTATTTAGACAGCCATTTCAAATTAAGTAAAAGCCTTCTTAAAAATCTTAAATCCTGTAAAAATCTTTTAAAATTTAAGTCCTACACCTGAAGACTTCAAAAATTGAATGAACTCCTCCGTGTTCACATCAGACAGGGAGTCCTCTTCCAGCGACGGAGATGGGGAGTTCAGCGAAAATGGCAGTTCTTCGGCTGGTGCTTGAGATCTGACTGGGGAAGAAGGCAGGCTAACATCTGCTGGTGCTGGAGACGTCGCACGTGATGGGCTAGGAGTCCAACTGGACATCTCGTCGGCTGGTGCACAGGAAGGCATTGGTTGGAAAGTGGCCTGGCTAGTAGAAGGAGCTGGCTGGACACGGTTCTTTGGTGCTTTGAAAGATCTTGGCTTATTTATCTTCAATTTATTCCTAATTTTATTGAGCTTGTCCTCCTCGAGTCTCTCCACGATCGCCTGAGTGGTTAGTACTTCCGCTCCGTTGCCTACTTTTCTTTTCCGGACATTGGCAGGTTGTGGGGCGTCACGTTTGATAAATTCAACGAGACTGTCCTGAAATGAAGGGCCAGCCTTACAGCTGCAACAGAAAGCTTGTTGCTCGGCTGTGGTCGAGACGTTCGCTGAATTCGTTGGAAATTCCAGAGGCGGCTCTACATAAATTACTTGTCCATCATGAGGGGTCGGAATAGGAGGCGTGGAACTGGATGACACCGAATTTGACTCAATTGAATAGACGATCTCTACCGTCCCTGGAGGAGAGGTGGTCTTGTCGCCGCTGCTTCTATCTTCAGTAACTTTTATCTTAAGTTCTTTCGAGTAACTTCCTCTCCCAGATTTTCTTCTGTATATAGCTGGCATCTTGGACAACTAGAAAAGAATAACAATAACATGCTTCATGCACTAAATTGCTCAATAAATTTTCGTACATACATGCATAGAGTGTTCCTACATGCTTGCATGAAAATGAAATTACAAAACGCCCAAATACGACCTTCAAAGATGATTTATTTACTTAAAACTTCACAAAAATTCCATAATACTAGTGCATTATTGCATCGGGGATAATCAATGGGAAGTATGATGGACTAATCAAAAGGATTTTTTTTTTTATGCTTGCCCCAACAGAGAAGTTCATGAAAGCGCACCGTAGAAAGAAGGGGACGCACTTACCCATACATGCCGAAACGCACTTACCCTTACATTTGAAAAGCCGTGCTGTAAGTGCGTTTCGTTAATAAAAACCTAAATTTTGAAAATAGAAATCATCTTTAAGCTTGAATAGTTAGAGCATCACGTTTCGATCCATGTGGTTCGAAAAATGCTTGGAAACATGCAATTATCTCTATGGAAAACGAATTTGAATTCACTCACCTCAAAGTTGACGGACGAGTTTTCAAGACGTCTCACAGTAGAAAACTTCTGAATTGGTGAAAAAACATCGCTATACAACAAAAATTATAACAGATGTTCATTAACACCTGTTCTAACAACTCCCTAGCCAATTAATAAGATTCGAGAAGACAGTGGCAGGCAAAATTGAAGAGACGCACTTACCCACAAAACGAAATTCACCACAATGGAAATTTAAAATTCTGAAATTGAAATGGAAAATTCTGAAATTGAAATGGATAAGTCTGAAACTGAAATGGAAAATTTTGAAATTGGTTTGGAAATTTCTGAAATTGGTTTGGAAATTTCTGAAATTGGTTTGGAAAATATTGAAATTGGTTTGGAAATTTCCGAATCTGACTTGGAAAAGCTATAGATTCCCTCCAACATTTATCTTACTGCATTCATAAATGACGTGGTCACTCAAGGCGAGAGCAAAATTAAGATCACAGCTACTATGACCACTGATTCATTTTCTACGTGCATTATGACTCGCATATTATTAAAAAACTGTCATCTAAAGAAAGTATGACTACATGCGGAACGCCATCAATTTTTTTTTAGAAGAAAAACGCTCATGCATTTTGCACCAACAAGAAACTTCGAAGCTATTGGCTATTTTATGTAAAGCTTGTAAGAAATAAACAGGTAAAAATAATATTATGAATTATCAGTACCATTAGCACCTATTACGTGTTGAGTAACATTATTGAATTGAGAAGATTTCGATTACATTCAAGTCAACGTTCATATTTTTTGTTTGTTATATTTTCGCAGGGGGTTAAGTAGGATATATTCGCGGTTGGCAGTGCCACCTTATACGTCAGACTACGTACGTGTGTTGAATATTAACAATTTTTATTATTACCTAGTTTTCCCTCAGGATTCCTTATATAGGAAACTTGAAACTACTCGGATATGATTGATATTGTGACCACGGTCGGCAGGAAATCATGTGTAACACGGTTTCGATACGTGGATTATTCTAAGCGTATTTGCGGATGTGATTATACGAGATCCTATAGTACTAGGTATTTCTAACCTTCTTTCTAATGACGACTCACTGGACACTTGAAAAGTTCGTTACAGTGAAACCCATAGCCAGCTAACTTAACAAGGGACATATTACTTTAACATTAAGGTATACGATATCAACTTCGTAATTAGCACTGTAACATTAATCATTTCTTTAAACTGAATGCTAAATACTCATTTATAAGCAGGTATCCAGCACACACAGTAAACACAGCTACAGTATTTTGTTATTTTCATTTTTATTTTACTGTAAAATTAGGATTTTTTTATGATGTAAGATGGATTCAACACAAAATTCTAAATATCTATCATGTGCTTAGTGTTAAAGTTCATATGTACCAAGTATTAAACGTACTAGAAAGTAATGCATGCAAAACAGGGACTTCATTATGTTTGGCTTATAGGAGTACATATGGATTATCCTCGAACCGCTAGCTTCAACAGGCTCAATATTTTGATGACGTTCAGTCCAATAGCGAGTATAAATACAAGCTCAGAATTAAAGATAAAAATAAAATATTTGATTTCCAAGAAACTGTATCTAAAATGCATAAGAAAATTGTATCAATACTAAAACATCCATTAATTTCCTTCCTTACATAATTGAAGCTGTGGAATAGATTTCAAAACTAGTCCAACATGTAAAATCGAACAAAAAACGTGTTCCAAGTTGGGGTGGCACATAGCTTTCTCGTCTAGATAACATGAACTACAGATCTTTTGAAATGTTCTAGATAATTTTGAAATATGTAGAACAGGAGGTTGTTACAGAATTCGAGGGAAGGAAATGTCATCAAAAATAAACCTTTGTGATCGGCCAAGAAAAACAAGCTTCTCCTGAAAATTTGTCGTTTTAGCTTTCAAGATGTGTAGAATCTAAAAATCGAATGCAGAAATATCCGTATGTTTTCCGCTCGCTGTCCAGAGCTTTTCTCCGAAACAACTGGACGAAAGATAATGAAACATGGGTTAAAAATCACATTCGATTTCTGATTGGGACGGAATTCTTGATATCGATCTCAGTTAATCCTAAAGGGTCAAACCAAAGGACTGAGATTTAAAAAATCTGAACATCAAAAACTTTCAAAATAACGCTTCATTTACGTTATTGATAGACTTGGCTTTAAAGAATCGAATGAATGAATCCGAACCTTTTCGCGTTCATCCGTTCGCTCTCCCTAAAGGATTAAACATTGACAGAAAATGGAACAGGAACACTACGCTGAATGTGAACGTGCATATCATAAAATTGAACATCTACCTGCGCATTACTCGTCAGCAATTATATTAAATAGGACTTGAAAAAATAGATTTCAGAACGAAAAATTGATACTAAATTCCACAGCGATTATATTAGCTGATACGATCCTCATGATATGAGTATTATATTCGTTTTCGGTTGTGCCTTTTGAAATCGTGTTCTTCAAGTCTTACTAAATATAATTGCGGACAAGTGATACGAACTTAGGCGTTTAATTGTACCTTCATATGGTTTGTTTTCTCTTCCAACATGAACCAGAAGCTTTCTGGCTTCAGGGGTACCGCACAGGTGTTGATTTTTCTTATCCCCAACCCCTGGGGGGAGGGGGCCTTACTAGTCCATTCCATCACCTCCTATTTATATACGGGGGAGTTAGATCAGGTGGGATTGTTACTGATAAGGGGGGGGGGGGAATAACAAGTATGGTCAAGGGGTTTCGTAAACTCAGTAAATAAGATTTTAAACAGGTACCTACCTCAGTTCGCTCAACTCTCACTTATGCGACGATTTAAACAAAAATTTTCGAGACTATGAGGCAGATTTGTTTGGAATTCCCAATGGAGGAAATATACGACAATAACTCGATTATAGTTATAGGGCAAGTATTCGTAATGTTGTTAATTCTGATTTTCATCACAAGCAAAACTTCTTCTGATGAATGTATCGTAATTTGTAGCTAGAATATGATGGAAGCTATGTATGACCGAAGGCCTAGTAGCCGATGAAAGAAACGGACCCACCAATTACCATTCTTGAAGCAGCTGGAAGAAACACGTTTTATCTCTCTCTACTGATTGAGCAAAACAGATTTGGAAGCTATGATAGGCTTCAGCGTATAGGAGAGGATATTCTCATTCAGAATGCTGCTTATTGTATGTTTTACGCTTCTATTTAAAATTTTTGATTTACAAAAACACATTACATTGTTGAATCCGAATTCGTAATCGCACCAAGAGTCAGGTCAGAAATAAAGACCAGGTGAACCTCCGGATACAAAGTGCGTCATCAGTTAAAGTTCCACGTTCAATTACGTGTAATACATGTGCCCGTCTTACATTGCTGCTTTTTCCTGGAGTTACTCTTTCAAGTTCGGTAGGCAAGAGAGCGGACCACATCCATATTATTTCTACTGTGGTAGAGCACCTACCCGTGCGATGAGAATGAGGGAACAATAATTGGATTCACCATTAATCAAACACGAGCCGCCCGAGCGGAGCAGCATATATATTGTATTCCATTTGTCCGCTCGAACGGTCCGACAGTAAACACTCACATACCAACCACTCTAGCAATGTACGCCGCCCCTTCATGTGTATTATTACTATACTGCTACCTTAGGGAGATACGACGTACTTTTGCTTCATTGCAAGCAAATGTAGTGAAACTTCGAATTCGTACAACATGCAATCCAATCAAATGCGTTATTTCCAGGCAAACAATCTGTACTTACAGTGATGTTAATTTCAAACTCTCTAGGTTTGTAAATTTTCAAGTAATAATATCAAAATTAAAAAGAAGTGAAATCTAAGCAATGCAACTTAATCAGGGACAGGTTGTAAAGACCGAGCGAGCAGGCGTCATCCTTTAAACTATTGCCCCGGTTCGAATCCGGCTGGCAAATGATTATATGGCCAAAATCCTATCAAGTGTTGTACCTGTCCTGTCGTTAACAGTTCATATCTCGATATCACGCGAATCCAAAACGCTCCCAACCCAGGGGCGTGAGGCAATGGGAAGCCACGAGCGAAATCGTCAGACCTAGTTCCGATCCTCTCTGGAGGACGACGTCCGCGACACCTCCGGGTCAAAATCATGTTCCGACCATGCAACTTAATCATAAACTATAGAAAAAGAAATAATTTGAACGAAATTCAACATGTCCGACCATACATGTTACATACACAGTAATGCCAGTACATCCATGTAATGCAACTTTTTGGAATGATTTAAATATTATGTATATGGTCAATATTTGAAATGAGAGTCAGGCAACCATTGTCGGATAACAACGCTTTCATCTCGAACTTAAGGTACAGACTTCGGGGATCAGGTTCTGTAAAGTTTGGTGGTATGGATGCTAAATGCCCGCTTCTCAAAAATAAAAAATATGGTTCTTCAATCCTTCTGGTAGTAGATTAGTTGGAAAAATACATCGAAATGTGTGATAAAAGTATCGAGGTGAAAACTAATGCCCTCTGAATAACGGACAGTTTGTAAAAACAGTTTCATCCGTCTAGAGACCTCTATGGTTCTACAGCCAGATCATTTTAATGATTAATTTCACACATTTAAGTACCGAAGATGAAAAATTGCCTATGCAACCTACAAATACGGGATTCTAGGTCAGAGGAGGGGAGCTAGTGAACAGAGATGAAAGCTATGGCTGGGGGGGGGGGGGCTAACAAGGGTTTACGTGAGCGCATTCTGTGTTCATAAACGGTACTTACTAAGCCTAACCAACTCCCTGGAAAAATCTGTAAATTCAACCAGAGCACCAGAGAGGCTAGTGCTTACCAAGGTGGCAGGTACACGAATGACCCCCTCGGGCGGACGGAAAAGTGATGATGCCGGGATAACAAAAAGCGGAAGGAGCCCACCCGAAGGTTAGTTGAAGGAGTGTGAGCGGGGTGGGGGGCGGAACTGTCAGGTCGGTCGCTAAGAACTGGATTGTACTCTTGTTAATCATTTAAATGATAACAGTTTCATCCGTATAAAATTGACAAGGCAGCAACGGTGGGGGACAAATGAGTCCCTGAACATCAACTTAGTTCATCTAAGGGATGGGAGGTTGCGTTAACAAGGTGCCGACAAGGGTTGCCTTAGGTCAGTCTCCCATATCCAAGATCCGAAAATCATTTGACAGTTCTCCCTACAAAATTCGGTCCTCACCCTCAAGTACCATTGATTTTCGTTATTGTTCAGCAGAATTTTCACAGCCTTTACTACAACTACTTCGCGGGCCTGGCTTAACGTTACCTGTAGATCTGCCCACTGAAACAGTTCGGCAGTAGCGATTTCCAATCCCCCGAAGCTTTTTTTACATTAGGAATGGGTCGAACGATTATTTTTCCAGTATCCAGTTAGTCAGTTACCTCGATCCATAAGTAACTGGTCACATTATCCGGTTATTTCAGTAACAAATTATTCCCTCGTATCATCATTTCAATTTCTATCTGATCAAACAAGAAACTACCCTCTTACTTCTTGATATTTCAACTTTTAAACATTTCAACCCTTAATTATCATTCCTTGGGGTTGATTGAACATGAGGCCAAGATTACTAGGACATTCCAAATCGACGGATGATTTATGAGACTGTGTGAAATTCGGCCAGTAGTATCGGAGAAAAGCTTCGGAGGACATACTTTATCAAGAGGATTTGCTTATTATTTTTTTTACAGGATAAAATCTTACAAATTCTGGTAAGGGGGAGGGGACTCGATGTTTACTCAATGAATTTGTATACAGGTAAAGAGCGTATAGCTTTTACCTTTCCTTAGAGTGAATTAATAACGGATTAGCTTATCACTTGTGATTATTTCGCTCCACTATCGTTGAACACACAATGCACATCTAATGAGATGATATATTATCTAATCATGTACAGCGTCTATTGCTCCAAACGTGGCCTTTACGGTAATGGATCCGTTGATGAGATGGGCATTGTTGTTTAGTGATATCTGATGGTCAATTCATTGATTTGATAATTAGTAGTTGCTAGCCAGGCTGTTTACATAAACTTGAAGGGATGTGTGCCTGTCACAATCAAATGTTGTTGCACGTACTGTGGCAGCGCACCAGACCGTGTCACACTCCTGCATGTCTCTGATTGTCATCAAAACGGAGGTTACTCTTCTGGTTTGGAGGTGCACATTCTTAAATTGAACAAAATTGATTTGTTATAAACAGTTTATATTCTTAAAATGCTTTGTTCCAAAACGAAATTTACGTCATACCTTTCTGTAATAATTGTTAGCCTCAATATCCATTTCCTCCCGGACCCCAGAAAATGCTTCGAGAAACAATTTTCCAATAACGTATTTTTTCAGGATTTGAGAAAACTTTTGGTTGTAGGAATTTAATCTTGTTTGAATGATCACGTGTTATAGTATCGAACGTCATTAAGCAACATTTACGTCAGGCTTCGTCATATCTTTTTCAATAATATCTATACAGTAATGAGTTGGAATTGAAGCTTTGACTTATTGCTTAATGAACAATATCGGGAATTCCAGGATTACATAGATCTAAAAAAAAGGTGCTTCAGCCGTAAAAGGTACATAGATATGCCCTTGGTCGTGCCAAAATGAAAAGTTTCCTGCACAATCCCGGGCATATGAGTTTTTTTCAAGCTCCATCTCCTAGATAATATGTTATTGGATTTTATCAATCCTAATCGTGGTGAGGAATCTTTATGAATATATCTACTTCTACTAGTTGGCGAATGATAGAGATTACCTGTAATTGCCCCTTGAATGGGCAAAGGCGGCAGAACAAAAACACCATTATTTTCACTCGTACAAGTCAGGGGGATGAAGATGTGCCAGCTGCACCCTGGGAAAGACCTCCTGTATTGACAGACAGTAATGGGCGCTGTTGATCCTCTTTCCAAACATAGCAGTGGTCAAGCTAAGCTTAGTAGAATTGGGTTAAGTGAATAGCCGTAACATCGAGTCCTGGGAGGACAAATAGATGTAGCCCGCGCTAAGCCAACCCTCGTATATTAGTTTCACATTGAGTACAATGTTATAGAACGCAGGAAACTGTATTACAGCAGAGCCATTCTGAACAGCTGTATCAATCAAGATACTCCTACCAGAATATAATCCAACCATGAATCTTTAGGTTTTTAATACTATGTCGCAAGTAGGGATAGTAGATGGTGTTCTCGAATGCACGGAAGTTGAAATATTTTTGACTATTGTGACTATCAGAATCCAATTAATACCGAGGGGTATCCTGGGAAAAGTAAGAAATTTGGCTTTGACGAATCTTATAATTACTGATAAGATTCATCGCACTGATTCATTTTCATTTAAAAAAGTAAACAAGATAAAGTCTTCCAATATTCGAATGTGGCTGCTGAAATCGGTAGATGATCGGTGAGTAACATATAGATCGAACGGTTCCAATTGCATCTCTGATCCCTAAACCATCCTCGCTAGTACCACTACATTCATAGGGATACTAAATTAAATACATAAATGATTTTTACTTTTTTTAAATTTTGAAAACTGAATTCACAGTTCTTAGCTTATGGCATTAAATTGCACTCATTCCACCTGTGTTTTTGTTCATATTTGTATACTTACATCAAAATCACGAGGCTATGAATCCAGTTTTCACCTTTCTTCGGTTGGAATGGTTGACTGCTATTTCCTGTAGAAGATGCTGTGGATAGTTTTCATGATGTTTTGAAGATCGCTATGAAATGATTTATATCCAGATGTATTAATGATTTGCTTCTATTGAACGGGTTGTCATTACAACCACAGAAAAACTATACTGAATCTATCTATCAATAATCACAGTCATTATGGTTTTTCCCAGAGAATTGAGGGCAGACCGTCACAGACATTCTTGGAAAACAAATACATCGGTGTTGTCTGGAAATTGATTTTCATGGACGTCAGGATTTTGTGGAACTTTTTGCATTATCGGGAAGGATGTTCTAAGAGTGTTTGATTGATAATTGCCCATTCGAGACATCTTTCCTTCTATATTTTTATTTAGCATTAGGAACACAGCTGGTGAAATGCAGGAGTACCGTACCAGTTTCAAATACTTCATTCTAACCGATCAAAACATGTCCAGGAGTACGAGGTGTGGCTATTAAATAACGAGACTGCGCGCGCAGACATGTTCCTACTGTTGTGGCGAATGGGGACCAGCTGCATTAACAACTGTAGCTGGTGGTTCAAGCCTTTTTTAATAGTTGTCTACAATTTTTTTCAATCTTATTCTGTTTTGCCATCCATGTACTTGCAATGCCGTATTTTCCCGCTATAGGTATGTTATTTCGGAAAAAAGGTTTAATTGAACTGGAAAATAATAATAAATAATAAGGGCTTTCCACTGAACTGTTTTCGCCAGAAGCACCACATCATCCGGAAGGTTGTAGAGTAGATCCATACTCAAGTTAGACAAAGGTAACAGAGGCAATTCCACACACCTCTCTCTCGCTGTATACATATATCAGAACCCTAATCGAGTAGTTACTGATTATCTGTTGAAAGTTCTAATACCTGAACACTATTACTCGAGACTTGTTTTATTCATAGTAATATATGTTCCAAACTTAAATCATCGCTTCCTCAACCAGTTGGAAGATCCACTGTAAGCAGGTTGCTGGGTGACCGTACCCCATTGCGTACAACCTCTTCTCCACCGCTGCTATTCGCCGCAAATCCTCAGAAGCATACCTGGGCCACTCTTCTTCTATATCAATTGCAGGATGCTTTTGCCAGGCATGGGCTACGAGGCCTCGGCTCTTTCAGTGGGCCCACTGATGGGCATTCTTTGTGTCGATGGAAGAGGGAATGGAAGAGAAAGAAGATAAGGAAGAGTGTCGAGGACGCCCCCAAGCGCATTTCCTAGGATCGTGTACACACACATGGATTCGGTCTTAGAATGGTCTGAAACGGATTCGTATTCAGTAATTTTTATCTTATTTTAGTAGACCCACACCACCAACCTGGAGTCCTATTCCTAGGGGCGTCATTCTACTGATCAAGTCTTTCTTCAAAATGACGCCCTAAAAATAAATCGTCCCCTGAGATAATGGTCACGGGACCTTGAAATGGAATGAGAGGGGTCCGAGGATCATCAAAATGAGATGCACTTAAGTGAATTACTGTTGAAAAACAATGAAAAGTCAAGTAAGATACACTCACGTTAGAAGATGACAATAATTGTCACAACCGACATCAATTATTGATGTCTGAGAATAACGAAAACTTGGAAGCAGCATTGCCGCTACTGTTTTTATATATTTTACAATCCATATCATCAATCAGTTGTATAACCTTGTAGTAGGCAATATGTAAGCGCCGAGGTTGTAACTGACATTCAACATTGTCAAGTGTAGACCATAAAATTTATTGTAAATATACCGTTTAATTTTTATTTGCTATTGGAATATCTTTAATCCACTGTTTGAGAAAAAGGAAAGAAGATTGAATGAAAAATTGAGAATCGTTCGTGCCTGGGTTCGTAGTTAAACATTACCTTCTGCAACCATTGACTTCGAGGATTCGTAAATTATAGTTATTTCAGGTCGACAGGATCAAGATTGAATTATATGGTGAATTTAGATTGGACTGATAAGTGCAGCAGATTTGCGTAGACCCTGCAATTATCGTTCTCAACTGTAATTGATTGCCGATTCAAAGTGATTACTGAATTGAACTGGACGCAAACCTCCTCCAATATATAAGATAAATATAATGGTCAGTGTATTTGAGCCCGTCTTCCTAGCTTGTAAACTGTATCTAGTTACTTACAGGCACGCGCATAACAACACTCGATTTCACATACGATGCGAATACCCCAACACATTTGTCCTTCTTCCAAGCTCCACACAATCTTATGAACGTACTATTTACATTTTATGCCAAATGTTGATAATCCACTTACCTGATAGAAATTGATAAACTCTCTGGAAATACATCTTTAGAAAAACATGGACCAACCGATTATATTTGAACCAAATACAAAACTAAAATTTCTAACCCCTTTTTCCGACTCATATTGATAAGCGTTGTCAGTGTGTTTCTAAAAGCCTAAATCTGCCTCTTCTATGCAGGCTTGTTTTTGTTGAGAGGAATTGGATGCGTTGTGAAAGACCTACATATTGATGCTGGTGCACGTAGTAACAGTATTACTACCGACAGAAAATTACTAGCCTTCAAGTATTGGTATGCTCTCAAATTTAATTTTGGTATATTATTCAATAATTAACCATTGTAATCGCTCTTGAAAAAAAAATTCTAACCTCCCCTGGAAATTTCATGGTTTATGTTTCAAAGGGTGTAGAAATCGAATCTGCAATAAAAATTTAACCGTCCGTCCGCCGTACGCCGTACGGAACAAAAAAGATGAAAATTTCAGGAAAAACCCATGTTGGTCCGACGACGCCCCAATTCTTGAGCCAGCTCTCTCACTTAATTTAAAGTGCCCTTTAAGGGTTGTCAAAGTTTTGTAAAATCCCTAAAAACCTCAAAAAAAAAGTCAAGGCGGCCTAAATGTGGACTCTTTTTGAAGAAATTTCCACGAGGAATTGAATGAGCCCCTCCCCAGGTCCGTAGGACAAACCATTTCCGATGTATGGCCCGATTTATGGTGCCAACATTTGCGTTATTTTGGTTTATTATTGTTTTTGTTTTGAGTACAGTAACGTAGTGATGTAGTAATGTGGATACTGGAGTGAACTCCTAAAAGGGTTTATAGCCGATACACGAGTTGAGGTATTCTGATAATACAGGAGGCACACGAATATGATCAACTGATCAATCCAAATAGGTATCTTGGTTGAGATCAAATTTACGTGCTCTATGCATATCTCCTGAAATTCAATAATCGCTCTATCACCTGTGAAACACGCACACTCCAAAGCTTAGTAGAAATTCAAATCATGAACGCAAGCCAATTAAATAATAAACCCCAGTGAAAGAATTTGCAGCGTTTTCAGAAGATAGGTATTCTTGTGACTACAAAAATTTGTTCTGTTACAAAACTATTGTTTCGGCTTGCGAGTCAACAGAGAGGGTTGACAAGAGAGTGTGACAACAGAGTTCGTTGAGACAATAATTTTTTCTTAGATAAGAAGTTATATAACCTTAAGTACTGTAATACATAGATCCCAGGGAGTACTTTAAAAAAAATCAAATGAAATAAATAAGAATCTGTACAGTGTATGTATTTAAAAATTCCACTGAACTGAAATGAAAAGAAGTTTTGCATTTTAATTTAATATATTATTCTCGTGTACTCGTAGTTAGCATGGAAATTCCTACTTATGCAATTTAACTGTTTCCCATCCTCTGGCAATGATGTGAAAAGATCATAACAGTATGGGTAACATCAACCAACTAAAAACTGGAAAGGAGAAAAAAAATTTAATCACGATTTATAACAGATCTTTATAATTCCTGTACCGTCAATTATACATACACGCAATAATTCAATGAATTAAATACAAACAGTTCCTCTAATTAATCATTCAAATTAACTGTGCTCGAGGATGGGATGTTAGCCTGATACAGATACGACTTTTTTTTCCGTCTTTTCTTTAATCAGTTGGTGACAGGAGCAGATATTGTTCCGTCACGGAATGAATGTAAGCAAGAATCAGTGTCAACGATCTGAACGGCCGATAACATTATTTCCGCCTCACTCGGAATAGCTGAACGGGAGCGCAAAACGTGGGCAAGCAATTAGCGTCGCGGGAGTTTTTTTTTTACGGCTCCAAACCGCCTGCGCTGCTTCAATGAACCGCACTTCCATCATCTGTTTTATTGACGACACATTAGCTGTCACTCTTCGTGACGTCTCTTTGAAGGAATAAAAATGTAGACAACGCCTCCGTATTTGATTATAGCCAAACGTGCACGCTAAATATTTTCGTGGTCATTACTCCAAATTCATCGGAATCAAATACTTGAAAAATGTGGGGTGGCGGCCTGTCATTCATCAATCTTGTGGCTCACTTCTCCTTCTTTTTCTGACTTGATGACGAAATCATCGCGGCATGCGGATCAGATAGGTAACAATAAAGGTTATGCGAGCTCATACTAGATTTTACTTACAAATTATACGGACAATTTCAGTGTTAATAAACTGTGTTAATTCAGAAGCCCCAATTGTTATTTTCTGCAAAAATGGTCAATTTTTGGTTTATTATTCAATAATAAACCATTGTAATTGCTCTGGAAAAAAATTCTAACCCCCCCTCCTGAAAATTTCATGGTTTACGTTTCAAAGGATGTACAATCCGAATCTGCAATAAGAAATTTTCCGTCCGTCCGCCGTACGCCGTACGCACGATATCTCCCAAACGGCTGGAGCAAAAGGTCTGAAATTTTCAGGAAAAATCCATCTTGGTCCGACGACGCCCCAATTCTTGACCCAGCTCTCTCACTCAATTTAAAATGCCCTTTAAGGGCTGTCAAAGTTTTGTAAAATCCCTAAAAACCTCAAAACAAGTCGAAGCGGCCTAAATTTATACCTATTCGAAGAACATACCATGAGGAATCGAATGAGCCCTCCCCAGGTCCGTAGGTCGAACCATTCCCGATGTATGGCCCGATTTATGGTGTCAACATTTGCGTTTTTTCGTTTATTATTGTTTGTTTGTAACCTAGTGATGCCGATAGCGTCGAGTTGTAGTGAATGTGGATACTGGAGTGATAGCCGATGTGGATACTTGTAGTTTATAGCCGATACACGGGTTGAAGCATTCTGATATTCATGAAACGCTGATAATATATATGTAAATATTATTCAATATTATTACTGGGGTAAATAAGTATTCTTTCACTGGGGTTTATTATTCAATTGGCTTGCGTTCATGATTTGAATTTCTACTATCGTAGGAAAAATTTTAATAGTTCAGCTTTGGATTGTGCGTGTTTTACAAGTGATAGAGTGATTATTGAATTTCAGGAGCGATATGCATAGACCACGTAAATCGGTTCTCAACCTATTTGGATTGATCAGTTGAACACCTATTTGGATTGATCAGTTGATGATATCTGTGTGCCTTCTCTACATCAGTCTTCCTTTGGCTACATCGTTTAAATTTGGATTTGGAGTTTTAAGGCAATACGAGTGCTAAAGGACTTGATAAATTATAGATGTTTTTATTTTGGGGGGGTATTTCAGGAGATATGCATAGAGCACGTAAATCTGTTTTCGACCAAGATACCTATTTGGATTGATCAGTTGATCATATTTGTGTGCCTCCTGAAATTCAATAATCGCTCTATCACCTGTGAAACACTCACACTTAGTTTAGTAGAAATTCAAATCATGAACGCAATCCAATTGAATAATAAACCCCAGTGAAAGAATTTGCAGCGTTTTTAGATTCAGCACTTTAAAAGTATGTCGTTTGGTGTGAATATTAACTTTTGTGTGTTTTGGTCTCAAGGAGCTGATTAGAAAGAGTCTGAATTTTATTGAATTCAGAATTCTAATTTAATGCTATCAACGAAATGCTGGAAAGCTTTGTAATATTTTAGGGACTTTTAAGCTAAGAATGATAATTAATGTATTGAATGAATAGAAGAATTTTGGATAATAAATGCCAAATATCTCAACGTTTGAAGAATCGTCCGGAAACGTACCGATATCCATTTTCACAGTTATTGTGAAGTATTGAATGATATAAACGTAGATGGATAATATGATTACTTATTCGAAGCCATATAGATTCATCTGTTATTGTGGATTCATGTGTTAGGTCGACAATTCTTTTGAATTGACCAAGAAAGAAATGTGAAAAATGTCATTTCCTTATCGTAAAATATGAGCATTGTTCAGAGGATCAGACATGTCTGGTTGAGGCGGTTGGCCTGTGTAGCAAGAAAACATAAGGCAGGTGGTCCAGGGCACCTAACTGATGTAATAGCGACCAGATAGCGGGTTCGCCAGCCCCTGGATTTTCAGGTTCAAGTTCAAACTCACTTACATCACCTGATGCAGATCTGAGCTCTCGACGAGTCGAAATAGCTACATAGAAACTGCTATACATTTACGACGAAGGTATTCAACGGCCATACTCCGATTTTTTGGCATTTTATCCCTTTGGTTAATGTGCATACAAGTTGAAGGCTCCACTCTAACTGGTATGAACCTGTGTTAAAACTGTATGCGTGTGGGGTATCGGTGATCTTGAACGTGTTGATTGTGAATCAATTTAATGTTTCACTCCATTTGGTTTTCCGTCAAACGTATTTCATCAAAGCAAAACGCTGCAAATTCTTTCACTGGGGTTTATTATTCAATGATTCGTGATTTGAATTTCTACTAAGCTTTGGAGTGTGCGTGTTTCACAGGTGATAGAGCGATTATTGAATTTCAGGAGGCACACAAATATGATCAACTGATCAATCCAAATAGGTATTTTGGTTGAGAACCGATTTGAATGCTCTATGCATATCTCCTGAAATTCAATAATCGCTCTATCACCTCTGAAACACGCACACTCCAAAGCTTAGTAGAAATTAAAATCATGAACGCAAGCCAATTGAATAATAAACCCCAGTGAAAGAATTTGCAGCGTTTTTTCAAGAGCGATTACAATGGAAAAATATTCCATTTGAAAATTTTAAATTTCGTAAGACGGAGCTTGCATATCAGAATGCTTCAACCCGTGTATCGGCTATAAACCCTATTAGGAGTTCACTCCAGTATCCACATTCACTACATCACTAGGTTACTGCAATAAAAAAAAAAAAAAAAAAAAAACGTTGTTGTTTTTGTTTTGATCGCAGTAACTTATTGATGTAGTGAATGTGGATGCAAATGTTGGCACCATAAGTCGGGCCATACATCGGGAATGGTTTGAGCTACGGACCTGGGGAGGGGCTCATTCGATTCCTCATGGAAAGTTCTTCTCAAAAACGTCCAAATTTAGGCCGCCTTGACTTTTTTTGAGGTTTTTATTGATTTTACAAAACTTTGACAACTGTTAAAGGGCACTTTAAATTAAGTGAGAGTGCTGGCTGAAGAATTGGGGCGTTGTCGGACCAATATTGATTTTTCGTGAAAATTTCAGATTTTTTGCTCCAGCTGTGTCGGAGAAATCGTGCGTACGGCGTACGACGGACGGACGGAAAATTTTTCGTTGCAGATCTGGATTCTACACCCTTTGAAACGTGATTATGCACTAAAGAGAATAACGGCACCGTGAATTACCTTTTTTCAAAGGAATGTACTACCTGTAATTCTATTATCACAATTACCAGAGTATCGGCGTCATTTCTGTCATCTACCTAATTGTCCACAATGAAAAGCCCTATTTGAAATATGAACGGAATTTTCAAAAAGCTAACCGGAACACTCGCTGAACATCAGGTCTAGTTTAATAACACGAAACTTGATGGGCAATTAGAATGATTTAATTCATTGATATAACGAGAAATAGCTCTTACAAGTGTCCCATACTTGCCACTGTCTTTGGACTACACTTGCGTTGTGTGTATTTGCAACATATCAACGAGTAGTACTGATTACTTCCAATAATTTCATTGCATTTTCTCTCCAACTAATTGAATGTTGCCCATCTACTAAGCAGATAGCGCTGTTTTACATACACTTAATCAGAACCCTGATGATACAAAGAAATTAATGTACTATCCATTTAGTGAATTAAGTGCAAATGTTGGTATTTTTTGTGAATTAATTATGTTACCAATGGTATTGAGATGAGGGCTGGTGCAATGAGATATTTGACAATTTGTGACACCATCTCACCTTGACCTTTGTCCTTGAAGAATATACATATTCTATAATATATATATATTAGTACTAATGATGATGCGAGTTCTTGATGATTATGATGCTAATACAACCAACATAGTAATCAGGGGAGGGAATATCTTCGAAGTCATCTGTTCTTGAAGTGATGTTCATTGCTGCGCTACTAAAGGCAGGGAATTTGAAATTAAGATCGTTTATCATTCAATAACGAATCCATTACAAATTCAAATATTAGCACCCTGAAGCTCTCTCGTTTACCGTTTAAATTCCCCACATAATTTTGATAGGAAACTACTCCGGAAATCTATGCATCCGCAGAATGGCGTAATTTCGATACCGACAGCCGGGCGACGTAGTTTCATTAACATAGACCAGCTAAGGTTCGGCCGGTCGAGGAAAATTGATGGGAAACCAGCGTGTCTCCCTAGTTCGTAGATTTGATCGGTAGCAAACCGAGAACACGCAAGCCCAAGCACTCGAGTTATTTCCGACTACTTGCCTACGAAATCACGTCATATGTCGCTCGGTTGGGCTAATCATTTCGTAACGGCGGTCAATTTGAAACATGAATTGAGTTGAATATTCGAGTGGGGAAATAAGCGGATTCAAAATTCATCACTTTTGACGTAACAAGGCCATTTTAGAATGATGTTTATTGGGAGTGATATTGAAAATGCTTGTAGTAGCTTTTGCCCTGCGATTATTATTTCTATATACCATACCAGTCCGTGACATATTTGCAGAACGCGCAGAATACTATGATGGAGGGATAGTGCGGAAAATGCAATGGGGGAATAACATAAATTCACTACTTACGAAAAGCTTACGTTTTAAATCACACACACTCGACGGAGGGTACACACAATAATCGCAAGCGAAATAACTCAACTCATTAAATGCATTGGGTATTAAACGGAGGCCGCGAATTAGATGTAAGGCCACTGGTTTTTCACCGATATTTTATCATAAATTTACTAAAACTATTTTTATTATATTTGTTCCTCCTCATTTTTGAGATTTAAGCGTACTATCAGGACGTTCAAACTAAACAAAACACTGACCTCCGTGTAACACCTGAACCGAGTGCCAATCCTCAGTTGACAATTGTGTGGACCCACCGTCGAATATCACACACTACAAACAATTACACAAAGGTTCTTTATTTTAGTTTCAGATAGCCCTCCTACATAGGTTGGTCTGTAGTTGTGGACCACGGATAATTATCATTACATTAAGTAATTATAATTACATTAAGCTGCATGTTGAGATTATGGGCACGTCTTCGGTAAATGGAAAATTATAGTGTTCAATTACGTAAACTAGGGTTCAGTAGTTGCGCAGGAATACTTCGAGCCGAAAAAAAAATTTAGTAGTGATTACTCCTTTCCTTGATTTATTGCCGGAAACTATAAAAGTAAAATAAGCTAAGGAATTGGTTCCGCGACCACTCAAATCTCGCCTTTCACCTCCGAACAGCTATGAAAATCACAACAATAAAGATCACAAAATGTTTATAAGAACTTCACTGATCTTAGCATTCAAAAAATGAGTATCACTGGACTGCATAGGCAGAATGAATGCTTCTGCTAGTTCCCAGGATCGGCTTCCGTCTTGAATTTCTGTGTAAATTTCTACCAATGGTAAATTATTACTGTTATCCTTATTAATTGTTCACATTTTTCCAACTCAATAGTTCACAGATCAACTGAACAAAATATCGAAACTCTTATGGAAAAAACACTCCGGAACCCGATAATAAAATCCCATTAACCATAAATGGTTTTGGAAGAAGGCGGAATTTTCTTAGGTGAAGCTGAAATTTCTTGGAAAATGTTATACCACACCTACAGGTTTCCGGCAAATATCATACTCGTGTCCACTCTCATAATATTTACGGGTTGATTACGAGAATGTTTAGGTTTGATACGAATCAGTTCCCAAACAATCCTCTCTTACAATCACTGATAGTTAAGCTGTGTGATAGTTATTGCCCATTCTTAAATATTCTATCGTTCGCATGACTTAATATTAACGATTTCGACCAGTTGCCGAACAAACTAGACATCACCAAAGATAGGTACCAGATAAGCAACGAAATTCAACAAACTGGAAACAGCCTTAGTGCTTAAACATACATCTCTATGTACAACTAAATTTAATACATAACACTGGATATATAAACATGCTTAGATAAAGTAATTAATTATAGTATCACGATATCACTATACTTCCAAACTTCATAGCGTTTAAATCGACAATTCTGTTAGCGCAATACCTATGTTCAAGGATTTTTGATAGAAATAAATATTTAATTGGTACTTATCCTGCCGAAATTTTGAAAAAAAAAAAAAAGAATCTTCCTATATTGTTACAATGAATTACGGGGTTTTATTAAATAAATTAGTAAGCATTATTATTATTCTTATCAATTATATTTCAAAACATAAACTTCCATCAAAGGCGGATGAATACACCATTAAATAAAGTAACAAAACCAAATAAAAATGAACACCTGTTGAGGTAAGAGCCTCGAAGAATGCGGGTGTTGATCCTACTAAAGACTCCTACTGAAATGCCCTACTCGAGATGCTCCATGGCACTTTTCCCACACCATACTTCATGCCATGATAAGATCGCAGTCATGGCTTTGATTTTATTACGCCTCACTCCTTTTAGTTGCCTCAGTCTTCTATCATCTTTTCTTATTTTGGCCCTGGTGGCCTGCTCTATGCTCGTGCAGCCACTGACAATTTGGACATCCCGGTTCAAAATAGTGATAATCGTCGATAAAATTATATCAGATGAGGCAGGCAAATCGAAGGTAAAAGCCGCTAATGACTGTAAATTGAGATGATTCAAAGAAAATTCCAGGTCCATGTAAATCGATCTTCAATTATTTACCGTTTTTACAGAGTTTTTATTCCCACTGTGGGTCGAGAAAATGAAAGAATTAAACCTAAAAAAGGAGATGGGCAAACGCTAGGAGCAGCTCTTCAAACAACTGGTACGGATTCGGAAGGACCTCTATATTTTACCGGCGAAACAAATGTAATGTAGCCTGGCTCGTAAATACTCGTTACCTATAATGTTATTAAAACCGCAAAAAACAGCTTTCGTACAAGTACGCAACCACGAGGGGCATTTTATGTCTTTGCGCCCCCTCCCGCACACACAACACGTACTTCGTACCACCCGTGGGTACTTAATTGAATTCGCGATCGTGTTGACTCATTGTTCCAACACCCATGGGTACTTTATTGAATTCGAGCCAGGCTACATTACATCTAGTTGCGATGTGATGGTTCCATCGTTTGGTCACTGAGGTTCCGAAGCAACGAATGGTAAACTGTAAAGACATAATCATCACCACTCACAGGACTGTCACAGTTAGTAAACAATATGGTTCCATAGGCTGGTCACTGAGGTTCCGAATGTCCAGGGGTTAACGTAACAAGACTAATTAAATCAACAGCTTTCAAATGAGTGGTGAACGAGTTTTGTACGATCACAAATGTCGAAGATAATGATCCGTAGCAACGAATCGGTTGTAAGCGAAAACCATCAGAAATATTTTCGTGACGCTGTCCGCGTTACATTTTCGAGTTTATGTAGCAAAGTAAAGACTTAAAATGTCAATTAACAAATCGGTATTCCCAAAAATGAAATGTAAGCAATATGAGCAATAATTTCGGAGAAATCCTTCAAAAATGCTATCATTACTGTCCATCTACAGTATATTTTTGATATATATCCAGTTCATCATCTTTTTTGTGGGAGGGAATTAACATCATAGGAAAAAGCAACGATGTTGACTCATTCTGCCGGGAAGAGAGCAACTCGAAATGGGAACAATTAACCAGACCTCATTATTTCACTGAACAACTAAGCAGGATGATTATAAAACATGTTTCTGATCCCTTCCCTTCAACTACATGATTATCAAAAATTATTTTCCAATGATGAAATAGGAAAACGCTTCGTGAGACTAAATGCAATTCGTTTTAAATTGAATTGAACCATATTAAAATATTTATTTTGTTGAAAGTATTGATTCGAGGATTGTTATATTCTTTCATCCGCTAATCATAAAACGTTTCCGGATGGTGTAGGTTTAATATATTGGTTGAAAATCATACAGATACCTTTATCGAATTCAATTTATTCCATTTCGCTACTTATTCAAATGCGATCCGAAGTTTTATATTATTTTTGAACGTACGAAACCTCATGTCATTTAAAAAAATACTTGAATATATATCTCGTAAAAATATCGAAATCGCCATGAAATCAGAATTTATGAGACGATCAATATACTAAGTGAGATGTATCTAATATAGATTGGTTTCATTATACGGGATTCAGCCCACATTGAGGCCATCGTGTAGGTTATAATAGCTTGAGAACCAAACATACTCACCTCATGTTTGGTGTTTTTCTGTTTTTCCTCAGAAAAGATTTATTTAATGAGGAAAAAAGCAATTGTAAAAATAGTGGTGTCAAAACGTACGATGATAAAATACGATTAAAGATTTCAAGAAGAAATTAAAAGTGAATCAGTACAATCTCTGAAAAAATAGTGAAAGTCGGAGTCGATTGAAGGTGATGATTTGACACGGATAAAACTGATCAGCGACAATCAATAATTATTGATTATAATTACCAATTATAATTGTTGAAAGAGCTTCTGAAATGCTAAATCAAGTGAAAATTTCGATTTTCAGAGTTGAAAATTTTTTATTTTCAAATTATGATTTCAAATTTTGATTCACACTTTTAGACACATTGATGCTGAGTTCATTCGTTTTAGGTAAAAAATAAATAGAAAATAAAAGGCTAAACGAAGAATAAGAATGTTTCTGCCAAACAAATCAAGATTGCTCATTGCTTTCAGATCAGATGGGAGTTAAGTTAAACAAATCTCAGTTATAAATTCGTACACCGACAACACCTACTCTCAATTTGGCTGATATTGTACTTTTTGGAGATCATATGAGTCAAACAATTGCAGATTTTTTAATCGCAGACTTTATGAGCAACATACATCAGTAGGTACTATTCAACATACATCAGTTTTAACTACTATTCAACGAGTTTTTTCCGGACTCTATTTTAACTATCAATATTAATTTACAATTTTTTCCGTTTTATATTGAAATAGTTATTTATTTCTTTTAACACAATTAAGAATATGAGTGATTCTCAATCTCTCATTTTGATTCTGACTAAAAAATTTTGTTCTCCTAAATTTATGATTTTTTCATTATACAATCTGGATATATTGATATATAAGCACGCATAATTTTCGTTTGTTTCCTCAAAATTTAGGTTTTAAAATTTTATAGGACACAAAAATGGTATGTACCCATGACAATGGGCTTTGTCAACCAAATAACGATAGAATTGTGTAAACGATGTGTAGGTACGGTTGAATGAGACAGATATTTAAACCAAGAACATTATAATTCCTAGTTGAAGCTAGGTGATTTATTCAGTTAGTTACTACCACCCAATATTAAAAGTATCTAAATAATCACGGTTCACGAAAGCGTAGGTGGGCGGGCATCTGATTTCAGTTTTTCCTGACTTATGCAAGAACAAGTATTACATTTCATTATTAGTACCTATTTATTTATTATCAAATACCAAACTCGAAAAAAACGCTGCAAATTCTTTCACTGCGGTTTATTACTCAATTGGCTTGCGTTCATGATTTGAATTTCCACTAAGCTTTGGAGTGTGCGTGTTTCACAAGTGGTAGAGCGATTATTGAATTTGAGGAGATATGCGTAGAGCGCTTAAATTGGTTCTCAACCAAAATACCTATTTGGATTGATCAGTTGATCATATTTTTGTGCCTCCTGAAATTCAATAATCGCTCTATCACCTGTGAAACATGCACTTAGTAACTTAGTAGAAATTCAAATCATGAACGCAATTGCCAATGATCGCCAATTGAATAATAAACCCCAGTAAAAGAATTTGCAGCGTTTTTTATGATTATCAGAATACTTCAACCCGTGTATCGGCTATAAACTCTTTTAGGAGTTCACTCCAGTATCCACGTTCACTACATCACTAGGTTACTGTAATCAAAACAAAAACAATAAACCAAAATAACGCAAATGTTGGCACCATAAATCGGACACATCGGGAATGGTTTGACCTACGGACCTGGGGAGGGGCTCATTCGATTCATCGTGGAAAGTTCTTCAAAAAGAATCCAAATTTAGGCCGCCTTGACTTTTTTTGAGGTTTTTAGGGATTTTACAAAACTTTAACAACCCTTAAAGGGCACTTTAAATTAAGTGAGAGAGGTGGCTCAAGAATTGGGGCGTCTTCGGACCAACATGGATTTTTCCTGAAAATTTAAGCTTTTTTTCTCCAGCTGTATGGAAGAAATCGTGCGTACGACGTACGGCGGACGGACGGAAATATTTTTATTGCAGATTCGGATTCTACACCCTAAAACGTAAACCATGAAATATTTAAGGGGGGTTAGAATTTTTTTTTTTTTTTTCATTATTGAATAATAAACGTGTTTACTATGACGTTTATTATTGAATAAAATCGACCATGAGAAATCAACATTAACCTTCTGCATAATTTTAGGAGTCTAATGAACACTTATAGAAATTGAAACTTGCATTAAATAGAGTTTTTATATCTCTATCCCAAAATGGAATGTTAAAAAAATCAATAAGATTGATTAAGAGGAAACAAATATGTTGCTCAGTAAGACTTGGCCTTTTAATGGCGAAACAATGTTTGAAATCGGTCGAGTAGTTTTGGAACAGAATCGGTACAAGAAAATAAACAAAAAACGAAACTTTTAATCTTTATAATATTAGTTTTAATTTAGATTTGCGTATTTTCGGAATCAAACTTTTGTTTTCTGTTTTTTATGGTGTTTTAATTTAATTTAATTATTCAGTTGTATTTTTCTAAATCAAAAATAGCTTTATAATATCGTGATAATACAGTGCATCTTTCCATTATAATTTTCTACATGGTTTTGACATCATGAGTTTATCACGCATCTACATTTCCATGTATGTTTGAGTTGAAGTATTCGTTGATTTTCCGTTGAGATACAGTAGTTTACACTCCAGCATAGTGTTTTATTAAAGTTCGAACGAGAGGCGAACTCGTTACCTACCTGCCTCAACCTGCTCCCCAACTGAAATGAACTGACCACTCGGGTGCCGCGCGCACCGCCCCGCGACCGAAGAGAATAAAAAGATCGGAGCTCCCGCGAGGGAGGAGCCAAAGAGACGTTCGCAAATTCAAGTCACCTGTTGAACGACACTCGAGAGCATTAAACGCGAGACGGGAAAAAACGAGGGAAATTGAGAACGAGGAGAAATCCGCGGATAAAAACGAATATCGCTTATCTGAGACTCGAAAGAGGAAAAAAAAAATTTTTTTTTTTTTGCCCGAAAACAACAAATAAAACCGAAACCAGACTGAAGGGGGGTTGGCTTTGTATCATCTCCTGGATCCGCCCGCTTCCTCCCGACTGTAAGCGCCTAGAAGATCCCCTCCATTATGCAACAAGGACTTCTGAGACGGTCCCCTCCCTTGTCTTCTGCAGCCTCCAGGGCCCAAGTATATATAGTCAACTCGGCGGCAGAATCGTCACTGAACAGTCCTTGCTGCAACAGCATAGGAGGTGAAACAAACAGTCATGAAATACATTGTAAGTACAACCAGAACTACGGTTTCATAATGGGGTTAGACGAGAATACTGGCTTATCGGGGTTGGTGTCAATAAATTTCGAGTCGCTATCAGGAAAATTGGTTTTTGCGACTAGATTGAATTTTGAACATTAATGTATCATATTCATTTTAAATGTATCAGTTGATTTCAATAGTACCCAGACATACTATCGAGACATTTTACGATTCTTTGATTTAACCAAATAATATGAGATAACATTAAATTTTATATAAGTAACCTGATAGAATGAAAACTATTTTAATTTTTAAATGTCGTATTTCAATATATCAGCTTAAATCGGAGCAATAGAAGATTTGATTAAATTTCAAAACTTTATTATGCAAATAATTATGTAGCATTGAAGTCTTTGCACTGATTTTCATATGGCTCTTGTTCATAGTGGCATCAACGTAACAGGGTATCGAGCGTCTTTAAAAATTGAATCGCTGTACGTTTTTCTTAAATCAAATGACAGTTGTTTAGCTGGCGAATCATGTTATATGGCCAGTCTTTTGGACACACTCGTTTCATCTTTTAATTAACACTACGTGCCTTACTGATTCCCTCACAACTAAATTTTTAAGCAATTCGTCTCAATAGTATTCGTCCGTACTCTTACTGTTACTTTGTATTTGAAATGTAATGTCATTCGCACTTCTTCTTCTGCCAACAGATCCTTTTGTCTGTGATCGCCTGCGCAAGCAGCAACCCGCTGATTGCCGGCATCGTGTCGAACCAGTACCACGCTCAAGATGTTCTTGGCCAGTACAGCTATGGATACTCAGGTGGGCCATCTGCCAAACAAGAGGTTAAGACTGCTGACGGAATAACTAGAGGATGTAAGTAACCTGCGGATTATTTCTGAGGTCAATCACTCATTTCCCCAAAAATAAGTTGTGAAAACTCTTACTTCTGATGTAGGAAAAATGCATTTCAACACAATATCTCATTTCATAATAATCACCAACCTTCTGCATATCACCATTCTATTGATTTCAACAATTGAAACTCATAAGTTCAAATTTTGATTAAAGAAACCACAAACTTGAACCGATATAATTCATCATTCATTAAACGTTCGGCAAACTATTATCGTCAAGAATTGAAATTTTCAATCCCCTTGGGTTCGTGACTGCTGACCAAAGTTTCAGGTCGAATAGGGATTTCGTTTTATTACTACTATTATTATTTTCCCCAAAACCCAATAGACTGACGGGAACGTATGCTCTTTGGAAACTCCCTGTAGAATGGTCTTTTGACCGCCACTTTTCTCGTATATCTGTATTTGTTTGTCTGCCGATAAGTTGAAATTTACAGACAAGCTTAGCAGGTAACATGAAAATGACTAAATCTTGCTTCAAACCCCGAAGCAAGTTCTCAAACTTGAGTTCCTCTCTTCCCTACTCCATTACGAATTATTGACTAAATCGATGTTCGGTAGTCGCCTAATGGATTTCGTAATACGTAGTTGCAATCGGGAGTGCGAAAAATAGCTTATTACCACACTAGTTTTTGAGACCGCATTGATAAAATTCTGAAAAGTTTTTCTGAAATTTCTGTTCATAGTTTTTTGACGAGCTATCTTTCCTCCCAATGAATGATTAAAAATTTCTCTGCCTACGCTTAAGTTCAGTATTCAACTTCAGAAGTGATAGAAAATTATTGAACGTAAGAGTTGCAAGTTGATATTTAATTGATTGATTTGGATTTGGCAGTTCTACCATTTTTCCATCCATGAATCATAAATTTCCTAATATAACACTTACACCTCGTCACTAAATTGGTAACAAACGATTGAATCATGTAAAAACTGCACAATGTGATACGGTTTTCCAATTTAGTCATATAAAGTACAATCCCAACCTTCTATATTTTTGTCAGCAACGTCTGAATGAAGTCAGTACGATTTCTTTTCTATGACTCCTCAGAACCTCTTTGGCTGTCGCTTTAATAAGATTCACAATTCTATTTTCTTTATTCAATTCCAAGAACGGCCTGTCAGTTTATATTATGGTGGTCAGGTTCGGATGAGGGCAAGTCGGTAACCTGTAATAGCATTTATTTAGGTCCGATTCAATTTTTTCTAACAGGATGATTCCAAAAGAACGAACTGGATTGGACCGGGTAGATATGAAGGGAAGGAACTGGGCTTTTCCCGTTTTTTATTCTGCTTCGTTCAATGTCATTATCAATCAGATCAAACGATTTTCCCGTTTATTTTATCCATACCAGCGTAAAAATAATTTAGAGGAGAAAGCCGCAATATTTAAATAAGAAGTGTTGAGAGAAAAGAGATTTCCCGAGATTGGTTGAGTGGTTTTTTTTAATGTTAGTGCAATCTTGCTTCAGAATATTGAATTCTCCTGGGTGTTACGTTATTCTTATACTGATATTCATGGGTATTGCTCCATGCAGTTATTTTGTTTGATTACGTTACTTTAGATTACGATGTGTGACAATGAATAGATACCTTCCTACCACGCTATCTTGTTCGCGATAGAAGAATCGTATAGGCGCTGCAGCAAATTACCCTTCCCAACTTCAACACAATAATTTAATTTTTATACCTTTTTCGTACTGAAATCCTATGAAACAAAGACGAGAAAATAGAGTATTGTACAGGATGAGAAGAACCCCTATTGTACCAAGTTCTTTGGAAACTGCGTTGCGCCTGACCTCTGAAAGGAAGAAGTTGATTGGCACCGACTCATCCGCCACCTATATGGTATGGTAATGAAACGCGGGATGATTGCTCCGAACCTCATACCGTCCGGCCTGATGTAGATCAGAACAAACGGAACTAAAGTGGAGTAAAAGGGGTTCAGTTCCGCAGGAGGACGGGAAGGGGCATCGCGGGAGAGGAGATTCAAGTTCATTTGCGATTCAAAGAACGTTCCTTTTTCAACGCGTGTGTCGAGTGGTAGCTTCAGGAAGGGAGGGGGCTTATTGTCAATGAATAGCGTCGTTCTCGTTTGTCCCGTTTTGCTACTTCAATTTATCGATTTGCCGAATGAGAAATGGGTCAAATTGACGCACCTACGCGCCCAAAACTCTCCATCGCTATTTAATTCTCCAATATTTGAAACAGGACAATTTAACCAACCTAGCCGAAGCAATAATCTGGTTTCAAAGAATTGCTCTTTTTAACTGTCTACCAACACACTTGAATATAATGTGTTAACGTTAGACAATTTTGTATAATCGCTTCAATGTAGATTCTCAGATGATATTACTTTGAGTACAACGAGTTTGTTCTCATTTTTCTTGTAATATTTACCTATATTATATCAACATTCCATCGACACTTGATGTTCGAAGCTAATTACTATTAATTTACTATTCTCTAGCTTTATGCACCAAATTTTTCAATTCTTGCTTGAACATTTTTCGTGAATAACAACTTTCGAATAAGTCGTCAGGACAACACAAATTGATCTCAAGTTATTTTCTATAAATTCTACTCAAAACGCCTTCGTCGTAATCATTGTTAAGCAAGAAGAAACTATCTAGTTGGGAGAATCTGTGATAGTATTCTTAATTAGCGCAGCAAAGTGGAAATTATTTTCAGTGGGGCAGCACGTAGTTGTGAAAACAACATTGAGAGTTGGAATCTAAAAATGCAGAAAATGATCTTGCATTTTGATAGCTATTTAAATTTAATATTTTCAGATGCTTATGTGTTGTTGAAAAGAATGTGGCTAGGAGATGAATCCCTCAAAGATTCTTGCCGTCTATCCATGTACTGGACGATATGGTTTTTTTTTTTTACTTTTTGTTGTGAGGGGAAATTTAAAATGGTGAACAGTAAATGGTTAAAAAGTGAGCTCATACGCTTCTAAAGTTTAAGTCAATAAATTATAGTGACAAAATTTTGTTTGGAGAATCTGGGACGCCATTGAGGTACTCAACTGCGTTAATTAGTTAAACAATTTTGGAGAAAAATCTTACATTTATTGAGGTGGTCTTACAATCTGAGATTAATATGCGAGTACTCTTGAATAGATACCCAGTTGTGCATCTAAAACCACGTTATTAACATTGATGTATAGAGTATTACGCAATAGATGAGAATAACGTTTTGCTGTTCGATAAAAATCTTAACGCTCCTGTTGCTTCCATTACTAAACGATAACAACTGTAAGTCGAAACCATTCGGAATAAAATAGCGGCACTGAAGGTGTAGAATTTCTCTCATTATTCCGTATTAACCGACATCTAACGCTTCTCGATGTCTCGGATTCTAACCGGAAGAGGTTGAGGACGACCCAGGGAGTGGCAACCTGGATCTCATCAGAAGGCGACCTTGGAATTCCTCATTAAAACCTCAACGTTCCCGCCCTTGCGAATCCCCATTGTCTCACATATCTGTTTACAGAATGACGCCTCGTCTATTTGCCAGTTGATTTTGCCATTTTCAATGATGAACTATTGTGATCGACCAAAAAAAAAGGTGACCCTCCCTTTGTTGGCTTACGTTTCGTTAATCGCAGATGTTAGAAACCAAGTTAAAAGATGAGTACATTAGATAATAGATTCACCTTACGTTGATCATCTCCCTCTATGCTTCAATTTCTTAATATGGAAACCAGAAGTAGCGAGCAACCCACGTTGTTCATTGGTCGTCTTTCAGAATTGTTCAACTAGTTGCAACTATTCCTAGTCTTTCTCAGAAACTACCAATCCTGATGGCCCTAAAAAATCAAACTTTGGGCAGGGACGTGAATGAAATCTTCTTTCCATCATCTCAAGAAATAGAAACTAACTGGTGAAACTCAGAGTAGTTGGCAATTCTCATAACATCATGATTTCAACGAGTTTGAAACATCGCTTCCTGACTTTTTATAAAATCATTACGTTCACCGGATTATGATCATTACCGTGGAATATAACTTTGAAGGGTAGCTGAGAAAGTCTTGGCATTATTAAAATGTTAATCCTTTCCAAGTGAGACCCTCTACTTCGAGATACTGAATAATTTTCTCTTGCCTTCCCTCAAATCTCAATATTTAGCCTTGCAGAAAATTTGAGTCCTCATCTACTCGAGTGACATTTTTGAACCCATTGTGCTCAGAAACTTTAATTAACTCACAAGTTTATTGCGCTGGATCCTCGCCAACTTTTCATTCAGTCACTCATAACTACATGGCGGGTAGCAATATCCATCTCCCTAAGCCACCCTGGCCTCCCCTGCAATCCTTTTTTCCTCTTGCACACCCTTCCTATATAAGGCGGAGTTATCCCATTTTCCCTTCGTTACACAGGAGGAAAGTCTGCGAGTAAATCTCCTTTCGGTAGACCTCCATTTGGACACAAAAAAGGACAACTGAGTCGGAAAGGTTTGGCGGGCAAAAGTTTGAAAGTCCGCGTCGGGCGGACTTGATTTACTCTGGAAGAAACTTGTCCTGGAACCTGGCTGTTTGACTTTGCGACCGCCGGCATGTCCGATTTGTTTTGATATTGACCATGATCGTGAATTTCGATCAATAAGGTCGGTTCGGCTTTAGTCCTTGCACTACATAAGCTATGTATTTCTATATTCCATTTAAAATTTCTGATGTTTCCACAGTTGTGAACAATGCGAGATCTCAAAAACTTCCATAATAGTAGTATTTTCGTTTGATGTTGAATGAAAGTGGACTTATATGATACAGTTTTCCCGCTTCAGAAGGTACCGATTTTAGAAAGAAATAATCGTCAACACGAATTTGGGTAGCAAATCGTTGGAGTTGGCTTAATATGGGCAATAAACCTTTGTGAGATTATTTCAACACAGTTTTAGCTTTAGCTTTTCTTAAAACTGTTGAGAAAGAATAAAATCTTGAGGAAGCTTGGCTGTTTCTTGCATTTACCGACATGCATTTTTCCTATTGATTACTAACAAAATTTTATTACAAATTACATTCTGGTTGTTATGTAGGCACCCGGTGGTGACATATATCCCATGAGCCTGCATCTAGATTCTGACAGCACTTAACCACTGTTGTTTGTCTAAGATATTTTGTTGACCTAATTAATGATAGAGACGAGTTTCAGCACCCAAGTGATATGTGTAAAATAGAATGAAAGCGGACATTGTTCATTTTTTGGAAGAAATTGAGTAATGATTAACATTAGCAACCCGATTTCGGAAGCATGGGTGATTTCGTACAGCAAGTTAGGATCATAGAGGTTGGAATGGTCAAATGAAGAATGATAACGCTGTAAAATGATGTAAATAAACTATCTATCTATCTATCGATCGATTCAAATAATATTGAATTTTTTCAAAGGACGTATATTTTATATTCATGAAGGAACCACACTATAAGTTGACGATTCTTTTGTTGAACAGCTTACTCTTATATCGACGCTAATGGTCTCGTCCAAAGCGCTTCCTACGTTGCCGACCCCGTCAATGGATTCAGAGTTGCTGCCACCAACATCCCAGTGGGACCTGCTCCAGTTCCCGTCGCAGCCGCTCAGCTCATTGCCGCCGCACCCGCCGCCCGACTCCTCATCAACCCTCTCGTCGCCATCCACGGCCCAGCTCCCCTCAACCCCGATGGCACCGTCGCCGACACCCCTGAAGTAGCCGCTGCCAAGGCCGCTCACCTCGCTGCCATTGAGGAAGCCAAATCCCGCTCCAGGAGGTCCGCACCCCTCAACCCCGATGGCACCGTTGCTGACACTCCCGAAGTCGCTGCCGCCAAGCTGGCTCATCTCGCTGAGATCTCCAAGGCCCGTGGAATCCCCCTCGTTTATGCTCCCAGATGGTGAGTAACTACATCTGTGATGGATATGGTTAGTTGGCCCCTTCCCGATTTTAGGTTCCGACGCCTTCGGAGATGAATCAGACGTTACCAAGCGTCTGTTTCATCCTCTGAGCGTGGCGGAGCGTAATAATGCATCCACCTCCTCGGAAGGGGCAACTATACCATTCCATCACCTCACACATCTTACTCACGTCCATCACCCCCTGTACAAAACGAAATGACAGAGAAACATTTCACCCCAAATTATTACAATCCGAATAGACTCAAACACACGTATCTCTCCCTTCCATTCTATAACGAACTAACAAAAAGGTACAAGTGAACAGCACCAAAAAGCATACAAGTACATCAAAAATCAAATATATCCCTTCATGTGTTTCGATTGTCTAATTTCCCAATTGGTAGTCATCAATATAAAGGTCAACCGAATACATTCAATCAGATACCGATAGTAATTGAGAAGTGTCAAATTTTATTGCAGGCTGCCAAACATCCGCAGGGTTTTAGGATAACGATGCTACTTCACTCCTTGAATAATAATTAAGGCAAGAAAAGTTACGTTGTACAACGCTGATCAATGCATAGGAAAACTGACAGACCCTTCACCATTAACCCTGCCTATTAAGTTGTCATATTTTGAAAGAGGTAGTTGGGTTGTAAAATATATATATTCATAACAATTTTTTTCAGTTGCAGTTCAAACATGTAAAATAAAATGTACCATCGATTGGTAGCTTGATATCTAAAAACTTGATACGCACGCTATATGAGTATCGATAGAAGTTGTTGCGATATTGGTACCGTGGGGTTTCATTTTTTCCTATCTTTACTAACTACTGAAACTACTCCAGGCACTGCCCTTACTCGCGTATAGCTCTCAGTCAGTTTATGATTCCTTTCAATTTTATTGCCTCGCCTTTATGAAGCGGTTCTAATGGAATACCTTGCTCCATGCCCATATGTCCGTTCTAACTTCCAAAAAGTCCTTGACCCTTTACCGAAAGGCATTCGGTTTTCTTTTTGAAAAAGTGTGGCAGGAATATTTTACAGCCCATAAACCTCCTTGTGTGAAATGTCATTCATTCTCGCCTGAAAACGGTTTTTTATAGAATGACAACTCAAGAGAAAAATGTGAGCCACGTTACTACGAATAGTTCACCTCGTACTCTCCGATCAATTTCACATTGTGGTATTACAAGTCAAAAACAGCACAACAGAACATAACAGAACCTGCCTCAAACTTTATTAAATTCAATGAAAGTAATTTGGTTTGCTGCTTTCCTCCGTACCAGCCTCTACAAACGGGAGTCAAAATAGTTTTTGGACTCTAATTTAACAAAGAAAACCTGTGTTGAGGTCGAAATCATGAGAATAATCAACGGCAATAGTGACATTTCCGTTTTGTTAGCTATTAAAAAATAATGACCAAACACTCATAATTAAAATAGAATAATAAAAATCACACATAAAATCTCTAATGTTAGCAATTTATTACTCTTCAATACTTACTATTCGTTGAAAAAAAATGGCCAGTTTTAGTTCAATACTGATTAGCATTATGGAAGGTTGCTGTTTTAGTGACACTTGATTAGCATTATGGAAGGTTGCTAAAATCAGTCAACCTTCATTTTAATCTCTCAATCTTGCTCGAATTCGGAGGTTGTGCGGGGAAAACCGATTGGATCCTCTCATATCGATTGTTTTCCATCGTTTGATTATCGTATTTGCATCAGAGTTGGCTCGACAGGCCCAAAATACTCGTTGATTCACATACTTGAAGGCGTTGATGTCTGTGGGAACTTTCGTCTTGTCATTTTTTAGCCAAAAATCGTTGTAACGAGTATATTATACTATTTTAAGTTTAAAAACAAATGTCAACGGTCTATACTTCCAAGTTACTGACACGAGGTATCTGTGTATTGACTCACACGACTTGTTTTTTTCGAATTTTTAATAATTTTATCAGCAGATTCCTTTGTACGTACTGTAATGATCGAACCAATTAAATAATGAATGTGAATCCGTTGCACTTAGGTGGGGACCCGGTGCTCCTCTGAACGCTGACGGAACCGTTGCTGAGACTCCTGAGGTGCAAGCCGCTAAAGCTGTCCACTTCGCGGCCCATGCACAGGCCAGGAACGCCCCTTGGTGGCCGTGGGCTGGCGCTGCTCCATTGAACGCTGACGGAACTGTCGCCGACACCCCCGAAGTCAGGGCTGCCAAAGCCGTCCACTATGCTGCCCACGCTCAGGCCAGGTAATTGCCAAGAACAAATTAACTCAGTTTTCTAAGTAAATCTGTGAGAAAGTGGGATATGAAAGCGCGTGTTCCGGAACTTCAAAATTAATTAGAAGTTTCGAATAGGTAAAACTAACACCAGTGTTGACTTAAGCTCTAATACATTGCTATAAATGTTGATCAAAAACAATATTACAATATCCACTTTCATATTTTTCTATATTTGCTCTATATATAGTAACTGTTCTGAATCAGAAAGATGTATGTACCAGTATAGAACTGTCATGATAATCCATAAAACTTAAAACCTAAAAATCAGTTCCATTCGCAAGAAATGTAAGGGTTTTCGTGATTTTCTCTACGACAGAAAATAAATAAGTTCAAATACTCATATCTTGATGGAACTCATTAGAATTATATTTTTATTCTACACATTTTTTAACCAAACACTCGACACTGATATCTCAAGCTTGGAATGATAACCGAATTTTACAACCATCTCATAGAATTCACTACAATGAACTCCGTAGATGATGCCAGTCTCCAACTCATTTTAGACAACAGAAAAGATGTATAACCGTTCCTTATTAGATAATATCACTGCCGCCGCTGTAGAATGCAGTTAGTAAGATTACTTAATTCAGTGTTTCCCCATCGTCACAAACCCATGTAGGATTTGTATAGGAATAACCGTATTACGTCAGGGTTGAAGCGCAGAGAGGCTACAATCTCAATTCTCAGTCAGAATTCCGTGAAATGAATAACAATTAATAGCTCAACCTGTAAATAGTTACAGCAAACAAATTACAAAATCATGAACTCAACGTAAATTAGCCAGCAGTCAGTGAATATGTAAACGTGAGGCGGAAATCAAACTATCCAGGTGATCTTACACAATCACAATAACTGTTTGTGCTGACCTGATTGCCAAACATTGGATGTTAGTGTTCTGCGAATGACGTAATTTCCATGATTATTTCGCACAGGTTGACCCTCATAAGCTATTTCATTTGTTATCTACATAATATGTGGACGTTGAGGATGTTATACTCAAAGCTCTGTGTAAAAAAATGTGAATGGAAACAATATGATTCTCAACTGATTTTGTGGAACGTACTCCTGTTCCAAATTTCATCGTGTTATAGGTAGGAGATAGAAATTGCGAAAAAATTTGTGTAGTTCAGTTTAGATATTTTAAACGTTTAGGATACCTACAGTTTCAATGACGGATCGTTTATAAGAACGGGTGATGGAAGAGCAAAAGTTCTATTTACATTTATAGTATTCTCAATTGTTTCACGTAACACTTTGTTTGTTCGATTGCTTTCTTATTTATCAAAGTTTTTTTTCCATGTGAAAACCTGACAAATTAAAATTCCTGTAAGCATACATTGCTTAAATAACACGTTTGAATATTGTCAATGTGCAGGTCTCTGCTTCCTCTCCTGCCCGTCGGTCCCATCCCAGATACCCCCGAAGTCCACCTCGCCAAACTTGCTCATCTCGCCGCTCACCAGGAAGCCTTGTCCCGCTCCAGGAGGTCCGCCCCCCTCAACGCTGACGGCACCGTAGCCGATACCCCCGAAGTTGCCCTCGCTAAAGTTGCCCACTACGCCGAAGTCGCCCGAGCTCGCGGTCTCGTCCCTGTTGGGCCCGTCATCGCTCCTGCCGTCGTCTCTGCTGAACCCAGATGGTGGGGACCTCCCGCTCCTCTCAACCCCGACGGTAAGCAACAATATGCAGTGATTAGCAGTAGCTAAGAATAAGCTAAGCTATGAATCTACAGCTTGAAACCTCTCTGCTTGTACTGAAATGGTCGAACGTGATCGACATTTCTCAGTGGTAGCACAAGACAACTACTACTTTGACGAATGCATGTCATAACAGCTTCCTCCAATATCCTCAACTCTCTATGTTCCGAGAACACAATATTTCATTTTCCCTTCACATGGAAAAACGGGAAGTTTTTTCCCATCTCTATGAACAAGAGAAGTTCAGTCCCAAGATGCATCGCTCATGAATATTTGACCCTGGGAATGTATGCTTCCTTAATAGCCCATCCCCCATGTCAAAAAGAAGCTCCGCTACTCCAAGTACTACTAGATTTTTTCACCAGAAACATTAGAAACATTTACGGATCCAGCTAACTTCTAGTGAGATACACAGCGCCGCATATCACCCTTCACAATAGTACGTGGTGCAACTTTATCCCA
The DNA here is from genome assembly GCA_031894815.1 of Creontiades dilutus. Classification (NCBI taxonomy): domain Eukaryota; kingdom Metazoa; phylum Arthropoda; class Insecta; order Hemiptera; family Miridae; genus Creontiades; species Creontiades dilutus. Next base: position 46,363 of record JAVIWC010000736.1, on the reverse strand, counting down.
GTTGGTATTTCCCGTAGTATTCTGCTTAATGTTGACCTATTTTTTCGCTGGAATCGGCGACTTGAAGCAACGCGGAAGATATGATATGAGGAACACAACGGCACCACAATCTCCTCCCCGATTATGGTTGTATGGCTTGATACAACTGAGCTGCAGCCCTCCACCGTTGCACTTTTGAAAGCTTTAGTGCCAATTTCATACTTGCCGGCAACTTATTAAGCTTAGGGTCACGAAGGGCCTTGAATCTGATCCTTGTAGTGGTGAAATACGTAGTTGATCTAACTATGAGCTAAACTACAGCTAATTCTGTTCCATTTGGAAGAATTTTAAATGACTAAAAAAAGTGGCCGTAGTTGTCTGTTGATCCATATCCAATACCTAAGTACCACATGTTCATTTCAATGAAAATATATCTTTAAAGAATAGTTAAGGAATGTCTGAATATTTTCAGGAACCGTAGCTGAGACTCCTGAAGTTCGCGCTGCCAAAGGCGTGCATTTCGCCGCTTACGCCGCCGCCGCTCGCGGTCTCCCAGTCCATCCCATCGTGTCCGCAGTCTCAACTCCCTGGGCACCGCTCAACGCCGACGGCACCGTTAGAGACACTCCCGAAGTCATCGCCAGGACGATCGAACACTTCGCCGCCCACGGTGACGCTCTCCAGAGGCTCGGCTAAGCCTGCGAACAACTCATTCTAGTTACCTCTCAATGTTCCGCCTGTGTGTCATGTTTTTCTTTATATATATTTGTTAATGCTCAATAAAAATAATACGTTTTTTCTATGAATCTGAGTATTGATTTTTTGAATTGGTAAATCTGAAATTTTTCTTATTATCATGAGGAGAAGAGGCTTTCATAGGTTTCTCATCTGATTACGGTTGCTCCGTACTTTATTGATATTGCCTCCCATCTCCAAAAGAGCATAATTTCAAAGTCCACCAAAGGCCATTACAAGAGAAGGTACATTAGAAACTCTAGTTACCTCTAAATATGGCAGGTAACTATTTCAGAGAAGAGGGTAAAAAAAATGAAATAAATAAACTGATCCTCCACTCAAAAACACACCTTTACAGAAACCCAAACATACGTACTGTTTCCAAGTCACTTAATACAAAACTCAACACCTTGGTCCTCATGGATAATATGTAGTACTGGATAAAAGTGTGTGTAAAAGTTCCAGTATGAAAGTATTGGGATTTTCTTCATCGATATCCACTAGATATTTGAACCTACTCCTTCCAGGTGTCTTCTTATCAAAGGAAATGCAATTATAGTAAGAAACCTACAAATTCTATATCAGGGGTGTAACCATTTCACCACAATCGTTCAGTTCAGCCAGCATTTCATTTCACGGAGAAATGTTAGGAAAAATTGGAGTGATAGCTTAAGGAATGATGACAGAACATTTGGAATTGTACGAGCTTTTACTAGTAAGTGTACGTTATCGGATAAGTAACTTGTGATCCGCATTCATATTCAACATTTCTGTGGCATGCAAAACGCGATTGAACGATAGCCGCGCTTCAGGCTAACATCAGCGCAGCGACATGCAACGACCTAATGCTATTCCAATTATTCATACTCGTATCATCCCAGGAAAGACTAGAGGTAGAGATGAAGCTTTTGCTTAGAGGAAATGCAATCACGAGGTGGGAGACTGTAACACAATGGCTTGATCCCTCAAAGGCGTCGCTCATTGTGTGGGTTCCGCACTTCATCAAGGGATCAAGGGACCAAGTAGATAGGTATATTGCGAACTGCAAAGAAGTTGAAGTTACATAAACACTATTGTTCTCAACAGGTACACCTGTATACATATTAAAAACTTTGCAAACTAACAAGATTATCCCAGTTCCTAGCTTACCAAGTAAATACCTTTTTCCAATATTGTGCTACGCTTTTTGTGGAGACGCTCCTGGTTGTATGTTAAAGTGTTAGTGGAGCTCACTCCAACCGCTACTGTAGAAAGAAACAACAACCACCTTTTATTGGTTGTATTTATAGAACGTAAATACATAATAGTGTTACTAAAATAATATTAAATTCTGGTATGACTCCTGGGTTTTGTGTTTTTTATATTGAAAATCATCTTATATATAGAACATTATTATTTATACATCTAAATTTGAGGGATTTGTAGTAAGTAGCAACTTTTTTCAACTTGGAATTTGAAAACAAAAAAAAAAATCGATGAACAATTAAAAATTCCTGGCTTACCAAGTAAATACCTTCTTCCAATATTGTGCTACGCTTTTTGTGGAGACGCTCCTCGTTGTATGTGAAAGTGTTAATGGAGCTCACTCCAACCGCTGCTGTAGAAAGTAACAACAACCACCTTTTTTTGGTTGTATTTATAGAATGTACGAGTACATACATAATAGTGTTACTAAAATAATATTAAATTCTGGTATGACTCCTGGGTTTTGTGGTTTTTTATATTGAATATCATCTTATACACAGAACATTATTAATTAGACATCTAAATTTGAGGGATTAAAGCAGAAAAAAATTAGTTTTGTTTTTATCTTTGATTTTATTCCCAACAAATCATAGTTGAAGCTGCTCAGGCTATAATTCTCACCCGATTTCCATTATGCTTATCTTGTTCGATCCCAATTTCAGTCTAGTTGTGTCACAAACCTTGAAAATCTCGATTTCCAAGAAGGAAACCGAAAATTCCATACCACCAACATTGACCCTCCTTCAAGACTCATCTGCCTTCGAAGAATAAGAAGAATATGATACTTACAATTGAGGAGCTTACTTTTAAACAGGCACATATCCATTCCGACAAAATGTTCATGAAGTGAAAAAAACGATTTGCAGATTAATGGAGCTGTTTTTCTGCAGTTTCTCATCGGAGTAATGTGTGAGAAGGCACAGATAAAGATGCCTCAGAATATGACTGTATATCCATTTTCACTTTGGAAATGTGCCCTTTTGATCAAAACTCATGGATATGTGCCTTTTTGAAAACAAAAGAATTCATTCTCCATTTTGTAGGTTTTATTGAAAGCTTTACCTGACTCCATATTTCCATTTGTCATGCCTGCCATCTATCGAGTCTCGTGTGAATATTCAACGTCAAGACGAAGGCGCAATGCTTCTTTTCGGATATGTGCCTTTTTGAAAACCCACGACTTATCGCCTGACAAAATTCGGAGGATATGTGCCATTTGGATTGCGAGGCACTGAAAAAAATGTAGGGGACGGAAGAGTTACCTTTTGATGCAAACACGTAACTTTAGCCCCGGAATTGACGTGGATGTGATCTGTTTTGTTCGGAAATGATAGGGGGATCTGATTCAACTCATATTCAGAGATAGAAAATTGAGAAAAAAGAGTTTTCTCCCAGATTTGGATATGTGCCTTTTTGAAAGTAAGCTCCTCAATTATGATTTTGAATTAAGAGATTGATCAGCCTAAATTTAAAAGTTTGTTATATATAACTTTATGTTGCTTGTTGCATCCTCATTCTTCTTTTCTGCTACATTAAAAGCCATTGCTAATTTCAGGAGATGCGGATTACTAACACCATGTTTTTATTAGTGAAACCTAATTTTTCCAATTTCGATACTGTTGTGACTACGTGAATATTTTAAATAATTTAATACTGAGTCCGTAGATTGAGATTAAAATTGTAATAAACGCATCAGTGTTTCAGAAAATGCGGATTCATGACGGAAGGTAAGGCTTGTCCGTGAAAACACATCAAAAACCATTAATATCATGTTTTAATTATATTTCCTGAAGGTAGTATTCAAAACTCCCTTCTCTTCATTCACTCTAAGACATATGACAGTGTAATCACGTCTCACCACACTTTCAGATAACTTTTGGACTTATGAGTTCCCACATAAGCGATCTGGACCACTGTGTGGCGCCCGTTTACGAGGCAACCTGGCATAGTGCTGATTTGGCTCACTATAAACAGCGAGCGGTCCTACTAATTATCTTATATTCGATAAGGACGGAATTCTGTTGTTGAAACGTAGTTCGGTAATGATGAATAGTGACGTAACAGTTACTTTAGTTTATTGTATTGTTATCGGTGTTTCGACCACTGTGATTTTTTATTTATAAATACGTATGATGTTTGCCGCTATTGTCGTGTCCAACTATTCGAGTTTGAAAAGTTGAATCATTCGAAAAATGGAATATGGAATTTGGCTCCAAACATCTTTCTCTGCATAAGGGACTCCTTACAACTTGTCGTTACAGAAATTGCATTCACCAAACATTTGTAAATGAAGACGCTCTTTCGACCATTTGGAACAGGTAAAAGAAAATTGACATGGGACAAACAAAGTAAAAGGCTATTTCCCTTTCCCAAATCAATTTAACTATCGGTTTATCCGATTTTATCTGTTCTATCGATCGCTGTTCTTCATTTTCATTCGTATGGGCGCAGTCAAGGTGTGGGACTGCTACCTCTCCAAATTCTGATAGAAACTTGATCGCTCAAACACACTTTCTAGACTAATTTGCGAGAAGATCATAACAATGATGAAGAAACTATTTATTAAAAACATAAAATAAAAATTATACCTCAGTAGATTGTCACCACTGTGACATTTTAAGTTTGATTGATGTGATCGTGGGTCATGGAAATTCATTGATCACTAAGATTTCATAAAATGAAAGGCTGCGAATCACTCAGTTAACCATTTTTTATGATAATGACTTTGTTTTCATTCTGGTAGACTATCAGATACAAATGTTGTACACGGGAACGTAATTTCTTCAATGATGGACTTATGGTACAATGACATCCGTCTTCAGCATCAACATTCCATAACATTCATATGAGATGAAATTTTCTGCAGATTGTGAAGGATGCATTGAGTACGAGCTATTGGTAGCAACGCTGTTGGGTGATACCACATCATTATATTAATGAATGGAGTTCAAAGTGTAGGGTGCGAGAAATCTGGATGAAATTGAGGTTGTTAAAACTGGATTTCTCTTGCGCACTTGCCCCTGCACCTTCCTCTTTCTACAACAGGGCACTATTTGAGATTAGAAACGGGTCGCGTAGCACTCAAAGCACCCATATTATGAAGAATGGTCAAGTATTGGATGAGAATTTGAGGAATGGAAGGAAGTAGGCTTCCGCGAATCTGTCCGGAATAGTTGTTGGCACCCTTAAGCGCAACTTGCCGGAGGTAAATTGGGCTTCGTAGATGTGCTCTCCGCTGACAGTGATTGGAAGTAGTGATAAATTGGATGTATTAGATGTTAAGGTAATCAAACCTAGATGTTCAGACTTATATGAACGATGGGAGAATCATTGGTTTTGCATTGACGTTGGAAATCGCGCGAACTCACGTTACAATTCGTACTTCCCGAAAGGATGTAGTTGTGGCTCGAATGATGCCCCGTATATTGGAATCTCAGTTCATGAGTGCAAGGAGAGAGTTATAGCACGATTACAAAAGATACTTATTGAGTTGGATTGTTTATCATCGCATGAACTGTAACAGGGGGTTCTGTAACTCATTATTTCATTATATTGTTATGTCCAATTTATATGCCTTAAGGAAACCATCATTTGGCTGATTATATATTTAATTACAACAAATGTGGTACTACACCGATGGAGTGTGTATAGTCCCAGCTGGGTTCACTGCTTGCTTGGGATGATAATTCGAAGAAGTTCGTAGATATTTTTGGTTTTGATAGATAGGCAGTAAAATTAAGAGCTTTCGCTATGAACTAATAGAACAATTTATTTTTCAAGCATTGGAATGGATTGGCGATGCTTACGTGAAATTTGTTTCCTTTGTCAGGATTTTGTGAATACGTAGGTATAAACAATAGTAATAACAATGGAACATCATAGTAGATATTTTTGGTCATTGTACACAGGATGTGACATTGAGGTTTCTGAAAAAAAAAAAAAAAAAATGCATTCATTTCTCACAGTATTGTAATGGATTCGTAACGCTATTGCGGTTTCTTTGTCTGTTCCATTCAGCATAGACTTTGAAGTTCCGTAGAAACTGGGTGGTATAAATCAATAATTGTAAATTAATTATCATTTAAATGATTAACAGGAGTACAATCCAGTTCTTAGCGACCTTACCGACCCGACCGTTCCATCCTCCCCCCCGCTAAACACTCCTTCAACTAACCTTCGGGTGGGCTCCTTCCGCCCTTTGTTATCCCAGCATCACCACTTTTCCGTCCGCCCGAGGGGGTCATTCGTGTACCTGCCACCCCCCCCCCCCCAGCCGTAGCTTTCATCTCTGTTTACTAGCTCCCCTCCTCTGAGCTAGAATCTCATATTTGTAGGTTGCATAGGCAATTTTTCATCTTCGGTACTTAAATGTGTAAAATTAATCATTTAAATGATTTGGCTGTAGAACCATAGAGGTCTACTGTCCCGTTTTTTTATGGAGCTAAGGTATGTTCTAAGTATTTGGTATTTGTCTGATAAAACGGGTGGTTTTGAAATTATTCCATATCCTAATGCCCGATGAGATTGAACAAGTAAAGGATTTTGACTTGATTTGGTTGATACTATTGACTGGTGTTCTTGGATGCTCCTCGAAATTGTCACTTTTGCCGTAAATCTTTGCGTATTATAAGCAATTATCGTGGAAAGGTAAACACAATCAAAGATGTTGATAACGAGCAGAATATGCGTACAAGCATCTCAAAGTTTGATGGAAGAAAGTAACGAGGAGGCTGAATACTGCAGTGTATAAGCAAACAACAGATACGAGAGCGTTTGGCAAACATTTTTATTCTGAACACGGGAATAACTCGAATTTAAGGACCAACTGTAATAGAAAGCTCTGTGGAATCAACAAGAATCAAACTCTTTGCATAACACTTTGAAACATTTATTTGGAAGGAGGAAAACTAAACGCCTCAACTCGAATGAGTTTCAATAGAGATTAAGTTCTTTTACAGTGTACGTCACTGTATAAAGGTATTTTTCAAAATGATAATGTTCTGCCCTCCAATATTTTTTCAACCATGAAACGTGTACTTGAGTTTGAAATTTCGAGACACGTTACTCTTGCATTTACCGGTTCACACGTCCTTGTGAAGACCTGTTGAGTGGAATAACTGGAAGCACATTCACAGGTGCCATTAAAAAACCAAAAGCCTTCTGACTCTGGTCCTTAAATAATCGACTTTGATCTAAATTTGTGAAGAGAAATTTTCGAGCAAAGAATATTGCAAAGCAATGTTTTTGGAACCGTCAAGCGGTTTCTGTTTTTAAAAGAAAATGGAAGAAGTCGACGACTTATAGTATCGTAATAATCGTAAAGGGAAATTCAAATATTGAAATCATTCGAAATCCCCACCATGTAAAATGGCTCTATAAAAGAGTTGTCAGGTTGTGCTCACGCAGAAAATTATAAAATATCACTCTTCACAGAACATTTTGTCCAACCGCACTAAAGCATATAACTCAGAGAAGAAACACTTTCAACGAATAGCTTTCTATCACGTGCCAATCATCATTTTGGTAATCATGATCATGGATCGCAAGCTTGTCCGCTGTAGTTTGTCGTTTCGAGGTAATAGTCTCACGGTATAACACCGATAAAATATCACCTAACTAAAATCCACTTCCTTATTGTTGTTAGTTGCTTATCATAATACATTCAACAAAAGTCTCAGTGGAAGTATTTGCATACATACCTAGATAATCAACTTTATTCTATATGAAATAAAATCCTCTCTCAATTGCGGGGTTGATTGAAACCAATTGCTTAGAAACCACTGTTGATCTAACTTTAATTTCCCAAAGGAAAAATGTATAGTTGAGCCTTCTGGGAAATCCCCGTGCCTAATGAAATTAGAATATTTATAATTCTAAAGACATCCGCTGCTTCATAAAAATGAAATAACGCATAATGAAAAATTATGATTTCAACCTCAGGGTTCAATTTCATCCTCCACATTCTGTAGCGGATTCTTCGCGAAAAATGCTCTTTAAAAAAAATTGTATCTATCTGCGTGGCTACTTAACTAAGTACAATCATAACATTTTACATTTTCCTATTTTAAAACAGTAAATTCTTCTTTCTATAAATCTTATTTTGTGAATTCAGATACATTCTTCAATAACATTCTACAGCACTTGTATAATAATTCCCATTATAAATAACTGTCTTTCTACTATTTCACATTACTGTTATTATATTTTAATATTATGACCATCTATGAAATTGTATATATCTTCATACTTCTATCTAGTTAGGTCTATTTTGTTGACCGTAACGTTTTGCAAGTTTTACAATTCAAAACATCATATTTATCCCCAGTATCAATTTCATGGCGTAATATAGTTCTTCCTTGGGGATTGGAAAAGACCTGCATGCGCCTTTACTCGGGTAAGATTGTGTCCATTTCTATCCTTGATATGTGAGATCAGTTTGATTATATTTGCTTTAGACTTATAATATGATCTAGACAGCGTATACGAACTAAATCACTCGCGATGAAATTGTGGAAACCCATTTCAAAAAATTAAAACAGAATTTAAAGAAAAAATTGTCTATTTCCACCAAATACTGAGTTACAAAGTTAAATCGATTTCGACTTTTAGGTCATCATCAGTAACAAAATATAACTAAATGTGCAGTTGAGATTCATCTTATATAGTCTCAGAAGTGAAGGGAGCTTGAATCCTTTTGGATACAATAATGAACAAAGTGAAAGGGTCAAACTTGTAAGGTAACTTGAAGTGGGGGATTATTTGAACCCACCAATGGTGAAACGCTCTGAGGGATGACGTCATTTAAACTTTACCTGCTTTATCGTTCTAAGTATTCAAATTTTTCAAAATAACATCCAACATGTTTCCTTTAGGACAAAAATGAAGAAAGAGGTCTACAAACTTGATCTGTCAAAGATTGAAATTATGGCTAGATTCCCTAAGGTGACTGGCAAACGCAGAATCACCTTTGCTATCTTTATAATCTTTCTCATGTTCCTTGATTCTTTAAATTTCCTACCCGTCTGACCGCAATACTAAACCCATATGACTGATCCATCTTTTGATGATCTAGACAATTTTTATGTTTAAATTCTGTTTTAATTCAGTTTTTTTTTATTCAGAACAGAAACTTTCAAATCTACGAGCTTAAAGAACCCGTCCATATTTAACCTTTTGTCTTACGATCTGATGAAATATGCACAAATACGTATCGGAGTGCTTTTCCCTTACTTGGATAGCTTACTAGGGCCTACTAAAACATGGTTTTATGTAGTTTAAATTGAATTGGATAGATTCAACTTAGAATTCATTGATTTTTTCTGAGTGGTTGTCGCAGAATGTAAAGAAGGAGGAACGGATTTCAGACGCCCCACAGAAGCCACGATTGGAATCATTAACGGACTTCGGATTTGGATAAACTTATTTGAGAGATTCATTCGGTTTATTGAGCCCCATCTTCGTGGTTTTGGTTACTGTCGGGGATGAAGTGGTAGAGGGGGTTTTCATGTATGAGGCATATCACAGCACTTGCATATCCAGAACTTGTGTTAAACTCGAACAAAGTCCCATATTCTGACACTGTGAAATATCTGGGTATGACTCTCGATTCAAAATTGGTGTGGAATCGTCACATCGAGAAGAAAAAAGAGGAATGAAGATTAAATACAGGAAAATGTATTGGCTGCTGAGAGCGGATTCCCGTCTTTCACTTCACAATAAACTGCTTATTTACAAACAGATTTTACGCCCTATTTGGACATACGGGATTCAACTGTGGGGCTGTGCCGAAAAGACTAACGTAAAGAAAATACAAACTTGTCAGAACAAAATCCTGAGAAGCATAGTTCGTGCCCCCTGGTATATGCGAAATGATGACATTCATCGTGACCTAAGACTGGAAACAGTCAACGAAATCATCATGAAATACGCCCAGAAGCACGAAAAACGCCTTCATCAGCACAAGAACCCGGAGATGCTCAACGTTCTGGATAACGAAGGAGAACTGCGGCGCCTCAAGCGTAACAAGCCACTGGACCTGATTGTGCTGTGCAAGTTATAGTGAAATGTGTTCCAGATAACAGTGTGTTACTCTGAAGGGTTGGTTTGTTGAAATCTCACCCTGTACATCCATTTCCATCCATCCCATTTATGAGATAAAATATTGATAGATGATGTATCCTACAATCAGTTGCAATAAATAAAATCACGAAAAAAAAATGTATGAGGCATGGTAAATTCTGTAATATAATATGCATTACTGAACAATATGATCAAGAGTTAGGTGTCTTTGTTTCGCTAACAAACCATTTCCTGAATATTCTCAACGTATATTACATGGTAACGATAAGACAAAGAAGATCCGAAGTGAAAAAAGCCAAGTAATAACGCGAAAGTTCACGTCAAGACGATGGATAAAGAATGCGAAGAACGATAGGATTCTAAATGGAACACTGTTCGTTTTCGTAGGCAGAAGCTCAACGGAGGCGGGAGAGCGGTAAAAACAGAAGGTAATGAAAAATGTTTCCAACTTGCACAACCAAATTCAGCCAAAAGGGGCTCATTATTATTTTCGTTTTTCTTTTGACTTGCGACATTGATAAGAAATTAATTCTCTTCCATTCGTCCCTGATTCACTTTTTTGTGAGCGCTCGTCTGAAACTATATCGCTCTCCAACCTTCACAAATTCCAAGGAAAACATGATGGGATCAGTTCCAAAGTTGATGCGACATTAACTGAAATACATCTTGAACTCATTAATAAAAGAGTAGCGAAGTACTTAGAAGACACCTTTGATAGTTGCAAAATCTAGAATGATAACGATAAAGGTTGTCAATATTTAATCTCTCAAGAGGCACCAGAATTTTTTGCTTCCGAGTCTGCGAAGCAGCAGAAGCCTTGTGTTTACATTCGGCAGCCAAACAATTTTTGTTGTCCGAATTTAAAATTCCCACTCGCATTTTGCGTTTCATAGCCTACTGAACAAATTTGGTTCCGCAACTGTCGGTCTGTCTGTCTGTCCCCATTTCCTTGTTACAGCCATAACTTCAACAATTTTGAATGAATTTAGCTCTTATTTTGAGGGACTATGCGGAAAGGTCTCTTGAGGTGAATTTCATCTTAATATTATCAGCGGTACGCTCTGCGCATGCGCTATCATGAAATTCCTGAATCAGCCGTGATTTCCACATTTTTCAATGAATTTAGCTATAATTTTGTGGGATTATGCGGATAAGGTCACTTGAGGTCCTATAAAATTTCATCTCAATATAATCAGCGGTACGCTCTGCTGCGTTAGCGTGAAATCACTTTTCATCTCTAGTAATTACATTTACTTCAGTCTGTAAAATGCCGCAACGAATCTTTACGAAGTTTGACCAGTTACCTCAACATATTTTATCTAAAGATTTCTTTATTTTCTTTCTTATGATGGTGTCACTTTGATTGTAACGAGGAAGCTGCAGTGCCATCTAATTTATTTTCTGTACATCTTATAAAACGCACGATTATCCTTAACTTCAGTATCAGCGTCATGGTCGTTTGCGGACCCGAAGACCACAACGATTTGACGGTATGGTTTATGTTTATGTTATGTTACCGGTTCTTTTTGAGAAAAAAACGCTGCAAATTCTTTCACTGGGGTTTATTATTCAATTGACTTGTGTTCATGATTTGAATTTCTGCTAAGCTTTGGAGTGTGCGTGTTTCCCAAATGATAGAGCGATTATTGAATTTCAGGAGATATGCATAGAGCACGTAAATCTGTTTTCAACCAAAATACCTATTTGGATTCATCAGTTGATCATACTATTGTGCCTCCTGAAATTCAATAATCGCTCTATCACTTGTGAAACATGGACACTTCAAAGCTTAGTAGAAATTCAAATCATGAACGCAAGTCAATTGAATAATAAACCCCAGTGAAAGAATTTGCAGCGTTTCATGCATATCAGAATGCTTCAACCCGTGTATCGGCCACAAAGCCTTTTAGGAGTTCACCACAGTATCCACATTACTACATCACTACATCACTACGTAACTATGTTACTGATATCAAAACAAAAACAATAATCAACCAAAATAACATAAATGTTGGCACCATAAATCGGCCATACATCGGTAATGGTTTGACCTACGGACCTGGGGAGGGACTCATTCGATTCCTCGTGGAGTGTTCTTCAAAAAGAGTACAAATTTAGGCCGCCTTGACTTTTTTTGAGGTTTTTGGGGATTTTACAAAACTTTGACAACCCTTAAGGGGCACTTTAAATTGAGTGAGAGAAGTGGCTCAAGAATTGGAGCGTCGTCGGACCAACATGGATTTTTCCTGAAAATTTCAGCTTTTTGACTCCACCCGTTTGGGAGAAATCGTGCGTACGGACAGAAAAATTTTTATTGAAGATTCGGATTCTACACCCTTTGAAACGTTAACCATGAAATTTTCAGGGGTGGTTAGAATTTTTTTTCAGGAGCGATTACAATGGTTTATTATTGAATAATAAACCAAAAAAATGAAGCGGCATCGCATTACTACCACTAGCAACTGGAGTTCAGAACGATACGTAATTTGGACATATTGTCCCAGTTTCGGAGCGATTGGGTACTAGGCGCGATGTTCCTTTTAGATCGGCACGGCGAACATGTGAAGAGAATTACCGAACAAATGATTCCATCACCTAATTGAACAACCGTTTGGAACAGGTGTAATTGCATATGGGTTCTTCCATTGTTTTCATTCCGAGTTCAAAAATTTTGGTTCGTACCTCACTAGGCCAAACTCGAATGTTAGGTTTGTAACAGATAATTCATGATTGAGTGTCATCGTAAATTATAAATGTATAGTTCTTTAGATTATTTATTTCTAAAATTCATCGAAACAGGAATTCTTAATATATTTATTTTCACCGTAGAGATGGGATTTTGCTTCAGTAGAACAGTTATTACAAGAAAACCTTGGAATAAAGCTATAAATCTCCTACCGTTTTATCATAATTATTCAAGTATGCGAGTGTGGCTTCGCGGAGATCCGACAAGCCTACACTTCTAGCGTCTACTTGCACGTGGGAGCGTAGGAATAAAGCGTAAATATGAGATATGAGTAATGACACCCACCGCTGCTACAAACTACTTCATTACCTTACGAACCATTGCTCTGAGAAATGCAAAACCCGAGCTCTTCCATTTGTTTACCATCGCCTCACTAACCGTGTCGAATTATATTTATGAGTTCACGAACGTATAAGGGGAAAGTGATCTAGAACATGATTATACTCCGATACAGAAACGGGGAGACTGTGAATATTCGAATTTTATGGTCTGTTGAAAAGTGTCCGTATGATAACCCGTTTTGACTGGATCGTAAATGAATTGATGTCCAAGTTGGCACATTTTTGTGACTCAATTTACGGAACAGGCTACAATAATTAACAAGTTTCTTGATTTTCTACGTCTTAAAATCTTTGAAATTAATCTCGTAAAATAGAAACAATACTGTCAACGTTTGAGGGTTAGATAAACGATAAACAGACTGAACGGACAGTTGATGAGTATTAAGTATGAAGTATTAGGTATGAATTGATCATTCAAATTCACTGAAGGCCCTGTGAATCCCTGTTTACGTTTTCGACTTGGAAAGAAATTTTGGTACTTAGCAACGATATTTCTCTACGAGATCCATTCATTAGTTTGAATTAAGTACCAGTTTAAAAGTAGGGTTTTTAAACTTAAATAACTTAAAAGTCATTCCTATAACGTTTCCAGTCTTGACCTTCCCAACTTCCCATAAAGTTTTTGATCCCTCTTCATGTTTTGATATGTCGTTCAAACTATAATTGAATATTCGGAAAAAGCATGGACTGTATTTTTCTACCTTGCTACGATAAACAGGAGCATGAAATAGGTCTGTCTGTCCAGAGGTTTCTCGGCATTCTCTCACATCAACAATTTTGGTTTATCATTCAATAATAAACCATTGTAATCGCTCTTGAAAAAAAAAGTGTAACCCTCCCCTGAAAATTTCATGGTTTACGTTTCAAAGAGTGTAGGATCCGAATCTGCAATAAAAATTTTTCCGTCCGTCCGCCGTACGTCGTACGCACGATTTCTCCCAAACGGCTGGAGCAAAAAAGCTGAATTTTCAAAAAATCCATGTTGGTCCGGCGACGCCCCGATTCTTGAGCCAGCTCTCTCAAATTTAAAGTGCCCTTTAAGGGTTGTCAAAGTTTTGTAAAATCCCTAAAAACCTCAAAAAAGTCAAGGCGGCCTAAATTTGGACTCTTTTTGAAGAACTTTCCACGAGGAATCGAATGAGCCCCTCCCCAGGTCCATAGGTCAAACCATTCCCGATGTATGGTCCGATTTATGGTGCCAACATTCGCGTTATTTTGGTTTATTATTGTTTTTGTTTTGATATCAGTAACCTAGTGACGTAGTGATGTAGTAATGTGGATACTGGAGTGAACTCCTAAAAGGCTTTGTAGCCGATACACGGGTTGAAGCACTGATAACCATAAAAAAACGCTGCAAATTCTTTCACTGGGTTTATTATTCAATTGGCTTGCGTTCATGATTTGAATTTCTACCTTTGGAGTGTTGTTTCACAGGTGATAGAGCGATTATTGAATTTCAGGAGATATGCATAGAGCACGTAAATCTGTTCTCGACCAAAATACCTATTTGGATTAATCAGTTGATCATATTTGTGTGCCTCCTGAAATGTAATAATCGCTCTATCACTTGCGAAACACGGACACTCCAAAGCTTAGTAGAAATTCAAATCATGAACGCAAGCCAATTGAATAATAAACCCCAGTGAAAGAATTTGCAGCGTTTTTCAAACATTGTTGAAGAGTTATCTTCTCCACATGGTCCACATGGTTCATGCTTGTCGGGGATCGTCGAAAATGCACCTCAACAAGTAGCTAATACAGCTGTCGAAGGCAGAACAATTTACGTCTGTATGAAGTCTTTAACACCGATTCAACTGTGGGAGATCTAAATCTCTTCGACCGTCCGAAGGAAGTCAGTAATAAAGGCAAATAACTCAGTTCGCCATATTCGCCATGTTCGCCATTCTCGTTCCATTGGATTTCTGATATAGACACCATGTCCTTATTTTGCAGCCATAAACCTGGAACATACTTCGAAAACTCGGCGCTTTTCTAAATCATGCAGTAATTACATACTATACATCTACGTTGAGGAGGGACCTAGTGAGGGATTTAGTAAACTCCCCCGGGGAGCCCTCTCGCCCAAGTACTTTGTCATCTGCCGCCTCCTCTTTTGTAATTAGCGAAAGTGCAAACTGAAGGAGTAAACTTTATTGTCAAATATCTCAAGCATAGTCGCTAATCCGTCTTCACATGTTCTTCAGATCTTCTCGCTAGGAGCTCACATTAAGGAACATTCAAAAAGAAGTTCGAATAATACAAATTGGACTCCGTGCTGTGCAAATGAATGACGGTGCAAGAAAATACGGGCAATTTGGGAATGGGCCACCATCTAATGTTTCACCCATTCGACTCTTTATTGTTGTATATTCTCATTATCGTGCATTGTATCATTCACTAATGATTGGCCTTGATTTTGGTTTACTATTCAATAATAAACCATTGTAATTGCTCTTGAAAAAAAAATTCTAACCCCCCGCTGAAAATTTCATGGTTTACGTTTCAAAGGGGGTAGAATCCGAATCTGCAATAAAAATTTTGCCGTCCGTCCGCCGTACGTCGTACGTCGTACGCACGATTTCTCCCAAACGGCTGAAGCAAAAAAGCTGAAATTTTCAGGAGAAATCCATGTTGGTCCGACGACGCCCCAATCCTCTCACTAAATTTAAAGTGCCCTTTAAGGGTTGTCAAAGTTTTGTAAAATCCCTAAAAACCTCAATAAAAGTCAAGGCGGCCTAAATTTAGAAATTTTTTTGAAGAAATTTCCACGAGGAATCGAATGAGCCCCTCCCCAGGTCCGTAAGTCAAACCATTCCCGATGTACGGCCCGATTTGTGGTGCCAACATTTGCGTTATTTTGGTTTATTATTGTTTTTGTTTTGATATCAGTAACCTAGTTTTTTTTTTTTTTTTTTAATAGAGCGTTTATTTGTTAATATATCAACTAGTTACAACTGAGGTAATATACAGGCAACTATCTAGATATTTACTTCACATAAATTCCGCAATATTTTACGAGTGTTAGTCCATTGACAATACACCACATTTCAGCTTCACATCAGCATCCAAGGTCCAATGGCTTGGTCCTTTTCAGGCGTCGGTTTACTTGGGAGTTGTCGAGAAGCCTGGGTTGTAATAGTAATAGTTGTTCTGGGTTGGTATGAGCAAGAAGCCTCTTTTCGTAGTTCCTTGCGTATCTTTTAATGACATCGGTGACCACTAGTAATGTGGATACTAGAGTGAACTCCTGAAAGGCTTTGTAGCCGATACACGCGTTGAAGCATTCTGATAACCATAAAACGAAAACGCTGCAAATTCTTTCACTGGGGTTTTTTTTTATAACCAGTAACATAGTGACGTAGTGATGTAGTAATGTGGATACTGGAGTGAACTCCTGAAAGGCTTTCTAGCCGATACACACGTTGAAGCATTCTGATAACCATAAAACGAAAAAGCTGCAAATTCTTTCACTGGGGTTTTTGTTTATAATTGTTTTTGTTTTGATAGCAGTAACATAGTGACGTAGTGATGTAGTAATGTGGATGCTGGAGTGAACTCCTGAAAGGCTTTCTAGCCGACACACGGGTTGAAGCAATCTGATAACCATGAAAAAAAGCTCAAAACACTACAGGGGCTACAAAAGAAGATGTCCTACAATAAAAGCTCCTTTTCATCAGAGCTGATTGATGTAAAAAGTGGATGGCTCAACGATTACGATATGGAAGAACCAAAATCTTCTAATTTTCCAATTCCAAACTATGATTCGAACAAAAATTTAACTATTGTGGAAACATTCGAACTTCTTGTGACTAGGTATACCGGAAATCATTTAGTGACACATTCGGAAGGAAAAAGCTAGCGAGATAAATGCAAAGCCAGCGAGATTATAATGTGTGAAACATTCAAATTCGGACTGTGTATCGATTGTTTCAGAGGGTTTCATACAAAAAATAATGACAATCCACAGTTTGATGTATTCTCAATTAAATTTTTCTTGTTCCAATTTTAAACGTTAGTTAATAAATCGTTCTGAAGTTTTTGATGATGCATATCTTTTAATATTTTAACCACTATTCATTCAGATATCGTGTAACTTGTGAATCCTAAGAAATCACCCATGAGTGTCGGTAAGGCGCCTAGCGTTACGATATGGTAACGCTAAAAATTTCGAACGCTGGTGAAAATTATTTTTAGATACCAACTTATTCTATCAATATGAGCGTGATAAGTTCCAAAAATGTAACTTTTGTCAATATCGGCTACAAAAAATTAATTCGGGCGCCTTTGGGTTAGTAAGCACCTAACTTTTGAACATTCACGGGGCAAAGTAAATCACCCACCTACGTTTTACTTTTATAGGTACATCTTTAGGCAAATTATCTTTTAACCCAGCCCCACAAACTTGTCTTAGTTGTATAATTGTTTCGCCCAGGAATAGAAGTGAATATCCGAAACATGCTCATGCGGGCCATATGAGTTTCTGTAATTGACTGACTTGAAGGCCAACATTAGGGAGTATTTTCTTTAAACATTCATTACTATTATCAATAACATTCTAGATTTTATGTAAATTTAAAATTGTTTTCGCTTATTTCCAAAACTGGACTGTTTTTGCCCCTGTAGCGTCCTTGTACCGATAACATCGAACGATTAATTATTATTATTGATTATTTTCTTATCAAGTATTGAAAACGTGTGCAATTGAAACATACATATTTGAACTGTTCTAAACAATCTTAAAATATGAACAGTTCATACTCAAATATGAGTATTTACTACTCATCTCGGAAAATTTCATCGGAATCAGATGAAAACTGGTGAGGGAAGTCGTTGTTGTTAGCATTATTTATTCGCCCATCAGCTATTATAGATGGTTTTTAATGAGCCCTAATTTGGAAAACAACGTAATTTATCGAGGAGTCATGACATGAAAAAATCTGTTTTCAATATGGATGCATGCTAAGCTGAGAATGTGGACTCGGAATCAGTGATGTTGGTGATCGGCTGTAGATGTTTCATGTTTTATTAAACGTTATGGTCAAAGAGCAGGAAAACAATAAAACTCTCCCTAAAAATAATTTGATTGATGGATTGAAGGTCGATTGAAGTTTGGGCTTCTAAGTTCGTCTTGGTCACGGGTAGTTTGCAACGGATCGTCAAGGCAGGAGATGAAGCAGTGACATTCTTCAGGGGCTATTCGAGATCACTTGATGGATTCCCCTCGACAGTTTCATCATGAATCATAAAACATCAAACAAACTTGAGGGTGATATTGGGATCGCTCAATTGTCAGGAATAATCCAGTTGCACACATGTCGGAAGTTAGCGTTCGAGGGCTTAAGTGGGTTTTCGGTCATTGGATTTGTGTGACGGGTTTAGAAATGTTTTGAGTCCTAGCTCACCTTGATCATTATTTTGGTAGACTGTTTTACGATTTGTTATAGGTGGCACACGCCTATACATTTGATTGACTTATCACCTTGAAGAATATAGTCGAACGCTTAGCAAAATCGATTACATGAACAACATCCAAGCTGGACCACGGAATTGTAGTCTGGATCGAAAGTCCTGAGAATCGATTGAAACATCTCAAAAGTGGCCAGAATACAATTGTGAAGAGTTGTATCTAGAGTACAATATCGTTGTAGGCCTTAGATAATGATATGTCTCCTTGCTGGAACCGTAGATGATATTCACATAATATGTGAATATTATTCACGCAGCAAGTGGACTAGGATGCTGAGGATGAAGAATGTGTTCCAAAAAGGATAAATACTTGGTACCAAAAAGGATCACTTCGTGGATGTATGCGATATCATATTGAAAAATGATTGAACTGCATCTAGGTACATAATTCTTTATTTTTCCCTTCAGGGATTGCTATTTAATTTTATTAGTGTAATGATCAGCTTGATATTTGTAAAGGCCCCTAGTCAAGTTTGTGTAAGCTGCTCCCAGTAACATTACTGCGTTGCGTCTTGGAATAAAGCTAGAGGTACGGCGCATGATCCAAAAGTTTATTATCATCAATATCAACTTTCGTTATGAACTAAACCAAATATTGTGTAGGAGATTGTTTATAAGCTGGTTTAAAATATGATGTAGTAAGTTAACTTACTGTAATCAATTATGATATTTCAAAATGAGTGATACTAGCTTAGTATATTAGCATTTTATATACTAACACGGTATTATTTTAACAAAAACCATCGTTCTCTGTCACATATGAATTATTTATCTCACTGTAAGAAAACTGGTATACACAACAAAACGATTTTATTACTATATAGAAAGATCTTAAAATTATCCCCTCAACTCTAAAAGCTTCATTTATTGATTTTCTCTAATCTTATCCCTACAAATAATCCATTTATTCGAGTACCCTTGTGAGTGTGTAGATGCTGCACGGTGTTACAAGACTGCTTTGCGTGTGTATAGTGATAAATGTACGGCGCAAGAGCGGAAGAATATTCCCCTAGTGGTTCAATTGTAGATGGTCCCAGTTCCTATTCCTTGAATTTCTACTCGGTAGTAAAACAAAATCGCCTAGCTAATAATTGCTACAGGTAGTTGTCATACTGAATGTATTACCCATCTTCGAACATCACCAGAGAGATATTAAATCGGGCTTAGTAAACTGTCTATAGTAGTTTCTGAGGACACTAAGTTCCGAAGCCATATCCTCTAGTAAAAAACGAAATTGTTAAAATTGATCATTGATTGTCATCATTGATATCAGCGAACTCATAGTTTTACCGACTCTAGAGTAATAGGAGGTAGGAGTAAGCTGAGGAGCTCCCTGGCTGTGTGAGCCCTATGGTTAATTTCTTCCCTGCTCACTAATACTTGAGATTGATATTTGAATTTTATTTGGAGCTTCAAGTTTGTTGCATGCATTTATAATGGTAAGTACGTATCCAATCAAAGAAATGTAATACAGTTGAGAAAATTAATATTATTAATTTTGTGTGATAATGGTGAGTATGAACCAATCAATTATGTTACTCCCCTAAACCGAGCAACGCTGGGAAAATCAGAAAGAAATGCGTGTTTTATAAATCGCACTGTCGGTAAGGAAATTGGATTTCAGAAAAATCATCAAGTTAAGAGTGAGACTCATAGCCAAAGTACAGCTCTCATAGGCCAAACAGTATTAATTTCAAAAATTGTCCACCAAAGGGGTGGACTTGATCGATTAAACGTGAATAAATCTGCAAGAATCGATATTGACATTCTATATTAAATATATGGGTGTGAACAGACAAGTAAATACGTGAAACCTATATAAACCAATTTGTATAATACCTAAGCATTTGTTTTCTTGGTCTATGACAAAGGTTCACTACACCGGAGATCAAAAAAAGGTGACGCTGAAAAGAAAGTAACAGACGAATGCGGTTTTTTCGAAATCGCTTAATCAGAAAATGAAAGCCTTTTCCCCCAGATTGGTTCAATTCATTGAAGCTATTGACCATATGTCTGGTTGATTCATGTTCAGTAATCTGGGAAATCATAAATACAATTATCACATTGTATTTTCAGGTTTAACCACCTTAGCTTTTTGAGCTGCTGACCCCGATTATACAGGGAATGTCATTTCCAAACAAAAATGTTGTTATTTTTTGTCAGAGGCCTCAATCCGAGTTATTAGCGATTTGATTTTTTTCGTGTTTTCTATCTCACGTCATTAAAACTGTCATAACTCCCTCAACTTTGTAGGTAGCTCAAATTTGATGACACCGTTGGAAAGAGCGTTAAATTTTCTATCTATTCGTTGTCAGAAAACATTTTTTTAATTGCATTGAAGATGTGCGATTGCTGCGCGAAATGGCTAATTCGTCAAGATTTTGAAATCGCCTGTTTTTCATCTCGCCTAGAAACCCCATAAATGCCCGACACAGAACTGTGCAGGCCTGGTAAAATGTGCGCCAAAACGTCAGCATTCCAACGGTGTAGTCGTTTTGGTTTTTAAAAATATTCTTAGTTAAGGAAATGGTGTCTAACAGCAGAAAAACGTGTGTTTTCCATTAAAATTGAGGTTTTTCGAAAAGTCTCGACAAAAAAAGGTAGGAGGCGGGATGTACGTAACTTTTCTCGCTGAATCGAATGGTGACAACGCCAGACCTCTCAAGTGACGATTTAAGTCAGTTTTGTCGGATGCATAAACCTGTTCGTTTGTGCGTCTACGGCATTTGTAAACTGTCCGGCCAAAGTCAAGATAATCGAAAAGCCGAGAGACGGATATTGTTTGTGTTCATTTAAGATTGATTGCGAAGAGTTGCATTCATCTTTTTGCTGATACTATGGACCCTTGTCAAACCAGGCTTCCGTATCATTACCATTTCTTCCCTTTCGTCTCTTTCCTCGCTGTATTTCCTTCAGCGTGGTTTCCCTATTGCATATTCCCATTCATCATGGTGCGAGATAGCTATTGAACATAGCTGGTAGTAATAACCAAAAGTTTAGTGACAAAACAGAATTGGCATATAAAAAAAAGATTGTTTACTAGATAAAAACAGGATGAGTGACATGAACAATATTATCTACCAATGTTTTTTCGTCATACTATCTGAAGTGTTCGCAAAGGTGTGGTTGTACTCAGAAGGAATTTGACTATCTTGCTGCTTCAGAAGCATTTTCATTGGTAAAATCGTACACAAAAATCATGTCAACATACTCACTTGTTGTGTGAAAGGAACTCATCGCAATCAATCGTAAATGAACGCAAACAATGCCGGTCTCTTGGCTCTTCGATTATCCTGACTTTGGCTGGACAGCTTAGGAATGCCGTGGACGCTGTTCAGAAACGGAAGTTTTCATTCAACAAATTCATTTTCATTTTTCATTTTAAAGTATTTATTTTTTGTTGTAAGATATCTTACCATTGTCCTACAACTGGATAACATGTTTGAGTCAACAAGCATTTCACTAAAACTGAATTTGGTCAGAAACAAAAAATTAGCAACATTGCAACACCCAATGCTACGGACAAATCAGATTGGGGTTGAAAGTACACGGCGCACAAAGCAACCCCTCCTTCAAGACCTGGGGGTCGTGCGTGTCATAGCATACCCTCGCCCCTGACCAAGACAATGCCCCCTCCGTAGCTTTCCCAATTTTCAAACACCAGGTCTTTTTTAGTTATACAGTTATGACTTTGGCAGGACGGCTTAGAAATGCTCGGCGTTGTCACCATTCGATTCAGCGAGAAATGTTACGTACATCCCGCCTCCAACCTTTTTTTGTCGAGACTTTTCGAAAAACCTCAATTTTAACGGAAAACACACGTTTTTCTGCGGTTAAACACCATTTCCTTAACTAAAAATATTTTTAAAAACCAAAACGACTACACCGTTGGAAAGCTGACATTTTGGCGTACATTTTACCAGCGTATAAACGCGAAGTACGAGTATCACGAGGAACTGACCTTCTCCTTTTACCCTGGATTGTGTTGTGGTAGCCCAGCGTGGTTCTGAATTGCGTGATGGATCGAATTCCTCAATGATTCAGTCCTCTCATTCGGGAAGGATTCTAGAACGAACAAAGCGTACGAGGTCTCCAGATGGGACTCGAATACTCAAATTATCCTTTTAAGATAAATACATGTACGTTGGCCAATTACGACTTCTCACATTTTTATTGGTTTCCCTCTCAGCTGTCTACCTAATTTAGTCCCCTAATCTCAGCCTTATTATGACTCCATATTTTTTACATCATTTCCTCAATTTCAAACCAGAAAAAATTACTATTTAATTTCTTCAGTGTTGAAAATCATTCCACGTCTCCAAAGTTGAATATATATCCTTCCCGATTGTTTCAACTTCGACTGGAGGTTTAGGAAGTTTCAGTTGACATTTCTCAAACTATATTCATCGACAACCCAGTCCATTTTTAATTTATATCCCGTTCTTAATTTTTGTATCATCTTCAGCCCCTATACTTGAAAGATGCAGAAGATAATGCAGAATATAATTGAATATAAATGCTCAACAAATACGATTCCCTTTGGTTTTTACATACTGAAGTCAAGTGACCGCCTTTCTTGAATTTCGAAAAGACGAGCTCACCTACGATTTTTGGGGGGATGGGAGGGGCATGTATTCTCTAGTTACACTTCCGACTGTATATTTCACCCCTGGGGTCAGTTTCTCGCCTCTTCGTTTACGTTTAGTACAGTTCTGAAGTTGATAGTATTGAGTCAGGCGGTCAGGAGACAGCCGCGCGACTCCTGACGGAATACTTTCATCGAAATCATATAATGTAGGTAAGTAAATTACAATTTCGTTAATAGTGTATAATTAAAATCAATTTCATTCAAAGAATAAAAGCTTGTAATAAGTGGGTAAGTACGTATCTAGTAAATTAAGATTTTTTGCATAGTTTTGCAACTAAATTTGCCTATCTTGCTCTCTCGCCCTCTTCTTCTTTCACACAAAAAAACGAATAACCCTATTCCATTTTTTTGTTCAGTTGCTTGAGAACGAGGATGGCGAGATAGACTGAACAACCCTCCAAGACTGGAATAAAACTTACCTACATTAGGTTTTTTTTTTTTTTTTTGTGTCTTGTCATTTGTGATTTTTGTGTATTTCGTAATTTTGGAACTACTAGCTAATGTTTTTTCTATTTTCCATCTAGTTAGATTGAAAAAATGACATTTTTTACAACAAAAATATTGAAAGAATTATAGTCCAAGTGGCCTTTTTGATGCATCGCACTTTTGTGAGTTACCTGTTCATGTAACATTCATACATGAGTTTAAATACCTATTTGTAAGCAATTCTATACCTTCTTATCCAGGTCAATTGAAATAAATAATCTAGTTTTTCAACAAAGAAAAAAGTTGATCAAAAGTAATCATTTTCCAAGAGGCCCTTTGAAGCCAATTGCGTGTTTTCGGAAGCAAGAGTTTATTTTTAGCCATTAACGACAATTAACGGCTATGTTATTTTAAATAATAAACAATTTTCTGATGGAAAATGTGTTTTTTGAATTGTATTTTAGTTCTTTTGTATTTACTGCAATGGAAAGTAGAGAAACCAGCAAGATAATCATTGAAAAAGCAAGGGCGGTCAATAGACAGCTGCGCGAGGGCCGGTGTGACTCATGTTGGCGTGAACGCAAGAAGGTTAAAACGGGATGAGAAGTACGTAAACATATTTTAAGGATTGTAACGTTGTCACAGGCACCGGAGCAATACCAATAGCCACGGTCGATTCAACCCAAATGAAATTTTTTATGGTAACGTTGACGTGTATTGCGTTAAAACTTCCCCAAATCCAAATTTAAACGATGTAGCCAAAGGTAGACAGATGTAGAGGGGGCACACAAATATCATCAACTGATCAATCCAAATAGGTGTTTTGGATGAGAACCGGTTTACGTGGTCTATGCATATCTCCTGAAATTCAATAATCGCTCTATCACCTGTAAAACACGCACACTCCGAAGCTTAGTAAGATTCAAATCATGAACGCAAGCCAATTGAATAATAAACCCCAGTGAAAGAATACTTATTTACCCCAGTAATAATATTGAATAATAAACCCCAGTAATAATATTGAATAATATTTACCTATATATTATCAGCGTTTCATGCATATCAGAATGCTTCAACCCGTGTATCGGCTACTAACTACACTACAAGTATTCACATCGGCTATCACTCCACTATCCACATTCACTACAACTCGACGCTATCGGCCGGACATCACTAGGTTACAAACAAACAATAATAAACGAAAAAACGCAAATGTTGGCACCATAAATCGGGCCATACATCGGGAATGGTTTGACCTAATGACGTGGGGAAGGGCTCATTCGATTCCTCATGGTATGTTCTTCAAATAGGAAAATATTTAGGCCGATTCGACTAGTTTTGAGGTTTTCAGGGATTTTACAAAACTTTTACAGCCCTTAAAGGGCACTTTAAATTGAGTGAGGGAGCTGGCTCAAGAATTGGGGCGTCGTCGGACCAAGATGGATTTTTCCTGAAAATTTCAGATTTTTTGCTCCAGCCGTTTCGGAGATATCGTGCGTACGGCGTACGGCGGACGGACGGAAAATTTTTATTGCAGATTCGGATTCTACACCCTTTGAAACGTAAACCATGAAATTTTTTCATTTTTTTTTCCAGAGCGATTACAATGGTTTATTATTGAATAATAAACCAAAATTGTTTCAAACAGCCATGACGGCTTTTGTGTTGCCACAACAATGAAGTTTAAAATCTCCACGACAATGAGAAATCAACATCAACCTTCTGCAATTAGGAGTCTAGTGAACACTTATAGAAATTGAAACTTGCATTAAATAGAGTTTTTACATCTCTATCCCAAAATGAATGCTAAACGAATCAATAAGATTGATTAAGAGTGATTTTCTAACCCATAACAATGAGAAGTATGATACGTACACACCTGTTTTACAAACGGCTAACTTCGTTTTTGAGCCCCAACTGTGTAGAAATGGCGGAAGCATGGTGTTTCCTTAAAGGGCAGGGTTATCAACGCTGAAAAAACTTTGAATTGCCAAAAAATAACCTCATTTGAGAGAGCTACGGTGATTTCCTTCAAACCCATGACAATGAGACAGAAGGTTTGGGACAAACTTTGATCGCTTGATTCGTATAGCCTATCTAAAAGTTACTCCCACTTGTAACGGCACTAACATCCAGTAACTAATTCTAAAAAAATACTAGTTAAAATATTTCCGGTAAAACGTACTTTGAGCGGATAAAATTTTGGATTACGTTCAAATTCTGACTCACGGACAGACCATGACAATGAGATTAGAGGTACATATCGATCAATTACCGGCATGTACAATGAAGAGTAGCTGAACTTTATGACAGCCATGAGTAGGCACGTAAAATCTGCAATAATAATTTTTGGAAAAAGTTGAACAGAAAATGATTTATCAATGAAGGACAGCGATTGTCCCGTAAAATAGGAATCCCCCTGATACGTGGATTCATTTGTTTCCAAACTTGGCAGAGGCTTCGACGATCCTTTACATTTATAAGAATAGGTTTCTGCTCCACCCACCTGTTTTACTCGTTCTAGCTCTTGTTAGCTTTTTCAAGTGATAGGGAATTTAATCATTAACCAGAAGTTCACAATAACAATCTTCTATCATGATAATTCTTCTCGGGGATAGTGGTTGATACTGTATTAATCTATTTATTGTGTACTTGTGACTGCGATAAATGATATTGTGATTAATTCTCTCCAATACAGCTGAAGGGAGTACCACCTTCCGAAATACGGTGTCACAAAATGTTGCGACACGGCAAGCAAAGTAACTCGATGATTTTGACGAAACCATCAATATCCGACACTGTTTGATGGAATGATAGACGGAAGGACGCGAACTGATGCAGTATATTTAGCCTATGGTACGGAGCGATCAATCACTTGAGTCGTGATTATACCCAAAGCCTGTGGATGGCAGCCATCGATACCTTTTCGAGATGAAGCACCCCCCATCTCCTCGTACGTTACCAGCCTCATTCAAGTCAAATTCAGACTGTATTTCTGGCTAATGATTTCCCACATCCTGCTCGGGAAGCGAGAGATTGCGAGGAGAAGAGCCTTGACAGTCTGCAAACGACATTTGTTGTAAGGTGACACGCAAGCGAAATTCTCCCGACACTTACGTATCAGAGAATTCCAATGCATTAATACTCAACGTGAACCATATCATACAAATGCAAGATGTATCCTGGTGTGGTTGAACCCTCTTTCTTCCCTGCATTGGAAACAATAGACGAGGGAGTTGAATATGTTCCACTCTCTTAAATTTTGAATTTTGGTTTATTATTCAATAATAAACCATTGTAATCGCTCTTGAAAAAAAAAAAAATTCTAACCGCCCCTGAAAATCTCATGGTTTACGTTTCAAAGGGTGTAGAATCCGAATCTGCAAAAAAAAAATTCCGTCCGTCCGCCGTACGCACGATTTTTCCCAAACGGCTGAAGCAAGAGATCTGAAAATTTCAGGAAAAATCCATCTTGGTCCGGCGACGCCCCAATTCTCGAGCCAACTCTCTCACTTAATTTAAAGTGCCCTTTAAGGTTTGTCAAAGTTTTGTAAAATCCCTAAAAACCTCAAAAAAGTCAAGGCGGCCTAAATGTATACTCTTTTTGAAGAACACTCCGCGAGGAATCGAATGAGCCCCTTCCCAGGTCCGTAGGTCAAACTATTCCCGATGTATGACCCGATTTATGGTGCCAACGTTCGCGTTATTTTGATTATTATTGTTTTTGTGTTGATATCAGTAACCTAGTGACGAACTCCTAAAAGGCTTTGTAGCCGATACACGGGTTGAAGCATTCTGATAATTTTCAGGAAAAATCAGAAAAACTGAAATTTTCAGGAAAACGCTGCAAATTCTTTCACTGGGGTTTATTATTCAATTGGCTTGCGTTTATGATTTGAATTTCTACTAAGCTTTGGAGTGTGCGTGTTTTACAGGTGATAGAGCGATTATTGAATTTCAGGAGATATGCATAGGGCACGTAAATCCGTTCTCAACCAAAATATCTATTTGGATTGATCAGTTGATCATATTTGAGTGCCTCCTGAAATTCAATAATCGCTCTGTCACTTGTGAAACACGCACACTCCGAAGCTTAGTAGAAATTCAAATCATGAACGCAAGCCAATTGAATAATAAACCCCAGTGATTTGACATTGTTAAAGTACATCGATCTGTAGTACCAGAGCGTATCGCAAATTCTACCAAAACGAGAAGAACTTAAAACAAGCAGCTGACGTGAGCGTATTTGAACATAGTACAAACCTTGTAAATCACGACGATCGCACGAGCTCATATAATGAAATGTGATTTTATTTTCCAAAGTTCCTTTTGAAATCGAGATTATATTATGAAACTTATCTTATATAGCTAGTTATTTTATTTTGTCTCGGTAAACTTCAGGTGTTCTTTTGAAGGGTTTCTACGTTTGGGTCGATAAACCGTATATTGCACCATTTTGTATTTATACAAGGTGTTACAGAATTAATGGGAAGTTCAGAGGTCGATTCCTATAAGATCTTAACTTTTTCGATTTCAGGAATTTAGTTTGTTATTTACTTCAATGAACCTTTTTACTCGACCCAGACGAAAACATTTTTACACACCCTCGGAATTCGTTGGTTTACATTTCAAGATGAATGTAATCCAAAAATCGAACTGAAACAGTCCATTGTACTGCCGTGCGCTGTAAAGAGCTTTTCTCCGAAACTACTGGACCAAACTTAATGAAACTTGTACAGAGAATCATAATATGATCCTCGTACATCGCGATCGTCCTCGACCAACCCTAACGGTTATATTTGAGGGTTGAAATACGAGTATTTGAAAAGCCGAAGTCTCAGAAACTTCAGATGTTAGGTGGTAGTTCTTCATTTGATTCCGAAATAAATTGAATGAGAAGTTGTGAATTAAATGAAACCCTCCGGTTTCTGTCCGATTATCCGTTCGCGTACAAGTAGGAGGGTTGTCTTCAACAACGAGAGCGAATGTTTAAAAAATTTATATTCAATTCCAGCCTGCTGAATGTAATCATCAACCCAATAACATCTCCTCTTTTAAGTCATCCGATACAGGTTTAGTTTACAGGAATGAGTTACACAAGGAACAAACATAAATAGAATGTTCTACCACACTATTCCCAGGATTTAAAGTGGACAGTGTTTTTGAGAACCAGGTAGTTACAAAATTTACCTATTGTAGGGAATAATGGAGCAAAATTTTATGAAATTTTTTGTAATTTATCAAGTACAATAAACAGGAGAAAAGAATAGGATTGCAATGAGGTAGAAACATGTAGAAGATAAGCAACGTTGAAGAAGATTAGTGTTGCGAAGATGATGAACAAAAAAGCGAAGAGCCCAAAGAATGATGGGTGATGGTGAGATATTACTATTCAAACCTCTAATTTGGTGATGATGATAGTTATTGGTAATGATAAAAATTGTTTAATGGAAAGGTCCCAGCAAATATAGAATCTTTTATTGATCCGCAAGCGGTCAGCATCGGGAGCCAACATCTAATAGCATACATTTCCTTTTCCGTAGGTCTCCAAATCTTCGCCCCTGGTGGTCTTTTATATGGGAAAGCAGAGCTCTACTCGTCTGATAACTACCTAACCAAAGTTGATTCGTTTTAAATGAACCAGGATACGAAAATAAAGAGAAATGAAATTGGTACAAAGATAGATGATCACTTGATAGATAGATACGAAATTGTGAGGAGCGGAGAAGACTCTTGTAGGAAGCGAACGGTAAGTTGTACTGCAGAAGTCCACATACTGCGATGGTGAGAAGCTAAAGTAAAAGTAATTTAGTATCATCTGCATTCATTCGTTCAAAGAAAATCTAGTAAATGTTAATGAAAAGAAGTTAACTCTTCATCTTAAGGACTTGAATTACAAACAACTGAAGTTGAATGCTTTACTATTTCACCCACCAATGTACTCCCGATGTTTTATGGACGTTTTCTTCCTGGTTCCGCCCACGATTTCAGTATATTCAATAAGTTGGCTAAAATAATCAACCAAAGCTGAATGTGGTAGAACTATCATCTCTCCACTCATCTCTCCATCATGTTTCCATAACTAAACTCACTTCAATTATAACGAACTCAAATCTTTGCATTCTGTCCATTTACGTTCACCAAAGCGACCATGATCAACAAGTTTCCAGAATATAAACAAATAAAGCTACCAACTCCTGTTTTTTGAAATAGTCGATATTCCAAAATTGTTGTTGAACATACGAAATAGCAACACAGCATTTTGAAACGTACCTCAACAAGTTTAAGCTTTCCTAGAGCTTCCCTGGATCAGAATTTTAAATGACGAGTTTCACCACAGATAGATTCGCTCGCAAAGCTTATAACCCAGTTAAACTTTAATGTCACATTCACGTTCAATAATTGGTTCTGTCGTTTGTTCTGATGTGCCGATCTTTCATGCTAGTTCTGCTTTAATCAGTAGATTCATTTGTTTCCCTGGAGATGGTTGGATTGTTATCTATAATGTTAAAGAATACATGTTTCCCCCTCTTAGCTCTGTGATTTGTATATGTCGCAGGCACATTGCAAAACCCGATTCTTTCGTGAAGTGCCTAGGCGCTTCACGAAAATTCGTTTGAAAATACCTAATTCGTAAAATGCCGAGGAGTTTCGTGAAATGCCGAGGAGTTACTGGAAACGCCTAGGCACTTCTTGAAGCTACACCCGCAGGTCCGGCAGATGGTGAAATGTCAACAGTTGAATACTTGTTGTGGACGCTTTGCTCTCTCTCATTCTTGATAACTTGTTTAGGACACTTTGCTCTGTTCCATCCGCCCCTTTATCAGATCAGATAACCCCTCTTAATCGGCCTCACCTCCTGATGTGAAACTGTCTTGTTTGTCGGTCTTGTTTGTCAGTCCAGTCTGTATGTGTTTATGAATCGAGCAAAATGAGCTCCTCCTAGACGAATATTACCGCGAGAAGCCAAATAAGAAGCCGTGGACAGCAGTGGAGCTTGAAGAAAAAATTGCCGAACTCAAAGAGGCAAAAGCGACTAAGAAAACCAAAACACGGCAACAGTATTATTTATTGGAAAGTTACGCCGTGATCGAGGAATTTCAGGGAACGCCTAGGCGTTTCGAGAAAAGCCTAGGCACTTCATGAAATTATTCGATCGATTAGAAAATACGGAAACTTCGTTATCTGCCTCGGCACTTCGTGAAGTACCCCGCTCCGCAAATTCCCTGCGACATATATGCTAAGATACAGTTTATTGTATGAACTGCCAATACCGAAAACGATTTTCTCCCGATTTGCAGAACATACAGACATAGTTCGGTATGTTTTTATAAGGATTTCGTCTTCCTGTTTTATTTCACATTTTCTTACATCCACACCCACGTTTCCACATGCAGCACTTGCCAAAAAAAATTAAAGCCGGAACTCTTCAAGTTTTCAATGTGCCAATAACACGCGTATATTATGTTGCTGATGAGAATCAAACCTGATGTATTTTAGTGCGCAATTGATCAAGAATGGTCTCATGAACACCTAACCGCAGAAGCTCTCCAGGTGATGTGTCCATTTTAGAGCCCAAGAAATTGCCCTGTATCGTCAACGCTGTTATTTCCAGTCAGTAGGGACTGACTGCTTACAAACTCTCTAATGAAATCGAACTGAAGAGCAAATTGCAACAAGAACAGTCCCATCCCAATTCATTAAACTGTTAAGCTCATCACACAAAAAATTACATTCTAACTTACAAAGTTTTTGAGATATCAGTTAGTTTCCATCGCATAAAATAACCGTCTGAAGGGAGCAAACGGATAGGGGGTTCCACGGTATAGGTGGAATATTGGTGGTCTCTCGTTCTATATATAACCTTAATATCTAGGTAGTGAAATTCACATATAAATTTCCCAATTATCTCAAATACGTGTGAGTTTTAACATTTTTTCTTTCATTTTATATCATACACTTTTAGGGTTTGTCGGAAATAATGCCAACCCGCATCGCTGGCCAATAGATTATTTGTCCGCAAAATTTAGTAAAATTTTAATATTGTCGGATATTTAATATTGTCATGTAGTTTCGGAGAAACGTATCAAACGGCCAAAGGACGGACGTTTTTGTATAACACTTTTGGAGCTAGTTATCTTGAAACGAAAATTAACAAAATTGAAGGGGCAGGCCCCTACGAATTTCATTTAAATTCACATTTTTCTTGGACGTTTCAACTATTGAAAATAATAAACCAACCATGGGTATCGACTTGTACCTACTTGTTAGTACTAATATTGATAACCTACCACATTTTTAGAACGGACTCACGAGGAATGTTACTAGGGGTGCCCACAGAGGTTCTATGACGTGGACTGCGTCATTGAAATTCTTGGGGGTTCCAAAAAACTTTTGGGGGGGTAAAGGTGATTGAAACAGTGTTTAACGTGACAACATTCAAAAATTACGTCACTAGATGGAACGTAAGTAATAATGAACTAGTTGATTAATTTAAATATTAATTTTTCTACCTGAAAATGTATAAATGACAATGACAGTGCTCGAATTTTGTTTTAAATTTTTGTTTGGGGGGGGGTGGGGGGGGGGCTGGTTCCAAGGTGGGGGGAGGTGCCTCATGAAGCTTAGGGGTATTATTAATTGTACCTGATTGAATTACTTTAATCAAATAATAAGACCAAATTGGAATATTTTGTCAACGGTTTTCAAATACTATATCAAATCCTAACTTACCGTTAACTATGCCTATTTTGAAAGTCTTCTTCAAGTATCTACTTAAGTAATGAATCTGTTGTACAATAGACATTCCTGTATGCTGATGAAATCGCCTCCTACAATTTAAAATGTATACCTACATCATATTTTCCTCTGTCCCACGTTGGGAGATAAGTCTGAAGTCCTGCAAGATTTTAGAACGACCATTCTGAAACTTAGAATACAATAAGAAGAAAGAAATGTCGTCAGACTAGGGCGTGGCTGACCTTCGGCTTGGACTATGATCTTGGAAGTCAAATCTCCTTTAGTGGAACAGATCATTGTCCCCCCAAGCTTCCGAGCCACATTCTTGAGTTCCACAGAACCGATGAACACCCAGCACCTTCTTTGCGGCTTTAAGATTGTTCGTGAACACTAGACGCCTTATTGAATACCTATCAACATGGTGTACATCAACCGAACAAAGTTTTACGACCAATTTGACCCTGGTAGATGCCATTAAGAGTTAACCTCGAATCTCTAGTTCTTCCTGATTGAATCCTAGTACTATTGATCACCCATTGAAATTATTGATCGTTATTCTTGTTTTTTATTTTTGCAGTAGTTGTTGAGTAATTATCCTCTTCTAAAAACGATATCTGTACCAAATTCTGACCGGAGAGACAAGTTAATCTCGAAAATACTTGATTTTCTGTCCAATGAATTATTATTATCAGAAGAGAAACTTTAAATCTCAACAAATACAATAATTGGTAATTATACAATGAAGTTGAGAATTAAACTCAAGGAATATAAAATCCAGGTGTACGATACATAAATGGATGGGTAATTAGGTTAGGAAAGTTACAGAATAAAATAACCTAGGCAAAGTCTCACTGACAAATGACAGTGAAGGGTTGAGGAAAAAAGGTCTATTTTGTGATTGAATGGGTAACAGAGATTTGCTTTATAAATAATCCTTATGAGTTTCAATAAGCTGTTTGTGGCTGCAAATCTTGTTTGGATTAGGAATCTTTAAATTGATTCTGGGCAATAAGAACGGGAAATCAAGAGTAATATTCTGAAGTTTATGCAAATCTGACCTGCAACTCTCGTTTAACCTCCAAAGCGGTTTAGTAGCATCGATTCAAAGGGAACAGTAATCTGTGTCTTCACACATTGATATAAATGTTAGGGAATCACATCTCAAAGTTGATCGTACGCATGTAATGATAGAGTGTAGGTGTGTATTTAATCATCCAATACGGTTTCATCAATTTAATTTCCATGTAACCAAAAGTGCCATTGATAAATTGGATCTTTTCCCCCCAGAGATGATTAAAATTCACCCGATCGACTTTGGTTTGATTGAGGGGGCAGTGGCATCGAGAAAAACAGAGGCCGGCGCCCTCAACCGACCTTGTCCGAAGGTCGGTGAGCACGCGTTAGGCTCCTGAACTTGAACTGTACGATGGGTGGAGTGCATGGGCGTTAGGTAAGTATGAGAGTAAAACATCATTGTTCCAGCATACAATCGAGGGTAGGTGGTTAAAAACAACTGAAATTTGGAGGATTTCAAATCACTAATTGGTACTTAACTAAGAGTTTTAGCTTTGCAAAAATAGCAGTAAGCAGTGCAGTTTCATTCGGTACTGTGTTATGCCCCGTACGTAAAGTACCTATATATATCATTAATCAAATTAAGTAACAGGGCTTCTTCATACTTAAATTCTTTCCTATTTTGGTCGGAAGGGCAGTACACACTCAAAATCGGGAAACACTGCCATGGCCGGAACAACGGCAGAAGGGGCGGTTGCCCCGGGCGGCAGGGTTGAGGGGCGGCAAATTTCTGGTTGCAGAAAATTTGTTTAATACAGTTTGTAAAAGTTTTTAATGAGCGAAACGTCATAGGGAACGTCAATTAAGTAATTTCAAAACTGCATAACGTAATAAACAAACAATAATTTTACAATAGCAATCAATATAAATTGCAATGGAGTAGAAAACGTAGTAAACTGAAGAGCTGTTCGTTGCATCCATGCTGCAAATTTCTGATAGGTTGATCATGGAAATGAGCACCAGATCTAAATCATTAGAGAATATCAATGACAAGTTCGGGTTTTTGAATGGCGGCCAAATTAATGAAATGACCTTAGATGACTTAAAACTCAAAGCTGGTGAGTCCGCAGATGCGTATAAGGAAGATTTGAACAAAAAGGAGTTGATATTTGAAATCGAAAGTAGATAATAATTTGAAAACGTCTAGTGCTACTACACTAGAACTCATTTTAAAGAACAAGCTAGAAGAAATGTACCCGAATATTACAACAGGACTTAAAATATTCCTCACACTACCAGTATCAGTTGCTACCGGAGAAAGGAGTTTCAGCAAGCTCAAGTTGGTCAAAAATCACCTAAGAAGTTCTATGTCTCAACAAAGACTCACTGATCTTAACATTATCACCGTCGAACACAAGCGAGCCTCAAACATTAGCTTTGATAAAGTGATCAAAGAATTTGCCTCCAAAAAGAGTCGTAAAGTAATCAGTAATAGAGATCGCATCTGAAGTCTATACTACTACTACCTACTTACCAGTGTTATTTATAGTGTGAATAATTGTATAAATTATAATACTTTATAAAAACTGTGTCAACTTTTCTTAATTTATTTGTTTACCTATTCCATTTTTGTTTAATTTGTGAGGGATTTTTTGTTGTGGGTGAAGAGTGGGGGGGGGGCAAAGTCTAGTTTGCCCCCTCTCAAAAATTGTCTAGATCCGGCCCTGAACACTGCAATGATCCAATTATTCGTTACTAGATCAACAACTATAATTCACTTGATTGATGGAGAAATACAGACCCAACCAACTTGACTTGAGGGTATGATGACAATGATGAAATATTAAATGAAATGAGATCGAATTTAGTGAACAAAAAATTAATTTAATGTTTTTGAGCTCTGGACGATGTTAGTGAAAAACTATGTAAAGATGTTGGTTTAATTTTTTTTTTAAATGCAGAAATTGAAAATGGTCAAGGTTAAATGAAGGGGGAAAAGTCAACCAATACATGACGACCTAGAGGTGAATGCCCTTCACTCTCTGGAGCAATGCTAAGAATATAGTTATGGAAGGTATAAAATCGGAAGCTAAATTATGTGTATACCTACTCGTTAACCAGCTGTGAGTTTTTCCTGTAGGTGAGATATGAAAAATTATGAGAACCTCTTCAGAAGAACGAAACGTTTCACTCTTTTCACTTGGGTGCAACAGCCCGAAGTTGTGGCAAAACAGCATCTCATCATCAAGGAGATGGGCACTTGGTAATTTCCTGTGGTTGTAGAGGCTAGGAAAACCCTATATTCTTGGGCAATGACCCTCCTACACTGAGAGTGCTTGAAGTACGACTTCTGGAGCTTCATTTCCATTTACTTATTTTTGTCCATTTGAATACGGGGAGAAGGCTCTAGTTATTAGGAGGGAATAAATGGCAGTTGGGTTCCCGGTCTTGTCCAAAAACATTGAGAGAAGTATATATATAACTACAGCAATAGGAAATCCCGCAAAACAGGGCAAGCTCGAAAAAGTAACGGATATCCTTTCCTCCTTGTGCTACACATACCTAGAACTTGAGTTGATGCTGAATAAAATAAATGGATATAGAATTTTATTGGATCTCATAGTAACTGACTGTCTGACTGTGCTTTTTGGAAATTTGTATATTATCAGCTGTCACTACCTAACGTACACATAACGCTCAAAGTCTTAACGCAACATTGACTGAAATGGAAGACCATTTTTCGATGGACTTCTTGAAGAATTGAAAATTTGTTGAAAACTTCAAATTGGTATTCAAGATAGCTTGGGGATCTTTTGTTTGTTTTGCTTCCAAATTTGAAAATTTTCACTGTAGTGGATATGGTTAGTTTCACCGTATCGCCTCCCAGGAGACATACCAGACGTCTTCCAGCGTCTAGATATCGTTTGAGTATTGAGAGCATTATCTATATTCTTCTCTTGGAAGCGGCAACTACACCATTCCATTACCTCTCCATGATGAATATTATTATGAACGTGGTTATGAACACTGATCCTTTATATTAACTGACCGGATGGCCACCTGCCTTAGCAATGCCGCCTTGCTCTCGCATCCCCCCAAGACTTTTCTAGAATCACGGGAGAGTGATGGATATTATTAGTTCCACCTCCCCGATTCATGAATCCGCAGCATCGAGAGACATAACAGACTCAAGACATTCCAGTGTCTAGGAAATCCTATAGCCCTGTATCGACAGTGCGAGGCAGCTTGTTTCGAATGCCTCAGTACATCAGCCTTAGGCTCAGTCATACGCTGTATTGTCAAACTGTAACCACGAATGTTCGATGCAGCACACGAACCACGGATTTAAATAGCGTATCGACAGTAAACATGACTCCATCATACCGGATCAATTATTCAGGAACACTCAGTAAAATGAATTGTTATTAAGATTTTTTGTTCAATGTAATTAAATTTGTTGAATAATGTTGAATTGCAAACATTGATAACATTTTTAAGCAATTAACTATCTAGAATGAATTTCAAAGCTTCAGCGCTTTGTTCTGCCCTCCTAATGAGCAAAACCCAAAAATAAATTTTCTCCTGACCAAAAACAAACACACAACGTCGAGTTCTCACAACCGATAGGAAACTGAGGAGGATATACAGTAGAAAGAGTGAACATGACAAATTTGTGTTCAAACAAAACTGCGTTGAAAAGGTGCACCTGTCACGCGTCTGTTTTGTTCGCTTCAAAAAGGAACTGTGGCCGAACCTAGGCCTAAAATGTTAAGAGTACCTTTTGTAATACCTGTTCATTACTTTACCACCAGAAAGAGAGTTCAGGTGATATTCTCGGTATTTCGGCATAACATTCAATAACGTGATGTTTGCCTTGTATACACACGTCAAGATGAGAGTGCAATTGACATCATCGGATTCCTCCATCATCTTTACAAAAATGAGAGCAAAATTGTTGCCTCTAGCATTGTTGCAATAAGGAGGGAAAACGTCACTCGTAGTGGTGCTATTTAGATTCATGACGAAAACCGTTATGGATCTTCACTGTAGGGACCCATGAGTGATTGAAAATTTCAACAAATTTAAATTTGAACGAATTTGATTTGGAGGTTGTTTCCTGCCCACCCACTGTCCGAAGCTTTTCTCCGAAACTACTGGAGCAAATGTTTACGAAATTCTATGAAATTTGCCTCAAAATCCAAAAACAACCCATGATGTGCCAGTAATGTTGGCTTCTTGCCAACTCTAAGGGTTTATAATTAAGGATTAAACTATCAAAACGCTGCGAATTCTTTCACTGGAGTTTATTATTCAATGATTCATGATTTGAATTTGTACTAAGCTTTGGAGTGTGCGTGTTTCACTGGTGACAGAGCGATTATTGAATTTCAGGAGATATGCATAGACCACGTAAATCAGTTCTCAACCAAAATACCTATTTAGATTGTATCAGTTGATCATATTTGTGTGCCTCCTGAAATTCAATAATCGCTCCATCACCTGTGAAACAACCCATGATGTGCAAGCTTAATAGAAATTCAAATCATGAATCATTGAATAATAAACCTGGAAGAATTTGCCGTTTTTTTTCAACTCTAAAATATTATATATGATTATAATTAATGAATGCTAAACTATCAAAAAACATCATTAAATCATCGAAAAAACTTGTTGATGTAAGAACGTTGCAATGGCTTGATTTTTTTGAGTTTTTTTTTTGTTAGATTAGGAGGAAATTAGTTCCCTGAATCGAATGAGACTACTGGGGTTGCTGTAGGATCCTCCGTTCGTTCACCACCTGAAAAACCTCGATGTCTTGAAAATCGGTTAAGTAGACGTTGAAGCTGAAGACACTGGCGGTAAAGCCCGTTCAACAGGAAGTCTAAGCTCGAACGCGTGGCTTGCGAAAGACAGATGGTGCCTTCAGTACAGATACTTATCAACTATTAACCACAGTTGATGGTGCTTTATCTATGCGGTGCTATATCTGATAAAACAACGATAACGTACACACCTCTAGTGGTAAGAAATAATTAAAATAAACACAACATTTACATTTCACAAGTCCCTCTGTACCATCTGATATCTGAGAACAATAATATGAGAGAATTTAGGTAAGTATGTCGACTTGGACACAGAACACTCACTTCAAAACACCGATCTACGCTTCACTAGTCCACTAGTATTTTGATTTGGAGGCATGATGTGCCAAGTTCAGATAGGTAATGCCACACAGACTTAACTAGTATACGTAGATCATTGATTTGCGTCGAAGGGCTACCCAATACAGCAATATCTGTGTAATAAGCATTGCAGAGTTTTTTCTTTTTCAATGAAAAACGGTTAACCCTTTTTACGATTACTGTGAGCCATTTTTTCTGGGTGTTCAGAAAACATTTGGATAGAAATTACTAGTACTTTAGGCAAACAATTGGTTGTAGAATAAGTTTCACAGCTGGAGGACTTGACCGACTACAAACCCGGTTAACTAACGCGATGCGATTAGTAGGTAGGGAGGTCCCCACTCTTATTAATAATGCCTTCACTAGTAGTAGTTGTTAATATGTCACCTTTTTTGAACATTAAACTGAACGTTGCGATTTCTACTTGGTTACGAAGGAATGTGTCGGGGTCTTTGCTCTTCTCAGGTAGATGAATTCTCTTCTCTTACAGGTTTGTACCGATGAATTCAAAACCTAGTTTCAATGTTTCTTGGTCGGACATGCCATGGTCTATTTGTGTCACATCCCGTCTCGTGGCTGGAATGTCGGGGTTCGATACAAAGTAACCTTGGGAATACTTGGATGGGCAACACTATAAATTACTTATTGTGACGTTTCCTAGAGCAGCTGACACCCAAGAAGAGCTGTGGGTACTTGATTCTGTTATGGAATTGAGACGGAGTTACGTAATAAAAAGTCCCAACCCACGTGCACTGCAGGAACTTCATAAAATTCAGTTGCTCTCTTATTTATATTCACCTCTAAAATATTTCGAAAGATCCGTTCGAAATGCATTGATTCGAAATCTAATGTGTCAGATTCGGCCTCAGCATTCAGATTCAGTTTACTTTTATTATTGTTTTTCAATTAAAAATTGTTTACACTATTTTAAATGTCTATTATTTTACTTTTCCAGTCGTGATGAATCCAAAAAACGCTGCAAAATTCTTTCACTGGGGTTTATTATTCAATTGGCTTGCGTTCATAATTTGAATTTCTACTAAGCTGTAGAGTGTGCGCGTTTCACAGGATAGAGCGATTATTGAATTTCAGGAGGCAAAATTGACCCCAGTGTTTTGTCTGTGCTATAAAATTATATTTGTTACGTCCTGGAGTTAATAACATACCAATGTTGGAAAGAAAATCTATAGACGGCTTACGTCGGATGGTCTTTGGTCCTTTCTGTTTGATTTTTTGGATCTCACGAGAACGGTAAACCAACAAAATTTGAGGAAAGGAGGGATATAGCTTTCTTGGTGGACTACGAAGTATCATTATTGAAAATAATATTGGATCCGAATCGGATCAATAGAGTGTAAGGAAGTCTGGCCTGGTCGAGAGAACTTGTGCTCTGTCGAGTGCAGCACTAAACTTGTCCACTTCACAATCCTGTAAACATTGGTAACTGGAGAGCAAACATTCCGACCACCCGCGAGGGGAAACCGAAAAGTCAGATTGTCCTTGACTACTGCAGAGATGGAAAACTCAATTAGGAAAATTTGATTTCAGTTTCCACCGATACTGTAGCCGCTGATCCGAACGTCTTAGTTTATAAGGCGATTTTTACGCAAAGTTCTTTTACGCAGTTGCTCTGCTTTTTGAGATATCGGGAAAAATTTCCCTAACAACAGAACAAACAGATGAGAGCGATTTTGGCTCCCAAAATATTGGATGTGGCTGTTTTATTAGGCATTTCCAGGGTTAGGGTAGTAAAATAGGTGAGAATCCACAGTCTTGCTACTATTTTTGTCTTTTTTCCTCCAATATTTCCACAATTGAGAACTTGCCTGTATAAATGGAAACAATAAAACACGAAGAATTTAGGCCATAGAGGCTCCTATTAAAAAGGTAGGTATCTTTATTGAACAAGAACGAAATTAGCCACAGGGCTCACAAACGCCTTAGGTCAAGATTATTACTCATATGTCTGTGTGACCATTGATTTCATACTTCAGGATTGAAAGGAACGATGATTAGAATTCAGTCTCAACTATACCCCACTTGCAATTGTTTACCCATTTTTCTTTAACTGCACTCCAGTTGCTAAGGAAAAAAGGTGCAGACAGACAAATGTTTTCTATTCGATTCTCATATTGTTCGATAAAAGAAAAAAGAGGAGAGGTGACTTTTATTCCTCTTCGATGTTGGAAATGTTTCGTGGAAACAATAAACCAATATATAATAACTTTCACAGTTTTCCCATTTTTGGTGATTCCACGAAGAAACATCTTGTTCTTCTGCGATTATGTGTTTCAAAAAAGCGTTTGGTAAGGAGGTACTTTTAAAAATGTGTTTTATTGGGTGCGAAGGCGTTTCAGATATTAAGCACATCTCCTTGTGATTCTTCTAATGTAGCAACTTTAATTCATTCAGGTGTTGATACTGTGAAGCGTTTATTGAAAGTGTTTCTATTAGTTTGAGCGCGTTTATATTAGATTGATTATTTTTTGTGAACGAAAAATTGTACTATAATGACTAATGTAATTCTTGTAATTAACCTTTGAAAACTCACTCGTTCAAACTAATGTAAACACTTAAATTACGAAAACTCTTCACCAGCTGTTTTACAATATTTTCGTCTGAAAAAATTAACGTTGTTCATTTCATGTATTTAGAATCCGCTCGCTATTTCTTCCGTCCAAAACTAAAAGTATGCGATTTTATGAAATTTGGCTTAAAAAAGATCCATTGATCGGGGATGTGCCCGTAGTCTCAGCGTTGTTTTCAACCAACCCAAACGAGTAGTTTAAAAGGACTTGAATATTTAAAAATTGGTATCTCAAAAACATTTAATATGAAATAAACTTTGATTTACTTAGAAATGATTTCCGTGTATTGAGTGTGTCCATCAAAATTATTGAACGTTCATCCGCTCGCTTCCCAGAGGTATATGAAATGTGAAGAAAAATTATGCAAATTCTTTCACTGGGGTCTATTATTCAATTGGCTTGCGTTCTTGATTTGAATTTCTACTAAGTTTTGGAGCGTCCCTGTTTCACAGGTGATAGAGCGATTATTGAATTTCAGGAGATATGCATAGAGCACGTAAATCTGTTCTCAACCAAAATACCTATTTGGATTGATCAGTTGATCATATTTGTGTGCCTCCTGAAATTCAATAATCGCTCTATCACCTGTGAAACACGCACACTCCAAAGCTTAGTAGAAATTCAAATCATGAACACAAGCCAATTGAATAATAAACCCCAGTGAAGGAATTTGCAGCGTTTTTTTCTATACACGTCTTTATATGTGTACCAAAGTGAGAACGCACTTTCAGTTCTTAGAATTGATTGATTTTGAGAGGACGAATTAACGGTTTGTCGTAATACCAACTCTAGTTTTAAACGTTTCCAATACCACCCAACTTCTCCTAACCTACATGTCTAGTGATAAAGTAATATTCAGGTATTAATAAGTGTACCCTGAAAATTTCAGAAGTCGCAGTAAACGATGTAAACGCACTGACAGTTGGCACTGACATTTTCACAGCGCTAACGCGAATGTGTTTCAGCTTTAATCCATCACTTCCGCTCTGTCAACTGCATTTCCTCCTCAGCCTCCTATTGGCTATGAGAACTCGACGTTTTATTCATTTTCGGTCATGAAATCCTTTTTTCGTTTGACTCGTGCTCGTTTGGATGACAGAACAAAGCGCCTGAAGCTTTGAATTTAATGGTAAATAGGAATTTCTGTAATAGATAGGTGAATCCACGGAAAATACAGTAAAATAGAGTTTATTCTATTTTCTGTGGTTAAATATACTTTTAGT
The DNA here is from genome assembly GCA_031894815.1 of Creontiades dilutus. NCBI lineage: Eukaryota > Metazoa > Arthropoda > Insecta > Hemiptera > Miridae > Creontiades > Creontiades dilutus. Next base: position 3,951 of record JAVIWC010000736.1, on the reverse strand, counting down.
CATTTACCGTCATTCGATAATATCAATTACTTCGGAAAAAACAAATAATATATCAACAATGATCATGATACGGAAGGATGAACCTTTGGTGCAATTTCTATTCAATAATAAACCATTTTAATTGCTCTTGAAAAAAATGTTAACCCCTCCCCCCCCCCCCTGGACCGTACGTTTCAAAGGGTGTAGAATCCAAATCTGCAATAAAAACGTTTCCGTCCGTACGCCGTACGTACGATTTCTCCCAAAAGGCTGGAGCAAAAAATCTCAAATTTCCAGGAAAAATCCATGTTGGTCCGATAACGCCCCAATTCTTTAGCCAGCTCTCTCACTTATTTAAAGTGGCCTGTAAGGGTTGTCAAAGGTTTGTAAAATCCCTAAAAACCTCAAAAAAGTGAAAGCGGCCTAAATTTGGACTTTTTCTGAAGAACTTTCCATGAGGAATCGAAAGAACCCTTCCCCAGGTCCGTAGCTCGAACCATTCCCGATGTATGGCCCGATTTATTGTGCCAACATTTGCATCCACATTCAATACATCACTAGGTTACTGCAATTAAAACAAAAACAACAGGGTTTTTTTTTTTTTTTTTTACGCAGTAACCTAATGATGTAGTGAACGTGGATACTGGAGTGAACTCCTAAATGGGTTTATAGCCGATACACTGGTTGAAGCATTCTGATATACATGCTCCGTCTTACGAAATTTAAAATTTTCAAATAGAATATTTTTCCTATTGTAATCGCTCTTGAAAAAAACGCTGCAAATTGTCCCCCTGGGGTTTATTATTCAATTGGCTTGCGTTCATGATTTGAATTTATACTAAGCTTTGGAGTGTGCGTGTTTCACAGGTGATAGAGCGATTATTGAATTTCAGGAGATATGCATAGAGCACTTAAATCGGTTCTCAACCAAAATACCTATTTCGATTGATCAGTTGATCATATATATGTGCCTCCTGAAATGCAATTATCGCTCTATCACCTGTGAAACACGCACACTCCATAGCTTAGCAGAAATTCAAATCATGAATCATTGAATAATAAACCCCAGTGAAAGAATTTGCAGCGTTTTTCTCAGTTATACCTGCTTTTATTGTCTCTTCCTAATTATTAAGTGTCAATAAACATTATTTTACCAAAGCGAAACTGTAATTACTAATTGGTAACCATTAATAAGTAATGGCTCATACTTTTTTTTCTTAATTAATATTTGGTTATATATTTTGGTTCTACTCGATTCGATCCCAGAAAAACATCGAAATGGAACGATGTAATAATGATTTTTTTGAAATTATAGGATTTTCCCTAATTCAGCCAATAACGAATGGATTCTATACTTGATTTTTGGATTCTACACACCCTGAAACGTACACCAACTTATTTTGAGTGAGGGTTAACTTTTTTTCTTGGTCAATTCCAAATGTTCATCATTCAAAATAATAAACTAAACTAATCAATTTTGGAGAACGCTTATTTTTATTGTTCTACCTTTCACTTGGAGACCCCAGCAAAGTGCAAATCCAAAGCAATCCAATAGTTTTTCTCTTCTAAATTTGAGTTTCTAGCTTCCACAGTTTAGTTAACTTCAGTTTGCTAAAACCACCAAATCAGTTGGACTGTCGTGAAGCTTCATACGACTCGTGAGACGGGTCTCTTGGATGCCCGTCACATCACTTTGACAAATGAGCTTACTTCCCTGCCTACCACTGACCGCCAGGCTCCAATGACTGAGAGAGTTCAAACACGTGATTGGTATTAAGCGTTTGCGTTCAATTTTGATAGCTAGAGACATTCAAACTCAATGTTTGACTACTCATTGTCACATGGATCACCAACCCACTGGAACCAACTGACTAAATCATTTGAAATTCACTGAAGCTCATAAGATTAATTCACATTGTCAAGAGTATATTATCTGAGAAAAACTCCGGACACCACTGAAGGTGGACGGATAGTTTTATCTTAAACAATTAACTATCGTAATCGACCAAGAGAAAAGTGGACTCCAGCTGAAAATTGGTTTAGGTTTCACGCTTTTTAGATTCCAAAAAACGAATAAAAATGGATAAATGAATACATCCATCCAACGCACAGTGGTTTATGGGTTGAAATCCCCCTCCCCCCACTCAAATCATTTAATTTAATTTAAAAAAAAAAAATTTTAGTCCCTGGAAACCCATTATTATTCCGTTTAGTACACTCGGGGGCCTCATGTCCGAAAGCTTTTCAAGCTTCCTCGTACGGGCAATAAACTAACAGTTTTTTGAAAAACGGCAACATTATAGCTGGAGGCCTTTTTCAGAGAATCGTAGATGATTGCTTTTGCACTTGAACACATTAGTGAAACATGGAATTTGTCCAGCATGATTTTTACATGGAACTATTTTCTTTTTCCCACAAGAAAATTGTTGATCCGATTAGCGGATCATTTTCAACTTGACTCTAGATAGTCGAGCTTAGGCTATTAGCGGCATGGGTTTTTCCTGCGTAGTAATCTACATATTGAACCAGGTATCTGAACAAGTTTCGCATCCACATCAGTCCACTTCACCACATCAAATTCACTAACCGAAAAGTCCCAATCTTGGATGTTGAGATCAATTCGAATAAGACACCGCATACTGAAGCAGTCAAATACTTGGATTTGACACTTGACTCCAAATTAAACTGGAATAAACACATAGAAAAGAAGAACTTAAAATCAAGTACTGAAGGATGTATTGGCTAATGGGAAAGAATACCCATCTCTCTCTTCACAACAAACTGCTTATATATAGGCAGATCCTTCGCCCTATTTGGACCTATGGAATACAGATCTGGGGCTGTGCCAAGAAATGAAATATTAAGAAAATCCAAACCTTTCAGAATAAAATACTGAGAAGTATAGTTGGAGCCCCTTGGTACATGCGAAACGATGATGTTCATCGAGATTTGAGGATGGAGACATGAAAGTCTATGAAATTATTGCAAAATACGCAAGGAAGCATGAACATCGCCCCCACAAACATGAGAACCCGGAGATGCTCTACGTTTTGGACAACGAAGGTGAAACCCGACGTCTCAAGCGAAACAAACCATTGGGTTCAGTTGTGCTGCTTGAATAGAAGTGCAATCGAACTCAGTGCTATTTAATTGAGCTATATAATAAATGGCTAGGTTTTGCTGTAAACCTACCCTCTTGGAGTGAACCTATATTGATATGTAAAATTGCTAGATGAAGAGCATTTGATTTTTCAGTTGCAATTAATAAATCACGAAAAAAAAACATCATTCCAAGTAAATGAAATTGGACAATGTCTCAAAATATGGACTCTATCGGAAAAGCGTTCGTCATATTCGGACTCAGCACACCAAAATAGGTAGGTTTTTTTCAGTGGCATTAGTTGCTCATAATTCTTTTTTTTTTTTTTTGTAAATTATGTAATTTATAAAATGCATTACTTTTTCAAGCACGAAGACTTTTTGTCGAACCTGACTTTAAATTTTAGTCTGTGCTTGGAAAAATATGTCAACCCTCCAATTTTGGTTTATCATTCAATAATAAATCATTGTAATCAAATTCAAAGGGTGTAGAATCCAAATCTGCCACAAAACCTTTTCCATCCGTCCACCATACGCCGTACGCACGATTTCTCCAAACGGCTGGAGAAATTGTCATGAAACTTATAAGGGACCATCTACACATCAAACCGAACAATCCCTGAAAATTTCATCGAAATCGGACTATAACTTCGTGTAGTTTTGCCCGTAACAAGGATTTGCTGACAGACAGACAGACACACAGACAGACACGGAACCAAAATTGTTCAGAAAGGTCTAAAACGCAAAATGCGAGTGGAATTTTTGATTTTGGAGACAGACAAATTTTCACATTCCGAAAGTGAAAACAATGCTTCCGCTACCTTGGTAGACTCGGAAGCAAAACAATTAATCAAACGAAGCAACGCTCTGATG